>JANRMT010062806.1:127672348-127791683 GCA_026402145.1 Polypterus bichir lapradei | reverse complement strand
TCACATTTCTGCCGCATGATTCAGTATGCTGTGGAGCCCCCCCGAGCTACTTGGGACCCTGTCCACTACACAGGTGGTCTGTTATCCAGGGCACCCTCCACCATCCTGCAGCATTTTGGGCTTCACTTGATGTCACGTTGAAGATCCACACCCTGCTGCCCTGCGCTTCTCCTGATGGCCGTCGGCTCTGCTGAGCACAACGGTGACCGCATTGTCCACCCCCAGTGCCAGCGGTCCAGACTGGGGCCTCCCAAGGTCTTCATAACGTGTGACGTCAGAGCCACCAGTCGAGGACCCGTTATGGGGTCACACGGGCTCAGAAACCCCCCAACACTTGCAGGACCTCTGAGTTCTGATTGGCTCCCCACAATTTGTGATGAAGAGCTTTGTGAGTGCAGGTGTCGCTTATTGCTGAGTTCTGATTGGCTCAGGGAGGGGGTGGGGTTACACTCAACGTTTCTGACAGAACGGGTCTCCATGGAGACCAGCGGCGGACACAACAGCAAACGCTATTGAAACGTCAAGCGTAGAAACCCGTGTGGCGTAACCCACGTGTCTGAGAACTGAAGACTTCTGGGTAATCAGGGTCGTGTTTGAGCCAATGGATGAGCGCGAGAGGCGAGTCCTCACTTCGAAACCTCTGTGATGACCTGGTGGGCCGTGCTAAAGCCCCCCCAGGGTTACTTGTGGGAGTGCAGTGCCCGTGACTACCACTAGGTGTCGGTTAGGACCGTTGATCGGTGGGAGAGTTTGGGATGAGATCCGCTTGGCACCGCCCACCTTGGCGGGATTAGTTTGGGTGGGCTGTTTGTTTGTTTGTTTATTTATTTGTTGTTGTTGTCGTCCCGCAGGCGTTACGAACTGAAGCACAATGAAGACATCGTGTCCTTCTTCAACGACTTCAGTGACCACCTCGCCGAGGAGGCCCTCTGGGAACTCTCATTAAAGATCAAACCGCGCAACATCCCGCGGCGCAAGACGGAGCGCGAGGAGAAGACCTAGCTGGGCGGGGGAGGCTCAAACCGAATTCGATGGCAGCTACGAGATTCCAACCTCCTCTTTTTTTGTGCTTTGTTTTCTTTTTGTTTCAAAATGGCACCCGAGACTTGGAAGTGGGAGGAGTCTCCGCTTTGAACCCGGGCCCGGCATCGTGCTGCTGCTGCTGCTCCCGTTCTCTCCCGCCTCACACGCTTACCCCTTCAGCGGGGTCCTGAACTCGAGTACGAGGCGACGCTCAGAGACTTGCGGTGGACTGGAACCCCTCTTTGTTTATATTATTTTTTTTTTGCGGATATTTTAAATTATTTTTTATTGTTTGTCGCTTATGGGGGACTCGGTGTGAAGTTTGGCTCACCTGACCCTTGACCCTCAGAAGCGGATGTGCCATATTGGTGAGGGGGTCGGCGCGTCTCCACACCCCCACGTCGAGTGCGTAGTGCCTTTCATTTGTACCTCGGACCGCCATTGGAGTTCACGACGGAGCAGCTGAGGCGGCCGGCCCACCCACCCAGAAGCCCCGGAGACCCACCGGTCTCTCCATCAGCAATAATGGATTACTGCTCCGGGGCCCCTTCTCGTTTTAGGCATCTTTGCACAAGAGACGCTGGCCAAGTCGGTGGGCGGCAGGGACGACTTGCTGCAGCTGCTGCGGCTGCTGCTTCTTCTTCTTCTTCTTCTTCCTCCGTTTCTTTGGACGTTAAGAGCACTCGGACTATGCAGGTGAAAACCAAATGTCTGTGGAGGGTGAGATGAGCAGGTGGGCACCGCCCTCGGAGTGGAGCGGACGTTACTTTGAGCTTTCGTGGGCCCACCTGGCTGCCCTCCTTCGATTACTGTGGTGGAGACCCAAAGGGACACTGAGGGGGACGCCGAGGGGGCCACCAGCGCCACTGTCTTGTCGTGTGTATATTTGTGTATACTTGTCACTCGCCCGCTCGCGCTCTCTCTCTGTATAAAGGGACTGCTGTGTCCCCAAAAGAACAAACAGTCGAAGGGTGGGCTCAGCTCGGGTGGGGTGGGTTTAGAGCTTATATTTGGAATCCTCGATTTCTTGGTAGGCCTGCGATAGCAGAAAAGGGCTAAACGGCGAGTCCACTTTCATGCAGTGGGACGATCCCAGGACCAGATGGACCTCCACCTGGTCACACTCGCGGACTCCTGGGCGTCTTCATCTCCTCTGTTACAGTCCGCCAGCTGAAACCCGATGCCACAGCGGGAGACGGGAGGGCCCACCGTATGGTCAGGTGGCAAGGTGGGCAGCCCAGTCTGTGTGGAGAAGGTGGAACGTGCCAACCAAAAAGGGCAAACCGACGACTGGATTCACGTGACATTTGTCATTTTTATTTTGGTGTCACCTCTCATGTGACGTTGCCACCACCCCCCCCCCCCCCAAGCCTGTGGCTGAGCTCATCTGCTTATTTTTGTAATGAACTGCTGGGGTGGTCCTGTGGTGTGACACTGCACGGCCCCCCGTGCCTACTGCCCTCAACTCTTACTGTACTCAGATCCACGACCCCCCTGCCCCCCCCGCCCCAGTGTATGTTACTTTTGTATTTAAAAATTGAAATAAAGTCCTTTAACATTCTCATGTTTACAGTGCATGCAGCTGACTGCAAATTAAAGTGACAATCGAACTGAAACCCTGGTCTCCTTCCTGTCTGTCGTTCAACTCCCACCCTGGGGGGCACAGCTATTACAGGTTTGAGCCGCTGGGAGAGGGGCATCATGGGACTGTGACTGGCTGATGGTGACGGTGCGTTTGACCAGCTGCCCGTCTCGTGTTCTCTCACATTATATTTTGATGGATCGTTACGTCATTTTATTGTGCATTAGCTGGACTCCGGTCCGTGATAAATGAAGTGACATTGTGACAGAGTGGAGCTGCAGCTCGTAACACTTACAGCCCCTTCGCTCCCTTCACGCACCACCCTGAGGCGGTTGTTGGCGCACTGATAACGGGCACAGAATCACAAGCAGGCGATGCTCATGCGCCTCATCCTCGGGTAATGAGTTCAGTTGGAACGCTCGCTGCCTGCTCCGTGCGAATCATTGTTAGAAATGAGCGTACGATCGTAGTGCGGACAGTTTGGGGTTAGGACCTCGCTGACAGGCCAACGCATCGGAAGTGTTTTGGTTTTAATCTTGTTAACTTCTTCCAGAAACTTCTTCTTTCGGCTGCTCCTGTTAGGGGTCACCACAGCGGATCATCTTCTTCCATATCTTTCTGTCCTCTGCATCTTGTTCTGTCACCCCCGTCACCTGCATGTCCCACAAACCTTCTCTTAGGCCTTCCTCTTCCCTGGCAGCTCTATCCTTAGCACCCTTATCCCAGTATACCCAGCATCTCTCCAAATCAACGCCATCTCACCTCTCTGACTTTGTCTCCCAACCGTCCCACCTGAGCAGACCCTCTAATGTCCTCAATGCAAATCTTAGCATCTTTAGCTCTGCCACCTCCAGCTCTGTCTCCTGTGCCACCGTCTCCAGCCCATATAACACAGCTGGTCTCACTACCGTCCTGTAGACCTTCCCTTTCACTCTCGCTGATACCCGTCTGTCACCAATCACTCCTGACACTCTTCACCAATTCAACTCTGCCTGCACTCCCTTTTTCACAATCCCCGTTACTCTGTACTGTTGATCCCAAGTATTTAAACTCCTCCACCTTCATCAACTCTACTCCCTCATCCTCACCATTCCGCTGAACTACCTCTCATTCACACACATGGATTCTGTCTTGGTGGTCCTACTGACCTTCATTCCTCTCCAGTGTCTCCTTGTCCTGCTCCCTACTCTCCCTACAGCTCACAATGTCATCAGCAGACATCACAGTCCATGGAGACTCCTGTCTAATCTCGTCTGTCAGCCTGTCCATCACCATTATAAATAACAAAGGGCTCAGAGCCGATCCCTGATGTAATCCCACCTCCGTCATCCTACCTCAGACATCACCACGGTCACACTTCATATCCTGTGCCACTCTTACGTACTTCTCTGCCACTCCCGATGTCCTCATTCAGTACCACAGCTCCTCTCTTGTCACCATATCATATGCTTTCTCCAGGTCCACAAAGACACAATGCAACTCCTTCTGTTCTTCTCTCTACTTCTCCATCAACATCCTCAGAGCAAACATCTCATCTGTGGTGCTCTCTCTTGGCATGAAACCATCCTGCTGCTCACTATTCATCACCTCACTTTCTAACTGAGCTTCCACTACTCTTTCCCATAACTTCATGCTGTGCTTCATCAGTTTTATCCCCCTGTAGTTACTGCAGTCCTGCACATCCCCCTTATTGTTAAATATCAGCCCACCAATCCACTTCTTCTTCACTCCTCATCATCCTCTCACTTTCTAAGATTCTATTAAACAATCTGGTTAAAAACTCCACTGCCATCTCTCCTAAACACCTCCATGCTTCCACAGGTATGTCATCTGGACCAACGGCTTTTCTATTCTTCATCCTCTTCATCGCTGTTTTTACTTCCTCCTTGCTAATCCATTGCACTTCCTGATTCACTATCTCCACATCATCCAACCTTCTCTCTCTCGTTCTCTTCATTCATCAGCCTCTCAAAGTCCTCTTTCCATTTGCTCCACACCCTCTCCTCACTGGTTTCCATCTTTATCCTTTACCACCCTAACCTGCTGCTCATCTTTCCCAGCTCGGCCCCTCTCTGTAGCCCACCGGTCCTTTTCTCCCTCCTTAGTGTCCAGCCTCTCATACAATTCATCATACACCTTTTCTTTAGTCTTTTCCACCTCTCTCTTCACCTTGTGTCTTATCTCCTTGTCTACTTTCTGCATCTCTCTGACTCTCTCACTTCTTCTTCACCATCCTCTTCCTCTGTATACTCTCCTGTACTTCCCCATTTTACCACCAGGTTTCCTTTTCCTCCTTCCTCTCTCCAGATGTCACATCAAGTCCCCTTCTTGCTGTCACCCTTACTACATCTGCTGTAGTTGCCCAGCTGACTGGTGACTCTTCACTGCCACCCAGTGCCAGTCTCACCTCCTCCCTAAACTCAACCTTGCAGTCTTCCTTTTTCAACTTCCACCATTTGATCCTTGGCTCTGTCTTCACTCTCTTCCTCTTCTTGATCTCCAACTGTCCTCCTACAGACCACCATCCCATGCTGTCTAACTTCACTTTCCCCTGTCACCACTTTGCAGTCTCCAATCTCCTTCAGATCGACTCTTCTTCATAGGATGTCATCTACCTGTGTTCGTCTTCCTCCACTCTTGTACGTCACCCTGTGCTCCTCCCTCTTCTTAAGATACGTATTCACCACAGCCATGTCCATCCTTTTGGCAAAATCCACTATCCTCTGACCTTCTTCATTCCTCTCCTTGTCACCATACCTACCCATCACCTCCTCGTCTTCACCAACATGCCCATTGAAATCCGCTCCGATCAGGTTCATCATTTCATCCAACTCACTCCAGAAATCTTCCTTCTCCTCCATCGCACACCCAACTTGCGGTGCATCTGCACTAACAACATTCATCATCACACCATCATCATCACTCTTCATCTCCAAACACTCTTGACGTGCTGTTCCTTCAGAATAACTTCTACTCCATTTCTCCTCCCATCCACACCATGATAGACCAGTTTGAGCCCCCCTCTGATCCTCCTGACCTTACTCCCCTTCCATTCAGTCTCTTCACTCACAATACATCAACCTTCCTCCTCTCCATCATATCTGCCAACTCTCTCCCCTTACCAGTCACACTGCCAACATTCACAGTTCCTGCCCTCAGTTCCACTCTCTTTACTTCCCCCCCCCCTCTTCTTCGGCCAACAGTAGCCCAATTCCCACCAGCTCCCTGCTGGCTATCAGTACCGGTGGCGGTCGTTGTTAACCCGGGGCTCGACCGATCCGGTATGTAAATTTGTATTGCTGTCCGCATATTGATTTGTCCAAAACAGGTGTGACATCGGAATATAAATGTGCCGTCACTTCAATGTACTTGTTTGACGACGACTTCCATGCAGTTTGAACTCAACACAGGCAAGACTCCTGATTCTGCCATCTTAAACACGATGACACCACCACGCAGGACATCCAGGTGCCGCAGCACTCGACCTGTTGCACTCCTTCATTCTCGCTCATTAATCAATTCTTATGATTCATGGGAAAGAGTTGTTCAAAATTAACAAATTTTTCATGAGCCGCACTGGATTAACGTGTCACACTTTCCATTCCAACAGATGGCGCACACAACTCACTCCATAACCTCATAAAAAAATTGCTGCTAAAAAGAAAGAATGAAGGGAAATAAATGAAAGCAGATGAAGTGCTGGAGCCCACGCCTGGTGGTCTGACCACGGGGTTCTCGAGCAGTGTGTCCCGTGTTATGAGGGCAGCACCCCGCTGTGACTCCTTCATTTTCTGCCTTTTTTATATTTAAATATTTCCTTTATTAAGTCAGTTGTGCTGATGTTTGCATTGGGCCAGCAGTCGGAATGGAAAAAAATGACCCCATGTGGTTAACGCAAGAGTGACATCAAAGGGACAAGGCCGTCACGTGACTGTTGGAGTGCCCGCTGGGTCCTTCACGTGTTTCCAGGTGGGCTCATTCGCTCCTGTGCCACTCACGGTTTTCATTTGGTGTGAAGAAGTGTTTGCCCCCATTCGTAACCTGACCACGACTGGCCTCAGACCTTCTGACAAAATGAGATGTGAGAGAGCAGCACTGCGGTTTGTGGAGCAGGATTTCTCTGATTAAAGGCACCAGTGTGAAAAAGTCATTGCCCCCCAAAGCAGTAATAATCAAGGCTTCCCAGAATTTCTTTAATTCTGACCCCTGTGTGCCCGAGCTGCTTGTCTCACGTCCTCTTCACTTGAGGTCACAGACCGGTGAGCTGCGATTCCTGGTCACATCCACCATTACTTCAGTACTGGCAGGTCTTCCAAAGCCTCCTCACACTCGCAGACGAGGCCCTGTGTCTGACTGTAGCTTTCATGTCCTTACCGTCCAATAGCAGATGGACGAAGCCCCCCGTGTTTGACTCGGCCGCCATTACTCTACAAGCCTTGGCGGTCAGCCCGGTGTTCCTCTTCCCGTCTTGCTCCTCTGCCATTTTTCCTCCAGCTGGAGTCCTGAATGCTGTTCCCTGAGGCCTGCTGATTTTCTTGGGGTCAGCGTGGCAGGCCAGGCGTTGCTCTGAAGATCCCAGATGGACTCCGCTGTCCTTCACTCGACAGATGGGGCTCTCATTTTGTCACCTTTTTCAAGCTGAGGGACAGAGTGCACGGGGCTGGCCTTCCTTGTTCAGTCCATCGAGTTGAAGGAGCCGCTGGAGGAGCAGCAGAGGATGGAGCCACCTCGTAATGGTGTTGTGTGTCCAGGCAGGCTCTCTTATCTCATATGACATTTACTCGAGGGGCCGATGCCATTCCTGGTTAAAACAAATACATAAAACAAGGTTTTGGGGTGGGGGTGCAAATATTTTTTCACAGCACCGTTTCTGATCAGGTGGACGAGGTCCATGAGGTGGTCCTCCATGGGTGAACTTTTAATAATAATAATAATAATAAGCACTCAAGGACACCAAACAAACAATAAATAATAAAAAAAAACTTAGCAAATTATAAACAAAACTTAAAACATCAGATAAAAATCTAAAAAGATAAAACCAATCAAATCAGAAAGAAAAAGCCACTTTGCATAGAAGGGTTTGAGGTTTACATTTCCCCTCCGTATTTCTATGCCCAGTAGGTGGCGAGTGCCAGAGCTCAGATGGGCGAGACGGACGCTCAGGGAGGAGGAGGGAATGGCAACATGATGAAGGGCGGAGGTTACCAGTGGCCTTACATGTTGACAGCAGAATTTTAAAATCGATTCGAAACTCAATCAGGAACCAATGAAGCTGCTGCAAGACCGGAGTGATATGGTGAATAGATGGGGGTCCGAGTGACGACGGGGGCAGCAGGAGGAGGAGTCCAGCCGAGAAGTGACAAGACAGGCGGGTGATGTTATTAATGTGAGATTAGAAACCTCGAGGACCATCAAGGGTGACACTCAGACCCTTCAAACAAACGAGTTCTCACTGACAAGTGAAAGCTCATCGACTGCAGGACGGCGAGAGGAGGAATCCAGCAGGAGACGAACGGACCGACGACCTCCGGCACAGCCCACCGCTTCCCTTCGATTGGGACTTTCCTCTTCGGCTTGAGCCGCTTTTGGGACCGACTCGTTTGGCGCCAACGGAGTTTCCGAGAAAATCACCAAGTGGTCCAAGCAGGAGGCGAGTGGCAGGGAGGGAGGGAGGAACACGTCAGGATTTCTGTGCGGCCGAGTGGACGGACGCCGTGCTCAGGGGTGCGGTGTGGTGCGGCGCTGCTTTTCTTCACTTGGTTTACCTCCACTTGTGTATGAAGTTTCTTCTCACGTTTCATTTTGCTGCACTTTCTTTTTCAGTTTTCGTGGCTGCCCGAGGATCACTGCGAGTGCCAGGAGCCGATGAAATAGTCAAAGCAAGCAAACGATGGGAAAACCAAACCACAAGTCGTGAGCAGAACAGCCGGCCTACCGCGATGCCCACGTGCTGCAAGACCAAAGGGCTACGGCGGATCAAGCGCAGTCCTGTCATGAAATGCGTCCTCGTTGTTATCACATTTTGGATTTACACTTTTTTTGACTCATCTGTCACGTTTTCTTTGGTTTGCATCACTGAGTTACGATTTTGAGTTACGGAGAATTAATGTTTAGCTCCGACTCTCAATTCGGTTAATGTTATCAGATTCACTTTTCTGCCTTTTCGTTTCATAGTGGTGGAGTGCAGCCTGTGCCATCATACTTGACATGGGATAAAAATTCAACCCGACCTCCCATCACGGTCCAAGTTTACGGATGCAATCCTAAAGAAAACTTCAGAAACGATTCTTCTCACTTTGATCTTCTCATTCAACAGGCCTGCTTCTTTGACTTTCCACTTTTGATCTTTGCTTCAATGTTCATCTCCGTCTCTTCTCCATGTCAGCTTTTTCTGCTGCTCGTTTTTCAGACGGCGCTAACTCCACACGTAGAATGACGCGGTGGAAGGCAATCCTGCTTTCGACAGCAGCCAAAGCCAAAGTGCAGACCAAATAATCAGAGCACATCACTGACAACACAAACGAGATCTTTCTGCTTTAGCCTTCA
This sequence comes from Polypterus bichir lapradei, assembly GCA_026402145.1. Lineage (NCBI taxonomy): Eukaryota > Metazoa > Chordata > Cladistia > Polypteriformes > Polypteridae > Polypterus > Polypterus bichir. The sequence goes on along the minus strand of JANRMT010062806.1, from coordinate 127,782,532 downwards.
TTAAAGAATATTCAGCATACAAACCCACAGTCGGGATCTTGCAGGAGACCCAACAAAAATCTCGACAAGATGAACGCGGCAGTCAGGTGAGGGGCTCCAGATCCTAATCCCAAGTTGGAGTCGGAGGCTCTGCTGCTAACGTCCTGAGACCACGCGACGCCTTCGACGGCACATAAGCAGGTGCTCAGAATGTTTATGTGCTTTGGACTTCCTGGTGAGCTCTCATTGGCTGTCAGCCCTCACCTAACAGCTTTTTGATTTGGGGATATCAGACTACACAACTGTTCGTCACAGGAGTGCTAAGAATACGCAAACCGAGTGTGAAATAGAAAATCACCGGAGAAGCCATGCAGGGTTGTAGCAGCGCTACATAAAATGGACTGCAATTCCCAGCAGCCTCGGCATCATTGCGTCACTGAGCAGCTGTTGCCACCGGCGCCAAGAGAAAGACATCGAAGCCCTGAATTTAAATGCGAGCTGTAAGAAGCAGAGGAGAGCCGTCATCATCCTGTGTGGCATTACAATTACGTTCTCCCCAAGGGTTTGAGTTTTTGCTGGACTTGTTTCCTGGTCCCATGTCAGGTGGTTCACGTGGTCTCGTCTGGAGTGGAAATCGTCTTCATGGCATGTGCTCAACTTCCACACTTCACCACAAAGCCAACGTTTCACAGTTGGACAAAACTCAACTGTTCATTTGTTTCACTCATCACCGCCATGTGCATCTGTGAAGATGGACCGCAGCGCGAGTGTTTACCGTTTAGAGCCTTCACGTGTTTTGTCGACTTTTCTTTTGTATCTTTGTTTAGGTAATCATCACCATTGGTGTTTTTGAGGTGCGTCATTTCTTTAGTTGTTTTTCTGTCCGCGGTTTATTCCACAGACGCACACTCAGTGTCACATCAAGGCTGCGTGTGTTCCTGGGGTCTTCTAAATGAACTAAATCACCATCGTTATACCACGAGAATCTGAGTGCCTCACGACCACGACAGTGCATCAGGGCCTGAAGTTTCCAAACGCACACCTGAATGTTACGCCATGCAGACATTTTGTTTACTTTGATGAGGACTTTGAGGACCAAAAGTGACAGTTAAAATGTAAACGTGCGCCTTTCAGAGACGACAGCAATTACAAGACGAGTCAGTCAGCGAACCACATATGTGCATGTCATTCAAAACATGTCACTAGTGGGTGGCGCAGGTGTAATGTGTCACTATTGGTGACATTCCCTGAATACTCTCGTGTTCAATGCTGCTGAAACTGACAGGACGAGGACATCACTGGGAAGACAGCCGAATGCCAACACCTACGACTCCCATTAACGGCAGCTTGACGTTACCGTTACCAGATGTGAAATCAGCAGGCCGCTGAATCTACACACAAGGTAGCGGGTCACACTGGGGACTTCAAAGACGCTCCAAGAAAGCCAATGAGCAGACTCGGCGCAACAAGAGAAAGCACATGTGACATCATTTGCTATAAAAGACTTTTAATGATATAAATATGAAAGTAGGATAACAAAAATGCTATATACAGATGTTGGTCAGGTTTGTGCTTGTGTATCATATGCAAATCAAACAGACTTTCATTCATGAGCGCAGGGACATACCCACAATGCATTTCTAACACACACACACACATACATGCTCAGGAAAAAGCACATAAAAATCCCAAAGACACTAAAACTCATTCAGTCCCATTGAAGGGCTCTTTGTCGAAGCACTTGTGCTTTTTTCAAGTAAAACCGATCACAAAAAGCGTGGCGAGGAGGGGCAGCACCCTGTACTTGGTGGTCTCAGTTTTTTTGTTTTTAAAGTAACTGATGGGCAGCAGACTGACAAGCACATCGACACGACCTTACTGGCGTCATCCCCAACTGTAACGCACGTCTCCTTCAAATCATGACATGCTGCATAAGGTCCAACTCCACTTTCCTCAAAAGTGCCACATTGTGACATTAAACTAACGTATGGTCAGAATACTGCAGTCCATCTCCTTCACTTTCCAAGCAGGGCTCCTTGGGGGTTTTAGCCATCAGCTTCCTGTGGATGAACCTTGGGAATGGCAGATTAGGAGAACTGCTGGTGTTTAAAACCATCCTCAGCACCTTCTTAAAGTATAAATGAACTGGCCAGTGTGAGGGAAACTTGAAAACGACTTGGGAAGCACAAAGAACTTAGAACTCAGACAGACAAGACATTGGGGTCCCGCGTTTGACACGTCACACAGGTCACCTCACACCTACACGTCCTCTTTTGTTGTTGCTGTACAGCAAATAATAAAAAAATAAAAATAAAAAAAAAATTGTCCCCTTCCTCAGTTTTGTTGGTATAAACAGGTGTCAGATGCAGAGCACTGGCTTTGTCATTTCTTTTATTTACAATTGGTTGCTTAACTTCCTATAAAATAAAAAAGGGAACTGACCTATGAATTATCTTTGGACATGCCTAATGAACGCCTGTACCAACTGAATGAGGGGCTCCTGGCTTTCCTGGCTCATTTTGGAGCCCACAGATGAAGGCTTGCTGTGAGGGGATGGCAGTGTCACCCCAGCGGGCGATGATGGCGAACCCCGGCGGAAGTAGCGTGACAGGCTAGACAGGAGAGTGCTCTGTGGGGAGAAAAGCAAAATGAGACAACGTCAGGACAACAGGCAGGCAGGACCTCTGTGCTCAAACTGTTCAAACCTTCACCTGCACAATCCAAGAAAATCGGCTGCATTTATAAGGAACATCAAAAATGTAACAAGTACTAATAAAATTATTAAGACCGACACGAAGTAGAAACATCAGGAGACAGCGGCTCTAGAGCAGCAGCCCCCAAACATGGAGGTGATGTACTTGAGATCCCCAGACCACTGACACTTCTCCCCATTACCGCAAAATAAATTCTGGTCACTTATGTCCAACACTGTGGTCAATTGTTTAGTAGAATAGTCCATCATAAATGCAATTTCACATTTCAGAATTTTAGTTAGTTGAAAAGTATGGGTAGGTGACACATCAAATAATGATCACATATCCACAATATTAAATTACGCTGCATCAAGAGCATCATGTTCTGCTGTTTTTGGTTTCTGATCACCCAGTAAGGTGACCAAGCAGTAACACCGAAGACATACATAAAGGCGCAGTGAGAAGGAAGAGAAGAAAAGAAAAATGGAGATGGACTGACCGACCTCACCTTAAACACTAAACTGCATACTACATGGAATACGTTAAACTTTTCGAGATCAGTCTGCTCTGCGCCTGCTAGCCACACTGGCCCACTCCCTGCATAAACTAAGCGAACGAATTCTTCTGTTGGAGTGCAGTCCAGTAAATCAGAGTGTTAAATGGAAAGAAAACGTGGGGGCTTCATATACAGTCAAAGACGTGGCCCATTTTAGCACTGTAGGACATGATATACGTGTAACATGGTACAAATGGCTGCTCCAGACTACTGACTCCATGCCCAACTCACCAGGGGCCTCATGTATAAACGGTGCGTACGCACAAAAATGTTGTGTAAGCCTGTTTCCACGGTCAAATCATGATGTATAAAACCTAAACTTGCGGTAATGCCACACACATTTTCACGGTAGCTAAATGCCTGGCGTATGCAAGTTCTGCGCTCGGTTTTGTAAACTGGTGCCACCCAGCATCAGACCAGAGACCAGTGCTATTGTTCCAGTGTGGTTTTCCTTTTTTTTTTTTTAGATCCACATCCCTGACGCGGCTTTATAAATACAATGAAATTAACCGCATATTGTTTATTAGCTTAATGCACCTGATTGTAATTAACCAGTAACAATATAATGGTCCACAGAATGGCCAAACTATTCTAAATACCATAGCTGCTTTAGTGTTGTTACTCTCACTGCACCACCTTCTTTTTCTTTCAGCTGCTCCCGTTAGGGGTTGCCACAGCGAATCGTCTTTTTCCAGATTTCTCTTACTGCACCACTCGGAGTATTTATATCACAGTATCTGAGTGTGAATCACAGAAGCTGATCGGAAAGAGAATTATCAGGATACAGCATCAAGCACACGCTGCCTCAGCCACACTGTCTATTTGAACTGCTCCCATACGACAAACACTTCAGAGCCTTTCCTGTATGGACCTCGCGGTTCACAAACAGTTCCATCCCAAGTGCACGAAATGCACTCAATCAGTCCATCAAGTGCTCCTTGTAGTACAATCACCTCACTGTAAACTTGCGATACAGTTATATTATTACAAATCCTGAGCCACTTTATAACGCGCATATTAACATATGATTAGAATATTATTTGTAGGATGAAATGCAGCAAAATGTTTATTATATTATACAGATAAAACTTGAACTTCATTTAAATAATCTACATTGTTAATAATTAAACATGTGAGGACACGGTGTTGCTGCACTAGCAAGGAGCTGGCGCTCCGTTCACGGATTGTTCCTGCCTCGAGCTGTATGCTTGCTAGACTGGCGTGACACTGGAAGGATAGAATAATTCAACACGTACTATGAAGATATTTCGATGTTCCTTAAAAGTTTTGAAGAATCGGCGTTCTCAGCTTACACATGGCTTAACGTCTATTACAGAGCTGATTGTGTGGCGATTGGGTATTTGGAGAAAGAAAAGTAAGGACAGGAATTGGAGGTTAGTATGTTTGAAAGAGACAGTACCGCTGCAATAAATTATTTCATCGAAGGTCATGCACGGCGCAGCAAGCATCTTGCATGAGACATGAACAATCACTGTGCCACCATGTTCCCATGTTTAATAACGTGCTTTAGCTCCCATCATCATGAAAATGATATCACGTATACATCTCAGTATTTTAATTATTCAGAGAGCTGTAATATCACAAATGTAATGGATTCTGTGTCCTGTCGGAGAAAGAGAAAACCCGGAAGCACGTAGTGATTGACACACACAGAGCACATAAAAGATCAAATACAAAACAAAGCATTTAACGTGCTCCTTTAGTTACGATGGGATTTGAGAAACTAGTAAATGAAATGATTTTAAGATGAAATTTGTGATGTACTACTTTAATGACAATATAAACTACATGATTAAAGTGGAAATTTTGAGATTAAAGTTGACATTTCGTGCTTTTTTCCCCACTGTGTGCCTAATTTTTTTTTGTTTTTTATCCCACTGTTTCACCAATAAACAGTACGTTTTTCTTTGCCTCTACTTGGTATTCACTGAAATTCTATTTTCCCTTGTGCTTTTGCCATTGCCTTTTCACAGAACGCTGAGCTTAAGGGCGATTTATATTGATTTGCATATTCAAAGAGGCATAATTCTGGGAGGAGACAGGGCGGGACAACAGGCGCGTGCATGCGCGTTACTTTTCATGCTGACCAGGATTTATGGAGTGGAAGAACGTGGAAGTTGGCAAACACACAGATTTATGCTTCTGGATTTTTTTGTGTTACGCACATTTCCGCTTTTGTGCTTACATCATGTTTTACTGTGAATTCTACACACGGCATTATGCATGAGGCCCCAGGTCTTACATTTTATGTGGAGAAATCTCTCCCTAAAGTATAAAGACAGGCTCAGAAATCATACTCATACTGTAACTACAGTTCATCTGCATAAGTATACATTTAATGGAGTCAGCTTCACTTCAGACAAGACTCTTTCCCTACGATCAAGCAGGAAGATTAATAGCAGAGGTCTTATATGAAGCATAGGAACAATCTGATCAAAGCAGTGGCGCTGAACAAACAGAGGAAGCTGTGGTGTTCTGGTCACGGCCTGCACCTCTGGCAAATGTGAGTGAAACACACTGGGAAGGAGCACGTGTGTCGATGAGGGAAACAATACATGATTAACACTAGAATTACCAGAGCCTACGAAAAAACGTGTAGATCTGTCCCACCTTAAATCGCATCTTAAATCAGTTCGCACCTCTCCGCTAGCATCTTTTGTCTTTTTAAATGTGCTGATAAAGACAAGCTGCAAGCAGCCGGCTATTCCATCCCCCCACTGACTTAGAGCATGCACAAACTTCTCTCAGCTCATGCCTTGATTGATTATCTGGGAGGGAAGTGGAGTTTTAGAGTGGAAATAATAGATCATTATTTGGAACACACGCATTTCATGTGTGTTCCGTTTCTACAGTAATCTGTGTAAACACATTTTTAAAACGTTTTTTCATATTCTAGTAGTAAATGACAAAATGTAGGCATAAACTATATAATGTATGAAGCCTGAAGTCCAAATATCAAAGAAACATTTTCAGAAAAGGTACGAATATAACAGAACAAGTGCGCTTTTATTCAAAGACTAGCAGAATACCCGCGCTTCGCAGCGGAGAAGTAGTGTGTTAAAGAAGTTATGAAAAAGAAAAGGAAAAATTTAAAAAATAACGTAACATGATTGTTAATGTAATTGTTTTGTCATTGATATGAGTGTTGTTCCCATATCTATATCTATATATATCTATATATATCTATATAGCAAAATACCCGCGCTTCGCAGCGGAGAAGTACTGTGTTAAAGAAGGTATGAAAAAGAAAAGGAAAAATTTAAAAAATAACGTAACATGATTGTTAATGTAATTGTTTTGTCATTGATATGAGTGTTGTTCCCATATCTATATCTATATATATCTATATATATCTATATAGCAAAATACCCGCGCTTCGCAGCGGAGAAGTACTGTGTTAAATAAGTTATGAAAAAGAAAAGGAAAAATTTTTAAAATAACGTAACTTGATTGTTAATGTAATTGTTGTATATATATATAGCAAAATACATATCTATATACATATCTACATATACATATATATATATATATATATATGCATACCTATCTACATCATATATACACACACATATACATACATACATACATACACAGACACACACATATATATAATTTGTGTGTGTGTATGTATGTATGTGTGTGTGTGTGTGTGTGTGTGTGTATACACATACATACAAACATACACACAGGTATATATAAATATATGTGTGTGTATATATATATATATATATATATGTATGTGTCTATATGTGTGTGTATAGCTTTGATCACTGAGTGCAAGGGAAAAATAATAAAATGTAGTCTATAAGTTATTAAACAGTAAAACATTAACGTTTTAAGAAGTAAAGGTACATTGAGCACTACTGGAGTGGATGCGGGTAAACTACATTTTAAAGACGGTATAACAGAAGAGGTAAGTAGTACTAACAGCAGCTAAAATGTATATGGATCATCTCTCGGTAGTAGATCCCTTTTGAAAGGCGCTACACGACGGCTGTGGTATAGAAATTACATTTTCTATGTGAAAGTCCAAATTTCTGCCTCTGGTAATGTGCCTTACCAGCAATTAAAGAAAATTAGTTTTGTGTCCTCTGCAGTGTTAAGAGAGAAAGGCTTTGGTTTGGGATAAAAGGAAAAAAGGTGTAAAGAAAGGAAAGTTGCGTTTTTCTTTTATATAGTATAGAGAGATGTGTTCGCTGACGATATGAGCGCCTTTTGGGGACAGTCGCGGTGGGTCTTGTGCAGACTGGTGAGACGTCCCAGCTATTAATCGGCTGTGATGGCACTGTCAGTCCTTCACTCCTGTGCGTGTCTTCATAAGAGCTGACGACCTCATAATCGTATACGTGCAAAATAAAGTGCGAAGCGCCTTAATATTATTTTGCCGCAGAAGCGCAGTCAGCGTGTGAAAGGCCGGCACAGCTATGCGCGCGCGCCGGCTGCTCGACTTTGGCTGGGCAGGAGACGCCAGTTTTTGCAGACACGTTCACATGATCAAAAGTCTCCGCGCTCTTTGGAGGTCATTCATATACAAAATACCCGCGCCTCGCAGCGGAGAAGTAATGGGTTAAAGAAGTAATGAAAAAGAAAAGGAAACATTTTAATAATAACATAACATGATTGTCATGAGTGTTGCTGTCATATACATGCCTGCCTAAATAAGTCACCCTCGCTTCGCTCTTACTTTTTTACTGTTCATTTAATCATGGCTAGTGGTGGAAAAATTATAAAATGGAAGGAGGATTACACTGAGTATGGCTTTACCAAAACAATTATTGATGGCGAATCGATTATTCATAAAGCTTGAATTGGTGATCTGTTTTTGTGTGTTAACCTCATATCTTTTCATACTTCTTCTCAAACCAAGGTGGTGCGAGGCTAAAATGAATTGGGATGCGCTGATCAATGTTATCAGTGTACCAGGAAATCATGCATTGACAAAAGTTCCCCTTTGATTGTAATGCAAAGTGTGATTAAATGCATTATTTTTTAACGCGTTATGGAGCACATGCATCGAAGCTTCTCAGCTGTGCTTGTGCTAAGAAAATTAAACATTTTAAAAATAACGTAACACGATTGTCAATGTAACCTTTTGTAAGTAGTGCCTGGAGGATTCAGTGTGGAGAAAGTCTAGAGACAGAGTGTGTATTAACTTGTGGATTTCTCTGTATTTGGTGGCAGTGTGACGAAGTTGCTTCGGAAGACGGCGTTAGCCGCGGAGCTCAGCTCAGAGCGAAATGAGGTAAATGGGAGGGGAGATGATGACGTGACTCCCCCACCCGCCTTAACTGTCAATCCCCCACAAACACAGTCTCTCGGAATTTGCATAAGCACACCCCTTCACCTGCAATTTTAACTTAGTTACAAAGTGATCAAAACTCTCGTTTATATCCTGCGTCCTCTCATTAAACTTGTATCCCGCATTACCCGTGGGCACGAAAAGCACCAGCGGCAGCCTGTCTATTAAGTTAATTTAAAGTTTAGGTTTATACCTCGCTTTGTTTCCGAAGTAGCTGTACTGATGAATATGGTAGTATGTCACTCGCTCGCTTCTTAATGTTTCGCTGCCTTCTCAATTATATAATGCATGTTTTGTTCAGCGTATTTTGGAGCTCTTCCTGGTTTTCTACATAGTGCGTTGACAGTCAGTTCACGTGATTACGTGGGCGGCGTAATGATGTCACACGAAACTCCGCCCCCACGGCGGTCAAGCTGAACTCCATTACAGTAAATGGAGAAAAATACCTTCCAGTTATGACCATTACGCGTAGAATTTCGAAATGAAACCTGCCCAACTTTTGTAAGGAAGCTGTAAGGAATAAGCCTGCCAAATTTCAGCCTTCTACCTACACGGGAAGTTAGAGAATGAATGAGTGAGTGAGTGAGTGAGTGAGTGAGTGAGTGAGTGAGTGAGTGAGAGTGCTTTGCTGTTTATTAGTATAGATATAACTGCAGAAAAAAAGTCGCCTTAGCGTCTGACACGCATTTACTATGACTGCCATGGTTGCGTAATGGTATCAGCTGCTGACTGGGAATCAAAAGGTCACGAGTTTGATCCCGCACGACTCCGTTTTGAGAAGTGAACTGCTCTCATTTTTACTATTTTAGAATAAAAACATACATTTGATTTCAGTCTGTAACAGCTGGTGGAAATTTATGGTAAGCTTTGTGGTTTTTTTTTTTTTTTATTCAGTTTTATTATCACAACCCCAAACACCGTGTTTAGACGGATTACTGTAGAAACGGAATACACATGAAATGTGTGTGTTCCAAATAACAATCTATTATTTCCACTCGAAAACTCCACTTCGTTCTCAGATACTCAATCAGGGCATTAGCTAGGAGAAGTTCATGCACGTTTTAAGTCAGTGGGGGGATGGAATAGCCGGCTTCTTGCAGCTTGTCTTTATCGACACATTTAGAAGACAAAAGACGTTGGCGGAGAGGTGCGAATGGATTTAAGAAGCGATTTAAGGTGGGACAGATCTACGAGTTTTTTCGTAGGCTCTGGTAATTCTAGTGTTAACTTCTATTGACCAAATGTTTGGACTATTTTGTAAAATAGGAGTCCTGTAAAACATTTCAGAATAGAAAGGATAACACTTATTCTCATTTGTTACATACAGGTAATAATGCATATGATACCACTGACCATACAGAGCTGCTACACACATACAGTATAAAACCAAATGTGTGTTGTGTGTAACTGGGCTGCTTCTGAACTTTCAGTCTACTACATTTATTAAAGTAAAAGAGTTTGCAGAGTGTTTGAACATCAGGATATATTACATAAAGACTCTTTACAATCCATTTCTAAGAAAAACATAATTATTAAGATAGATTTTGCATATTGGCAAGATGTTTAAAAATACTAAGACATTATTTTGTTTGCCATTAACACTCAGCCTCATCAGAAAGACTGAAATGACGGTACGTGTCGGCAGGTGCATCTCAATAAATTAGAATATCATTGAAAAGTTAATTAATTTCAGTAATTCAATTAAAAAAGTGAAGTATTGATTCATTACACACAGAGTGATATCTTTCAAGTGTTTATTTCTTTTCATTTTGCTGATTATGGCTTACAACTAATGAAAAATTCAGTACCTTAGAAAATTAGAATATTGTGACAGAGTTCTATGTTGTAGACTCCTGGTGTGACACTCCGCTCAGCTAATTAACTCAAAACACTTGCAAAGGAGCCCTGAGCCTTGAAATGGTCTCTCAGTCTGCTTCAGTAGGCCACACATTGACGGTTGTCCAGAAGACCGTCATTGACACCCTCCCTTCACAAGGAGGGGAAGCCACAACAGCTGGCTGTTCACAGAGTGCTGTGTCCAAGCAGATTAATGGAAAGTTGAGTGGAAGGAAAAAAAATGTGACAACAGTAAAAGGGGCACAAGCAACAGGGAGAACCGCAGCCTGGAGAGGAGTCAGTGCTTCAAGAGCCACCACACACAGACGTGTGTATCAAGGACGTGGGCTACAACTGTCACAGCATTCTGTGTGCCGAGCCACTCCTGAACCAGAGACAACGCCAGAAGCGTCTCACCTGTTAACAGCTCAGTGGTCCAAAGTTCTCTTTTCAGATGAAAGTCAAGTTTACATTTCATTTGGAAATCAAGAGTCTGGAGGAAGAGTGGAGAGGCACAGAGTCCAAGTCAGTGATGATTTGGGGAGCCATGGCATCTGCTGGTGTTGGCCCACTGTGTTTAAGTTCAAAGTCAGCGCAGTCAGACGTCTACCAGGAAATGTTAGAGCACTTCATGCTTCCCTCTGCTGACAGGCTTTATGGAGATAATGATTTCATTTTCCAGCAGGACTTGGCACCTGCCCACACTGCCAAAAGTACCAGTACCTGGTTTAATGACCATGGTGTGTATCACTGTGCTCCACTGGCCAGTAAACACGCCTTACCTAAACCCCATAGAGAATATATCAAGAGGAAGATGAGAGACACCAGACCTGACAATGCAGACGAGATGAAGGCCGTGATCAAAGCATTCTGGGCTTCCATAACACCTCAGCAGTGCCACAGGCTGATCACCTCCATGCCAGTAATTCATGCAAAAGGAGCCCCGACCGAGTATTGAGTGCGTACTTGGACAGACTTTTCAGTAGGCCAACATTTCATTTCTTTTATTGGTCTTATGTAAGATTCAAATTTTCTGAGATACTGAATTTTGAGTTTTCATTACCTGTAGGCCATAATCAACAAAGTGAAAAGAAATAAACAATTGAAACATATCCCTCTGTGAGTAATGACTCTGTATAATATAGGAGTTTCACTTGAATTACTGAAATAAATGAACTTTTCAATGATATTCTAATTTATTGAGATGCACCTGTATTGGCAAAATGTTTAGAAATATCGAGACATTATTTTGTTTGCTATGATCACTCAGCCCCATCAGAAAGCAATCCTTTCATCAAAACAACAAAGAGAAAGAGGAAAAGAGAGAGATGGCAGTTGAAGGCAGAATAAAACTGTCTACAAGGGCTTCTGTTGGAGTCACGCTGATCAGATTAGCCGACAAAATCCTCAAACGCAAAAAAAAAAAAAAAAAGAAAATCTGTGTACTTTACTGACTTGGGTGTGCCGAGTTCATGACTGAAATTGGATTTGCTCTTTCACTAAATCTGATATTGTGTGGAAACTGTTTGTTGTAGATGGCATTGAAAAAAATATTTACACGGTTACTTCTGTTTCATGGCACAAGTTTTTTTTTTTTTTTTTCCCCTTTTCCTTAGTGTTGGACGCAACCCAAAATCAAGTACCTGCTACGCCGTGTTTACTCTCAGTATGTATTTTTTCTCTCTCTTTATTTCTATAAAATAGGCTAAATATAAATACCTTAAGGTTAGAAAAACACATTTTAATTGTGCAGAAGAGAGAAAGTTGTTGTTTAAATAGTTTTTACACAAATATGCAAGGTCAGACTGATCCTTCCATTGTCTGGAGCAGGTAACATGTAAAGCCAATGGTAAAAGAATACACAGCCTACATTTACTGAGAGAAAAAAAATTGTGCCATAGATTTCTTGGGAATATAATGATGGAAGACTATGAGGAACTGCTCTGTCTAGTACTTGGATGCATCATTTCTTTAAAACATCCGTGTCCTACACTGTCATTTGGATCAAGTCTCTGTGTCAAAACTTGAGAAAATGGGTGGGGTCTCTGATGAGCAAGGAGAGGGGCTCGACCAGGACACTGCACAGATGGAGAGACATTACAGTAGGAACGAGAGAGTCCTTGTGCTGGTCACTGCACCGTCAATCACCTTCAGAGGATTAAAAGAGCAAAACAAACTACCAAGTGACTACTTTTTGTAAGTAATAATTACATTTAAAACAATTAAATGTCAAAACAATTTTTTTTTAAAATACGGTATTTTTTTTTTTCCTCTAAAAGTGCCCCCCCAAAATTGTCAAAAACTGAATGTGATAAGAGGAATTTTGTTCCCATATTTGGATTAAGCACCCTCATATCTCTTCTTTCGGCTGCTCCCATTGGGGTTGCCACAGCGGATCATCTTCTTCCATATCTTTCTGTCCTCGTCATCTTGCTCTGTCACACCTGTCACCTGCATGTCCTCTCTCACCCCTAATGCAAATCTTAGCATCTTTAACTCTGTCACCTGCAGCTCTGTCTCCTGTGCCACCGTCTCCTGCCCATATAACATAGCTGGTCTCACTACCGTCCTGTAGACCTTCCCTGTTACTCTTGCTGATATCCGTCTGTCACAAATCACTCCTAACACTCTTCTCCACCCACTCCACCCTGCCTGCACTCTCTTTTTCACCTCTCTTCCACTCTTCTCTCATATCTATTAAGAATCCTTAATATTTGTGATGGGAATTAAAAAAAAAAAAAAAAACGAACAATTATGTTCAGTAATCCAAAGATTTTGCTCTTCAGTTTCACAATGTTCAGTGCTGCCCTTGAACTGGAAGCCATTCCATCTTGAGGCGCTAAAGAGTGATCTCTCCAGCTTCCGAGCTGCAACAGCACACTTCCTTATGTATTTAACATCACGCTGGCTTTATCCCATCCTAACCCGCTCATTCATGCAGAGGGGCTGTTGCAAGTCATTGCTTGTACTTTCCATTAACTTCTCACCCTTATTTTTGCCAGATTCATTTGACAGTCACACATATCACTAGTGCTTGAATTCACTGCAGTAAAACTTTATTGAAGAGTGACATTATCTGCGACCGTTTTGTTGCTGTTCGGAAAATCCCAAAACTAAATACACATCTACATTAATAAATTGTTAAAACGCTCAATTTACTTTAAATTCCCTGCGGTTGATGGCACCCTGCCCGGGGTTTGTTTCCTGCCTTGCGCCCTGTGATGCCTGGGATTGGCTCCAGCAGACCGCCGTGACCCTGTAGTTAGGATAGAGCGGGTTGGAAAATGGATGAATGGACTTTAAAGCCTGTCTGGATAAACGGCTGACAGGCACCACAGCCACTACCCAGGAATGATGGTAGTCTCATGTAAAATGTTCCCCAACACAATGACCAGTGGTAGTCAGTAAGTACTTGTGAGAAACAAAAAGGTTTTAAGTGCAATAAAATAAAGACAATGCATACCAGCTCTGAGCTTAATTCTTGTTTCATTCGTTGTTTGTCTCGGATATGAAAGCTGGGATCCTTTAGATAGCGGAGTGCCTGGGAGATCAACACGTAGAAGCAGTTTTCCATGGTAAACATCAGAAGAGATCTAATAAAACAATAAAAAATAATTATCACCTTCATCCAATGTAATCTTCAAGTATACCACAAAACAGAGCCACGTCAGAATGAACGCTGACCTTAAAAGAAAGAAGAAAAAAAAAACAAATGTCTATGTGGGCTGAAATGAGTAAAATGAACTCGGGGTATGGTCAGGTAGCATTAACTTGGGATTCCTAAATATGGAGAGGATTTACTCCTGCAACTCTCCATTGATTTGAGCTCGGGGGGCCGTAGGCCTTGTGCATCTAAACTTTACAAAGGCCTCTTCTGTTTGCTTCACAATTACCTTGAAAAAGTAATAGAACAGCAGCTAATAAAATTCAATGTATCAGCAGCACACTCTGTAAAATAGCGTTCAAGTCAGATAGTGACATACAGTGCTGTGAAAAAGTATTCGCTCCCTTCCCGATTTCTTATTTTTTTCAGATCATCAAACAAATTTAAATATTAGACAAAGATAATCCAAGAAAACACAAAATGTAGTTTTTAAGTGATGATTTTATTTATTAAGGAAAAAAAACTATCCAAACCTACATGGCCCCCTAAAACTAATAACAGGTTGTGCCATCCTTAGCAGTAACAACTGCAATCAAGCGTTTTCAAAAACTGGCAGTCTTTCACATTGCTGTGGTGGAAATTTGGCCGACTCTTCTTTGCAGAATTGTTTCAATTCAGCCACATTGGTGGGTTTCCGAGCATGAACCGCTTTTATAAGGTCATGCCACAGCATCTCAATAAGATTCAAGTCTGGACTTTGACCAGGCCACTCCAAAACCTTCAGTTTGTTTTTGTTAAGCCATTCAGAGGTGGACTTGCTGGTGTGTTTTGGATCATTCTCCTTCAGGATTTTTTAGTAGAGAGCAGAATTTCAAGTCCCATCAATCACAGCAAGTTTTCCAGGTCCTGAAGCAGTAAAGCAGCCCAGACCATCACACTACCACCACCACCATGTTTGACTGTTGGTATGACGTTCGTTTTCTGAAATGCTGTGTTACTTTTATGCCAGATGTAACGGGACGCACACCTTGCAAAAAGTTCAACTTTTGTTTCGTCAGTCTACAGAATATTTTCCCAAAAGTCTTGGGAAACATCAAGATGTTTTTTGGCAAAAGTGAGACGAGCCTTTATATTCTTTATGGTCAGCAGTGGTTTTTTGCCTTGGAACTCTGCCATGCATGCCATTTTTGCCCAGTACCTTTCTTATGGTTGAGTCATGAACTCTGACCTTAACTGAGGCAAGTGAGGCCTGCAGTTCTTCAGATGTTGTTCTGGGTTCTTTTGTGACCTCTTGGACGAGTGGTCGCTGCACTCCTGGGAAGGCTCACTACTGTTTCATGTTTTCTCCATTTGCAGATATTGGCTCTCACTGTGGTTCGCTGGAGTCCCAAAGCTTTAGAAATGGTTTAGTAACCTTTTCCAGACTGATAGATATCCATTACTTTGTTTCTCATCTTTTCCTGAATTTCTTTAGATCGCAGCATGATGTCTTCCTTTTTGGGATCTTTTGGCCTCCTTCACTCTGTCTGACAGGCTCTGTTTAAGTGATCTCTTGATTCAACAGGTCTGGTAGTAATCACAGTAGGCTGTGTGGCTGGTGAAATTGAACTCCAAAAAATGTGATTAACCACAGTTACCTCATGATTTAACAAGGATGGGGCAATTACTTTTTCACATAGGCTTGGATAGTTTTTTTCCTTAATAAATAAAAATCATTGCTTAAAAACTGCATTTTGTGTTTACTTGGGTTATCTGTTTAATATTTAAATTTGTTTTGATGATTGGAAACCTTTAAGTGTGACAAACATGCACAAAAATAAGAAATCAGGAAGGGGGCAAATATTTTTTCACAGCACTATGTGTATAAAATGTACATTACTGGACAAAAAACATTCATTGGAAATGGAGTTATAGCAACCAGATGCAGTTCAGCTTCACATGATTTTTAATATGTTTTTAATTTAGAAGTTACCTAGACTTGATTGTGTGGTTAAATATCGAGCTTTTTAGGAATAAACAAGCCTTCCTAGAAACACATATTCTGAAAATAAACGTCAATGAATATCTTAAGTAAGTTCAGCAGATCAGCTCCTCAGTTCTACCTTTTCTTTAAACAATTAATATACCTGAATATGCTGTGTTTAGAGGGGCCAAGACTTCTAACTTTCTACAGACCTTGAGACATGTTCCTTCTAAAGCCCTTGAGAGATAAATACAATCAATGCTGTGCACGGCTCCAATTATAAAAATGGTGGCGCAGAGGTCTGGAAAATGGTTATCCACACAGCAGAGAATAAAGCCCTTCGCAATGAACTTGACTGTCTTCTGCTTGTGTCCTGTACCTGTGACCTGCTACTTTCCTGTTAAATGAGTTGTAATATGAGGCAGATTGCCACATTGCTGGTTCTGATTTTTAAATAAACAGCTAAACTGTTTACTGTTAGCCAAGTTTCCAATAACGCAATCTGAAAGACGCAAATGTACAGGCTGAGGGTTCAGCTGGCCCATATCTAATATTTTGTACATTTCCAAACGGAGTAATTTTTTTGAAGTACGCTGCTCTTTTTAATAGAAACCATCTAGACAAGCTTGAATATAATCTTGGGACGAGACATTTTCAGAGAGATAATTTCATGTCCTGCGAGGCGAGACAAGAGATGAAGCGAAAACCTAACAGGTCCAGGCAGGGTCAGAAATAAAAGACAAAGAGTAGAAGACAAAGTAGAACATTGTAAAGAGGTTTAAAAACGTTGGCACGATATACATGCACAGCAGTTTAGAAATTCTGAAAGTACTAAAATTCGAAAGTCTCAAAAAACTGATAGTAAAGATCACATTAGCACTAACAAATGGAAATTATTACTCGGTGAAATAACATAACAGCAAAAAGTGATCAAATATATGGACGTGGGTGATATGACAGAGCTACTACAAGTTTAATTACAAAGACACCACAATTTGGTCAGGTTTATATTTATAATCACGGAGAAGCGATACAACATAGAATCGAAAGAATTAAATGATCAGACATATTAGAAATTCTACAGCCAATAATGGATACAAAGCCATACACCCAAAAGTATCGCACTTACATACAATTTATCTGAAAAACATGGTCATGAATGGGAACGATCACACTCACATATATAATAAACCAACATGTGACAAATTGTCAGCGATAATAGTTTCGAAAAACAGAGTTGAGATTCGTGTTTATCCAAAAGCACAGCACGATTCATCGCAAGCGGCAGATCTGGGAAAGGATGAGCGCGTAGGGCCAACACGCAGGTTTGCAAGCAGGAGGCAGAGCCCCCTAGTAATGAATAAGCTGGCGACATTTGCACATGATATCAAACCAGGAGGAATGACAGTATCAGCTAAACTGTTACAGAGTGACTTGAACAGCATGCATGCTTGGCAAGATTTGTGGCAGATGAAATTTAATGGAAATAGATGTAAAGTATTAAATGATAGAAGTAGAAATGGAAGATCTGAAAATTGAAACCCCCTTATAAAAAGAATGTAGGAGTAGATTCATCAGCACATCAAGACAGTCAGGATGTTAGGTTATATACAAGTGCAGGTCAAGGGAGCTTACGCTTAGGTTGAATACCACACTGCAGAGGCCTCACGTGCAGTACTGTGTACAGTTTTGGTCTCCAATTACAAAAAGAAAGACATAGCAGCACTCGAGACACTCCAGCAACTAGTCTGATTCCAGGACTGAGAGCTACGAGGAGAGATTGTAGGAGTTGCACTCTATTAGTTTAAGCAAGCAGAGATTAAGAAGGGACATGATCAAAGTATTTAAAAACATGAAAGGCATTAACACAGTGGATCCCAGCTGTCACTTTACAATGATTTCTTTAACAACAAAATGGGGACACTTATTACAGGAAGATTTCACACAGTTTTGCTTCATGCGAAGAACCACACACATCACATGTATTAAGTGATCGAGAAGCGTGATGAGCAGTTGGACTTTAGGGTCCTTCAAATCTGGTCTTAATGTTATTTTGGACAACCTAGGTGAACAGGATAGATACGTTTGAGAATGCCCTGTTCTTACCACACTTGTTTAACTGAATATTGACTGTCTAAATGGTTTTTTTTTTCTTGAGCTGATTCCATAATCCACAGTTTGTACCACATTGCCTTCCTCTTATTACTTTGTCTTTAAAAAATTCTAATGGTGTTGCCAAATTATCTCAAAGCAGCACAATATTACACCAGAATGTAACAATCTCCTGAACCGTGTAATGTGTATAATTTATAAATATAAATGATCAGATGAGCTTCTCCAGTTGGTTTTTATATGTCAAACAGGCACCCTTTGTACCTCAGTGAAAAAGTCGTGACCCATCAACTTCCTAATCCAAACTTACCTCAGTGACTGGGTTTCCTCAGCAGATGCCAAAGCCTCAACATTCAGCGATGCAGGTTCCTTCTTTCGGTCAGCCTGTTTGTAATGTTAAATAATAAAGACTTGTAAATGCAAACTGCAGTAAAGCCAGTTTAGTAAAAGAGATCTGCTCATTGGTCTTAAATGCTAGTAGTCAGCAACATAACCTTTACACCAAGTTCTGTTGCACATAAAGCAAATAATTCACAGCATAGGCCAGCCAATAGCTTGCATTTACGACTTTTTGTTCACAGGACTAATATAAAGAACTTCTGCAGCTCAGTGTGTCTGTCTCATCAGTTAACATGACCTTTTCTCCACATTTTTCTGTTTCTACAAAATGAGCCAAGTCAGCATTTTGCAATTTCAGATGTCTTCGCTGAATTTCCCCTTATTGCAGCTTTGATATTTCAGCACAACACAGCACATAGAGAAAAATAATAGGCAAGAACATCACACATTTCAGCTTGTCAGCCAGACTGCCTGCCAACTAGGCACGTCAGCGAAAAGTAGAGATGTGACATGTAGCATACATTGATCAAATCAGAAGAAGACTGAAACAGAACTGAGCGGTCTGACCTCTCCCAACATGTTCAGTGCCACACTCATTGTGGCCAGTAGAGTCCCAAAGGATGGAGCAACATCAGAGTCAAAGGCTGGCATTGTGAAGCTCAGGACAAAGAGGATATTGAACTCTGCCAGGTCAAGAGACTGTGAAGAGTAAGCAAAAAAGGAGTATAAGAGCAACACGTCAACGTTTAAAGTCAAAACAGAAATGACTATTTATTTCAACATAAATGCTCAGACGTACACACAAGCCCCCCAGTGTAGTGTTTATACATATTTTCAGCCCAATTTATTTTGCTATTGCGTGTGTTCTCCTTATCCTCAATGTCAGTGTTCGCAACATCTGGCACATCCCCCAAATCACACCAACGCCACTGCACATTCAATTATTTCAGCTAATGTTGCTCACACAGTTTCCAGTCAGACTTTACTGCTCAAAACCAGACGAGTGGTTACCTGATCAAGCAGGATCTGGCAAAGATCGGGGGTAAAGTGCCGTAAAGTTGCCAGCGTCTTGCTGAGGATTTTTAGTAGGCTGTTCTGGACTGCAAGAAGAGCTCTCTGCTCCACATCTACTGGTTCTGAATGCAGTGCTTTAGAGGGAGTTTGGGACGCACGTTGGGGTTGTGCAGGAGGACCAGTGGGGGCACCATCTCCACTCTTAGTCTACAAACACAAAAAACACCAGGATGTGACAGTTTATTTAGTTTAAACATAGGTTACCAATCTGCTAAAGACATCTTTAATGATTCCAAACACAAAATCTCAAGTTCAGCCTTCTCTTCTAACAATCACAGCAGGTCTCTACGATTAAGTCCAATACTTTTTTTTTTTTTTTTTTATTTGATTTCATATACTTTATCAATACCCACAGGGAAATTGTCTTTTCACATATTTTTTGGAGATCAGAGCACAGAGTCAGCCATTGTAGAGTACCCCTGGAGCAATTTGAAGGCTAAGGGCCCTTCTCAAGGGACCCAATGCAGTAGGATCCCTTCTGGCAGTAATGGGATTTGAACTGGCAATCTTCTGGATACCAGTGCAGATCCTTTGCCTCAGAGCTACTGACAGCTATTCCCCAGCTGCATGGTTAACCGTACCTGAAGGTAAAGGTGCAGCATTTTCTTGCTGTGCAGCAGGTATGTACACGTCTGGCAAAGGTAAGACAGATTGACCTGCAAATACAAGAACAAATGTGTCACTTCCAGTATCTTTGATCAAGCACTCTATAACAAACATGCAGTATGGAAGTATCAAAGCATTTTTTTTTTTTTAAAGATCAACAATTACAATTACGGAGCACACTAAATCGTTAATACCTCCCAAGATGCTTTACATGTTCAGTAAAGAGTACATGACGGAGTGCGCTCTTTGCTTTAGGCCACACAGTGATGAGGAGCGCACCTGGAAGGTTGTTAGCTACTTGGCCTAACGGTAGTACAATGTGTAAAATGAACAGTAATTCACATTGACATCATCGGCACAAGGCAAGCAGAAGGATACGTCAACATGACAGGTGTAAACACAGCTTTAGACTGGAGTTTCTCTCCTGATGCTTCAGATATTGTAGCAAACTAGAATCACAATCACTGTTGTATCAGTCAGCGTCATGTCATATTAAAGTGGATCTCAAGATCATAGGGAGAATCCACAGTGAGATCTGTATTTATACATGTTCAATTTAGCCCAACTTTTTTGCAGTTTTTGTCCAACTAATGCGAATAATGAAGAAATCTGACTGAGTTAGGTAGTTTGTTTATTAAAATTAAAAAGCAAAGAACAAATTAATGAGAAACAATGGAAAAGCTTCAACTGAAGGAGATGCAGAAGATGCTAATTTGAATTTCTACCATTTGGCAGCCATTGCCAATGTCGTAGGTCACTCATCTGTTTTATACAAACTAGTGAAGCAGAAAGGCTGCTGTCACCAACCAGCAAAACGTGGACCACTCATACCTGGACATCCCGGAGCAGCTGCGGAAGGTGGAACTGCCACTCTTTACAGAAGTTAGACAGCTGTAACAGGAATCCCACAGTGTGATCGGCTTCATCAAGACAGGCCAAACTCTGCACGCTGCGTACTGCGTTCAGACACTGCGAATGAGGAGGAACAGAATTATCAGTGTACAAGTTCCAACTTACATAACAGAAGCATCAGACATCCTGCCTTCTAGAGAGAAGCTGCTCAGGGCCCAAGCCATCTCTGTTATGTGTTCCAGCACAGACAAGCAAGCTGCAAACCCGAGGCCTCTGAGACAGAAAGAACCAAAGTACTAAGTTGAGCAAAAAAAAAAGAATTAATTCCACTTGGGTTTCTGACTTCAAATTTCTAATGTGAGGGTTTCATATTACACAGTAGCAAGCACCTTCTCTCTTGGCCTCACTACCAACTACCAGCATGTTGAAGTAAAAAGGACATGAAATAATACAGAATAAACCCAAATGATGGTTCTTACTTGTAAAATACGCTCTTGGTGAACTCCCACAAAGTCAAGGGCCTCATTTAGGAAGTTATAGCGCAAGGTCTTCAAGAGACTTTCCATTAAAGACATAGAAAGACGATACACGCCAGACCATGATGGAGCATCCTGGGACTTCCTAGAGAAACCACTCTGCAAAGGAGAAGACATGTTTAACTAAAGCCTGCCAACATAAAAAGTGACTGGCTGCCAACTTCCAGTGACATTTATGGCCACTTAATGAGGAGCACATTTGAAACAGCTGCAGTAGCTGTTAACCACTACAAGAGTTTCAAATGGGCCAAGACTCAAATAGAACTTACAGTGAAAACTGAAATACCTAATGGTATTATTTTAAAACAGGATCCTAGGATACATTTAGCAGACACTTTCACTTAACCCAAGGTGACTGCCAAAAACAACACACAAGTCAGAACAAAAACCGGAGAGCGCATACTCTATTAATATAACAGAGGCACACTTAGTTACTTCAAGATTTACAGATTCAGTACAAGCCGTAAATATTCAAAGGACCACGGGGAAGAAATAGAAATTTGAGGGAAGGCCACTTTTTGAAGTGGAGGGTCTCCAAACACCTGAACAGCACTAGTCTCTGGGTAAAAGAAATGACAAAGTGAAATTTTATATACAGGCATACTGTCTGCTGTGCCAAATTGGACGTTAAATGGGAAAATATGATCAGCGTGTTCTGAGCTGTGACTAAGCCAGTACCACAGCCATGTTCCCCAAAGTACAGAGCCATTTGCTGATTAATTTTCCTCATAGGTCACAGATATATATATATTACTTTATTCTACTGATTTTTATTCATTTTTGCTTCCCTATTTTTTAGTACTTATTATTCTGTCCCCAAACACCAAATTAGCGATGCTTCTCTCCTAAGACCCAGTCTGTACGGAGAGTGCGTCGCCCCGCTGGTTTTAGTGAGCATGGACAGATAGTTTTACTCACCAAGAAAGTCAAGGCTGAGAATCCGTATACTTTAATACAGATTTCTGGCAAGAAGTCATACAAGTATTAGGGTGTGAAAAACCATTGACAACTCGAAGGTAAAAGGACGATAATTTCCTTAACCTAAAATACAATATGGCGGACAGTAAAGCAAAGGCTAAAGCAGCACCAATAGCAAAAAGGGAGCTAGGGACATACCAATATGTATTAATTAAACAGTGGGTGGAGGTAGGAACGTACCAAACAGTCTAATAACAATATTAACACAATATTAATATGTATAGCAGCACACGTATAGTAAAGCAGCTGGTGTCAAACTAAGTCCTGGGGAGCCCACACGGATGCAGGTATTTGTTCCAACAACATTCTCTTTTTAATTGGACACAGAGCTTAACTAAACAAGCTATTATTTGCTGGCTTTTGTGTAGAAAAAGTAGTTTTATTAGAATGTATGTTACATGAGAATAGTGTTTTTAAACATACTTTTTAAGATTTTCATTCTGCTTTTTCAAATTTTCTGCTTCTTTAATTTAATTTACTAATAAGCATCTTAGTGAGCCTGATGCTGAAGTAGTTGCAGCCTTTCAGAATTCAGTGCCCAGGTGTCTGCTCAGCTCGTTCATTTTTATTAGGATACAATAAAGGGAGCCAATTAAATAGGAAGGCATATTAATAAGAAAACAACACAAGAGGTTTAAGTTTTTAAAGTGATAGCAAAAATAAATATTTCTGACTGTATTATAAATGTAAAAATGATATTGTTGTGCTTTTCTGAATACAGCATAAGAGAAGATGGAAAAAAGACCTGCAAGCTACATGAAATATGTAAAAGACTCACTGACTGAAACAAAAACCTGCAGCCACAGAGCCATAGAAACCCAACATATCAAAAAATGAAATAAGTTTAAGAAACACTGGCCTGGAGGCGGCACACATATCTACAGTGAGCGCTCACAAGCTACAAACCTCACAGAATATCCAAACCATCAGGCTGATTTAACAGCAGACAACACAGTGGAGCTGACAGACAGCTGAATTGTTGTACGCAGGTAAGCATGAAAGGACCGACTCAAATAAATTCAACGTCAGCCACCACTGAACCATATGGACCTTAACGCTACAATCACAATCACCGTGTACTGAAATAAAAACCAAAATATGAGGGCATGCTTGACCCAAACAGAAAGCATACCAACTGGAAAATGTCAAACTGATAGTGAATGTGCATGAAATAGTTGAGATGCAAACTGCACATTCTAAAAATTTTGGGCAATAACCAAATCAAGAAAAAGATTACACATATATTTATTTTTTCTTTAACTTTTTTTGCCCGTTAACTTTCCCTGGACATGTGCTAACATGCCGATACCAATAAAAGCGGTAAAAGTTCTAAAAAGCATCTGGGACAATACAGTCTACCAATAATGGGAATGGCAGCTGCTAATCAAGGTGCCCTCGTGCCTCACTGCTGGCGATTCCTTGACGGTGCAGGAGAAGGACTGAGTGAGCAGAGGCTGCAAAACCAGAGGATTCAGTGACCTTACGTGAGAAGTTGAGCTACCACCTCCACAAGACTGTCACATCTATTGCTAGTTCTTTATGGCAGTGTGGTATGTCACCTTTTTCCGCCCCTTGGGTCATTATGAGCAGCTAGCGTCTAAATGAACTACAAAAGTCAGTAGCTGCATTATGCTGTGGAGTCAGACGTAAGCAGACATAGGAGACACATTTTCATGCCATCCAGCTAAATTATACAGGTACAATCTTGTGCCAATGGCGGCACAGATGTATAGCTGCCACCTCACAGTAAAGAGACCAAAGTTCAAGTCCTGGGTTCTTTCAGTGTGAAGTTTGCATGCTCTCCCTGAGTCTAGATGGGCTTTCTCCAGGTACTCTGGTTTCCTCCCACTGTCCAAAGACATGTATGTTAGGTGAACTGGCGATGCTAAATGGGCCCTCGTGTGGGTTTGGTGTGTCGGTGTGCGTCTTTGTCCTATTCAGAGCTTGTTATTGCCTTGGCCCAATGCTACCTGGCATAAGGCTCCAGCCACCAAACCCCACAACCCTGGTGTGGATTAAGCGGTTTAGAAAAAGACAATGTAAAATAAACATATTTTAAATATTTAAGTGAAATATTTTGAATATTGATGAAGTCGGCCACTTTCAAAATCCAGCCTTTGTTTCTTGACACGCCTGCTGCACATCTATACATTTGGAGTTGCAAAAAAATGAGGAAGATAAAAGAAAATGTATTTTCCAGCAAGTGTTAAAAAATGGACCATCCTTTATCAAGATGCAAATAGCACCATGTTGGTTAAAACAGAAGTAAAAAAAAATACTTAAGTAAAACCAAGCACCACCAGCAAAGACGCCTAGGCACCAAATCATGACTGACGCCGTTACAAAAGCTTACCTGAGAGGTACCATTTGAGCTGATTTCATATACGCTGAGCAGAGGGAGTCCAATGCTCTGAATGACTCCAGCGCCTGCAACTGCTTTTGCTCCCTGCAAAATGGCAGCAAGAATTCAGTTTGTGTCAATGCTAGCACTCAAGAACTAGTAAGGATATCTAAAGGTGACCATTACCTGTGGAGTTCTGGCTAGTGTCAGGAGAAGGTGAAGTGCGGCCTCACTGAAGTGTAGGTTCTGCTTGGCCCGCAAGCTCAACTCCAGTGTGCCAAGGATGGAGGGAAGCACAGGGAGTCGCCGCATCACCTGCAGCCAGTGCTCACCATTAGCGTCAACACGGCACAACTCCTTGATTAGGTGCAGAGCGAGCACACATACCTGGGGGAAACGATAAAAGGTAAAAGGACCAATGAGTGTACAGTACGCCTGTCAACAAAACAAGACTGTCAATGGGGACCCTCCTGGGGAAATCACTACAGTTGGCTCTCAAGAAACTTCAGTTCATCTTGAAAATGACTTTACTTACAAGCAAAATGTGTGTAAACTAAATGCTTATAATCAGGTTTAAACTGAAAACATGCTAGTTTAGTTTACCAGGAATGGCAAGCAGAGTCTACTGTTAAAGCTGTCTGGACAGACTGCAATTATTTTTTTTCTTAAAAACAATAAAAAAAACTTCCAGTGCATGTAAATGAGGATGGGTAAGAGACACTTGATGGTTTAAAACAGCTTTCCATATCTCACCCCATCCTTCTCGTCAGAGTGAAAAGACTTTGGAGAAGCATCCATATCCATGCTATCTTTGTCCTCCGTCATACTCTCTGATAACAAGGCGGCATGTCGGGTGCTGTCCAGAAGGGCCAGTGCTTCTTCCTGGACAGTCTCACAAACACTTGGCAGCAGCTGAGGAAGCTGGGGTAACTCGTTAACTGAAAACACAAAGAAGTGGTCTGTAAGTGAAATGAAACCAAACTTCTAATTCCATTTCTGTTTAAAAGAATTCAGTGAGAACGAGTTGCAAGGAACTCAACAACAGTTGGCTCTTCATCTATACTAATAAAAGGCAAAGCCCTCACTGACTGACTGACTGACTGACTGACTGACTGACTCATCACTAATTCTCCAACTTCCCGTGTAGGTAGAAGGTTGAAATTTGGCAGGCTTATTCCTTACAGCTTCCTTACAAAAGTTGGGCAGGTTTCATTTCGAAATTCTACGCGTAATGGTCATAACTGGAAGCTGTTTTTCTCCATTTACTGTAATGGAGATGAGCTTGAAACCCGTGGGGGCGGAGTTTGACATCATCACGTCACCGCTGTCTGTCATGTCCACGCTGTGAGCAGACGGTTAGGAGATGACAAGAATCTACAAATGTATTCCAAGTTGCCATGACTGAGCCAAGATGGCACCCTAAGGGGTGAAGCACATTTCAGGAACAAGCTGAGAAAAGATACTCAAGACAAAACACAGATGTAGGCGATGGAGAGAAATTTTAAAATACATCCAAGTAAATGGACTGTAAGCAGTTAACAGAAATAGAACTACAACGAAAACGCATGCAGTGTAAGACAACAATACAACATAAGGACACAGCTATAATTCAGGAGAGATGGAGTCTGCATGGCAAGCAACTGTAGTTAGGGAATATGCTAAAGAAACCAGCAGGAATAACAGAAAATCATTGGCTGGACTGACGGACAGATAATGAAAGGGCAGGAGAGGCCCTCAATATGTTGTCTGGTGTGGGAAATCAGGACATCCTGTCTTCTACTAGCAGAAATAGTATAATATCTGATAAGAAAAATGATGAGCAAAGAAAAATGGTGGAAAAAAATGAATCTCCACAATAGAAACTCTGTTGATTTCCGATACTGAATGCATAATCCCATCACACCTTGTATTTTTTTTTTCCCCAAACACACAAAAGCATCACTTCTAGGCCCCAGTTTATTATTTTGCATGTAGTTTAACTGTGCCATGAGAAACACAAGTAGAGATTTCCCCCGAGAGCCAGGCGTTTATTCCTGTGAAGCAGACAGATAGATAGATCTTTGTCTCCAGAGGGAATTTGGCTTTTTACAGAGGCTCTTTAAATAAATACATGCATAAATAGATAAGTAAGTAAGTAAACAAATAAATAAATATGCGCACACACTTTGATCTGAACACATGCTGGTATGACTACAAAGCAAAAAATTCAAAAGAAAGAAAAGCTGTGACTTGGTGAGGGGCTTTGTGCAGATGTATTGCTGTTGGTATGAAGGACCCCAGTCGTGTTTCTTCGGCTGAATGATTCATTGTCCTCAGTGTTGGTGTGTCACAGACAGGATGTGCAGGGTTGAAAAAAGTGCAGTGAATATTATTTGCAGGTAAACTTTAGGGCTGTCAAACCAAACATGACAATCTGAATATAAATGGAATGCATTTAAAAAAAAGTCTGAAGGCAAAATCTGAGGCGTGTTGTAAAAGAGCGGCTGCTTATTTTACCCGCTCTGATTTTGTCATCGTGTACTCCACACGTTATGCACTTCCCACTGTGCTGATCAGTTTTTGCACATCATCTCCACTTTACGCCTTTTTTGGAGTTCTGCATGGTTAGCCCATATCGCCATTAAATAGACAGCCTTCTGCTTCTGAAACACGCCACTTCTCAATGCAATTTAGCGCAGATTTGTCTGCTCTGCTTCCTGATGAATGGATGTGCTAAGAACAGGTTTTTAAAACGCTTCTCCAGGACCGCTCTGCTCTGCTCAATAATCCTGCTTCCATTCACTGTTAAACCTCCAACATAGCAAAACAACTGCTGGGTTCACTTCTCATTGACGACAAAGGAACACAAGTGCAACATGACTGCTTTTCACTTTAGAAACTCTTAGCTAGTGCTGGGCGGTGTACCAGTTCATACCAAAAAACGTTTTTTATATCTGTTATGATGTGGATTTTTCTTACACCACAACACCGGTTTAAATAGCCTAAACAACGTTCAGAATGTGGCGCAGCAGAAACTGTTTAAGGGGGCTCTTTTTCACTGCTGTACCGCTAAACACGCATGCAACGGAGTACATGCATTAGTGGAGGTATTGAGCGGTGAAAACGGACTGAGAACATTCTGAAACTGAAGCTGTAGCAGACAATAAAGTTGAACATGATGACACAGAAGAACTTTTGCCGAAAACTGTGCCATGTCTGTTGTCTGGAGATACTTTGCTTTTAAAAGGTCATATGTGGACCATTATGTTCAAATGTGTGAATACTGTTTCTATACTTCTGGATAATACTGCAAGTCAAGTTGTACTTGTACTTGTACTGTGTAATGTACTTGGGTACTGTGTAATAGTGTGACGACATGCTGATTTTATTCTCGAAATTTCCACTGTAATCTCGACATGTTGACTTTATTCTCGTAATTTGTCATTAAAGTAGAACATTGTAAACTAAACTTCATCTTAAAATAAATATTTCATTTACTAGATTTTCTCCTAAGTTATGTAGCACATTAAATGCTTTGTGTTAAGTGTTCCCTGAGCCACGTTAATCGCTGCGTGCTTCTTAAACTGACTTCCTCTGCACTAAGAGGAGGTGCAGGCAGCAATTACCACACAGAATACAGAATTCAGTCCTGCTCCCTGAACATTTAGAATGCTAAGATAAGTACTTGATATAACTTTAATGATGAAATGTATTAAAGCATGTATTAATCGTGTGGGGGCACGGTGGCGTGGAGGTTGCACTGCTGCCTCGCAACACAGGGGTCCCGGGTGTTCCCTGCTTTGAATTTGCATGTTTTTCTGGTGGGTTTACTTGGCGTGCTTCAGTTTCCTTTCAAAGTCATGTAGGATGTCAGGTTTTGTTCTGCTATACTAACCCTGCTACTGTATGTGTTGCTCGTATTCACCCTGCGACGTGCTGGAGACTCATTCAGGATTTGCTCCTGCCTCGCACACAATGCTTGCTGGGATGGGCACAATCCTGAATGAACGGCATATTTAACCATGTATAACAAAGATTTTATTAAAGTTCTGAACACTCCATGGTCTTAGGTTGTAACTAGTTTTAATTTCACAAAGACGTTTATTGTGTGGTGATTGGTTATGTGGAAAAACAAAAAGGAAGGATAGGAACGGGGGTTTGGTACATCAGACAGACAGCACGCATGCAAGAAAGAAAGCCCGCTCAGAAGAACATCCTTTGATTTCCGTGTTCGTGTCTCTGACCACCAGATCACGAGCCCAACATTTACACAATATTTAAGCTAAACCTGTGCGATACCCATTTAAACATCCAGTTTTTTGGAGCTTCGTAACACCTGCCATAAAGTTCTCTACACTCAACTTACACCTGGGGACCCCTTACTGTAAGGGAGCAGCACTACAGCCACGCCACCGTGCCCCTCACTACAGCCACGCCACCGTGCCCCCCATCACCCATGATTAATACCTGCTTTAATGCATTTCATCATGAAAATGATATCAAGTATATCTCTTAGCATTCTAATTTTTCAGAGAGCAGGAATATCATGAAGTGAGTGGATTCTGTGCGGCGATCACTGCCTGCGCCTCCTCTTAGAGCGGAGGAAGTCAGTTTAAGAAGCGTAGCGATGAACAACTGGGTTGGGGAACACAATACAAAGCATTTAATGTGCGACATTAACTTATGGCAGGGTTTAAGAAAATCTAGTAAATTAAACATTGATTTTAGGATGAAGTTTAGTTTACGACATTCTACTTTAATGAGAAAATAAATTATGAGAATAAAATGGAAATGCCGACTTTATTCTCGACATATAGTTTTTTTTTTTCTTCACTGTGACCGTAATACGCTTCCGTAGGGCTATACCACAAATAGCATTAGAAATGCAAGTTGCAGTTTTATTATTTATGTATATAGCTTAGCTTGAAGCAGGTCCATAACAATGCAGTTTGCCTAAATGATGGTTCAGTTGTTAAAGATGTCATCACCAAGTTGCAAGCACCTCTGAATATTTTACTAAGTCTAAATGCCTTTTTGAATGGTTGAAAATATGTTGTCAAAATTTTAGATGTTTGCAAAAAGTTGTTTCCAAAATTTGTTCAATAAAAAGGTTCTCTATTTTGACTGCAACTGTCATGCAATGTGATTCCTTCTCTTCATTAGTGCCACCCCCTTGAAAACTATCACTTTATGGGGCCATGCAAACCTGTATTAATACTTGTGTGCACATTCAAATGTTTTTTTGTACAATGTACAATTCTCATGACAGTGGAGTAGGTCATTCTACTGCAGTAATTGCAGTGGAAAATGTGGCTAACATCCACTCATGCATGGGAAAAAAACACCATTGAATACCGTGAAACCGGGATAATTTAGAAAAATACCATGATATATTATTCTGGTCATGACTGAAACAGATTCTGTAAAATTGAAAGTGAAAATACATGAAACGTCCGAAGTTCAAATCCTTGATGCTTGCCTATAGAGTAGTCAACGGGTCAGCACCTACAGGAATGGAGATACTTGTGAGGTCTTCTGCTCCTTCTGGACCGCTCAGGTCTGCTGATGAACTGTGTGTGGCGATGTCGCCTCTATGTGGCATCAAATCTAGAACGAGATTCCTCATGTGTAACTGCTGACTCCCTCAATAATAATAATAATAATAATAATTACATGTTTTAATATACTGTAGCACTCTTCCCATGCTCAAAGTGTTTAAGAAATGTCTGAAGACCCTCTTGTTTGGTGAATTTCTGTCTCACTGGCATTAGCTGTTAGGGCAGGGGTCCCCAACTCTGGTCCTGGAGGGCCCCATGGCTGCAGGTTTTCATTGTAACCCTTTTCTTAATAGGTGACCGGTTAATTAACGTCTTTTGAATTCATTTTAATTGGCTTGCTCTTGAAGACTCAGACTCCTTAATTAGCAGCCAAACAATAATGAGATACAAAATGAGCCAAAACATGAACTGTGTCCATCATACAATATCTGAAAATAAAGAAGGGTGAAGGTCTGAGGAATGCTGATCTGCTCTTACAGAAGAGAACATCAACAGTTTCAGACATGTCTGCTATTGCACAATGAGTGCAGCAACAAGCTGTGGAATTAAAGAATGAGTTTAATGAGCAACAAGATTCAGAGCCTAATGAACCAACTGGTGAGAATGAGTTTGGTTGGAGTTTGACACCCTGACTTAGTTGGTCTTCTGTTGGCTCACTCATTTCACATTTCAGAAATAAAGCAATTCAGAGGAATGATGATGAAATTCCGGGGAATAAATCTTAAAAAACAAGTCAATTAAAATGAATTCAAAAGAAGTTTATTAGGAGCAAAAACAGGTTACTAATTAAGAAAAGGGTTATAATGAAAACCTGCAGCCAGCGCGGCCCACCAGGACTGGAGCTGGGAACCCCTGTGTTAGGGTTTTGTAACCCAGGAATCAAAACTTGCTTGTATTTTTGTTCTGCGCTCTTCACTTGTGGAGGTCCATTTTGTACCCTTGTCCTGACACACTTGTTCCCAAACAGACCCCAGACCGATGTTAACTCAATTATTTTGACCTCTGTTGTAAGTTGCTTTGGAATGTGAGTTAAGCAAATAAGTGTTGAAAAAAAAAAAAAGACCCAACCAGATTCTGTTCACTTAGACAACTGGTCATTGTGCGTTGCGATATTGACGACTGGCTACATATACGACTCCTCTTATTTCCCAATTCATCGAGCCAGCACTACTCTGAGCTATTTTAAACAGAATCTTCCAAAGTTTTACAATTGTGTACTTAAGACTTCGGGCTGTGACACATCAAGTACACATTGATTACTATTCATTTTTTTAAGGTTTTGATTAGTTTGTAATTAAAAAACTTTGGACAACTGACTTTGCAGGCAGTGTGGCATAGTGGTTATGACTTTAAACTTCAAACCTTGAGGTTGTCTGCCTGTGATCCAATTGGAAAAAAACTAAAGAAATGTAAAATTGTATCTCAGATGTTACAAGTCACCTATGATAATTGCTTCAGCCAAAAAAGAAATAATAATGACATTAATAATAATTTCTTATTCTTCATTTTTAGCTACTTTTATAGGCTAAATATACTTTCTCAGAAATCTCAGATCTTTTCTGTAAATCTAAGCCATCCACTGGTCAACTGGACCCCCGCTCTACAGTTCTGGTCAAAGCCTGCCTCCCCTCTCTGGTCCCTCTTATCTCTGCTTTAATCCACTCTTCTCTCACTACTGGTGCTGTTCCTTTATCTTTTAAAACTGCTGCAATAACTCCAATACAGTGATACCTTGAGATACAAGTTTAATTCGTCCTGTGACCGGGCTCGTAAGTCAAAATGCTCGTATCTCAAATCAATTTTCCCCATTGAAATTAATTGAAATGAGATTAATTCATGCCAGGCCCCAAAAAAACTCTCCTATTTTTTTGTTAAATGTTTTCAACATAAGACATATGTATTTATAATGAACAAATATTGTATACAAACAAAATAAAACCTAATACAGTACCTAAAAGAGAATCTCAAGAAATAAACAGATGTTGGTAAAGCCAATTAGCGTATTGTAATGTTTTTTCTTTCACTTTTGCTTAACTTAATTTTCTTCTTCACTAGTTTTTTTTTTCTTTTTTGCTACGTTTTCCTTACTTTCATTCTCAAGGAGTTTCAATAGAAACCTATCCAAGGAGCTTTGTTTAGTCCTCCCCCTTAGAATGTTTCTGAAATGAGTTAGGCGAGTGTCATTAAATAGCGCCACTGCACTATCAGTTGTAACTTTTTCAGGGTGTTTCTTTTCTTTAAAGTTCAAAACTTTTTCCCACATTGCAAACACTTCCTTTATCTCACTTTAAGAGATAACCTCCTCCGCGATACCGATTTCCTGCAGAACCTCCATATGTTGCTATGTCTGTAGTTCTGTCAACTCCTCTATCGTCAGTTCCTCGGAATGTGCGGCGACAAGCTCTTTGATGGCTTGTATTTCAAATTTTGGCTCGTAACTCAAGGCAAAAAATCAACCTAGTAACGGCTTGCATCTCAAAAAACTCATACGTTGGGGAACTCTTATCTCAAGGTACCACTGTACTGAAAAAACCTGGAGCCGGATCCGACTAATTTCAGTCATTTCCGTCCTATTTCTAATCTACCCTTCATTTCCAAAATTCTTGAAAAAAATAGTGGCTATTCAACTTCATTCTCATTTATCTCAAAATAATCTGTAAGAACAGTTCCAGTCCGATTTTCGTCCCCTCCACAGTACAGAAACGGCACTTATAAAAATGACTAACGACCTCCTTATGGCAGCTGATTGTGGTTTAATTCCTATTCTCATCCTCCTTGATCTGAGTGCGGCCTTTGACACTATTTGTCAAACCACTCTTCTCAATAGATTATCTTCAATTGGCATTACCCACACTCCATTAGACTGGTTCAGATCCTACCTCTCAGGCTGCACTCAGTTTGTTCAACTTAAAACTTTCACATCCCAACCCACCGCTGTAACTTCAGGTGGGCTCTGTCCTGGGCCCCCTTTTCATTATTTACCTCCTTCCCCTTTCATAAATATAACATTAGCTTCCACTGTTATGCTGATGACACCCAGCTCTACGTCACTAGCAAACCTACTGCTTCCTTCCCACCCTCCTCACTTAATGATTGCATAGCAGAAATCAAATCCTGGTTTTCTTCAAATTTTCTTAAATTAAATAAGTGACAAAACTGAGGTTCTCCTCACTGGTATGAAATCCACATTATCCAAAACTGATCATTCTTCATTTGTTATTGATAATTCCTCTGTCTCCCCTTCCCCACAGGTGTCATCCCTGACAGTACTTTATCCTTTCAGTCCCACATCAACAACATCTCCCGGTCTCCTATTTCCACTTGCATAACGTTAATCGTATTCGCCCCCCATCCCTCACTCCCCACACCACTGCTATCCTTGTTCATAGCCTGGTCACTTCTCGTCTCCATTATTGCAATTCCCTTTTCTTTGGTCTTTCTCGCAAATCTCTTTTTAAGCTTCAACTGGTCCAGAATTCAGCTGCCCTCCCACATCATTTCTAGAACCCCCTGTATTCACCATATCACTCCCATCATGCAGCAGCTTCATTGGCTTCCAGATCAGTTCCAAATTCAATTCAAAATTCTCCTACTAACTTTTAAGGCTCTCCATACCCTCGCCCCTCCATCTCTGTCCGACCTCCTCCATGTTGCCATTCCCTCCCGCACCCTGGGATCCTCGTCCTCCATCCACTTGACTGTGCCCTTCACCCGTCTTACCACTATGGAACTTTGGAACTCACTACCATCCGAGCTTAGAAATACTGAATCATTTTCACTTTCAAATCTAAACTTAAAACTCATTTGTTTAAGATGGCTTTTTCTTTTGATTACAATTGCTCTGTCCGATTTTAACTTTTGAATTTTACTTTTGTTTATAATGTGTTTTGTCTATTGTTCGGCGTCCTTGAGTGTTTAGAAAGGTGTCTACAAATAAATAAACTGTATTCTTATTATTTACAGAACACTTTTATGTACTTTAAAAGATAACACACATGGACTGGTATCCTGACAAAGATCCTTACCTGGCCAGGCAGCCAGTCCAATGAAACAACCGGGGGAGATGAACACTTTCTCCCTCACTACAGCAGATGGCGGTATCCCTAGGTTTCGACTCCAACACAAACACCCACAGGGAATGCTGGGATCTGTTGTCCAGTGCGGCAGCCCTGCTGGGTTCTGTGGGAGCCACCAGGGGGAGCTGTTGGGATACACAGTCCCTACTTTCAGGGACTTTTGGTCAACCCGGAAGTGGTTCCAACAGGTCACGCCCCAGCACCGTAAAGTACTCCTGGGTCATAGATAAAAGAAGCTGCTCGATCTCAGCCAGGAACGTCAGAGTTGGGAGAAGAGCTGGACAACAACTCACCCGAAAGGAGTCGAGGAGAAAGGAGAAGAAAACGTTTGTTTGCTGTGGTGTATTGGGATGTCCTGTTAAAGGTATTCTTGTAAATAACAAAAGTTT
The DNA here is from genome assembly GCA_026402145.1 of Polypterus bichir lapradei. Taxonomy (NCBI): domain Eukaryota; kingdom Metazoa; phylum Chordata; class Cladistia; order Polypteriformes; family Polypteridae; genus Polypterus; species Polypterus bichir. Next base: position 127,747,741 of record JANRMT010062806.1, on the reverse strand, counting down.
GTTTGCACTCTGGGAGTGTTTTTGTATAGATGTGTCTGGGGTTTGGGGCTCGGTGGCACCCCCTGGTGTTCACAGTACATTTAATGTATGAAAGGTGATGAATAAATAAATAACTTTGCTAAGTTCATATTAATGCTATAGTGCTGATACAACTAAGGAGCAGCCTACACAACTCATTTAAAATCACAAACACAAATTACAACATTCACTCAGATCTCAATATTTCAAGATTGAAAACACGTACTGTATATTTTCTACCTTCACAAACACTACGACGTTATGTTGACTCAGAAGTGTGCTGTACAAACATCACAAACAATTTCTAGCTTTCATTTCAAGGAAAAGTCTAGCGCAAGAAATAGTGAGACAAGTGCCCTTTACACTTCTGAAACATACATTTCTGGGATTGGGTAGTAAACTAATATGAGAACAGTTACTTAGCAAACAATCACATTTTTATGAAACATATCAAGAGGCTTGGAAAGCTTTTAAGGAACTGCATTACACTTGTCTCTTGAATTACTTCAGACGTGACCTTTGGTTTCAATGGCAACTACAAATACGAGGTGTGGCAGAAAAGTAATGAGACCGATTTTTTATTTACCAAAGTTTTTATTTTTTTCAAACATCAATGTTATCCCCTTCAAAGTAGTTCCCTTGGGCAGCTCCACACCGATGGAGACGTTGTTCCCACTGTTGGTAGCAGCGCTGGAAGTCTTCAACCGGTATGGTCTTCAGCATGTCCGTTACACTCTTTTGGATGTTTTCTAAAGTCCCGAAATGACGTCCTTTGAGGACATTTTTCAGTTTAGGAAAAAGTCACACGGACTGAGGTCAGGTGAACCACAGGAATGCCTTTTGAGGTCAAAGATTCTGTTATGGAGAGGGCAGTGTGACATGGGGCGTTGTCATGATGGAGCATCCATTTGTCTGCAATGTCTGGTCTCACGCGAATGACCCTTTTTCTGAGCCTTTCAAGGACGTCTTTATAAAAAAAACTTGGTTGACAGTTTGTCCTGGAGGAACAAATTCTTTGTGGACGATTCCCCTTTTGTCAAAAAAACAAATCAGCATTGATTTGATCTTCGATTTGCTCATTCGAGCTCTCTTTGGTCGAGAAGAGTTTGCAGTGTGCCACTCCTGACTTTGCCTCTTGGTCTCAGGATCGTATTCAGAAATCCATGAATTATCACCTGTGATCACACGACTAAAGAAATCTTGCTCATTAGCGATTCTGTCAAGAAGATCAAGACACTTGTTTTTTCGATTGTCCTTCTGCTCAATTGTGAGGTTTTTTGGCACCATTTTGGCACAGACCTTTCGCATGTGCAAATGTTCAGTCAAAATTTGATGAACGGTAAATCTGTTCAAATTTAATTGTTCACTCAACATTCTTAATGTTAAACGACGGTCTGATCTCACAAGAGTGTTCACACGTTCGATGTTTTCATTGGTTTTCGAAGTTGAAGGCCTCCCTGAACGGTGTTCATCTTCAACGTGTTTTCTGCCTTCCAAAAATGATTTGTGCCAGCGAAAAACTTGAGCTTGGGATAAAGAATGTTCCCCATAGGCCTGTTTTAACTTTTCAAACGTCACACTTGCCGATTCTCCAAGCTTAACACAAAATTTAATGGCACAACATTGCTCCAAATTGCGCTGTTCCATTTTGCGTGACGCACAACCAAAAACACAACTTCGCTAATAGCAGTCACAAAAATCACGTAGTTAACGGAAGGAGTTGAAACTCGCACTGACCTATGGGAGGGTACTGATACACGTGCTCTATCAAGGACAACAGCGCAGCGTTGCCAGAACGCTTGCAGTGTTGCCAGTCTCATTACTTTTCTGCCACACCTCGTAAAACATCCATACATTCATTTTCCAAAGCCGCTTATCCTGGGCAGGGTCATTGGGAAGCTGGAACCAATCATAGCAAGAATCGGCACAAGGCAGGAACAATCCCTGGACAGGGCTGTAGTATTCATTTGAGTTATACTGATGATCAAAACTGCACCAATACTGATGGTTAAAAGACTTAATGTGAAATGGAGAAAAATGTACTGTAATGTGACTACAAGGAGGTGGAAAAAGTGAAAAAGCCCAAGTGTCTACAGCAATGTGCGTGTGATTTGACTTCTTTCTTAAAGCACATAAATCTCATTTGTGAAAAATGTGCAACATTTGAAGAAATCCTCACCATTCAACCGTTGGATCTGTAAAACAGAAATAAGCACCGAATAAACTTCAGTCTTTGTCCTTTCCATCAACTGCTGGTCTGCTTGAAGCACACTCTCCAAGATCTGAGCTAAGGGATCCAGGATTTCAGTAGAGGAAGTGATAACTCTGAGGAAAAGATAAATGACATCATCAAAACATTTAAAACGCTATGTTGAATCTTACATTTCACTTTAAAGGAGCTTCTTAAAAGTATTTTATGGTCTGCTTACTGATATAAAAATAAGTTGTATTATATTTTATTATATACATTCAAGTCAAGTTGGGGAGCCTGCACTGCTACAGCACGTCACCACTCTCACCACAAGACAAAACAACTTGGGATCCCGGTTGGCACCACCCCAGGCAGACACGCAGTCCAGTCCAACCCTCCAGAAGTGACCCTCTATCTGCCGCAGCCAGGTGTTACGTGGGCAACCCCCTGGCCTGGTCCAGCCACTCGGGTCCCCAACAATCAGGATCCCACGAGGTGATCACATTCAGGGAATTGTGCTGCATGGCCGTAGTGCCATAACTGACGCTCCCTCACAATGCAGGTCATGTGCCTCATTGGGGACTCCATGAGCAACACAAAGTCACACCAACAGGACCCAAGGATTTTCCAGAGAGACACAGGAGTCCAGTCTTCGTCTCAGGTCACTGGATAGCGTCCATTTCTCACAACCATATAGCAAGACAGGAAGCAGCAGGACTCTAAAGACTTGGACCTTCGTCCTTTTGCAAAGATATTGGGAGCACCACACACTCCTTTCCAGCAACCTCATGACCCCCCCATGCTCTGCCAGTCCAGAGTCACCAGAGACATGATGAGGTCGTCACTCTCTCTACAGACAGACACACTGCTGATGGCCGTAACCAGGAGGTCATTAAAGACCTGGCTGTTGGTTTTTATTCAGGACACGGGCAAACCCAGACCCTCAGACACCTCACTCAGTCTCTCGAGCGCCCCAATCAGAGCCTCCATTGAAGATCACAGCATTGTCAGCAAAGACAGGATCCGTGAATCTTTCTTCACCAACAACCAACCAACCTTGTCCAACGCCCAGTCCATACGAGCACTGAACAGAGTAGGAGAAGAACAGACCCCTGACGAACCCCAGAATCAACTGGGAAAAACACAGAGGTCCTGCCTCCACTCTGCCCAGCACTCACAGTACCAGTGCTTTGGTGGCTTGAGTCACACTAATCGGCCTCTGAGATGTTTTTGCCACCATTCTTCAGTACAACCAGGAGTACAGAGAAGGACTGAAATTGCATTCGGATTTCAATTCACGCTGTTGCTTGCACAGGTTTAGTTGTCAACGTACCGTTTCCACTGCTTGAGTAGAATCATTAACAAGGTGGTAAGAAGTGAGCCAAGTTGCAAACATGGAATTGAAACTGGAGCTAATAGCTGGAAAAAAGAAAGACTGGAATTAAAAAACCATCAACAAATACAACTTCTCAAATATTTAATATAGTACATTAGTGTATACCACTTCAAAACACAATTTAACACAATATTCAAATTTGTCAATCAAGAACTCCAGGCCATGATGAAATTATCTTTTTAAAAACTTGACAAATCTTACTGTCTAGTGACACATTTCAGAATGTGGTAAGTGTCACGGTCTCTTTTTGATCAAACTGCTATATATACTTTCAGCCAATCAGCTTCTTTGAAACACCCAAAGCGATGTTTCCAGCAGCATTAGCCAAGTTCCCCATTTACTTTCACCGAGTTATTTGTTGTTAATCATTTAACCTTAGAGACTCTCGCCTATTAGACAGCGCTACCACAATCGTGCCAATCGTACAAGGGCTGTACTCATGTGGTCAGCAGCGACTTAAGTTTAAAAGAGGGATGATGAGATGGCAGGACTCTTAACAGTGTATACATCCTATACCATTAGATTTGTCACGGCGCTCAGAGCCAACACTCCGTGAAGAGCGCTATACAAAAATAAATTGTATTATATTCAATACCAAAACAAAAACACTGTGTGCTGAAAACACTACACACTGAAATGAACAGTGGGAGCGTAACAGAGTTGGGAAAACCTGAATATAATTTGCCAGGTATTGGCAATGAAGTAACAGCACATAAAATCAAGGCGGCTGAGAATTTGTACATATTGTGCTGTACACATTTAAGAAGAGCACTTGTTAACAATGACTTAATGGCACTTCATTGGCATTCTACTGAAGTTTTTGTGGAACTGATTGATGCCACCCTTTGCAATTCCTTTGCCTTGCTCATTGCTTATGTGAATACAAAGTATTTTGTGGAAGAAAATAAAAACATTTTGACACTGTTGAAAGCTGAATACTTCAATGTAGATTTAATTAACATGCTATTATTTTTACACCGCATTTGGTCACAGGTTTTATTTAGATGAATATACAGTGATACCTCGGTATACGTCCACTTTGGAATAAGTCCAACTTGGTATACGTCCTGTTTGGACGCAAAAAATTTTGCATGATAGACGACCTTTGTTTGGAATACGACTCGCGTGCCACCCTCACCTCTCTCGAGACAAAGCCACGACTGCCTACGCGCGTCAGTATGCCAGTTGCTACCATTCAGTGAACAACCCGCGTTATAACTCTGTGAATTTTCACGTGATTTTGTGTTTTTTCACGTAAATTTGAATTGATTGTTGAAAAGTATGAAGGTGGCATGCGTATCCGGGACTTGGCTGCTGCACATCGTATGCCGAGAATGACGGTATCTACGATTGTGAAAAACAAAGACATTATTAAAAAGTAAAGTGAGGTTACATTTTCATTTATTTCATCTAATTGCTTTTGTATTTATGTATTTTAGTATTATGCAGTGTTTAAATTATTTAATACAACCCCATCGATGTACAATATGCCAATAACAACAGGATTTGTTTTCATGGGAATGGATTAATCATTTTCCCTTTACTGCTTATGGGAAAAATGTGTTTGGTATACGTCCTGTTTGGTATAAGTCAATGGATCTGGAACGGATTAAGGACGTACACCGAGGTACCACTGTATTGCATTTTACAATGGAAATCTTCACATTACAAGAATTTCAAAAAAGAAAAGTTGTGTTCTGTAGTTTCATACATCTTAATTATCTAAAGCATAAACAGATATAGCAACTGGTTTGTTCTCACCACTGCTTTGGTACTGTGCAGAATATCCATGAACAGCTCTTTCTGAACACGTGTGTCTGTCAAATGCATTATATCAGGCTAGAAAATAGGAAAGAAAAAAGACAAATAATAAAACAAGACATGTCCAGGTCACTGAAAATGTGCAACACAAAGTCAGCTGGGCACTAACAGCAGAACCAGCATTAGTAGAAAATGCAAAGGCTTGAGGAATAAGAAGAGTTAAACACCATCAAAAGTGGACAGCATTAGCTATTGTCATGTATAAGCAGTTAAATGAAATTCCAATTAGTAGAAGACAATAATAACATTACATTTACATAGTGAATTGAGAAAGTATTCAGACCCCTTCACTTTTTTTGTTGATATCTTGAAGCCGTGTACTTAAATCCTTTAAATTAATCCCCCCCCTCCACCCACATAAAGCAACACTCAATACCCCAGACTGACAAAGCAAAACTGGATTTTAGAAATGTTCACAAATATCTAACAAATGTATTAAGAATAAAAACCAGGAATATCACACTGACTCTTTGCTATGAACCTTGAAAATTCAGCTCAAGTGCATCCCATTCTATTGATCATCAATGAGCACCTGTGGTCAATTCAACTGATTGGACAAGATTAAGACAGACCGACAGACAGACAGACAGACAGACCCTTTTTCATAGTAAGGTCCCACAGTTGATAATATGTTTCAGAGCAAAAACCAAGCAACGAGGTCGAAGGAATGGGCCGCAGAGCTTGGAGACAGGATTGTGTCGAGGCACAGATCTGGAGAGAGAGGTTAGGAGCGGGCACTGATACAGCGCATTGCCACACCCACCACACGACAAACCAATTCAGGATCCCAGGTTAGGACCCGAGTGCAGGATACCTCAGCACCAACATTCCATCGCTCAGGGCTTTATGACAGAATGGGCAGACAGAAGCTTCTCTTCAGTAAAAGAAATGTGGAAACCTGACTGGAGTTTGCAGAAAGTAAACGTAAAAGACTCTCAAGACTGTGAGAAACAAGATTTTCTTGTCTAATGAATCCAAGATTAGCATCATGTCTGAAGGAAACCAGGTACCTGCTCATCACCTGTGTAATACCATTCAACAGTGTAGCACGGTGGTGGCAGAATAGTGCTGTGGGGTTTTCTGTTTATCAGCAGCAGAGACTGGGAGACTAGACTGGGCTGGGGGGAAAGCAGAGCAGAGCTTAGTACAGGGGGAGATCCTTAATGAAAACCTGCTTCAGAGCACTCAGGACCTTAGACTGGGCTGATGGTTCACCTCCCAACAGGACAAAGAATCTAAACACAAGGCAAAGGCAATACATGAGTGGCTTAGGGACATCTGTGTGAATGTGACCGATCAATCAAGCTGAAGTGATTGGAGTGAAGGTAATAGTTGTGGATTTGTATATTTTGTTAAATGGAGCAGACCGGAGATGGAAAGTTAACAATACTGCAATATGAGGAGAGACAACATAAATGTGACTTGTCACAGACATCCTTTCTTACTGTGACAACAGTGTTACTAAATCAAAAAAAGAGGAGTTTCTTGTATTTCTAACAAATGACCCCACTGTCTTCTTGATCTGACACCTCTCCACAAGTCCCAAAAAGAAAAATACAAAAACTTACGTGGCTCGATGAAAGAATAAGCAAGATTCTCCATGCGGAAACTAGCATTCTGCACTCGGTGACAGAGCTGATTCGGTCTCCTTCAGTTTCTGCCATGTGACACACCAGTGATTTGATGTAACCTGACCAGTACTGGTAACGTTCGAGCCTCGAGTATTTCTCCAGCATATCTTTTAAAGACTGCTCCAAAGAACCTCTAAGGTCAGGAAAGAACCATAAAAAACAGAGACTTTCACCATAAATGTTATTATACAATTGGTTTAAATATTCAAGTAGCACTCTTAACGTGAACATAAAATCTATTCGGGCCTTTGTGGTTTATAAGGCCCAACAGGGTACAACACCATTAGCCTTGAAAAGGTTTATTACGTCATTCAGACTGCTGAGCAACAAAGTTCACATTAGTAGTCTGAACTCTGAATACAAACTTCATTTAGAAGGAGGTACGAGCTAATGACCCGTGCAAATCTAAATAAATGATGAGATAAAGGGGGCAAAATAATTGTTTTATAAGGGAGGAAAGGCAACTCTAAAATGCATAGAAAAAGGTTAGTCATGCTCAGATCGATTGGCTGCTGAACTAGACTGGCAGATGTTCAACCTCAATTACTCAGCTGGTGATCAGTACATTTTTTTCACAATCAGCTTTTCTTAGATTTACATAATTTAGGTGTAGTGCACCTTTATGTGAAGTATTACACAAATCTAATGAATCGCACATGTCATTGTCCTGACAGAACTTCCTCTAAACAGAATGGACAGTCAAACTTTAGGAAAGAGTGAAGGCAGGAATATTGGCTTTTACATTAAAGAAAGTGGAGTAATAAACAGAGAAAAGGAAATCGGAGGAGTCGTCCTGTGCATGAAGAGGAAAGTTAGACAAAGATGTTGTCCAAGTGAAGCTGGGGTGGAAGAAAAGAAATGCAGAAATTCAGGGAGAATGAATTCAGACTTTTTTCCTTTTGTCCTGTAATTGAAGTGGGCACTGCTTTGGTACCCGAGTTTGTGTTTAGCACAGCAGCTTGCAGTGACATTTTTAATTACAAAATGAAGAGATGAAAAAAAATGTGTCCTCACCACTCAGTAAGCAATAGGCTGGTTAGTTGAAGAGCCACACATTTCCAATTTTACATATAAACTTATTAAGCATGTTATTCTTGTATCTTCTTTGTTAAAAAAATGAACAGGTAATGCCTGTGGTCTGCAGTTCAATTGAAAAAAACCCACTTTAATAAGAACATAAGGCTTAATACACAGCTGGCTATGCTGGAGCTTAGCCATAAATCAATCAATAAAAGGATTATAAAAAAGCCAAATTGGCATCAGCCAACTACAGTAATATGAAATTGGTGACCGGTGTCAGCCCTAAAAAAAGAAAAAACCTAATCAAAGTATCCCTCAAAACACGCATACTCCAATTAACTGGATGTTATCTGCTTACCTGACCACATAATAAATTTCCAGGCAAATTATCTTCATCACCAAGGAGCAAGTCTCAATTATGCAAGGCTGTAAACATAACCAGTAAAAAAAAAAACCATCAACATCCACTAGAAATGCTTCACTGTTTTCAGATTAAGATAAGAATGTCGAAAAAGTGGCTGATGTCGTACCTCTGTTAGTTCACTGGGTTCAGGAAGAGTCCCAAATAGTGGCGTCATCAAATTCTCCCAGAATTTGTCCCTAAAATATCAAAAGACTTCATTTTATACACTGCTCGACACCCAACATAACTAGACATCAAGGCAAGTCCTATGGTACCTCATGTGGGGAGGAGGGTTTTCAAGTACCAGTAAGTCGAGATGTGCCAGACAAAAAAAGATTTCAAAGCATTCATAAGTAATAACAGAAGTGTGACACCATAATATAGTAGTGACTATTAATATACTGCAAAAAATGAATATATAAAACAGCAGCACAATGCAGAATTGAACTCATAGCTTTTATAAACTAAGCCTAGTTCCGGTTTAACAGAAGTTCTCAGAGATGTGGGAGAGACCATGTTAAAGCAGAGTAACTAATGTCGAAGAACACGTCATCAAACGTGAAGCAGGCAGTCTGCCCACAGTCTGTCAAGTCAACTCGGGTCCATTCTTAGCTTTTTGATCTGCCCTCTTGTGTGACTTCTTTAACCGACCTTCTCAAATGCACACCATGTAAGCTTGGAAACAAAACGGATGTGATTAAACATTTAATTATGTTGTTAAAGGAATGCAAGTGTAACTTTGCTGTTTTGCTTCAGGGGGTCTACACACAAGGTCTGTCGTAAGCAGCATTAATGTGATTTGTCAGCACGGTTTTTGTTTAAAACTCTTAAGTTTAGCATACATATACACACATTTTCTAACAAAAGAAAGACATCAAATTTTTCAGGAAGAGTTAACAAACTAAGGGTTGTAAATGAAAGTTAGTGGTTGGAACAGGTGCTACCAGGGCTGGTCGCCACCATGAAGGTGAATTAGGCACTACCCGAGGGCGCAGATCATAAGGGGGCAGGGGGGTTAGGAAATCCAGCTGCAAGGGTTAGCTACCAAACAGTCGGCTGGTGCACTAATACGCTTGGCCTAGGACGCAAAATAACTAACCTACCCAGTAGGACAGAACACAGCAGAATGGTCTTAGAAAGCTTAATCCAGACATGGCATTGGTAAATATAACCTCCAAATACCTCACTAAATGGGCTAATTGGGTACAAATCCATAAACTGTACTGGGCAGTGGGAAATGAAGGTCTAAAAGACTGTTGGGAAAGCCTCAAAGCCAAAAGTCGTGTTGGCAAAGATATGCCAAGAAAATGCCTCCACGCTCCACCGAAAGATGGAAAATGCAAGTGTGAAAGACCCTACTGAAGTTGTGTTTTTTCCCCAATGGCATCTCCTCAGCTCTATGTATTTATTGTACTGCAATGTATATTAGACGTGAAAGCAGCATTTTAAAGCAAGCTAAATACTGTATATCCTCTCTTTTGTACCATATTTCTCTTGTCTCAGAATCTCCGCCAATGGTTACTGGAAATGGATATGCAGAGGTTCAAAAGCATGAGCTGCAATTCTAAAATGAACATTTGCCCAAGGAACACGTGACCCTGCTGGATACACCTGATGTGTACAAACATTGGGACTCATGTTAATGTTCGAACCAAGCAGGTCTTATTTTATTATTTGAAATAAAAAGGCTTCGCATTCCCTCACCTAAAAGAAGAGTGAAGTGTGTTTCTTCCACACTGTTTATACGTCTGGTAGATCCTGCTTTGACCAGTAAGGTTTCCATCATGGCAGTAACTAAAAGAGATGGTTGCCTGGGTGATTTGATTTTTGCCATATTCCATAACTTAAGGTGTATGCAGCACGATACGATTTCAGGCCTACTATCTTTTCTGTTGTTCAAACCTCCTGCTGCAGTTTAGGTTTTGAATGAGCAGATGCATTGCCTTACCAGACAGTTATTGTAATGGAATCACATTATTAGACAATTACCACATACAAGAAATTGAACTTGGTGGTCGCTTACACCAACACAATAAATGCATACAAAGAACACAGGCATAGAAGGAATATAAGTAAAAGATTATTGCTATTAAATACCAGCAGTTATTAACACAATATCTAGTGAACTCTGTAACACAACTGACTGCTGGAAATGGAGGAAAGGTTACTAAGATTCACTGCTGCTTTTATGCCATGTGCTTTTAACCTTCAGCACCCTGTAATGTGTCCCAGAAGGGAGGGCTTAACAGATTTGACATCCAGGATGGAAAGCATCAGCAATAATCTCGTGTGCAAGGTTCCTGGACCTGGAGTTATATGGATTTTGGGGTCTGGACAAATCTCAGCCCATTGCCTTCTATGCTGACCGAATGATATTTTGAAGTTTGCACTTTTACTCAGCAGTGGTTGTTCTCAGCTAAACAATTAAGGAGGATGTAAGAAGGGAGTCGACTGCCGCAAGGAGAGCGGGACTAACAATGGTCTCTGGCACTTTACATTTCTCTATTTCTTTCAGGGCAGATGTCGACTTTAACGTCCTCTACCCCTGAATTTCAGCAAATCAGCTGTAACTCGCCATTACGTTTTAGTTGGACCCTCTCTGTTAGAAGGAAAAATTCACTTCATTGCTTTGACCTTGATTCCCTGCACGTGAGAAGAGTAGCAAAGAGCAAACAGCCTCTAAACCGGCATCGACCAAAGCAAAATACTTGGCGGACGAGGTTTTGAGATTATCACAGAATCAGACTCTGATTTTGATGGAAATGATCTGGAGATGGATAACGAAAAGGGGTGCCAGCATCAGCTGATCGGTCCCCAGCTCATCGTGGTGCTGAACACGTTCATGTAGCTGATGCACCTTCAGCAATGTTCACCTAGGTGGACCACTGCTTACAATGACAGACTGCGTCTCACTGCGACTGCCACCACTGCCCACCTTCCACGTAAAGACAGCCTGCCCACCGTGCATCCCTGCTGGCCGTTGAGCCACGCCCCCCAGACAGGTGCACACAGCAGCAGGCGGTTTCACGTTGATTTATGTGTGAAACCCTCACTTTGCGTGCTTTTCAGAAAACTTGGGGAAAAAAATATTTTGCCCTCAAAGAGTTAAACAGATTGTATGTTTAGCCTTCATCTGAGATTCTGACTCCATTTTTAAAGCACAGTTGTTTATGGGAGGCCTTCTCCTGAAGTCTATGATCATTTCAATAGCCGTCTCAGTATTCAGGACAGGAAACCAGCTGCTCTAACGGTCTTATATTAGCAGAATCGTCACCATCAAGAACAGGACAAATCATCAAGGAGTTTTATCAGCAAATTCCAGAGGAGTTTCACTGAGTGCTGCTGTCATTTGTGTAAAAACTGAAAACACAACTTGGTAACCTGCAGAACTGTAGTGTCCCTAACCCTAACTCTGATGTGTACGATATGTGAGAACGCAATCTTACACTCTGTCTCCTGTTGTTAATCGTCAGGGAAAATCAAGCCAAGAGAACATGACATGTAAAAGCTCAGGAAAGACGCTTTTAAAACCAGAGCTGAAATCATCAAAAAGAATTGAAGAGCCCCAATGTTGAAGTATGAAATGAAAAGCCATATTGAGCACATCTTCTACAAGCCTGTTTGCTCCATAGGTGAACTGTAGTAGCGTGCCAGCATACGCCTGTCAAATGCTTTCATTGCATCAGAGGTTAAAGCGATAATTCAGCAGTCATTTAAGACTTTTGGGAGCAGGCGGAGGTTTAACAACTGGCATGCAAACTGCAGGAGTTTAAAGAATCATTAAAAGTTCTCTCTCTCTTTCTTTTTCTGCTCCCTTTACTCATCCCTCCTTTCATTTTCTTTCTTTCTTTCTTTTCAGGTGGTCCCGTTAGGGGTCGTCACAGCGGATCACCTGTTTCCATATCCTTTCCTCTGTTACACTCATCACTTGCATCACCCCACATCCATAAAAGTAACTGGTAAAAACTGATGCCAATAGATCTGTACGGCACTTCAGTCCAAATCTGGTAAGGTAACTTGTTTTGTTCTCTGCCTTTTGGAATGCGTGTGTACATCGTGCTGTTTGATCATCAGTGGTGGCAGTTAAGAAGCCTACTGATGTGAATGTGAATGCAGAAGCAAAGGCCGATAGTTGGCTCAATCTACTGTATGTTTAGCCTTCTTCTTACCATTTTCTGCAATAGAATTTGTTCAGTTTAATTATCAGTCTACATGCAGTTTATGATGGCCTGGCACCGTTTCATATTGCAGATGGGTATACTTTCAAGGACAGCTCTGTAAAACTGAACCAGTGCAATCTGAGACACGTTAAAACTTTCAAGCATGCACACGACATGAACCTGACCTTTTTTGATTACAGAAATGGTATTTTAATCTCATTTCAGACTATGAATAATAGTGGTGCCAAGAAATTGAAATCATTTCATCTGCAAATGTGAGAATTCTGTGAGGATATACAGTACCTCTAAACTTTGATACACTATGTGCCTAAATTTAATAATAACCAAGTCAAGTTGGAGATCATGCACTGGTACAGCACATTGCTGCACCCACTACACGACGAAACAACTCGGGATCCCAGTTGGCAACCCCCCAGGCAGACACATGGTCCAGTCCCTCCCTCCGGAAATGACCCTCTATCTGCCACAGCCCGGTGTTATGTGGGCAACCCCTTGGCCTGGTCCAGCCACTCGGGTCCCCAACAATGAGGATCTTACGAGCTGATCACCCTCAGGGAAACGCGCCACATGGCCGTAGTGCCATAGCTGACACTCCCTCACAATGCAGGTCATGTGCCCCATTCGGAACTCCATGAGCAACACAAAGTCAAACCAATGGTTCCCAAGGATTTCCCAGAGAGACAGTACCAAAGGAGTCCAGCCTTCGTCTAAGGTCACTGGATAACGTCCATGTCTCACAAACAGGAAGCACCAGGACTCTAAAGACTTGGACCGTCGTCCTTTTGCATAGATATCAGGAGCGCCACACACCCCTTTCCAGCGACCTCATGACCCCCCATGCTCTCCCAATCCGTCTACTGACTTCATAGGAAGAGACATGAATGTCACTGCCAAGGTAAGTAAACCTTTTAGTGATGAGATCAACACTCAGACAGACACACTGCTGATGGCCGTGCCCAAGTGGATATTAAAGGACTGAATGTTGGTTTTTATCAGGACACTCACAAGCCCAGACCCTCAGACCCCTCACTCAGACTCTCGAGAGCCCCGATCAGAGGCTCCATTAAGCAGCTCTCCCCATCCCCAAATCATCAAAACATTCCGTACTGATGGGGCTGCCCACAGCTCACTTCTCCTTCTAATTAAATTTGAAGTCTAATACTTTTGCAAAAGAAAAGATAAAAGTCACAGATAAAACTTAACTCCTGGTTTGATTCATTTTAATTGGTTAGGAAAAAAATTAAGAAAAGATTCTCAAGACCCTCAGAAGCTTCGCATCAGCACAGAATTAAAGAGACAGAACAGCTTAGAAACAGACAAAGACCGCTACTCACTTTGTGCGCAGAACAGAGATGGCACTGTCTCGTCTGTCTTGCCAAAGAGCGTGAAGAAAAGAGAGAGCAGCTCGGTGGAGCAGAGGAGGGCACCAATACTTCCCTTGCTGGGTTGAGTCAATAAGATCCAAGACTATCTGTAGACAGCTCCATTCTCGAAGTAGAAACTCCTACAAAGTAAAGGTAGGGAAAAAAAGATTTACTGCTGAGAATAACCTCTTTATTGGAGCGAGGCCTAGATAGATAGATACTTTATTAATCCCCATGGGGAAATTCACACACTCCAGCAGCAGCATACCGATAAAAACAACATTAATTAAAGAGCAATAAAAAAAAAAGCAGTGCAAGTTAAAAAATGCAAGGTGGAGAGTGCCAGGCAGGTATAACAGACAATAACTTTGTATAATATTAACGTTTACCCCCCCGGGTAGAACTGAAGAGTCGCATAGTGTGGGGTCTCCTCAGTCTGTCAGTGGAGCAGGACGGTGACAGCAGTCTGTCACTGAAGCTGCTCCTCTGTCTGGAGATGATCCTGTTCAGTGGATTCTCCATGATTGTCAGGAGTCTGCTCAGCGCCCGTCGCTCTGCCACGAATGTCAAACTGTCCAGCTCCGTGCCTACAATAGAGCCTGCCTTCCTCACCAGTTTGTCCAGGCGTTAGGCGACCCTCTTCTTTATGCTGCCTCCCCAGCATCTTATTGCAGATGTTGAAGGACGCCAGCCTTCTAAGGAAGTATAGTCGGCTCTGTCCTTTCTTACACAGAGCATCAGTATTGGCAGTCCAGTCCAATTTATCATCCAGCTGCACTCCCAGGGATTTATAGGTATTTATATATATATATATATATATATATATATATATATATATATATAATGTTTTCACTTCTGAACCTTGCATTTAATTGTTGATAGCTGCAGGATTGCAATATTTTGCTTCATGGTTCACCGAAAACTGATTAACAGACTGCAACCTGAACAGATCACCCGTAGAAGTGCTAAACTACAATGAAGTCTGATCACCATAATGCTCATATTTAATGGGTATCTTCAGTAACACTTAGGCAAACACGTACATTTTGATGGTATGTATGTAATTTAAAAAAAAATGTTACATTAAATTGGCCTGATTATAGTAAACCCGTGTCATTATTAAAGCATTTTGTTAATGGGAGGAGAGTGAGAATGTCAATGTGAGAAGAGGAGACCCTTGGCCTTTCTATTCAGAAATCAGAGTGTTGTTAAGAGACTCCGCTCTTGCAGTCAGTTTCAGAGTGTAAAGCATCTTCCTACAAGGTATGTGTTACTTAAAATTTAGGCACTAGAAAGTATATTTTTACCTTTGATCCTTCTGTTCCATTTTTCACCTCCAAGTTGAGGAACAGCTCGATGAGCCCTGGTTGGGTTTCCACTGCCACTGTAAGAAATTCTAGAATCATCACTTTAATTCTCATGTCCTCCGTCTTGCTCTGAAGGCGTGTGAGGAAGGCGTCTCTGATTGCAGCGGCATCACTGCCCAGACAAGCATACACAGACATGGGGGCAACCTGCCAATTAATAAAAAAAGAAAAACAGAAATTTGTTTAACAAACCTAATTACTCATAAAGTCGGTATAATTAACAATATACACAGTTTAAAAACATATCGTAGTTTTTGGAAAAAGTGTGTATTAATCAAACATCTTTTATTTTAAAATACACGTCCACAGTCCCATATGCAAATTTCAGAAATATGTAATCTGAACTGTGCTAAGCATGTCGGGCACTTATGTCTCGTGATGAGCAAACACAAACAGAGGCCTGCATGTCAAGCCCTTGTCCATCTATGCACAATTCAGCGAGAACAGAGTGCAACTGTGAACTTCATAAGTCATGATGTCACTTCAGGAAGCCAACCTCAATACATGAGTTTATGTCTTTTAAAAGATGCAAAGGTTAAAGTCACATGAAAACCTGTCTCAATGCATGCTCAATGGACATCCTGGACAGGGAGGAACGCTGGTTTGAGCGAGGAGTCAAGGAGGCCATTTACATGAAAAAGGAACGACCATCTCTGAACCGAGGAGGGGGCCTAAGGGTACATCTTTCACCATTTTACAATGCTGTGATTGAAGCCATTCCCCAACTCTCTGTGAATGGTACTCACGGCCAATGATCAATAGACTATTTGCATATCATTGATCACATGGCCCATTGTTAGTCAAAGGTGCTAGTTGCAGTCGTTATGCAAAGGTACTGTTTATAAGATTGGAGAAACCTGCAGTCAACTGAGACTGAGGAAGTCACTTGGATGAGTGATGTAACGTATTTCCCGCGGCAGATGAACTGAATCAACTTTCTAGAATCACATGAAAACCACGATCTCCTCAGATGTGTTGCCTGTGTTGCTGGCTCCCAGCCACAGACATGCATTGGCACAATGAATCTAAAGGGACCTGCAACAAAATGCAGGTAGCCTGAAATTTTAGGAAATTATATTTTTTGCAGGTTTCGGTGCAGTCCAAAATTAAAAAAAAAAAAAAAAAAAAGTCAACGTGGGCATTAATAGAGAAAACCACAACACATTGTTACTGTAACACATTCCCTTTTACGCTTCTGATGCAGCAGCAACAGCCAAGTTTTAGTTAACATTGAAAGCCATGTGCGACTGCTAACAGCACCTACTGAACAGAAAGGGGAAAGGACCACCATTCACTCACTTCTCCAACAGGAAAGCCAGGCACTTTGTCAGA
The DNA here is from genome assembly GCA_026402145.1 of Polypterus bichir lapradei. Taxonomy (NCBI): domain Eukaryota; kingdom Metazoa; phylum Chordata; class Cladistia; order Polypteriformes; family Polypteridae; genus Polypterus; species Polypterus bichir. Next base: position 127,731,017 of record JANRMT010062806.1, on the reverse strand, counting down.
CACTCCCCAGATTCATTATAGAAACATATTACTTGATATTTCGAAGCAAAACTATCCATCCATTACCAATCCGTAAATATCCTAATTACAGGGTCACAGGGGTCTGCTGGAGCCATTCCCAGCCAACACAGGGGCACAAGGCAGGAAACAAACCCCGGGCAGGACGCCACCCCACTGCAGGAGGCAAAACTAGATGCTTAAAAATATCAATTAATTGATAAGCCATCTTCAGTTACTTTGGATGGGTGAGCACACTTTGTTATTACTGACTGGGAAATAAGATCACGATAAAGTGATTAAGAGAGCTACCAACCAAACTGATGCACAGCTCATGAAGTATGGCTCAGCACTGTTACGCATATGTTAATAGTAATGACATTTTATATATATTTTCATAATTATCTTCATATAACTTTTACATTGGCATTATGCGAGTTATGTCAGCTTGGTGCACACCTTTAACCTTTAACAACAATGTCTGATAACTGAAAGCGACAGTAAATCTCATATTTAAATGCATCCAGAAATAATTTACTTTTGCATCCAAAATAATGCAGAAGAAACGGGACTAGAACAGGGAAAAAGGATTTGTTTGTAAACCAGTTTTTTTGATAAGGTTGGGATACCGCGTGGCAGTGCACAGAGTAAAGAAAGAAAACGGGACAGTGCAGTGAAGAATAACGCCACGGGCAAATCACACAAGAACAGCGAAGGATAGAGAACCGAGGCTGGGGATTTGAACTGAGAAAAGCATGCAACACGGCTTGAACAAAAAACTCAAGTCAAAATAATTCATTAGAGTGTCTACGTGGTGCAAAAACAGCGAACAGCAGTAAGTTACAGAGGAGGCAGAGCGGATGGCTAATGAGATGAAGACGCCCAGCCACAAGATCAATTCAATTCAGTTCAGTTTCCCTCTAATATTAAAAAAAAAAAATCCTGGAAGGAGACAAGACGTGATTTTCTCGGAGGGATGCTTATACGTCCCACGAGAATGTTGGCACGGAACACATGCAGAGCAGGTTAGAGATAATGGAAGAGCGAAAATTTGAAAGTCTCAAAAAAAGGATATGGAAAAATCGCATTAGCGCAAACAAATGGAAATTACTACACGGTGAAATAATGGAACAGTGAAAAGAGATCGAATATATTGTTGGGATTTAAACTTTTAAGTCGGAGGACTTAATTTGTGTTGCCAGTGAGAATTAAAAGATTCCAAAAACGTTGGCGCGGTATGAAGTCCTGGGAGATGGAGACTTTAAACATGAGATCCTTTCAAGTCACGCCCTACTACTGTACTGTATTTTCAAACAAGACCATGGTCATCTAACCTCAGTGTTTTTGTCAGACACACTTCCTGCACTCTCAGCTCTTATAAATTTTATCAGGACAATAATTTTAAACATTCTAGAACCCCACCACAGGGGATGCACAAACCAGAGTGTTTCTTCGTGCCAGTCCCAAACCCGGATAAATGGGGAGAGTTACGTCAGGAAGGGCATCCGGTGTAAAATTTTGCCAAATCAATATGTGGACAGCAATACAAATTTCCATACCGGATCGGTCGAGCCCTGGGTTGACCGCCACCAGTACTGTTAGCCAGCAGGGTGCTGGCGGAAATTGGGCTACTGTTGTTCGAAGAAGAAGAAGAGGGGGAAGACGTGTCCAGGGGCAGGAGGGGAGGAGGAAAGTAAAAAGAGTGGAACTGAGGGTAGGAACTATGAATGCTGGCAGTATGACTGGTAAGGGGAGAGAGTTAGCAGATATGATGGAAAGGAGGAAGGTTGATATATTGTGCGTGCAAGAGACTAAACGGAAGGGGACTAAAGCCAGGTGGACTGGAGGAGGATTCAAATTGTTCTATCATGGTGTAGATGGGAGGAGAAATGGAGTAGGAGTTATTCTGATGGAACAGCATGTCAAGAGTAAAGAGTGTTTGGAGGTGAAAAGAGTGTCAGAGTGATGATGATGAAGCTGGACATTGGAGGTGTGATGATGAATGTTGTTAGTGCATATGCACTGCAAGTTGGGTGTTCAATGGGTGAGAAAGATGATTTTTGGAGTGAGTTAGATGAAGTGATGAACAGAAAGTGGTGATTGGAGCGGATTTCAATGGGCATGCTGGTAAAGGGAACAATGAAGACAAGGAGGTGATGGGTAGGTATAATGTCAAGGAGAGGAATGAAGATGGTCAGAGGATAGTGGATTTTGCCAAAAGGATGGACATGGCTGTGGTGAATACGTATTTTAAGAAGAGGGAGGAACACAGGGTGATGTACAAGAGTGGAGGAAGACGAACACAGGTAGATGACATCCTATGCAGAAGAGTTCATCTGAAGGAGATTGAAGACTGCAAAGTGGTGACAGGGAAAGTGTAGTTAAGCAGCAAAGGATGGTGGTCTGTAGGAGGACATTGGAGATCAAGAAGAAGAAGAAGAGAGTTAGGGCAGAGCCAAGGATCAAATGGTGGAAGTTGAAAAAGGAAGACTGCAAGGTTGAGTTTAGGGAGGAGGTGAGACAGGCACTGGGTGGCAGTGAAGAGTCACCAGACAGCTGGGAAACAACAGCAGATGTAGTAAGGGTGACAGCAAGAAGGGGGCTTGGCGTGACATCTGGAAAGAGGAAGGAAGAAAAGGAAACCTGGTGGTGGAATGAGGAAATACAGGAGAGTATACAGAGGAAGAGGATGGCAAAGAAGAAGTGGGATAGTCAGAGAGATGCAGAAAGTAGACAAGGAGATAAGGTGCAAGGTGAAGAGAGAGGTGGAAAAGACTAAAGAAAAGGTGTAGGATGAATTGTATGAGAGGCTGGACACTAAGGAAAGAGAAAAGGACCGGTGGGCTACAGAGGGACCGAGCTGGGAAAGATGAGCAGCAGGTTAGGGTGATAATGGATAAAGATGGAAACGTACTCAGGATGAAGAATGGAAAGGCCGTTGGTCCAGATGACATACCTATGGATGCATGGAGGTGTTTAGGAGAGATGGCAGTGGAGTTTTTAAACCAGATTGTTTAATGGAATCTTGGAAAGTGACAGGATGATGAGGAGTGGAGAAGAAGTGTACTGGTGGGCCGATATTTAAGAATAAGGGGGATGTGCAGGACTGTAGTAACTACAGGGGAATAAAATTGATGAAGCACAGCATGAAGTTATATAGCATTCACAGCGCATCACTTTTTCCACATTTTGTTATTTTACAGTCTTATTCCAAAATGGATTAAATTCATTTTTTTCCTCAGAATTCTACACACAACACCCCATAATGACAACGTGAAAAAAGTTTACTTAAGGTTTTTGCAAATTTATTAAAAATAAAAAAACTGAGAAATCCCATGTACATTAAGTATTCACAGCCTTTGCTCAATACTTTGTCGATGCACCTTTGGCAGTAATTCCAGCCTCAAGTCTTTTTGAATATGATGCCACAAGCTTGGCATACCTATCCTTGGCCAGTTTCGCCCATTCCTCTTTGCAGCACCTCTCAAGCTCCATCAGGTTGGATGGGAAGCGTCGGTGCACAGCCATTTTAAGATCTCTCCAGAGATGTTCAATCGGATTCAAGTCTGGGCTCTGGCTGGGCCACTCAAGGACATTCACAGAGTTGTCCTGAAGCCACTCCTTTGATATCTTGGCTGTGTGCTTAGGGTCGTTGTCCTGCTGAAAGATGAACCGTCGCCCCAGTCTGAGGTCAAGAGCGCTCTGGAGCAGGTTTTCATCCAGGATGTCTCTGTACTTTGCTGCAGTCATCTTTCCCTTTATCCTGACTAGTCTCCCAGTTCCTGCCACTAAAAAACATCCCCACAGCATGATGCTGCCACTAGCATGCTTCACTGTAGGGATGGTATTGGCCTGGTGATGAGTGGTGCCTGGTTTCCTCCAAACGTGATGCCTGGCATTCACACCAAAGAGTTCAATCTTTGTCTCATCAGACCAGAGAATTTTGTTTCTCATGGTCTGACAGTCCTTCAGGTGCCTTTTGGCAAAGTCCAGGCGGGCTGCCATGTGCCTTTTACTAAGGAGTGGCTTCCGTCTGGCAACTCTACCATACGGGCCTGATTGGTGGATTGCTGCAGAGATGGTTGTCCTTCTGGAAGGTTCTCCTCTCTCCACAGAGGACCTCTGGAGCTCTGACAGAGTGACCATCGGTTTTTTGGTCACCTCCCTGACTAAAGCCCTTCTCCCCCGATCGCTCAGTTTAGATGGCCGGCCAGCTCTAGGAAGAGTCCTGGTGGTTTCGAACTTCTTCCACTTACGGGATGATGGAGACCACTGTGCTCATTGGGACCTTCAAAGCAGCAGAAATTTTTCTGTAACCTTCCCCAGATTTGTGCCTTGAGACAATCCTGTCTCGGAGGTCTACAGACAATTCCTTTGACTTCATGCTTGGTTTGTGCTCTGACATGAACTGTCAACTGTGGGACCTTCTATAGACAGGTGTGTGCCTTTCCAAATCATGTCCAATCAACTGAATTTACCACAGGTGGAGTCACCTATGAAGCTGCAGAAACATCTCAAGGATGATCAGGGGAAACAGGATGCACCTGAGCTCAATTTGGAGCTTCATGGCAAAGGCTGTGAATACTTATGTACATGTGCTTCCTCAATTGTTTTATTTTTAATAAATTTGCAAAAACCTCAAGCAAACTTTTTTTCATGTTGTCATTATGGGGTGTTGTGTGTAGAATTCTGAGGAAAAAAATGAATTTAATCCATTTTGGAATAAGGCTGTAACATAACAAAATGTGGAAAAAGTGATGCGCTTTGAATACTTTCCAGATGCACTGTATGTACGAGGGAAGTATGACGGTGGTGAGGTCTGCGGTAGGAGTGACGGAGGTGGGATTACATCAGGGATCGGCTCTGAGCCCTTTCTTATTTGCAATGGTGATGGAAAGGTTGACAGACGAGATTAGACAGGAGTCCCTGTGAACTGTGATGTTTGCTGATGACATTGTGATCTGCAGCGAGAGTAGGGAGCAGGTTGAGGGGACCCTGGAGAGGTGGAGATATGCTCTAGAAATGAGAGGAATGAAGGTCAGTAGGACCACCAAGACAGAATACATGTATGTAAATGAGAGGGAGGTCAGTGGAATGGTGAGGATGAGGGGAGTAGAGTTGATGAAGGTGGATGAGTTTAAATACTTGGGATCAACAGTACAGAGTAATGGGGATTGTGGAAGAGAAGTGAAGAAGAGAGTGTAGGCAGGGTGGAGTGGGTGGAGAAGAGTGTCAGGAGTGATTTGTGACAGACGGGTATGAGTGAAAGGAGAGGTCTACAGGACGGTAGCGAGACCAGCTATGTTATATGGGCTGGAGACGGTGGCACAGGAGACAGAGGTGGAGGTGGCAGAGTTAAAGATGCTAAGATTGGCATTGGGTGTGACGAGGATGAACAGGATTAGAAATGAGGACATTAGAGGGTCAGCTCAAGTTGGACGGTTGGGAGGACAAAGTCAGAGAGGCAAGATTGCATTGGTCTGGACATGTGCAGAGGAGAGATTCTGAGTATATTGGGAGAAGGATGCTAAGGATAGAGCTGCTAGGCAAGAGAACAAGAGGAAGGCCTAAGAGAAAGTGGTGAGAGAGGACATGCAGGTGACAGGTGTAACAGAACAAGATGACGAGGACAGAAAGATATGGAAGAAGATGATCCGCTGTGGCAACCCCCAACGGGAGCAGCTGAAAGAAGAAGAAGAATTTTATACGTTCTAGACTAAGCGAAGAAGAAATAGCATGGACAAACATTCAAAAAAGTCATTTATTAGAGAGAAAGAAACGATATTCACTCACAGGCAGTTATACGTTGCGTTGTCGTGATGCAAGTCCAAACACGGAATCAAAATTCAATGTGATCTTGAAGAAAAGTTAATTCCAAATATTGTTTTTACTGAAGTTTTAAAGTAAAAGTGAAAATAATGCAGATGTAACAATTCCCACGAAAATAACAATCTCTTTAAATTGTATATCCGGTTAACCAAACCCGGGGGTGGGCGAGCCCCTTAGTTATTATAATGTTCTTCACTGAATGCAGTCTCAGAACACTGTAAAGTAGCATAAATTCTGGTTTGTAAGGGAGAACGTGTCACAAGATGATTATTTTACCAAAAAGATTGTGTTTGGACTGTTGTAACTCTCTCTATGTAGGTATTGCTCAGGCATTGTTACTATGACGGCTAGTTGCCTACTGACAGGCTCTTGTAAGTGTGACCACATCTTACCAATGCTCAATTGGCTTGCAGTCCATTACAGAGTTGATTTTAAAATTGTGTTACTTGTTTTTAAATGTTTGAGTGGAATGTGGTGGGCTGGCGCCCTGCCCAGGGTTTGTTTCCTGCCTTGCGTCCTGTGATGGCTGGGATTGGCTACAGCAGACCCCCGTGACCCTGTAGTTAGGATATAGTGGGGTGGATAATGGATGGATGGATTAAAGACTTCTTTCTTTTCACTGGCATTTGACCCCATACAAGGTTACACATTGTTTGTACAGTATATGTCGGTTCATGTACACCTGTATGTGTATTTGGAGCACAATGTTTATGTAGGGCTTGTCATGATTGGGGTTTTGCAATGTGCATTTATATTTTAATTGTTTCTTTCAGCTCACCTTGTGCAGCACTTTGGTTTATTTTAAATGAGCTTTCTATCAATAGTCTGACTGGATTAGTTCTTACATGACACAAAGAACACAACTGCAGTGAGTGTCACAAAAAAAGTGACCAGCTTTTATGGAAGTACCAGTCGAGTCAACAGTGCACAGGACATTACTCTACTTGAGAATATATTTTGCAAACCACATGTCTCAATGCTTCCTATCAAGGAATATCTGACCTGTGGAAAAATTCTGGGTTTGTATCCTTTTGTAATCTGAAAAATTCTAATTTCCAAAACACTTCTGGCTCCAAAGACTGTGAACTTGTGCCTCCTTTCTAAGGTGTGTTAAATAGGACACTTTTATTGTCACTGCAATGCATAAAACAAAAATCAGGGTGGCAACAGTCCTCCAAAGGAATAATAAGGTGCAGAGGTGTAGTACCCAGATTTACATCTGTTTTGGATAACAGGAACACGTGAGAGACAGAGGCGAAGATTCGATTCCTGCAATTCACTTCTGAAAGTACAAGTGTCAACCTAAATCATGTAAGCAAGTTAAAAACTACAAAAACATTTAAAATGAACCATAATAGCAAAAATGGTACAAGGTAGATTTTTTGGCATCCTGCCTTGCGCCCAGTGCTGGCTGGGATTGGCTCCAGCAGACCCCCATGGCGCTGTGTTAGGATATAGTGGGCTGGACAATGACTGGCTGCATCACTTCATTTAACTACCTGTAAGTACGGTGAAACTGACTGTAAATACTAATTTCAAGAACTCAGAGTTAAGAGCTTCAAAGTTAGCTGAAGATGTAACACACCTCTCAATAAAACAGATAAACTTACATTGCATTTCACAAATACTCTAAGCACAACATCAAATGGATGACCAAACTGATTTACATCTTCTTATTGTTTAAACTGGGAGATGCTGTGCTCCTTTATAATAGGATGTGAGAATAAACACTGCCTGGTAGAGGATTTGAAGCCTGCCAGTGGTGGCAAATTAATTCAATTTCTTTCTTTCTTCCTAAAACTATAAAGGTTTGAGAAAAAACAAAGCAGAAAATGCACATCTAATGCCCTTCCAGAAGCACACACCATTAATATGTGGGAACTATTTACCGTTGCTAGACGTTTTAGCAGTTGGATAGCAAGGCGTGGAAGTGCTGGATCGTGCTTGTGATAGATGTACTTTGCCAAAACAGCAATTGGGTTATTACCATGGCTCCCTGAAAAAACAAACATAGTGGAATGTTAGTACAGATAAACTCATACTTTAACATGCTGCTATAACAATTAATAATAATGATCTAACAAAGAAGAAAAAAAAATCTAACAGATCTTCTCAGAGACTGGCACTAACGAAGCATTCATGCACATGTGTCATAGCACATTTAATGCAGCAGGGAATGCCGCTCTTAAATGTGTTTCTTGAAAAGCAGAAGAAACATGAAGACTTTTTTCCCCACCTGTTTGTAGAGCAGCTGACAAACCTCAAGGAAGCCTGGCCTTGCTGAGGGATTATCCTCCACAAACACCCTTTGGCTCAGGTCACGTGAAGGGCTACAGTAAAAGCCAATTTGGCTGGACAGAGTATCCAGTGAGCAGAAGAAAAGGAAATGAGAAAACGCACACACACACACACACACACACACATGCAGCTTGAAGGAAAGCACTGGAGAGGCTGTTAAAAACACACCCTGTCAGCCATTGCCTTTGCAGCTCCCATCCCTCTGCACTCCATGACAAAGGGACAGAAGCCATTAGTCATCAGCTGACAGGCTAATTAAGGGGTACCTCCCTTCATAGCACCCCACCCAGTCTCTCATGTATCAGTCACAGAGGGTAACTATTTCACACCCAGGTGCATTAGGGCTCTCAGTTTGTAACATCCCTTAATGAGCCCCTGGGTCGAATAGCTTCACTCCAGGACAGCCGATCAATAACTGGTACGACACAGTCACCCTAACCATCTCAAACGTTTTCAGTGGGTTGGGCTGCAATATAAAAGTGGTCAACCATTAGTAGCAGCTTACTGCCCACTCTACTTTACTCTATCCAACCCTAAATGGGGCATCAGGCTATAGACCCAATTCTCCTATCCATCTATCGCCCTCTTTTACAATTAGAGAAATCAATAAATCTAGTCTGCACCCAAATAAGAAAACCCTTTAAAGATGGGCAGGCCACCATCATCTTCTTCACTGCTGAAAGTTTGTTTTTCTTTTCTTTTTTTTTCTTTTTTTTTGAACACACGAATGCAACTTCAAGTAATTAAAGTGTTCTGTCACCTATGAGCTACAATAAGAGATACGGCCATGAAAATCACAAATAAAGCAAAATTGAAATGTTCAACAAGTGAAATAAAATAAACAGTTTGTACCATGTTGAGTAAGCGCCTGTTCCAAAAGAGACACGTCATCAGACGGAGGTTTCAACCGAATGACGTTGTTGGTGACAGAGAAGGCCAGCTTCACTGTCTGAATTAGCATCTGCCCAGGGCCTTCTGTTCCTCCACTGCAAAATAAAAACAAGAAACGGTTTGCATGGTGTAACATTCAGGAGCGTTTGTGAACTTGGTTAGCTAGTTGGAAACGTCACTTCACTACAAAGTTATCACAATTTTTGTTTACTGCATATTTTTGATAACCGTGAGCCATTTAATGCCATCAAATACTATTTTAAATAACATGTAGCTAAAATTGTTTTCATAGACGGCAATTCAAGGGATGAAAGGATTCACATGCTGCTGTTAGCTGCTGGATGTGGAGGATCTGTGGTCAACTGTAGTTCAAACTTCTTAAACTTCTAATTTTTCAAAGAAGTACTGAAGGGAGATTTAAAATCTGTGCTGAAGTCTTAAGGTAAAATTGCTGGCTGTGCCATCTCATCCCATGACCTGCAGCTGAGATGTATTTGCTTCAGTGCGTGTGACTACAGGAGCGTTACTGCTCTGCCATCGTGTCCCAACAAGTGGGTTGAGTCCTACCGATTGCCCTGGCATTTTCATTCCAACTAATTCCTTAATTAGTACAAAATCCCTGCTATTAATGAAGCTAATAATTTAATTTAATGGCTTGTCAGTGCTCTCATTTTACCACAGCAGAGCATTCCAAAACGGTTCATTTAAGTTTAATATGAGAACACCATCAAAATTATTTTGTGGACCAGAACAGATCAACATTCCTCAGGCCTTTACTTTTATGTTTTCCAGTATTTCATTTTGAAAAGATACTGTTTAATGGGTTCAAGTTTAGCGGGTCATATGCGGGCTTCCTTTTTATGTCATTATTTTCTGACTGCTGGTTATTAAAAAAGAAATGAGTGACTAAGTGACCTGAATTGTAAAAAAAAAAAAAAAAAAATGAAAGGAGGACAGAGCTATATCATTCAAATTACTAACTGGTTAATAATTAAGAAAGAGGCTGTGGAGAAAACTTGGGGCCACCGCAGCCCTCCGAGGTCCAGGTTTGGCATTACATCATTTATTACAAACATTTGTAAAGGAAAACAAGTCAACCACACATCAAGCATTTGTACAATATTTGCCCCCTCCATCATGTTTTAATAAATAACTTCATAATACCAAACCTTCATACAAACTGTACAAAACGTAAAAAGGCCAGGATCCATTTCCAAACACACACACTTACCAAGGTGAATTCAGACCTAGATAAAAATCGGCAAGCATTTGTAACAGTACAGATTTACAAAAGTAAATAGTTTTTGGAAAACATCTCCACTTTTAAAAAATTAAAGTATTTGTAAAGGAAAAGGCAACCACCCATCAAGTACAATACAGTTCAACCCAAGTTCAATGGCCTTGAGAATTTGTTTTTAACTGGGATCAAACAGATCCAGTAACTGCAAAGACTGATGAATATTTAAGGGTAAGAAGAACTCCTGTCACTAAATTCTACTGAAGAGCAGTGCAACTGCAGAGGCGCATACTGAAATCACACACTCCAACACAAAACATTGGTGAGCACAGATGAAACTGAACCAAATCCTAATACAATTAACAGGCCGCATCATTAACAATATTTGACCTCAACTGTTATTGACACACACACAACTAAACACAATAAACGGAAAAAATGACAATCTGCACCTAAAAATTAGAGTATCAAAAAGCTTTTAAGCACTTTAATGTGTTTTGATTAAACCAACCTGCTTGGATGTGCCGCCATGACCATGTCAATCACATCGACACCGACACCCACAATGCTAACAACTGCCTGACCAGCCTCAGTGTTGGCAAGACTGTAGACACAGAGGGACTGTAAGCTCAGGTTACTAAAAAAAAATAAAAATACATAAAACGAGTTATGGATCTGAATTGAGACATTATTTTTAACCATTTTCTGCTTTCATATAGTGAAGGAATGAAAACAATAAAGCTAACGGTTCAAACAACATCAGGACTCTGAATCAAATAGAAATATTAATTCAAAAACAGCAGCAAAATAAAATATGTAGAATAAAGCTTTTCCATTTTCATCTTTACTTCACATCCATACCTTCCTTGGGTTTCTTCATCTGGACTCAGGTTTAAAATGGCATGGATCAGCTCCAATATTAAACAACCTACATGGAAACACCAAAGTGAATCATCTCAACTCAAAAAGCTTTAGGAGATCACAGTAACATATATTGCAAAAATGAATACTTGAGTTTCCTCAGATTACTATAATGTAGTCTTTAAAGGAATACCCCACTCAAAAAATATTTTTAGGCCACTAACAGCATGCATTTTGTTGTTGGTTGCTGAGAAAAATCTCATGTTTTCATGCAGAATAGAGAAAAAGAAGATTATGACAAAACAAAGGTGCTGTCCAATGCCAAACGATCTGAAAAATGTTCATGTAATAAAGGATTTAAAAAAAAAAATCTCATGTTCCTCATATCACATAATCCAGTCTGTTATAAAACTTCCTTGCTCAAAATGTGCAAAATGAATGTTTTTCTTGCTAAAATATTGTTAAATAGTTACTTCTGGAATTAACAGCACTGACATAAACAGGAAGCCTAAAAGCATCATGGGAGTGACATTTTGACTTGAGGGCCTTTCATTTTGTCATCATTTGTTGGTAAAGAGTCCTGTCTTCAATTTAAAAATTTTGCCCATGTGTTGGGATCTGAGGTGGGGAAATCAGTTACTGTTTTATGACATACATTTCACTCATAACAGGTTTCACCAAGAAGTTAAAAATTCAGCTCCCTAACACAGACATGTTGGACGAGAAGAACTGGAAACTCAGAAGACAATGACCTCACCAAAATATATCCAAGAGGCATGGAAACTGACATTAAAGTATGTACAAGACTGCATTCATGTCAGAATAACTCGTAGATACACACAATGATTGACTGCTGCTCTGTTTTTTTCCCCTCACATGCTCTGGTCCAGGGCATTTTACTTTCTCCCTATTTTATTGTGTTTGTATTTTTATTTTCTGTATACGTCCTAAGCCGACACAGAAGACACATCAAACTTTGAAAACATTACTGTTAATTAGCTTATGTGCCTAACTTGCAAGTGATTATTATTGATTTAATGAATGAATAACATACACAGAAATGGCATCATCAACTCATGGTGGACTGAAAAGCATACAATAAAAATGTCAATCAAAGACCAGATACGAAATGGACCCAAACTGATAAACCAAGCAACCATAGCAATAATCCCTCTATCAAAACCAGCCTCACCTATTCGCTCTTGTACGCCATAGGAATTGTATCTCCACTTGCAATATGATGGCAGCATCTCTTTGAGAACTAAGAGCACACAGGGAATGAGTCCTTTGCTCTGTGTGCTACCCAACTGACCCTGTAAAGCAGACAAAGGATAATCAAAACTAACCATCACTCACAAACCTTTGGTGATATCTTGCATCAAAGTCTACAAACGAAAAAATGAACAAGCAAATTAAAATGATAAAGGTTCTGTTAGAAATTCCACATTAGAAATAATAGGCTTCACTGTATGTTATGTTAAATGAAGCTTCCATAACACAAACAAAATGAAAAAGGAGGACAAAAAAAAGAGCTTAGAGGATGAAAGAGAAGCCTACCTTAACAAGTGTTGTGACCAGGCGCAAAAAAGCAATTGTAACTGCATACTCCCCCTGAGGTTGTTCAATTAAGACAAGCAAGTTTCCATAATTTCCAGCCTTCATGCCTTCAGCTCTATAAAAAAAATGAACTCAGCTTAGATTTATTTGCATACCTAAAATGATAAACTTATATTTCTACTTATCCATTGTTGTGGGGTACAAAATCTGTACATTTTGGTTACTATTTCCATTTTATTTTGTTCAAGACAAGACAACAGATGAACTACATTCAGGACAAATCAAAGCAGGTCTTCTTTCCAGTTATACCTCACTTTTAAAACAGCTGTTCCAACAAAGAAAAGAAGACATGCTGGTGGCTCCATTACTTTATAACCTGAGAAAGGATGGACATCTAATTATTTTATAGCCTGGGAAAGGAAGATCTGCCGATACATCGGAGAACATCAAAAAAAAGTTTTATTGTTTGGGAAAACGGACAGTGAATTCATTCATCATATTGACAGACAGCCAATCAGAACATCTAACAATCACATCTTGCAAACCCCCCAGTACAATTTTAGAATAAATATGCCTCGTCTGAGGAGTGACATAGTAAGGAAGTAAGGAAGGAAGGAAGGAGGGAGGGAGGGAGGGAGGGAGGAAGAAGAACAGACAAAGACGTCACTGGTCATCAGAAAAGCATCACAAGCAACTACGAGTGCTAGATCACAAGCTGCCTGCGTTATTCATCCTTGTCATCTGTAACTTTTTCGTAAGCTTTTTCTAAAGACTATATATATATATCCAGACTTTTCTATCAGTCCTATTTTATATTATTCTTTGTTCCAGTGGTGGTATTATTATTCCTGTAATAAATAACATGCTGCTTTTAACTTTCTATGCTTTGTCTTAATGTCTATAGAGTGACTGAAGTAATAAGTTAGATTTCTTTGAGCACCCGGTGCAGCCGGAGATTTGCCATACGCTCTGTGCTGAGAGGTTTACTAAGGCTGAGGGTGTGAGCTCCACCCAATAGTAGGAAACAGTACGTAAAGTAAATCATTCTTGGCTGATAAATGGCCTATAGTCAAGGATGCTGAGCCTTTGTATGTTTAAATGTATTCTTGTAGACCAAAAGTAATATTTAGGTCTGAGATATCTTTAAAACATTGTTAATGAGTAAGTCTCATGAAGTGCTGAGAGAGTGACAGGCTGAGTTATTCCTAAAGCACGTGTGTGGTTTAAAGTGTTAGAGGTTAACCAGCTGTGTGTGTTTCATTCATGGGGCACTGTTGTGGTTAGGGTCTGTGTGTATGCGTATAGCTATGTATGTGCGTGATAATCTTAAAGTGCAACAGTAGATCAACCTGATAACGAACCTGACGAGTACACTTACCCTTGAGAAAACAGGTAAAGGGTAAGTAGAGGGAAATACTATGATAATACATCCATGTTTATTACACATTTAAGAAAGCAGTGCATTAGACCAACTGGCCATCACAATTTGTAAAAATGATTGAAGATGACCTTTTTATAAATCGTGCACCAAAAATTAGGACATTGATTAGGATATCTCAAATATTCCTCTACAGCACTGCTTCTCCACAAATGGCAGTCAAATGTTCTGAAACCCGATAGTCACATTTGAGCAAAGTGCCATTTATATCATTAAGATGCTCAAGTACTTATACAGTCATTTATTTATTTATTTATTGCAATAAGGCTGCTGCATAACCAGAACACCTTCAAATGAACTTTACAAGTATCAGGGCCACAGAAGCTGATCCCTGCAAAAACATACAAGACAAAAGTGAACTGACACAAGGCGCAGAAAAACTGTGCACAACAACACATGCATGCAGCTAGCGAGTTGCTTTTTCCATCTCAGACAGTTGTAACTTATATTAGTGGACACTTAGAAAAACAAGTTTCCCCTGGACATATAAATGTTACTAGCTTTAGGTTTTGTGCTTCATGATGATGTACCCACTGCTTTTGAGGAGCTTACAGATACATTCCATTCCAGAACTAGAGGTGTCCAAATAGGACTGGGAGACGAACAAGTCGATCTAATATACCAGATAAAAATTTTTCAATTTCTATCCTACAAGAAGAAAAGCAACCACTTCACATTTGCAAGTGTTAGGGGTGCAAATGTAAAAATGCATGAACAATGCTTGGGGGGCCCCCCAAACCTTTACAACTGTTTCAATTTGAACTGGAATCGTACTGGAAATAACACAATTCGTAAAATTGTAACAGCATTGACAAACTGCACCCACCAGAGATGAGCCTCTCAATTACCAGCAGCAGGTGTGCCTAGTCTGAAACAGCGAGAGTTCCTTTTAAGGATAGTAAAACACCTAAAAGAGCCATGTGCAAAACAAGAGAATCCATTCTAGCACGTGATGCCAGTGCGATATTGGTGTCGGGAGCGGGAGCAGAAAACCTACAGTCCAACTTGGCAAATGGCAGAGTGCCATGAAGACCTAAAAGGGATTTACGTGACTCTTTAAAAGGAGTTCCTGGAGAGTTCTGAAGCTGTGATTTTGGATCTGGAGTGCTGCTTGCAACATCTGAGCAGGGAGGAGGACAGCCGAGAGACTGCTACCTCTGCAGCTCCACCACCGCTTCTCCAACAGCTGCAGTCCACGGTTATGGGTGCATGGATTCCAGTGAAGCTTCTCAAAGAGCTGAGAAAAAGTGTGACGGATTGAGCTGCCAATGACACCAGGTGAGCTGTGTGAGGCAGGGCCGGTGGTAGGACTGCACAAGCTGAGGGTGAGGCAGATTGCAGAGCCTTTAAGGCAGCACTGGAGGGAGAGTCTCAAAGCTGAGATCTGAACCTGAAATGCTGTTTGCAGTGTCAGTTCAGAGAATGAAAAGAGCCAGAGGATTGGAACATCAGCCACTCTAAGCAACGACGTTCACCAGCTCAGCTAAAATCGACAGATCACTGGACAGAAGCACAGTCTTTAACACCTCTGCTGCACCGCCTCACATTTTTTTTTAAAACCAAAAACAATTTTAAATACTAAAGATAAAATATGCACTTACACTAACAAATACTAAATAACACTAATATTTCTATATGATTTTATGTGATACAGTATTTTTATATATATTTTTGCCTAGCATGTTTTCTCTGAGTTGCTGTGATCTTTCTGCAAGCTGCAAACATATTCCAATTTAATTGTTCACAGCCAACTTGCAAATAACTGAAACCACAAATGTCACATTCACGAATGTGAAGGGGTTACTGTGTACTAAAAATTTGTGGGAAAACTTGCAAATACATTTAATTACAAAATGTGTGCCCTCAAGGAATATACCAATCTTGGCATGCAAAGGGAAATGCACTTCTGGTTGGTGTATTAATATCTTAAAAGTAACGTCTTTGTGTAAGGACTCCTATGTGAACTGTGCATTATAAGTGAGCCAACCTCTTTAAGAGAAATAAGTGGAGTCCAACCTGACCGATCAGTCATTCCAGAACTGGCCATCTTACCTGTACGTCTGCATTGGATTAAGTGATCATTAGATTTGAAATGGGGGTTTGAAGTTAAAGGAAGAAGCCGAGTCTCATCCAGAATTTGATCAGCAATGCCATGAGTGAAAAAGAAAGAAGCTGCACTTTCATTAGTTCAAGCCAAAGAAGTGAACACTTGCTATCAATACTAGCTGAGTCTAGTATTTAAATGCATAGAGGTGCCATTCGTGTTTATACAATCAAGTATTAATACATTTGTTAATTAGTGTAAAAAAAACAAGAGCATAAACCATCAGAATTTTTAAATTATAATATAACATGGGTTTTCAGCCATACTGAAATTCTCCTACATCTTAATCAAGTTACAAGCTCCACTGCAGCCTGCCACATAATGGGTGACAGTTTTAAACTTGTCAAAGGGATTGTACATAATGTGGTGCACTACACAGCATAGTAAGGTTTTGTGATTTCCCTTCATTCATAGTGTTTGTCCTTATTTGCCACATTTGCATTTCATTCATTCTATTTTTTTTTTTTTTATAAAATGTAATATCTTTCCGAGAAATAAAAGGCGTATCGTTAGCGGAGCATATTTAGCTCTGCACATTTGTCGTTATGCTCTTGCCCTGCATGCTTTTCTTGTGCCACACACAACAGTGTGCTCCCCGAGGACTTTGTGCTTCTATACCACTTCTTTCTGGTCCACTTTTCTTCACTTGTAGAAACAGCTCCCAGTCCTGACAGGCTTCAAACACCAAGTCTCGCTCTCTCTTAAATTCACCCTGGCATCAAGCTGGAGAGCCCCCTAAGCAACAAGTACCCCTAAATTTAAGGCAGCCAATGACACACACTGCAACATGAAAGTCGTAATCCTGACTAATGCTACACTAAGGTGGATGGAGTTGGGGTGGTGTTACTGTAAATGACTGGCTGAAATTTGGGACTTTGAAAATAAAAAAACAGCTCACAGTGGATCTGAATGTTAGTATTTTTTACATCTATACGTGTTGTTAAATGAATGTGGTAATTGCAATAAGGAACATACACTAAAAATGGGACTATGGGCTATACACAGTGTGCTGTACATTTGACTTTAACATAAAGAGTCAATACTTAAACAACTGGTACACCAAAGAGGGGAAGATGGGACTTATACACACGAGACAGCCAGCACCACTAAGCACGCGTCTTTACACCAGTGTAAGAGAAAGTAGTACAGATATACTGCATAGAAGGAGGAAGATCATTATAGGCTTCACTGACTGAGTGCCACTGATGCTCTGCAGTCACAAAAGCAGACAAAATCAATTCAGCCAAAATGAAAAAGCTTGGATGATAATTACTTCATAATGTCACACTGCATTAAATAAGTCAAGACTAAGAAATATACTTAAAAGACAAAATGAACATATCACATTACCGGATAGCCTGAGCCATGCTGGTCAGTGGTACCGTTGCAAATGGCAGAAATCCTGTATGATGCAAATCTGCCCAGACCTGTCAGACCATTAAATAAAACAGAGATTTTGTGGTGAGTACAATTGATAGACAAATATATGATATTAGACTGGAGCAGCTTCAATAAAAGACGAAGGATACAGATACACGTAGCACTGGGATGCAATATCCAAGAAACTGACTTCTGTTATATGACAAGTGCATGGTTTAAAATAACAACATACCCCGCCGATATAACTTTGATCATTTTGGCTAATGTGAAGTTTAAAGAGTAGGGATTACACTTACACTACATGCATGTATGAATAAGGCTGGGAAGGATGTACACTAGGAGATTTTGCTGTCTAACCAAACTGCTTTTCCAATGCTGTTATGACCTCCTTATAACTTTTTAATACTGTACAATAATGTCAGCATACCTGCTTCTCTCCGACTAACCACTGAATGGACTTACATTTACACCAAAAAAGCTGTAGCTTTTGGTTAAAATATAAAAAAGAAAGAGTATCTGTGTAGTACTAGGGTGTTGTACCATGAAAACCTTTATGGATGTAGTGAAAGGTTAAGCAAAATGACCCTTTTTATTGGCTAACTAGAAAGATTACAATATGCAGGCTTGAAGAAGGGGCCTGAGTTGCCTCAAAAGCTTGCATATTGTAATCTTTCTAAGGAGCCAATAAAAGGGCCATTTTGCTTAACTTCTCACCAGTACAATGTGCTATTGTTTTGTTATTGGTTCTTGCTTAACTGGAAATTAAATGAAAAAATGTTCACCACTCCTCCACAGAACAATATAACAAATGGAAGTTTGTTTTTATTTAGACATTTTATTACTTCTCATTTAACTTTTGATATCCTACTTCGTACCTTTGCTGGCATTCTTGCTGCCAGTACCGTTAAACAATTAACACAGGAAGCAATGATGTCAACTGGAGGGTTTATAACAGATGTCAGCCTTAAATAAATGAAAAAAAAAAAGTTACTTATATGTTTTAAAGCTGTCACAGTAAAAAACTTTGGAACGTACATCTCTGTGAAAACGATGATTAATCTTACCTTTGAAGGAGCATGTAAACACGTGACGTAATAGGGAGAAGGCAGTCGGAAATTGACCAATCAGTGCTGATCACCTTATAAACCAGATCAATAATTGGTTTGACCCTTTGGCAATGCTGAAGAACATCTAAATAAAAATACATACATATGTAATATTCCTGAAGGTAAATTACTCAAAACATAAAAAAAGTCATTCTGGATGGATAAAAGAAGTTTGAGAAACAATTCATTTCAATGATTTTCTGCATATTATCTGTAGATCGAATTCATATTTGGAAGTGTAACAATGAGAATACACAGTTAATAAGCATACATCACTTCTAATATGCATCTTTTCCTGGCATTTCAAACAACACAAAAGAATTTTGCAAAAATTTTGAAGAAGCCTTCAGCGTAAAGACTAAACAGTTTTAAGTGGCTATAAAGAAATAAGTC
Source organism: Polypterus bichir lapradei (assembly GCA_026402145.1). Lineage (NCBI taxonomy): Eukaryota > Metazoa > Chordata > Cladistia > Polypteriformes > Polypteridae > Polypterus > Polypterus bichir. Next base: position 127,711,926 of record JANRMT010062806.1, on the reverse strand, counting down.
CTGTATAATTTGTTTGAAAAGCTGAAGCTGAAATTTAAGAGATGTCCTGCGGTGGGCAGGCTCCTCACTTATACACTACTAGTCACAAGTTTTAGGACACCTTAGGTTTTTAATTTGTTATGGACATGCCATCCCAAGATTATTATCTTGAAATCAAGGCACAGAACAAAAAAAAAAAAGTCAAGGAATTATTAAGTGCACAAAATTGTATTGAAATGTTTGATTAATCAAAGTAGCCACCTTCTGCTGATACAACAGCCAAGCTGTGGTAACCCGTTTTATTCAGGATGCAACTTACTCTGTGCGAGTCACCAGCTCTCCCTCCAGCAAAAGAACCCCAGACCATCACACTTCCTCCTCCATGTTGGACAGCTGGTGTTACACACTGAGGAGCCATCCTGTCACCAACTCAATGGCGTACAAACACGCTGACGTGATGAACTGAAGATTTCAAGTTTTGATCCATCAGTCCAGAAGACTTTCTTCCAGTCTCTAGTAGTCCACAGCCAGTACTTCAAGGCCCTATTTTGTCCTTTCAGGGATGGCGTTCTTCCTGCCGTTCACTCTTCAAACCTGCAGCACAAAGTCTCTTCTTCACAGTAGAAACTGAGACTTGCTTTTCTCTACCAATGTGAAGCTGTTGTGCTGTGAGGTGGTGAAGCTGGTGACCCTCAGAGACCTGTCTTCTGATTGGGTTGTGACTTTGAGTCTGCCATATCTCTTCCTCCTTCCAGATTCCAATTGCCTTTGGATTGTGTAAACACCGCTGGAGTCGCTGAAACTGTTTTTTGGTTTTTTTTGTTGCAATTTCTCTAAATGAAAGGCCTACACTTCTAAAGGTAAGAACACTCTGTCTCGTCTCACTTAATTGCGGTTTTCATTCTTTCTACAGTGTAATATTGTCCAAGTTGTACTTCAGAGGATGCAGTAACACAGTCTGCTCCAACACTGCTTTCATTTCTGAGGGCGGAATATTTTTTCCAAAAAACAGTTTTCTGAGAAGCACACAAAGCAATGGTTTCACACAGAAATAAACAAAATGTTTGTTACCACATGCTGTGGCCGCCAGTTTGCCAGGCTGTCTGCCAGGCTCGAGTCATATGCATTTGTAGTTCGGCAGCAAATGCCATTTTTGAATACACTTTTTCTCCTGGTAGCATGTTGAAATTATTACTTGGCTGACACCTTTATCCCCGATGGCTTAGAACATTTAAGGTGTGATTGCTTGCATTTCTTTTTTGCTTTGGTCCCATCCCACACTATAACCTATCGTCTATGGGAGAGGAGCAAAAGCTTTAGATTCGTCAAAACGTTTGATCTCCGGTTTTCGACAGATTTTGACGTTTTAGGGCTCCCAATGCCGAAAACATGGATATCTCCATGATGAGTGTGTGTCTGTCTGTCTGTCTGTGTGTGTGTGTGTCACCATTTCTTGAGACTGGCCTAGACGTAAAACAGCTGGACAGAAACATACCAAACTCGAAGCTTAAGCCCGTTATGAGATGACGATGAGCCGTTTAGGTTTTCAGCCAGGCTGGAGTCGTATGCATTTGAAGTGCGCCACGATCTGGTTTGTACCTCCTATGATTGTAAGTGCCGGTCCTCCCAGGCAAACGTTGCCATAGGTGTGTCAGCTACATGAACCTGTGATCAGCTGATGCTGGTACCTCATGTTTGTTTTCGATCACTTGTATCAAAGTCCAATTCAGTGATAACATGCAATCCCTCATCCACAAAGTATTTTGCTTCACTCTCTCGCCACATGTCGATGCTAGCTTTGTCATTGTTTTCACCTCACTACTCACGCAAGCGCAGGGATTCTCAATCAACCAATGAAGCTAACTTTCCTTTTTGCAACATGAGTCCAAGTAAAACATAATGGTGGGTTTTGTCACCGTTTACATGCGATTGCCACCTCCGTTTGACAGAAGTCGACCTCCACCCTGAAAGAGCTGAGACAGACAGAGTCCTGGTGGTTGCAAACTTCATCCATTTCACAGTTATTGAGGCCAATGTGCTCCTGGGAACACTGAATGCTTACGAATGCTTTGACTCCCTTGCTCTGACCTGTGCCTCACCACAATTTTACTGCAGGGGTCTACAGAGACATTCATGGGCTTCATGGCTCGTTTTTTGTCCTGACATACACTGCGAACTGTGACTTCTTACATGATGTCTAATCAATTCAATTAGCCACCGGTGGATTCCGTTCAGGTTCTGGGCACATCGCAAGGAGAATTAAAGCAAACAGGTGGCACCTCGGCACAATTTGGAACGCCAGAGCAAAGGGTCCAAATATTTATATAAAGGAGAGATTTCGGTTTTTGATTTGCATATGTAAAGAATGTGCATACCATATCACTTTGTCATTAAGGGTTACTGAACATAGACTGATGGGTAAAAATGGCTAATCTATGCATTTTAAATTTAATCTAATCTACAATATAAACTGTGCAGAAGGTAAAGGAGTCTGAAACAATTATGATTCCAGTTAATATGCTTTTCAAGTTTTAATGTTAATGCATTTCTCTTTAAAATTGAAAATATTTTTAGTCCCAAACTTAATACCAGTCTGGTTCGGTATCTAGGGTAACATAAAGGTGGGCTACAGCGAAGGCTGGAGAGATACTGTAAAAGCAGCTCAAATTTAAAATTAAATACTAAAAATGTAACTACATTTTCTGCCAGCTACCCAAATCCATCAACCATTGTCCAAACTCCAATTTTGTGGCTGCAGGGAATCAGAATTCCCTGTTATATGGGTTGGAGACGGTGGCACTGACCAGAAAGCAGGAGACAGAGCTGGAGGTGGCAGAGTTAAAGATGCTAAGATTTGCATTGGGGGTGACGAGGATGAACAGGATTAGAAATGAGGACATTAGAGGGTCAACTCAAGTTGGACGGTTGGGAGATAAAGTCAGAGAGGCGAGATGGCGTTGGTTTGGAGAGATGCTGGGTATACTGGGAGAAGGATGCTAAGGATAGAGCTGCCAGGCAAGAGATAAAGAGGAAGGCCTAAGCGAAGGTTTATGGATGTGGTGAGAGGGGACATGCAGGTGACGGGAGTGACAGAACAAGATGACGAGGACAGAAAGATATGGAAGATGATCCTCTGTGGCGACCACTAATGGGAGCAGCCAAAAGAAGAAGAAAAAGGGAATCAGAACCCACTACATAAAACTTAGGCACCAGTTGTTTGCTGAGCACACAGCCTTCTAAGTGACACCAGGACACGTAAGACAGTTCAATTAGATTAACACGAATGTCCCAGAGATTAAATCTGGGGTTTTAAAGCTTTCTTTTACTAAAACAATCTTGAAAAATTATGTTAGATATTTAGAAGACAGCTTTTACAGATTTATATCGTACTTACAAGATCAAAAACAAAGTCCTAATGAAATAACAGTTGAAAAAATGTTGAAAATAGCTAGAACAAACCTTTAAAAGATACCGGAGATATTACTTGATGCATTTGTTACAAAGCGCTAACCAAAAAGCGGCCCCTTCAGTTGGAGAAAGATACCCAAAGCACTTTTTATTCCCAGCACCTCAACACAGAACATAAGGATTGCAGGGAGTACTGCAGTTTGGACTTTGCAGATTCACTGGTCTACAAAAAAACTGGTTTGCTACTGGGAACTTCAGAGCAGCTCTCTGTTAAGTTTCATATATGAAATCGGAATTAAGCCAGCACATCAGGTTTTTGAGATCATCACATCATTGCCGTTTTGACACTTTTGAATATCAATATAATATATCAACACGATATCTGGAGTTTGGACTCTGCCCCACCAACATTGTTTGAATGCGTTTATTCTGAAAACAAACCCGAAGACGATACCAGAGACACGTTAAAGTAGATTTACGTCAATTTACCTCAATATAAAAACGAGGTCAATGTGCTCAAAATTGCTTTTGTGCTTGTACTGCACATCCGTCTCTCTTTGCATGAACCAACAGTGGTCACCCATCATGCTCAGAGTGAATCCCCCCCAATATATCAGTTTTCCATCACCTTTGTATCCTGATGAAATCTTTCCCCATGCTCATCTCTGATATCGCTCAGATTTGGTGGAAAAAAGTCGAGATGAGAAAGTCAAAAATGCTTCTTCAGGGACCTTCTGGCTTGTGTAAGCGGATACGCTTTCAGCAGGTTCTCCACAAGCTCAGCGTTATTCTCTGCTCTGCGACTGTCAAGAAAATTCTGGACAACTCGCACGAATGAGGGTGCAGATTCAGTGGGCTTCAGTTTCCTTATGGACTCCTCGTCAAGCATCAGTTCACGGATTTCAGGAACAACAGAAACACCTTCCTTCATTTTATCTTCACTGTTCTCGACAGCAAACTTGTTTCTTAAATTCTGAAACGCATCGTCTTTACTGTCCAGTCAACCTAGTTGTCCAAGACCTGGAACATCATAACTAAAAAATGGGACGTGCTGGACGAAAACAATTTTCAGATTTGGAGTCAGCAAGTGAAATTTGTTAAAGTACAAGTGAAAGAATCCCAGTAGCAAAATGCTTGTTCACCAGTGGAAGGACATATCTTTCCAATGGTAAAGAATTCTGGTAATTCTAAAACATTTAAGTTTAAGAAACAATGCCAATCACAAGAAAAACATCATTTATGCTTGGATAACTATGAAGACACATTTAAAAGATCCAAAAATAAAGACTGTCAATGGATAATAAGAGGAAGATTTTGATCACCTGCCGTGGACACGACATGCAGGAGCATTTCAATCTCACAAGTGAAGAGAGTCCAGCAGCTATAGGAGTAATCCCAACGCACCACGTAGCCTTGGTCTCCCATCATAACCTGTCCCAATGTGCCCTGTGGCATTCGCAGATTTGTCTGACCCTGGCCTGTACAACAAAGCAGAAGAGCACATTAATCATTTCAAAATACAATACTCGACTTCACCAATTAGCTCACCAGACCTTATGTAAAACACCAAGCATTAACTATAGACAAGAATATTTAAAAGCAGAGAGAGAACTCGTCTAATTTTCATGTCACATTTTCAAATCATTTTTTGCTTGTTTCACATCTACAAACCGGCCACTCTAGTAAATAAATATCAGGCCAAAGGGTGTAACCAGCAAAACTATCCATTGCTTCTGAATAGCCATACCAAAGGGGTAGAGCAGCTTCGGAGCCTGCCTTCTCCACAGCGTCTCATCTTCGTGTGATAAGATGTCATTAGGCTTCATCTTAAAAACTTCTGTGTAAAAGGACATCTTGTCCAAAAAGCTGTACACCTGTTGAGTGCATTATCAAGAATTACATTTTAGGAACACATGTTACAAAGTCACTCATAAAGATTTTCTTAGAATTATGGTATGCGAGTCAAAGCGGGACGTTAGAAGAAGTCTGATGATGGGGCGTCCGTCTAAGAACACTCACCTTTTTGGCGGTGGATTTGTCCGACAAGAGGGCAGTTAAAAGTTGAAGCAGGGGTTTAATATTATGGGGGAAAATCCCAACAGCATTGTCCAAAATCATTCCTAGGCCAACATTTGGCTTCTATTAAGAAAAAACAAGATGGGAAAAAATTGACAGCTTTTACTATTAATTCAAATTCAAACAGACTGAAAAATTATGAATTAAGCAAGTCTCATTTTTCAACTGAACATAAAAATGCTGTAAAGAAACTGTGGAGGGGATGACAGTGCACATCCAGGCACCTAATACAGGAATCTAATGTGGGTAAGTAGGGTGACCTGAAGGGTGACACTGAAAGTAAATAAGAGTTTTCTTTCTTTCTTTTCTTTCTCAGATATTGCATTTTCTAGATCCAAACACCCCCATCGTAAAACTATACCTACTTTGTGGCCTAACTGAGAGCTCTGAAAATATTACGCATTTCCTTTTTCTTTTCTTTCCAGATGTTGTATTTTCTAGATCCAGACACCCTTGCAGTGATAATGTAACTGTGTTTCTTTACTTCAAACATCCTACGAATTCAGATTCTTCTTATTTCATGTTAAATTTCCCCAATTTGGAATTTTAGAAATGTAGGAATTTTGCTTGCTTTAAAGTATCTTCTCTCCAGTGCTGTATACTACTGAGCCTTAGTGTTGTAATGTTGAAACTGCAGACTCTAAATGCACTCTGATTGGTTTGCACCTATGATGCAGCCCTTACCTAACTGGATCCTGCTCATAACAATGTCTCACTCTTTGATTGTTCACCTTTCACACACACGCCAACATAGTGGGGCATAGAAGAGCTGCTTTCATTGGAGCTTGATGTGTTGCTTACCTGTATACATCCAAGTTGTGATTTGTAGAGTCCTGAATGCTGCCTACACATATAAAAGGTAAATCACTTACTGGCCGCTACAGTTTTTCAATAAATCCTATTGGCTGGTAGCGTTACCGCCCGTTCAAGGATTTATCCACCAATGTGTGCACACCCAGTGTAGCCCAACATCATGCATTTTCAGTCATTTTAGTGTGAGTGGGGATACTTTTAATAATAATATGAAAACAATACTATGGTTCAGAGATCATTTTCAATTTTTAAATTTATTGTAACACAATGTTTAAGTGAAAACATTTTAGTGTTGGTGTAGCCTTAGTTTAAGCTACAAATTCTATGCTATTTACAGAAACTGAAGAATGTAGCAGAAAAGGGCCTAGTTAAAAGTTGGAAAACTGCAAGGTTCATTAGTTCAGTTAATATGACTAAGGGCCGTGTACACTTCACGCTCAGAACGCATACATGCACGTATCATGGCTGCCACTCCTTCCCAGTGTTCATTTGACGCGTCCTCTGAGCACATCCTCAGAAATTAACATGACGCATGCAGTACCACCAAAAAGTTGGGGGCGCAGTGTGATAAAAGTCAGAATGTGACATCAGAGTCTCTGTTTACTATCTACATGTGACAGAAAGCTGCTTTTAGGATCCTCCAGGATCCGTGTGCATGCTTCGATGTTTGATGAATGGTTTGATATGGTGAAGCAAAATGTCGGCATTCATGATGCTTTTATATTCAAGCATCACGTATTCCCGGTCGTAATGACACAATACATTTTAAAAGTCTCACATGCCATCTTCTGTGCCGTCTTTTTTTTTTTTTTTTTGCACCTTCACAACAGCAACAGAATGTTAAGGCGGCATATTTGAGTCACAGAGAAAAAAAATTAAGGACGTGGTGAAAAGGCGTATTTTGTGATTAAAGTGGAAATTTCAGCTTTAATCTCATAGTTTATTTTATCAAGAAGTTGACCGTCATAAACGTCATCTTAAAACCGGCCCAGTTGTTAATCGCTACGTGCTTCTGGGGCTTCATCCTGCATTGACAGCAGCGGCAAGCAGCAACTGCCACACAAAACACATTAAATGTCTGATATTCCAGCTCTCTGCACATTTAGAATCCTTAGATTTATACTTGATACCACTTTCATGATGAAATGCATTAAAGTATGTATGTTACATTTTACAGATAAATCGTTAATTTTGTTTAAATAATGAATACATTACACATATGGGGGTGGCACGATAGCAAAGTGGTGGCCTCGCAGGAAGTCACGTCGCTGGTGTTCCCTGCTTCCCTGTTTTCTTGGTAGGTTTCCACAGTGTGCTCCTGTTTCCTTCCAAAGACATGATGGTTTCGGGATTCGGTGACGCTAAAATGATACCAGTGTATGTGAGTGCTTGTGTTCACCTTGCGATGAGCTGATGCCTCTTCTAAGGACTGTTTCTGCCTCATGCCCCAATGCTTGCTGGAATGGGTGCATCCCTGGATTGTTGGATTTAATCATTAAACATCCATCCTTTTCAGATACTGTGGCAAGGTGTCCTCGGAATTTAATGGATGTTTCACGCACTTCACAACACAGCGAAGCCAAACGTTTTCTCACTGTGATGGTATCTCGCACTGCCACCTGGTGGAATCTTCCAGATTTATGCAAAGTATGTGTGCAGCTATAAACAGTACAATGCTTGCATGGCAGTGGCGTCCACTGGAGAATGTGTCACATGACGTATAAACCTGGCCTAAATATAGCCAGATGAATAATATGATGAATTTATCAATCAATTAGACCAGTGATTCGCGAACTGTGCTTTATAAAAGGGGTTTGCGAAAAAAATATTGTAATGGTGGAACTTTAAATCCCAAAGGTAAAAAATATAACCAAATATATTCACGAGTACTATTAATAATACAATAATAAAAATGGGTCAACAAATCAATTAAATGTCAAATTCATGATTACCTCAGTCACTTAGGCATTGCAACGGAAGATTTCATAAAATTGTCGAGTCGCAACAGGTAACAATCTGTAACGCGATGAGACACTATGCCGCTGGCGATGTGTGTACATTCTCGTATGATCCGGAACCTTCCAATTCAGCGAACCAAGAATCCCAAATGCTTTCGAAAGAACGAGAATAATGTCTGCCGATATAAAAACGCTGCGATCAGGCAAGGGATAGTAGAGTTGAACTGAATCGTACAAGGTGCTTAAGAACCACAAGTGATTTTAATAAGATAAACTGGTAGTGCATAGTGTGTGCAAATAAATTCCGATAAAGACTTTTTACTTAAATGTGCGCACGTCGAACATGAAAGTGAATAATTATTACTCCGTAATTTTATTATGGATCGATGGCTAAAAACGGGTAGTTTTATCAAGTCTGACAAAAAGCTGGATGAGCAATCAATTGCTTCTTCTTCTACTTCAGTCCCTGATTTGGTACCAACACAGGGTGACGATACTGAAAGTTGTAGTGAGCTACCGTCTCTCCAGACTGACAACAAGGAAAAAATAGGCAAACATAGTAAGACAAAAGAGAAGAAACAAAAATATGACAGCGACTATTTACGAATGGGTTTTTATTTTACCGGGGATGAGTCAGAACCTAAACCGCTTTGTGTAATTTGTAATGAAGTCCTGGCCAACAGCAGTTTAAAACCATCACTTCTTCGTAGACACATTGAAACAAAACATCCAACATACAAGGATAAACCTATCGTAATGACTACACAGGGGGTTCGCCAAGTTATTCTGGTTTTTTAAAGGGGTTCACAAGGAGAAAAAGGTTGAGAATCGCTGAATTAGACAATCAAAAGGCAAAAGAATGAGAGGCCCATCTAACATAAAAAGTAATGAAACCTTTCTGATCTGGTGTAAAGGGCTGAAATCAAATGGGTTTAACTTTCAGGTCTACTAATTATCTGTGTGGAGACTACATATCCTGTGCATGTCTTTGTAGGTTCTCTCTCCTGGTACTGGGTAATTACTGGTTCTTGGGTAACCTGGTAATGAGTGAGTGTTGACAGATGCATTAAATGTCTCTTGAGTTTGTCAACATTTACTCTTCATCAAATTACAACTTACTGTTTCCCAGAAGACTTCAGGAAGGCCTGGGGAAGCCAGAACCTCACATGCAGCATCTACTATGTCCTGGTAGAAAAAAGACCAAAAACATCACGTTAATTATTGAAAAAGTACACCCAATGATTGTGTTTCTTTTTTAACATAGAAGGACATATCAAAATGTGATCTTCATTTAAACACTATTTACAGACAAAGGTGAAATAATAAAATAAACAGCATATCACATTTATATTTTGTAGTCCCTTAAATTTATCACTATCTAAAAAAAAAAAAAAAACTAACTAAAATGAGAATCAGGACCTAATGATTAAAACATAATTATAGAGAGGATCTTGTCTAAAGCTTATTTCAATTCAGGCACTTAGTTTGGTTTGCTCATCATTCCTAGAATCAAAAGCGCTGTATGAGGCCTTCACAAAGAAGGCTGTAGATGCTTATAAGTCTATGAAGAAATTTCAAAATGTCTTCAAACCAATTCACTGACTGAAAGTTCACCTACAAGTGGAAAAGGTTTCAAACAGCTGCCAATTTATCCAGGCCAGGCCGCCCCAGCAATTTCAGAAGTCTCTAAGGAGCCCAGGGTGAAATAGCAGCTATTAGAGCCAAGGGAATATGAACTTTTTCTATAGATTCTTTTTTGTTGAATAAATTACTGCTTAGTTACTTTTACTGTTTCATCGCCTTTATCAAAAGACACTTTTTAAATGAAGCTCAAATCTTAATATGTCTACAAATGTTAAAAAAGAAAAAAAAAATTTCTTTGGGTGTACTCACTTTTTTTATGAAGAGAGGTTAGGAGCGGGCACTGATACAGAGCATTGCCGCACCCACCACACGACAAACCAACTCAGGATCCAGATTAGGACCCGAGTGCAACCATGCAACGGGTGACACCTCAGCAGCAAACCAGTTCAGATGTAGTAGAACAGTGGGAGGAGGTTTTTTTTTTTATGGTGGCTGGAGTGCCAATTCTGCCACCAACCCCCAAGTTTGCAGATTAACGTCATACCCCGGACAGAGCAATTGCAGGTTAAGGGCCTTGCTCAAGGCCCCAACACAGCAGAGACCCTTTTGGCATTTTACAGGATTCAAACCAGCAACCTTCTGATTGCCAGTGCAGATCCCTAGCCTCAGAGGCACCACCCTGCCATAAAATAGACAGTCTCAAGCAATCTTGTGCAAACCAAAGCAACATAGTTAAGTAAAATGTTATTTATCTCATCTAACATCATTTTAAAATCCATCTCCATCTCTTATTCTTACCTGTTGACTTCCAAGGGCATCTTCTTCAAAAGATGTGACAACAAAAGAAATTAGTCCATATATACACATTCGTGCAGTGCTGGAAGTAAACTGGAAGAAAAAAAAATATTATTAAATTATTACGATATTACAATAAACATGTTATTTCATTAATCAACCAATAAAGGAATATGGGTCATGAAATAACCAACAAGAAACAAACAAAAATTTTGCACCATTGAAAATCCATTCATTTGTATTACAACACTCTCTACAAAATCTAATTAACGAGGGTCGAACAGCACCCAATACACGGGATTCCTGCATTAAATACAACAAAAAAAAGACAAAATGTTTTGTTTAATAACTTCACATAAGAGATTGCACTCCACTGGCGATGGACTATCAGGTTCACAATCTAGAACTGGGAGTCCAGAATCAGACTGGAGGAGGACACTAAGAATTCATGTTACAAAAGAAATGATCAAACAGCCGTCAGAAATTGAAATGAACTTACAGAGCTTCATGGCCAAGAGAATAGAAACTGTCCTTCAGCAGAAGGCCAGACAGCTTGTGGGAAGGTGGCAAGAATCACATCATCTGACTGAAGATCGAACAGGACTATTTCACTAAGACAGTTAGAGGTTTTTAAGTTAGCAGCATCACGCTAATAAAACCTCAATGCCATTCAAGACCTAGTCTACGACATTCTCATGTTCATGTGCTCTTCATCAAAAGGGATGGAAAAGCTTGCAAGAATTGCAATAAAAACGGAAACAGCTTAACAAGTGAAAGGCTTTGGAGAAGGAAAGATATGCACCATTTTAAAGGACGATGACTTGTGACAGCCTGAGTTTGACCATCCAACCTAACAGCCTGATTAAGTGAACATTAAACTGACATTTCTCAAAAGCACTTCTAACCAAGGAGTTCATCAAGGAGAAAAACAGTTACTGAAACAAAAAATTACAAGTTTTTAAAAAGGTACCACAGTTCATCTTTCTAACCTTTAAAAACTGTAATGTACATAACATTCTGAAACAAACTTAATTCAGCCAAAGCCTATTTGCCAGGCATTGTGGTGCAGTAGTTGTGGCTGAAGTTGTGGGTTCACATCCCACCACTGGCACCGTGTGACCCTGAGCAAGTCACTTCACCCGCCTGTGCTCCAACTGGAAAAAACAAACGTAACCAATTGTATCTCAAATGTTGCAAGTTGCTTTGGATAAAAGTGTCTGCCAAATAAATAAATGTAAATATCAGCTGAAAACAGCTCAGGACAAGAGCACCAGTTGCTCACAGGGCACAATCATGGACTACCTATATTCATACAAGGCCAATTCGGTTAAAAAATGTTTAGCACATAATTCAGAACAGGTACATACATAGATTTGGAATTAGTAGGAAATTAAAAAAGCTTCACAGTGGGTTAATAAAGAGTTGAAGAAGAAGCTGCAAAGGAAAAAACAGACAAGTAAGACATATAAGACTAATAACTCCAACGGGAACAGTATAGTGTATGAGAACATGAGGGCAAACATTAAGAACAATACCAGGACAGTTAAAAAGAGAGTCAGAGAGTAAAACAGCAGATAATGTGAAAGACGACCCAAAGAGATTCTGAAGGACTGGAAGAGCAACCGGGCCGAGTCCAGGGATAAGGGGGGTGAGTTATGAGGAAAATTTAAAAGAGCTGAGCCTTTACAGTTTAAGCAAAAGAAGATTAAGAGGTGACCTGAGTGAAGTGTTTAAAATGATGAAGAGAATTAGTCCAGTGGATCGAGATGGTGACTTTAAAATGAGTTCATCAAGAACACGGGGACACAGCTGGTGACTCGTTAAGGGTAAATTTCACACAAACATTAGGAAGTTTTTCTTTACACAGAGAACCACAGACACATGGAATAAGTGACCAAGTAGTGTGGTGGACAGTAGGACTTTAGGGATTTGCAAAACCAGACATTTTTAGAAGAATTAAATGGATAGGACTGGCAAGCATTGCTGGGGTGAATGGCCTGTCCTCATCTATCTAATGTTCGAATAAATCAACAATGTTTTTTCTAAAATCAACATACCCTACACATCTTCAGGATGTGTAAGGAAAATTGGAGAAGCTGACAACAAAATCTGCAACGACACTGGAGAACATGCAGGACACAAACCCAGGACGTTGGATTCATTAGGGAGCAGCACGCTGCCAGAACAATATTAGTTAAATAACAATCACCACTCTCTTCAGCACACTGCTTCCATAAGAACGGACACTCGTAGCATAGGTAATGATTTTTCTCACTAGATATGTTAAGCGATATCAGTATGTGTAACAGGAAGGAAAGGAGGAAAACTGGCATTTGAAAAGTAAGTAAGGAGCAACAACTTAACGTGGTTATCGTATACATTTGCTGGGGTAAGGAACCTTTATTTACGTCATCTGCTTTTTTATGTTTTGTGTGCTTTAGCTATACCATTAATATGTACTACGGTTAAATAAATTAAGACAATGGCAACAATCCTGGCAGAATAATTGATAGAAACATTTTCTTTGATGTGTCTTTTAGAAAGGAATAAAATCCAGGCACACTGAGAAAGCATTTAAGGAGACTCACGTTGATTCCCCCACTGCCTAAAGCTTTCAGCATGGAGCTCAAATACTGGAACACATTGAGCTGCAGGGCTGTGCTGCCTATTCTTCTGACCACTGGTCCGGATTCTTCAGGACTGAGGGTGTGACGTAACAACACCCATGCTAGCAGCACTGGTGCATGATGAGGAATGTCACCAAATGTCAAAAGCAGTTGGTCCATATCCTAAATGAAAAGAAAAAAAGAAATACATGCAGCAGTATTAACTAGTTTAAAAAAGTAGCTCTTAAATGTCAAGCAATGAATATATTGTTGAAAGGACCGAATAAAAGGTACAAATGAATACATTACATGTTAATATAATTAAAAAACAACAGAATAATAATGCAGGCATGTATACTTTATTGTGCTCAGTTGGCAGGTAATAGAAAATCTATGAGTCGTGGTCTCCTTGGCTGAAGTGAATTATTGTAACAACTATAAAGTAGCCCAATGCATAATTATTGTTATATCGTTATTTCTGTGATTCTCCACCTGTGGCTACAGGTTTTTGTTCCAACCATCTTTTCTTTTTAATTTGGACTCCTAGCCTAATTAAGCAAGCACTTATTTTCCATTTCCATACTTCAGGGTATAGAGAATAAAAAAGTCATGTATGGGCACAAGTAGATATAAACTTAGTATGAACTTTTATAAGCATTAAAACTTAAGGTGAACTTTTAGACGAATCAGGTATGCCAAGTAAATAGTTAAATAAAGGCATATGCCATATTTCTTTTTTAATTGAGCTCAGGGAGAAACCACCAATATTTAATAACCCAAAAGGACAGATGAGGGGGAGAAAGATGACGAATGGAGACAGCCTGAGGTCAGAGAAGGGAGACCACCTGCCGGTTCACGGCTAGTTAGGAAATAAGCTAAGCAAGGAATGACAATGAGTGACAAGGTGTGAGAAATACTGGTGGCTGCAGAGAGGGTGGGCCTGCAAGATGCCAACTGGAGTGGGGAGTCCGAATAAGCAGTGAGGTCAAAATGATAAGAAATGATTATATAAACTGTAACTTTTGGCTTGTTCGGGGCTCAACTCAGCTTGGCTTAATTGGGTTGAGTCTGCGTTATTGTTTATTGCAATAAAACTAATTACTCTGTTTGCCTATCCTTCGACTCCTAGAGCCTTCTTTCAAGGTGAAAATCTCCGGTGCATTTTACGCTCCAACAAGGGTCAATGTAGAAATTACAAAACTAAGACTGGTAATTATTTTAGGCTAGCAAAATACCGGCGCTTCGCAGCGGAGAAGTAGTGTATTAAAGAAGTTATGAAAAAGGAAACATTTAAAAAATAACGTAACCTGATTGTCAATGTAATTGTTTTGTGACTGTTATGAGTGTTGCTGTCATCAAGGATTTGATTATCATTATTTCTTTCAATCAGGTTCGCATTGGAGGATGTGTTGTGTTCAAGTTTCATTCCGTGTTTGTCAACCGTTGTAAAGATAACAGGTTTCATTCATCGAAGTGTTCACTACCCAAATCGCTACTCGTGAAGTTAAGATGTTTAACAGGCATTCCCGGTATTAAGTTGTGGATTTGCCTGAGAATATTTAGCGGCAGCGTGTCTATGAATGTAATTTAAACTTAAGCTTTACACCTTGCTTTCCTATTGATATGTCTACAAAGGGTTGTTCAGCTTCAGGGGGTTGTTCGTTTCCTACTGCATCAATAAGCAGCTCGTCTTCCTCTTTATCTGAGACATCACACACTGCATGCACGGGTTTACCTTTCCCAGTCCTGCAAACTTTAGCGAAGTGCTTCAATTTACCACATTTTTTCCACTGTCTTCCTTTAGCTGGACATTGACTTTTTCCACCGTGTGCTTTGTTTCTGCAGTAGCTGCACTTATGAATGTGCTTGTATGCGTCACTCGCTTCATATTCTGTTGCTGCCTTCTCAATTGTGTAATGCGTTTTTTGTTCAGCGCTCTTTGGAGCTCTTGCTTTTTGTGTGCGTACTGCGTTCACAGTCAGTTCACGTGAGCCGCTCGGAGTACATGCATCAAAGGTTCTCAGCTGTGCTTGTGCTATCTCGTGCGATCTTGCGATGTTTACTTAATGTTAGCTCAGGCCCGGCACTTAAAAGTTTCTCTCGCATTTTCGCCGAGTTTGTGCCAAACACCACCCTGACCATCTCATCTTCGTTTGCATAAGCACAGTCCTTCACCCACGAATATTTAGCGGCAGCGTGTCTATTGGATTACTGCTGACGGACGGCCTTATATGGGCAGGCACTCAATTACGTGGGAGGCGTGACGATGAGGGACGCAACTCCGCCTCACATGGCGACCGAGCTGCAGGCTATGGCCGTATATATGTACATAAGTAGGTTCCAGTTATGACCGTTACGCGTAGAATTTCGAAATGAAACCTGCTTAACTTTTGTAAGGAAGCTGTAAGGAATGAGCCTGCCAAATTTCCGCCTTCTACCTACATGGGAAGGTGGAGAATTAGTGATGAGTGATCAGTGAGGGCTTTGCCTTTTATTAGTATAGATGTATACACTAATGTATGCTACACTGGGAAATTTAGTGTTTTTTTTTTCTTCTTTTAAACTTGCTTTTCAAGTTTTTCATCATCATCATTAAAATTCTGCAATTTCTGGTTATTTCATCCTGATGAACTACTGAGCACATTAGTGGGTCTGATGCTGTAGTAGTTGCGGCCTTTCAGCATGCAGAGTTGCTTGCCCGGCTGTTTCCTCTACACATTGTTAGTTGTCATTATTAGGATACAATTAATGCAGCAAACTACACAGAAGAAAAAGGAAAATTAAGACAATAACAAAAAAGAGTGGTAACCAATCAAAGCTACATTAAAAGCTGTTGTGTTTTTCTAATTTCAGGATAACAGAAGAAAAAGAAGAGCAGCTAATGAAATGAAATCAATCAGAACTGATTGGACCAAAAAAAAAAAAAAACCCTGCAGCCACATGAGGTCTTCCTGGACTTGACTTTGAGAACCACTGGTCTAACTGAATAAAAGGCACTTGGTGCCCGAGAACCAACTGATCAAGAAGTTTGGAGATGAATTCAATTCTGTACACCTAGAGCTCGGACTGGCTCCAGGGCAGTGTAAGTTGTGATGCAGGAGGTGTGTTGCACTTATGATGGCAGAGCCTGTTAAAGCGCATCGCGGCACTTCCTGTGTGATTTTGGGCTATACAAAAATAAACTGTATTGCATTGTATAAACTGTACTTATGATAAGCTCTGACCTAAATTGCTACGTCTCTACCAGACACATTCTGTTCAACCTCACCTTCTTCATAAAGTTAACATTATGGCTGGTAACGAGTGGTACAATACACAATTCCAAACTATCAAAGCACAAACTACGATTGGTTTTAATATATATGAGCATTTGTTAATGGGCTCAGATGACCACTCTGTTGTAAATTTTCTTTTAGCACTGAGTTTGTGTTTTATTGCTAGCTTAATTTATTTAAAAAAAATAATTTATAGCAAATATAACTTACATGAAAATAAACTTTCCCCTATATTTCCACAGAGAGCGAAGCAATTCATAAAGTGACAAACAGTTTAAATGTATTTTTGATAAATACAAATCCCTCTGTAAAATCGATAGCCGTGAAAACCAAACTCCAATAATAATGGCTTTTGTCTTACTTTACAAATATCAGGAATGTTGGTAAACTGGTGTTGATCCATCCGGTCTTCAAGGGCACATTTATGTAAGAATTCAATATCCATTCCTTCAACCAAAATGAGGGAACTGAAGTACCTGTTGAGTGATGATGACAGTTACAATTATGAACCTTCACTAACATTAGACCTCTTGCCAGTTTTATTGGCCGATTTCAGTATCCTTCCAAGTAGGCCAGGTGCCCCACCAAACCTTAACCAATGAAATAAAAATAAAAAAAATCCAACAAACAACATATAAACATTGTGGCCCACCAGGCTGGCACTGCCAGCTGAACCCGACACAGAAAAGCATGGGACACAAGTTCAAGGCACACCGGTTTTTAATTTTCTTTTTTCCCTTGTGGGAAACGCCTTCCCCGTTCACCACAAGTATAACACAGCCCAAGCACAAGCACAGCACCATATCACAAGTCTCTTCCTTCTCTTTATCTTTTCTCCTGTCCACTACTCTGGTCAAACTTCATTGCTCCTCCTCCTTACTCTGGCTCCTTTTATAAGGCACCCAGAACTGCTCCAGGTGCTTGATTACTTGTTTCCGGCTGCACTTCCGGGTATGGCAGAAGAACTGCTGCTCCTGCGGACCCCACACTCCAACTCCCATGAAGCCCTGTGGGAGTCCGAGACACCGTTGCAACCCAGGGGGGTTGCCATCTAGCGTCCCGGAGAAGGTAACACTCTGGCTACGCTTGTTCCCCTGGTCCTCCCAGTGTGGAGGCGTCCATCACTATATACACACACAATAACTGTCACAAATGTCTAAAAAAAAAAAAAAAAAAACACTATGTACATTCACTTACCCAATACGCTCGATGAGAGCATCCATGCTTTTATCTAGTAAATGCCTGTTAGTCTGCCTACGTCCAAAGCCCTGTTCCTTAAAGATCTGAGTAAAGCTGAGGAGGTCAGCAGGTTGCATCTCAAAATAAGCGTAATAAAGGAATATGATTTCCAAAATCACAGCCTGTTCTCGCAAGCACTGCACGAACCAACGAGACAACTGTCTCTCTGTCTGTAAAACAGAAAAAAAACAGATACTGGTTACTGTCATGGTAATTAAATCATCATCATCGCCTGTTAGGTTTTCCATCATTTCTGAGTGCATAAAGTATTATGTTCTGCCACACTTGTATGCAGTGCCTTGCAAAAGTACTCAGAAGCTCTAAGTTTAAACAGATGAACAACAATTTAATCAAAATGTAAATCTACAGGCTAGCATTGAAAATGAAGACTAAAGAGTATTTGAAAGAAGAAGATTTCAAAAATTAGGAAAATGGAACAAAACGATATCTGCGCATTTGGACGTGCCAGTGGGTACTGCTGGTTCAACTGGCAGAAAGTAGAAGCTAAGTCAACAGGCCCAGGCCATACCTTAAAAGGTTTATCAGAAAGGCCAACAATCACCTTGAAAGAGACGAAGAGCACAGCAGACAAGATTACAGTCAAACATGTCGTGACCTCTACAACGCTGGCCAGACCAGTATTAGGGAGTGGAAGAGGAGAGGGAAAAAGCAGCCATTCCTCAAAAAGAACCTCATGAAAGCACATATGGGTTTATATAAATTATATCAGAGCAGCCTAGTAATAATCCGTACTGGGTATGACGTTAATCTGCATCCATCCCTGCATTTAGGCCCTCCAATCTGCAGGGAAAAACTTGGGGGTTTGTGGCAGAATTGGCACTCCAGCCACCATAACAAACCTCTCACTGTTCTACTCTATCTGAACTCGTGTGGTGCTGAGGTGTCACTCGTTACCTGGCTGCACTCCTAATCTGGATCCTGAGTTGGTTTGTCGTGTGGTGGGTGCGGCGATGTGCTGTATCAGCGCCTGTTCCTAACGTCTCTCTCTCTCTCGAGTAATAATGTGAGAATAAAGTTTGTGCTTAGCTGGGGCAAAGAAAGGGCTTAAGAGTTAAAGAAATGTGCGTTCCAGAAAGGGAGCACTGACCAAAACTCAAGAGGCGGCACATCAAGTGTGAAGAATGCCGATGGTAGCATTATGGGCACGGAATGGGCAGGGACTAAGCATCTGGTTAAATTAAAATGAAGAATGGGTGGTGGAAAACACAAAGACTGCAAAAGAACCTGTTTGAGTTCAACAAGGAAATCATCCTAAACACACAACCAAAGTAACTCTGGAGAGGCTTTAGGACAAAAACATGAATGTTCTCTAACCCACGGATAGTCTGTTACACAATTTAAAAACTGCAGTGCAAACGTATCATCCTGAATCTGCCTGGAAGAAAAGGCCAAAATTACAGCAAACAGTGTGCAAAGTTGCTAATGTTTACCCAAAAGACTACTGTTACTGCTGCACGACATTATTCTGAAAAGTATTACAGCGTCATCATCATCCCAAATAAGCCAGTTGGCCCACAAATCTTATTTCTCCATTCTCCACGCAGCCTTTGGGCGAGACCCATTCTTCTCATATTATCCACCACAACCGTCAACCATGCCTTATCTCTGGGCCTGAGCCGCCTCCACTTCCTTCTTGCTGCACCCCTACACTCGGTCAATCCCCCTGTCTTTCGCTCTACAAGCCCAAACCACCTCCGTCTATTTCTCCCATCACCTCCCCAGCAAGTCTTTCCCTTAACTCAGCATTCGTCTTCCTTGCACTCCGTGACACTTCACACATCCACCTCATCTCTGTTCTTTCCAGCTTTGCTTCATTTTCCACTTCTATCTGCCATGTCTCACTCCTACACACAATATTTCTCCTCAAAGCACAGCTTTCATGCATTTTTCTTTTCAA
Source organism: Polypterus bichir lapradei (assembly GCA_026402145.1). Classification (NCBI taxonomy): domain Eukaryota; kingdom Metazoa; phylum Chordata; class Cladistia; order Polypteriformes; family Polypteridae; genus Polypterus; species Polypterus bichir. The sequence continues at coordinate 127,692,275 of JANRMT010062806.1, read as the reverse complement.
TGCCATTGTATAACACACTTAAATGTGTGAACTCCTTGTGCAATTCTAGTTTTATTTATGTACTATTTGTATACACACACAGATAAATACATTATATATAGTTGAGACCAAACGTTTCCATACACCTACACTAAAATCTTTGTTTCACATCTCCACACATGTCACGTTACCACACATTTCCTGTGTGAAGTCAATCTGGACAATAAAAGCGGTAACAGATATTTTAGCCTTTACTTACTGTATCAGATTTTCATTTTGTTTCTCATCTTTCTGTGAGAGTGACTGATTTTACTTTTCAGATTCAGCTTTTATAGGTAGTCAGTCCATTGTAAAGAAACGTTGACTACAGACGTCTTTAAGCTTAGTTACAAAAAAGCCAAGAACTGGCAATGGGCAGTTTGTCACATAAACAGGAATATAACTAAATACAAATTCACTAGACAGTCCAAGTCAATTTCCTGAAGCTCTGCATTGACTTGAGAGCAACAGTATACTTCAGTAGCCTGGCTTTAGTCTTCAATTTAACAAAGTGTGGTTGAGCTCCTTCTAAAACTCAGTTTAAACACCGGGCATCACACGACCCCCATGTCTTCAACTCATGTAGAGCACTTCTCCAGCTTCACTGAACAGCCAATCAGATTTCCAAATTTCACATTTGCATGATCCGGTCAAGAGCAACTGCCAACAGTTGTCATCAATGCATGCAGGCTTAATGAAATGTGAACAATGAAGGAAAAAAAAAAATGACTAAGAAACAAATATGGCACAATTATAAAAAAAAGTGACTTACAAATGTTGAATATTCTTACTTATCAAATAAATAATGTAGAAGAAATTCACTCATTAAAAATTAGAATTTGTAGGCAAAATTTGTGCGGAACAGCCAGTACCCCATTCTGAATTTTAAGCCCTCAGTGCAGCGCTGGAGTGCTTTGTCCTGACAAGCCACTACTACAGAGATACTTTAAATAGGAGAATTTGGAATTAAGTTTGGACATCTTGCCTCTAGAGCAGGGGTGTCGAACTCCAGTCCTGGTGGGCCACAGTGGCTGCAGGTTTTCACTCTAACCATCTTCTTAATCATTGACCAGTTTTGGCTGCTAATTAACTTCTTTTGCCTTAATTTTAATTAACTTGACTGAGGCCCCTTAGATGTTTCTTTTTCCTTAATTAGCAGCCAAACAATAATGAGACACGAAACAAGCCGCCACATGACCAACTGCCCTGTGTCCATCACTGCAATAAGATGCTGCAGATGTTCTATCAGACGGTTGTGGCGAGCGCCCTCTAGTACGCGGTGGTGTGTTGGGGAGGCAGCATAATGAAGAGGGACGCCTCACGCCTGGACAAACTGGAGAGGAAGGCAGGCCCTATTGTAGACATGGAGCTGGACAGTTTGACAACCGTGGCAGAGTGGCGGGCGCTGAGCAGGCTCCTGTGAATCATGGAGAATCCACTGCATCCACTGAACAGGATCATCTCCAGACAGAGGAGCAGCTTCAGAGACAGACTGCTGTCACCGTCCTGCTCCACTGACAGACTGAGGAGATCCCACACTATGCGACTCTTCAATTCCACCTTGGGGGGGTAAATGTTAACATTATACAAAGTTATTGTCTGTTATACCTGCACTGTTATCACTCTTTAATTTAATATTGCTCTTTATTAGTATGCTGCTGCTGGAGTAGGTGAATTTCCCTTTTGGGATTAATGAAGTATCTGTTTATCTATCTATCAATCAATATGTGGAAATAAAGAAAAGTGAAGGTCTCAGTAAGGCTGATCTCTCAGATCACCAAAATATTTTGACGCCGTTCTTAGAAAAAACAGAAAATCAACAGTTCTGGAAAAGTCTGCTGTGGCAGAATGAGAGCAGCAACAGGCCGTGGAATTAAATAACGAGTTTAATTAACAGCAAGAATTAGCTTCTCATTAAGAAAGTGACTGGAGTGAAATTAGTTGGAGTTTGAAGCCCCGATTTAGCTGGTCATCTGTCAGTTCGTTTCACGTATCATTTCTGTTTGGCTGTCATTTAATGAAGAAAAGAATCAATTCAGAGCACTTAATCCTTACAAACAGGGGGCTATTAAAATGAAAGGAAAAAGAATTTAATTAGCAGTGAAAACTGGTCACTGATTAGGAAAAGGGTTAGAATGAAAACCTGCAGCCACTGCGGCCCTCCAGGCCCGGATTCGACACCCCTGCTCTAGAGCAAAGTAACACACAAGTAACTAATAGCATGTTACACTAACTAATACACTAATAGCACGTGTTTCCACTAACCAAAATGTTGCGTTCTATAGTGTGACAGACGGCCAGGATGCGTCCTCCGGAACGCTTGGTGGCAGCCCCCCTGGGTTGCATCAGGGACACAATCGTGGAACACCAGAGCTCAGCCCTCTTGGGCTCTGTAGCCACCGCCGCGGGGAGCTGCACGGCTTCCTGAGCCCGTGTGGGCTGTGATGCAGCCTGAATTAGGTCAATCACCACCTGCAGAACTTTCAGGTGGGCTATAAGAGGAGTCAGCAGCCACTACTTGAGGCACCGGAGTTGGGAGGAGGAGGACAAAGCTGCCTGGGAGGAGTGGAAGAAGAGTGTGTTTTGATGTTTTTGGGGACTGTGTGGGCCTGTGGGACACGGGGAAGAAGTGCCCCACGGCTGAAGAAAAAACTGATTTTTGTTACCCTTTTGACGTGCCACCGGTGTCAGTCTGTGTCAGGTCGGCGCTGATGTAGCGCTTTTGCCACAACAGAAACTGCCACAGCTGGTCTGGTTCCTCTTGTGCAGATGTCACAATCGTTGTTGTGTTTTTGGATGCACAGGCACATCTCAGACAGTTTACTACTAAGCCAAATAGTAGACAAATAGTTTACTAAGGTGGTGGATGTGGTTTTATAACCACTAGTGGTTTAACTTAATTTAACTTAATCCTGATACTCTATATGTTCAATTTCCTCATAATAACTATTCAGGGTAGCTCTACAATCCGTACTGACCCCTACTCTCTTTTCTGTTTCTTTTTCCGGTTTCTTTGTGGTGGTGGCCTGTGCCACCTCCACCTACTCAAAGCTTCATGATGCTCCAACAATGATGGATGGACTAAAAGGCAGAATTCTACTTGACCATCATCATCAAGCCTTTCCGTGAGAACCCTAAATCCAAAGAGGACTGTTTCATTTATGTTAGGTAGCATGCCCAGAGGGGACTGGGCGGTCTCATGGTCTGGAATCCCTACAGATTTTATTTTTTTTTTCTCCAGCCGTCTGGAGTTTTTATTTTGTTTTTTCTGTCCCCCCTGGCCATTGGACCTTACTCTTATTCGATGTTAATTAATGCTGATTTATTTTGTTTTCATATTGTGTTTTTTATTTTTCTATTCTTTATTATGTAAAGCACTTTGAGCTACTGTTTGTATGAATATGTGCTATATAAATAAATGTTGTTGTTGTTGTTGCAGTGCAGAGAACCATCATATAAAAACTCTTGTACATGTGGGTAAAGTGATCACTTTAATTTGCCTGAAGGGCTGTGTCCACTACAGCTAAGAAACATTGTTTTTGAAGTTTATCAAGTGTTTGGTTTGCATTACTACTGTCCAGTCCCTGAACTTAAAACACAAAGGCATGCTGGCTATTTAACAGGTCACTCATTACCACCTGATGCAAACCATCATATCACATGTACCACTATGAAAACTCACCATGAGATTGCCATGGGTTTCCCATGTTGGAGCCTCAGCTCTGAACAGATCCTGAAATTGCTGCCGGTACCTTGGTATCAAGTCCTTTTCCAGCTTCTCAATGCATTTCGAATATTCTGCCTACAAAACAAAACAATTCTAAGAGATGTGCCGCTGTGTACAGTACAGAAACAAAATGGAAGTGTGTGACAGTTGTCCAAACATGGACCCAAAACAATTTATAAAATAAGTATGTTAATAAGATCTTACTCTGTAAGGATGGCGCTCATCCTGGAAATATGTAAGAAGAAAAAGGACACAACGAAGAAGGCAGATCCTCTCATCATAGTAGTAATCGAAAATCTAACAGTAAAAACAAAAAGCAACAAAAAATATCAAGTCATGAGTACTTGACTGAGAAACGAAAAAAAGAACTTATGATATAAGTAGCCACTCTGTAACAGCTGCAAATGTACATGTAAGGCGGCTCTCTGGCCTGCAACGTAAAGAGTAAAGGAGTCAATGGACATGACAAGCAAAACAAACAGTTCTAGCATAACAACAATACGATACATCCAATCATCCATCCATTATCCAACCCGCTATATCCTAACTACAGGGTCACAGGGGTCTGCTGGAGCCAATCCCAGCCAACACAGGGCACAAGGCAGGAAACAAACCCCGGGCAGGGAGCCAGCCCACCACAGACAATACGATACACCACCTCTCAAACATAGAACTTCACCGATGAATGAATAATGTGCTATTAAAGCCGACCTCAAACTGTGGTAACACACATGCCTAAACTTGAGAATTAATAAGTACAAAAAGGTGATCACAAATAAAGACTTTTTCATGACACCTGACCCAGGTTGACTATTTACCTGATGTATAAGATGATGGACCCCAATTCTTGAACTGAAAGCAGGATCCAGGCAGGTTAAGCGACTTGTTTAAGGTCACAAATGCCGTTCACCCTATTAATACACTGATATAGTATTCTTTCTTGCTGCATAACCCAAACTGGATTTACATTAAACTAATAAAGAGTAACAACCCTCAACACAAATGACACAAATATAAAAATACAGTTGACCCTTGGATTGTGAGCATAATTTGATTCTTAAATGTGCTTGTAATCCAAAGCACTCATATATCAAAGTGAATTTCCTCATAAGAAATAATGGAAACTCAGATAATTTGTTCCACAACCCAAAACTATTCATATAAAAATGATTAATACAAAATATAAAGTAAAAATACGTCAAACAAGTTAACCTGCAGTTTACCTTTGAAGAGAGTCGTGTCTGGTGTGAGGGAGACGAGAGAGGAGGAGGAGGAGGAGGGTTATTGTGTAGGACGACTTTCACTCTGACCAATGGAATCTCTGCTATCTGTCGGCTAACTGGAATCTTCATCTTTTTTTTGCGACTTTAACAAGGTGCCTATGCAATGACAGTTGCTTTTGCCTGAAGAGTCACTGCACTTGGACACAAAATGTAAAAATGCTTTACGCACTGTAAGGTTTCTAAACTCTATTGGGATTCCACCCAATAGGACAACATGTGGAAGAGCATCCCGAAGCAACTTCAGGCTCCCAGCGCTGTTGCAGTTTGCCGTAAAAGAGAATCAGAAAAGATCGCGGACATGCTATAAGCGCCTGCTGTTGATGGGTGATACAAGGGCACAGTATAAATGTGCAGGGCACAGTATAACCTGGGCATGACCCTGCCTGACTGCTGTGTCTGTGTATAGGAGAGCGTCAGATCACACTACAATAAATAACCGCGCTGTTCCTGTTTCACATTGAATAAAGCTGGTGTTGCTAAAGTATTGAGACTCAGCCTCGTGTTTTGGGGTGCAAGACGGGGACTCGCACGTCACCACACACACACACACACACACAAGTGGTCACAATGCTGTAGTAAACAGTATACACTTGTACAGATGTGACTATACGAGTGAGGCACGCCGACTGAGAACGAGCATGGGAGACGATTAGAAGAACCATCAGCTCAGCTGTGATCACATGATGCTCGGCAGACAAAACGTATACGGACTACTCGTATTGCAAGACCTCGCTCATTTATCAAGTTAAAATTTATTAAAATGTTTAGCTCGTCTTGCAAAACACTCGCAGACCAAGTTACTCACAATCCAAGGTTTTACTGTATCGCATGCTGGGTACATCCTCTGCTGTACTACTTACCTTTAAAAGCAGGGCCTGACTCTGTCTTTCATCCTGCAACACAGTCTGAATAAAAAAAATTAAAACAAACAGCCCTTAGTGAACATCGTCAAAACAGAAGTGGAAGAAGAGCACACACTACATAGCAATGTTTTTAACCTTCAGTGACTCTCTTGTCCCCCGAAAATCCTCCTGTAGGTAAGACTGTAAAACCTGAACACTCTGCAGCTCATCCAGGTTCTAAAACAATAAAGGAAAAACACGGTGATGTATTCTCAGCTCTCTAATCAAAAAAAGGCTAAATTAATCAGGGCAAATCACAGATATACATTTGACACCATTTACCAGAAATTTACTGATTCTGAGTGCAAAGTCTTTCATTGGTTGGGCCACATCTTTATCAGCCTTAAGCTTTTCCGCTGAAGCAGAGCTGTGGAAGTGAAATAAGAAAGGTTTTTACTCCGCACTTGGGACAGGAAGTTCGTGCTTGAAGTTAGCTTCAGCTGATTAGCATGCTCTTAGACAAATCATCACAATGGTGCACCATCAGTGACACAACAATCAGTCTGTATGTGTTTGCACAGCACTAAACGAAGGCTAATCAGTCATCCTCCAGCACCTTCAAACAATGACCAGGTGCTTCACAAAAATACAAAGCAAAAAAATATAATTACAGTGGTACCTCGGTATACGTCCTTAATCTGTTCCTGATCCATTGACTAATACCAAATGAATTTTTCCCATAAGAAATAAAGGGAAAAAGATTAATCCATTTCCATGAAAAAAATCCTATTGTTACTGGCATATTATACATTGATGGGGTTGTATAAAATAATTTAAACACTGCATAATACTAAAATACATAAATACAAAAGCAATTAGATGAAATAAATGAAAATGTAACCTCACTTTACTTTTTAATAACGTCTTTGTTTATCACAATCGTAGATACCGTCGTTCTCGGCATATGGTATGCAGCAGCCAAGTCCCGGATATGCATGCCACCTTCATTCTTTTGAACATTCAATTCAAATTCATGTGAAAAAACATAAAATCACGTGAAAATTCACACAGAGTTATAGCGCGGGTTGTTCACTGAATGCTAGCAACTGGTGTACTGACACTCGTGGGCAGTCGTGGATATTTCTTGAGAGGTAAACGAGGGTAGCGCGCGGTGTTCTAGCACGTGAGTCGTATTCCAAGCAAAATTTTTTGCGTCCAAACAAGACGTATACCAAGTTGGACTTATTTCAAAGCAGACGTATACCGAGGTACCACTGTATATAATTATGAAGTGATTAAAGAGTACAAAAAAGAATTTCTTAATTTATAACTATTTACAATTATTGTCGAAAACCTTTTTCATTTCTTGCCAAAGGCAAACATTAACAATTTACTTTTGTTTTTAACTCTTTACTTAAAAACCTCTCACCTGTACCTGGATTTACGTAAAATGAAACAACCTACAGCTAAATATCTGCATTCCACTTTACAGTGACATCTGTCAGGATTGCATACCTTGGAAGTTTGTAATAAGAAACTCCAGACAGCAAGCGCTCCCAATTCCTGTCTAACTCCGATTCAATTTGGGCCTAAACAAAAAAATCATCAAAATAAAATTAAGGTTTAAGGTTTCTTTATTTAGTCAGGTTTACACAAGAAAACATGAAATTTGCCTTCTCAGTTGCATCTAATAACAGACAAAATGAAATAAAATAGACAAACAGAAACAAGGTTAAGGTAAGGCAAGTTAGATAATACATATTTACACCCAAAAAAAAAAGGTTACAGGATATATATATCAAAACCTTAATCATTATCTCCGATATTTCTTATCGAAAAGTCGAATGGCACAAGGAGGAAGAAAGGAATTCCTGGAGAGATTTGTATGGGTTTTCAAAGCGACTCTCCTTCCTGATTTACTGAACTTTAGTTCTCCATGTAATGGATGTCTGTCGTCAGTTGAGATGATTTCCAGTTTTGTTAACATTGCCTGCTCTCTGACACACACACTAGTCACATCATCTCCATCAGCCCCAATAACTTTAGCTGCCTACTTCATAATCTGCTGGATCTTTTTTGAGTTTTGGTTTGTCAGACTATTAAACCCGACCATGAAACTGAACGCGATCACAGACTGGATGAGACTGCGATAAAAGGACAACATGAGGTCCTTGTCTACTTTAAATAGGAGGAGAAATAAGCGCAGCTTGTATTTACAGAATACTTTTTTGTACTAGTATTCCAGTTAAGATTGTTAGTTCCTAAGTCTTTATATTCAGTCACTATTTCTATTTCTATCTCCTCTCCCAGAACCACAGTGGGTGAACATACAGATTTCTGTCTCTTAAAATCAAATATCATTTCTTTGGTCTTTTTTTACAGTCAGAGTGAGAGAGTTTTTATTGCACCAGTTTACCACCCAGTTCACTTGATTTAGATGGTGGCTTTCTTCCTCCCCAGATATGCGTCCTATGAGCATACTTGATAATGGAGCAGTGGTCACTGTTCTGTCTCAGGTCACTTGTGTACAGAGTAAACAGTAATGGCGAGAAGAGACACCCCTGTGGACCTCCTGTGCTTGAATGAATGACCATTAAAAAAGTGTCCTGTACTTAACGGTCTGTCTGTGAACGATATAAAAGAAAGTCCTGAATCCATAGTGTAACAAATGGAATTACATTCATTCTGTTCAATTTCCCAATCAGTATATGAGGCTGTATGGTGTTGAACGCTGAAAAAAAATCTAAAAATAGCGTTCGGACGTATGAACCAGGCTGATCAAGAAAGGTGTAGATTTGATGTTAGAAAATTAGACTGAACAAGTAAAAAGAACAAATTACTGCCATAAATGACATCAAACTTCAAATGTGAAAAAGCCTAATAAAACTGGACTGAAGTCACAATGCAGCGGATTACATCATTATAACCATGTCAAGCATGGCCGAAAAGAGCAAGAATTTATTTTTGCCAAATCATCATATCCGTTTCTAATATATGTAAGCGAGCTGCTGGAAATGCTCCACTAGACTAGTTCATAGTAGGCTGTGTGGTGTCTACACTGTGGTCTCCTGGGGAAGCAACCTAAGCTCAAAAAGAAGCACAAAGCCTAAATAAACTTATCAGAAAGGTCTGCTCCATCACCGGGCAAACCCTGGAGACCATAGAAGCTGTTATGGAAAAGAGGATGATGGCAAAATTGTATAACATCATTAAACAAATCACCACCAGGAGGCGCTCTCTTGGAGCACTTTTAGCCACAGTCTTATTCCACCATGAACTGCTAAGTGCCTCAGGTGGTCTTTTCTGCCCACTGCTATCAGTCACTTCAATGCTGCCTTCCAATAATTTTGAAATATCTGCACAATATATATTTATTTAGTTCTCTATCAATCGATTGATTTGCCGTATTATTTGTCCTTTGAGTCTGCATTTTTTATTTTTTTGTCTTTCTGCTGCTGTGTGTATCTGAATTTCCCCATGGAATTAATAAAGTTTATCTAATCTAATTAATGAGAAATCGGCAAAAATGGATAAGCTTTGCTACAAATTTTACAGAAAAATAGGAGGTAATGTACACTCACCTAAAGGATTATTAGGAACACCATACTAATACGGTGTTTGACTCCCTTTCGCCTTCAGAACTGCCTTAATTCTACGTGGCATTGATTCAACAAGGTGCTGAAAGCATTCTTTAGAAATGTTGGCCCATATTGATAGGATAGCATCTTGCAGTTGATGGAGATTTGTGGGATGCACATCCACGGCATGAAGCTCCCGTTCCACCACATCCCAAAGATGCTCTATTGGGTTGAGATCTGGTGACTGTGGGGGCCATTTTAGTACAGTGAACTCATTGTCATGTTCAAGAAACCAATTTGAAATGATTCGAGCTTTGTGACATGGTGCATTATCCTGCTGGAAGTAGCCATCAGAGGATGGGTACATGGTGGTCATGAAGGGATGGACATGGTCAGAAACAATGCTCAGGTAGCCCGTGGCATTTAAACGATGCCCAATTGGCACTAAGGGGCCTAAAGTGTGCCAAGAAAACACCCCCCACACCATTACACCACCACCACCAGCCTGCACAGTGGTAACAAGGCATGATGGATCCATGTTCTCATTCTGTTTACGCCAAGTTCTGACTCTACCATTTGAATGTCTCAACAGAAATCGAGACTCATCAGACCAGGCAACATTTTTCCAGTCTTCAACTGTCCAATTTTGGTGAGCTTGTGCAAATTGTAGCCTCTTTTTCCTATTTGTAGTGGAGATGAGTGGTACCCGGTGGGGTCTTCTGCTGTTGTAGCCCATCCGCCTCAAGGTTGTGCGTGTTGTGGCTTCACAAATGCTTTGCTGCATACCTCGGTTGTAACGAGTGGTTATTTCAGTCAAAGTTGCTCTTCTATCAGCTTGAATCAGTCGGCCCATTCTCCTCTGACCTCTAGCATCAACAAGGCATTTTCGCCCACAGGACTGCCACATACTGGATGTTTTTCCCTTTTCACACCATTCTTTGTAAACCCTAGAAATGGTTGTGCGTGAAAATCCCAGTAACTGAGCTCACGCTCAAAATTGCTTAAATCACCTTTCTTTCCCATTCTGACATTCAGTTTGGAGTTCAGGAGATTGTCTTGACCAGGACCACACCCCTAAATGCATTGAAGCAACTGCCATGTGATTGGTTGATTAGATAATTGCATTAATGAGAAATTGAACAGGCGTTCCTAATAATCCTTTAGGTGAGTGTAGATCAGAGGTTCTCAATCGGGGAACATCAGTAAACTTTCAGGGGGAACGCAAGTTAGCAGCAAGATACTCAGATCATTAAAAATCAAGTTACAGTGCGGACCACTTAACCAATTCACAAAATACTGTAGCACCTAGGCCAGGATGCAGCCTGGGGACTACGAGACACTTGGATCTGGTGAGGCAGGCACAGATTATCACGGAGAACTGCCTGTCATGTACACTAACAAAACATTCAAAAGACTTGCACTGCCAGAACACGAAAGGTGTGGCAACTTGATTGGGTGAAATAAAAAGGAATGACTGGGCCGCAGAGGGGGGCTTTATTTTGGAAGAGTTGGCAGGTGCACATCAACTTGAAACAGCAGCTCAGGTGATTTTTGGAGAAAAGAGCAACAGGGTCATTGTTGACTGTGTGGAGGTGCAGAAACTGCAGTGAGTGTAAAAGTTGAATGTGAAGAGGGATGGCAGTGGCATGACCTGGAGCTGGACACCAGGTGAAGACCACGAGGAGAGGAGCATGCGCAGTAGTGCGGCCACTACACCAATCTGTAGTGGTGAAGAAGGAGCTAAGCCTGAAGGCAAAGCTCTCGATTTACAAGTTGATCTACATCCTTACCCTCACCTACTGTATGGTTATGATTTTTGGGTAATGATGACAAGGATGAAACTACAGGTACAAACGGTCGAAACTGGCTTTCTCCACAGGGTGACTGGGATCTCCCCTTAGAGATAGGGTGAGAAGCACAAACATATGGAAGAGGCTCAGAGTTGAGCTGCTAACCCTTCTCATTGAGGGGAGCCAATTGATGTGGTTCTGGCATCTGATACAAATGTCTCCAGGACACCTCATGGTGGAAGTTTTATGGGCAGGACCAGAAGAGAGGAGACCACAAGGAAGGCCCAGGGCTCACTGGGAGGATTGTATCTCCCCAATGGCCCGGAAATGCCATGGGATCCCACAATATGAGTTGCCAAATGTGAATTGGGAAAGGGAAAATAGGCCTCACTGCTAAGACTATGACATAAATGCCCCAATCATGGATAAGAGGTGAAAAATGAATGAATAAAAAAGTTCAAAAACAGGCACCTTTGTCAAGTCTGCAGCAAATTAGAACACTCTAGACGAGGACAGGCCATTCAGCCCAACAAAACTCACCAGTCCTCTCCACTTACTGGATTTCTTCCAAAAAAAAAAAACATTGAGTCGAGTTTTGAAAGTCCCTAACGTCTTACTGTCTATCACACTACATGGTCGCTTATTCCAAGTGTCTATTGTTCTTTGTGTAAAGAAAAACTTCCTAATGTTTGTGCGAAATTTCCCCTTCACAAGTTTCCAACTGTGTCCCCGTGTTGATGAACTCATTTTAAAATAACAGTCTCGATCCACTGGACTAATTCACTTCATCATTTTAAACACTTCAGTCATGTCACCTTCTTCTTTTGCTTAAACTGTAAAGGCTCAGCTCTTTTAATCTTTCCTCAGAATTCAACCCCTTTAGTCCTCTAATAAGTCTAGTCGCTCTTCTCTGGACCTTTTCTTGTGTTGTTATGTCCTTTTTGTCGCCTGGAGACCCAAACTGCCCCCAGGACTCCAGATGAGGCCTCACCAGTGTGTTGTAAAGCTTGAGCAGAACCTCCAGTGACTTGTACTGCGCACATCAAGGCGCTATATAACCTGACATTCTGTTAATGGCTTCTGAACACTGTCTGGAAGTCGATAGCTTAGAGTCCACTATGACTCCTAAATCCTTCTCATAAGGTGGACGCTCGATTTTCTGACCTCCCATTGTGTATTCAAACCTCACATTTTCACTTCCTATGTGATATTCTTTACATTTACTGACATTAAATTTCATCTGTCCAAGCCTGTCTGCTATCCAAGTCCTTCTGTAATGATATAACGAATTCCAAATTATCTGCTAATCTACCTATCTTGGTATCATCTGCAGACTTAACCAGCTTGTTACTTATACTCCTATCTAAATCATCTATATAAATTAAAAACAGCAGAGGCTCCAGCACTGCCCCCTGCTGGTCAACACTCTTAACATCGGCCAATTCTGATGCGGTTCCTCGCACCATCACCCTCTGCTTCCTGTGTCTGAGCCAATTCTGCACCCGTCTACAAACATCACTTGAACTGTCACTTCTTTTAGTTTGAACATCACCCTGAACTGTCACTTGTACAAGAGTGGGTATCATGGGGGGGCGTAGGGGGGTGAGTCATAAACATTGAGAACCACAGTTGTAGACAGTGACCATTTATTATAGTAAAAAGTGTACATACTGGTTCCCTTAGTGCTGATCTCCCCAAAAGGATTGTCCATAACTCTCTGCTACTCCTGCAAAAGAAAGACAAGGCACTGTAAATATCAAGTGTTACTGAAGATGTCACAAATAACACAAACAACTAAAGACAAAGAACAGACCAAACAAAACACATTTGCAAGGAATTCGAACTGGGTGATATGTTGAAAACAAACTGATAATAACAAGAAGATGCTCCCACCCAAACAATTTTGCTCATGTCTGTATATATTAAAACACACACACAGCAGCCCCTCATCACAGTCGCCATCTTCAGTAACTGCTTTCATTGGAAACACATTGCCGAGAGTAAACCAAACACAAGCAACTTCTGTCATTGCTTGAAACACAACCATGTTGTGTGTGGACTAAAAAGAATAAACAAGAAACTGCCAAGTGCCCTGTTGGCCAAAGTGGTTTCTCAAAGCGGCAGTCGCTAATCCCACTCCATACCCAAAAAGGAACAACATTAACTAAAGGCTACACATCCCTGTTAAAACGACAGGTTTCTGTGATGTAAATAAATGAACCCGAGGTCAAGTGTGTCAGGACTTTCCCCAGCTTTATAGTGAAATTGCCGCCTGTACAAAGGAGGAGAAAACAAATCAGAGAAAATAAATAAATAAATATTTACAAAAACCTGCCTGCCCACCCTAAACTAACACACTGGCCCAGAAGTCCACATGACCATCATCATCAAGTCCTTCCAAGAGAACCCTAAATACAAAGAGGACTGTTTCATTTATGTTAGGTACTGTAGAATGCCCAGAGGGGGCTGTTCAGGTGGTCTCGTGGCCTCGGTACCCCTGCAGATTTCATTTTTTCTCTCCAGCCGTCTGGAGTTTTTTTTTGTTTTTTCTGTCCTCCCTGCCCATCAGAGTTTACTCTTATTCTATGTTAATTAGTGTTGTCTTATTGTAATTTTTACTTTGTCTTTTATTTTTCTTTTCTTCATCATGTAAAGCACTTTGAGCTCATTATTTGTATGAAAATGTGCTATAGAAATAAATGTTGTTGTAAGTGAAGCACCTCCTAATTTGACGTCTGCCAACTTGGCACATCTTGACTTGGTCATATTTTCCACCCAATAGAGAGGGCCTCTCCTGTGCACGGGTCTGGGCCATTCCAGAAGGTTGATCTTCTTTTGGTGAAGCCATTCCTTTGATGATGTGGATGCCTGCTCAGACTTCTTGTCATGTTGACAGGTGAAATTCCTCATTCCTCCAGCTTCCTGTCGGATGTATTTGGAGCCATTCATGATCGCTTACAGCTGAAGTAGTCCCAAATCAAGATGCTGCCACCACCACCACTCTTCACCATGGGTATTTTTTTTTTTTTTTTTTTTGGTGATGTGCCATGTTGTTTTTGTCCCAAACATATCTTTGCAAATTACGGCCAAAATGTTCAAGCCTTGGTCTGACATTTTTCCACATGGTTTTGGGAGACTTGGTGGATGTTTTTGTTAAATCTAGCCAGGTTTGGATATTCTTCTTCATGAGACAAGGCTTCTCTCATGCTACTCTACCCCACCGCCCAGACATTTGAAGAATAAGAGAGATTGTTATCACACGTAGGCAGCAACCAGTACTTGCCAGGAAGCTGTGCAGCTCCTTTAACCCTTAAACTGCTGGAACAGGCTATAGTCAATTTGCCAGCACGCCGGAGCTTCTCAGTCAGTGCCGTATATTCGTTGACCACTGCCGGCCCCGGCAGCACTGCAGCCTCACTGTCCCTGGGATTGAGCCGCTGCACTAGATTGGCCTGCCAGCGTCAGCGCTTACCTCTATGTGCTTGCTCGATTTACTGAATTTCATCAATGGCGTCAGTTGCATCTTGTACATATAATAATTGATTGTTAAAGTAGTTTTTTACCCTTCATTAGCAGTGTGTAAAATGATCAGTGCTGCAGTATTTGTGATGCTCTTTGCATGAAAAAAAATGTGTTCAATTAAAAGTTCACATTTTCTTTGTGAATTGTGACATTTACGTTTACATTAACCCCCAAGTATGTGGCAGATTAAGGGTTAATGTTGCCAATAAAGTCTCTTGGCAGCCTCCCTGACCAGTTTTCTGTTCTTGGCAGAGCCACCGTTGTGCCATATTTGTTGATAATTGCCCTCAATGTGCTCCAAATACCCTCTCCTGGATCGATCCCTTTTAACAATGAAATCCTGGTTATCTTTCAAAAGCTCTTGACAGACCACGGCCTTTACACTAAGATGTCGTCAGGATAACTTTAGAGGAAGAGCTGAACTTGATCTGAGGGCAATCACAGTTGGCAGTGTACGTTAACAACGATACTGGATGTGACTCTGAACACAGCCACATCATTAACTATACTTACTTACGCAACCCAGCTTTTGATTTGGACCGTTTTTTTTCCCCTTTCTGATTTGTTTTACATTCTTTGTAAATGTTGCACAGTTGTGATAGAAGTGTAGAAAGTTCTGACATGATTTATTTTGGTTTCATTTTTTTGTACATCACACAAACCTGTGTGTAGACTTTTAACATTCACTGTACTTCTTAGCAAAAGACACAGTCCTTTAGGTAACTTCAGTTTGCTTTTTACTGTAAATCAATTAAAATATGTATTACTTCTGGCATTTTCTATTGATAAAATAAAGAGATAAATAGATTTAGCTTGAATTTCATAAATATTTCAAGTCTGAAAAGTTAGAATGTACACTATAACAAACTATGAGCTGTGAAGTACAGCAAAACCACCAAGTGCTGCACTGACGCCGTGTGTTAGAATTTGGGCCAATACCGAGCACTGATGTCAAGGCACTGGATCAGCTGATTCAGAGAACAGTTTTTTTTTTTTTTTTTTTACATTTTTTCATCCCTTTAAAAAAAAAAAAAACCCTTTCCACTAAGCTCTCACATAACTAGACTTCAACTTTTATTGACAAAATGAAATTCTGTAGGCGTTTTGACAATAGACGGCGCTATACCAGCGCTTAACCCGGCACAGACAGACACAAATTCATGTTTTTTATTGTCTTCTTATCCAATTCAGCACAGCACACAGTGCACAAATCACCTCAAATATAGCTCAGTCCTTCTCTTCGTCTCTTTTACTTCACTGCCGCCTCCACTCTTCTCTCTCTCACAAGCTCCGTCCTCTGACACCCGACTCCAGCTCCCTTTAAAATACACCCAGATGTGCTCCAGGTGCTCCCCGATGGCCCTCATGCAGCACCTCCTGGTGTGGTGGAAGTCCTGCATGGGCACCCAGAAGCACTCGGAGTGTACCTGGTTCCTGTACCGGCAGCACTTCCTGGTTTGGCAGACATACTGCAGTCCAAGGCTCTGGAACCATCTAGGTGCCCACTGGCGTGGCCCACAAGGTTGAGCTTCCAATCTCTGTCCCTGTGGCACCAACACCCACCAGGGTGGCTGCCTTCTCCTCTCCTGATACTTCCATCCTCCAGGCGCCCCAACTAGGCATGAGCACTAGCTGTCTGCCACAGCGTATTGTTCAGTGGCAGTAAAAGCAGCGGGTCCAGACGGAGTATCACCACGACTGCTGAAGGCCTGTGCGCAGGAACTGGGGAGTCCTCTAAAGCACATCTTCATCCTGAGCCTGGAACAGGGGAGAGTCCCAAGGCTTTGGAAAACATCTTGCATCACCCCAGTCCCAAAGGTATCACGTCCTAGTGAGTTGAATGACTTCCGGCCTGTCGCTCTGACGTCACATGTGATGAAGACCATGGAGCAGCTGCTGCTTCACCACCTGAGGCCACAGGTCCGCCACGTCCTCGACCCTCTCCAGTTCACATACCAGGAGAAGGTGGGAGCGGAGGATGCTATAACCTATATGCTACACCGATCCCTTTCCCACTTGGACAGAGGCAGTGGCGCAGTAAGAATTATGTTTCTGGACTTCTCTAGCGCCTTCAACACCATCCAACCTCTGCTCCTTAGGGACAAGCGGACAGAGATGGGAGTAGATTCATACCTGGTGGCGTGGATCGTGGACTATCTTACAGAAAGACCTCAGTATGTGCATCTCGGGAACTGCAGGTCTGACATTGTGGTCAACAGCACAGGAGCGCCGCAGGGGACTGGACTTTCTCCAGTCCTGTTCAGCCAACATACATCAGACTTCCAATACAACTCGGAGTCCTGCCATGTGCAAAAGTTCACTGATGACACTGCTATGGTGGGCTGCATCAGGAGTTGGCAGGAGGAGGAGTATAGGAACCTGATCAAGGACTTTGTTCAATGGTGTGACTCAAACCATCTACACCTGAACACCAGCAAAACCAAGGAGCTGGTGGTGGATTTTAGGAGGACCAGGCCCCTCATGGACCTCGTGATCATCAGAGGTGACTGTGCAGAGGGTGCAGACCTATAAATACCTGGGAGTGCAGCTGGATGACAAATTGGACTGGACTGCCAATACTGATGCTCTGTGTAAGAGAGGACAGAGCCGACTATACTTCATTAGAAGGCTGGCGTCCTTCAACATCTGCTATAAGATGCTGCAGATGTTCTATCAGACGGTTGTGGCGAGCGCCCTCTTCTACACGGTGGTGTGCTGGGGAGGCAGCATAAAGAAGAGGGACAAACTGGTGAGGAAGGCAGGCTCTATTGTAGGCACGGAGCTGGACAGTTTGACATCCCTGGCAGAGCGACGGGCGCTGAGCAGGCTCCTGTCAATCATGGAGAATTCACTGCATCCACTGAACAGGATCATCTCCAGACAGAGGAGCAGCTTCAGTGACAGACTGCTGTCACCGTCCTGCTCCACTGACAGACTGAGGAGACCCCACACTATGCGACTCGGGGGATTAAACATTAACATTATACAAAGTTACTGTCTGTTATACCTGCATTGTTTTCACCTTTTGTTTGACAAAAATATATCCATTCTCACACACAGTTAAACACTGCTTACATGTAAATAAATATATATATATGCACTTATTTTATCATTTTTTAATCATTAGTTACACTACAGTTTTTTTGCAGTTAAATATGAATATGGTTTTGTTTTCTTGTTCAGTGTACCATCTTGACATTTTTAATTCTTGAGGTGTAATTACAAATATGGATGACCATTTTATTTATTCAGTGCTTGTTTCTGACCAGAACATATGCCGTGTGACGCACACAAACACATTCTAAGCAGTCCGACCCTTTATATAAAAGCTGCAGATCTCTAAAGCGTTTTTAAGATGTTTCTCAAGAAGGCCGACATGCTTAACAAGTTTACAAGTCAAGCAGACTCTTGTGCTGTTCGGCTATAAGCCTTTGTTTACCAAGTAGGAATTTCGAATTCTTCTTTATCTCCTCGTTTACTAACTGAAGATGTGAGCTGCTGTACTTGAGACAAGCTCGCTCACCATCCAAACTGAGACAGCAGCGTCCATTTTCACTACAGGACAAAACAAGACGGTCTCAGTTCATTAAAGAAGCTGTCCTTGCCGTCTGGTGTGATTAAATGCATTGGATGACTCCCCCAATTCCTTCATCTCCATTTACTGCTCCACTTTCTTTAACGTAAAGGCTCACGTTGCGATCTTCTCTCTCTGGTAAAGTCGGCCTGCCATGGTGCTCTCGGTTTACAGGAAGTTCCCTTTAGTGCAGTAACTGAACTTCCATTAAAGCTCACATTGTGTAAAGGAGCACAATAACTAAATTACCATCAAGCTTCAGAAAGAAGATGCTGTTGAGGGGAAGGGGGGGGGGAGAGAGAGATTGTGTCCATTCAGCCAGAAGACCATTTGTAAGGTCAGGACATTGGACGAGAAGACCTGCTTGCCAACAGCATTCCAATTCATCCCAAAAGTGTTGCGGTCAGGGCTCTGTGCAGGCCTCTCGGGTTCACCTACAGTGGGTATGTAAAAGAATCCCCCCCCCTTCGAAATATTCCCCTTTTTTTTTGCTTTAAAGCCTTAACACACAAACTAATATTTTTTCCAGCTTTACTTACTCAATGCCTCCTCTAACATCCAAGTGAAAGACATCACAGCTACAGTTCAGAAAAATGATAAAACATCAAAAACAAGAAATCCTGAGATGAATAAAGGACCCACCAGTCTTTCCATTGCGGTTACTGGCCTCCTTCCACCAGTGCTCAGTTGTAATTAGTGTGATTAGTGAAGCTGTTCCTGGTCCGTTCGTTCCCTTGCTTGGTAGAGCAACTGACAGCAAACAACCGACTACGGGGGGCAGGTCACTTTGAAAAGATCTCCGGGATCTCTGAGTTGTGGACAGACAGAAGGCAGGAGATGGAGACAAAAACATCTCAAAGGCTTTATCAATCCCAAGGAGCCCAGTAAAGTCCATCATAAAGAAGTGTTTGGTACTACTAGGACCCTCCAAACTGGATGGAAGAACAAGGAGGAAACTGGGAAGAGAGGCCACCAAGAGGACAATGGCCACTTTGAAGGAGTTACAGGATTTGATGGCAAAGAGTGGTCATTAATGGTGTGCATGTGACAACAGTTTGACAAGCGCTCCACCATTGTGGCTTGTTCAGGAGGGTTGCGCTTCTCAAGAAAGGCCACCTTAAGGCTCATTTGAGCTTTCCCAGAATGCACCTTGAAGATTCTGATGCCAAGTGGAAAAAGGACTTATGGTCAGATGAGACCAAAATCAAACTATGTGGCCTTGATACCAAACGGCCCACCAATGCAGCTCACCATCCACAACACACCATACCTACAGTAAAGCATGGAGGGGGCAGCATCCTGTTGTGGGGGCCCTGGGGCTCTCGTTAGGGTAGAAGGGCAAATGGAGGGGGCAAAATATCATTAAATTCATGAGGAAAACCTGCTACCCTCTGCCAGAAAGGTGAAGATGGGCAAAATGTTCACCTCTTAACTCGACAAACGAGCCAAAGCACACAGCAAAATGGACTCACAGGGGCTGAAGGAGAAGAAAGTGAATGTCCTGGTGTGGCCAGTCAGAGCTCAGAACTAAATCTGTGGAAAGATCTGAAGATAGCAGACCAGCAACGCTCACCGTCCAATGTGACTGAACTT
>JANRMT010062806.1:127545410-127672248 GCA_026402145.1 Polypterus bichir lapradei | reverse complement strand
CCTTATCCTTTATTATCTTAGTATTTCTGGTTTTTGATTTTTTATCATTTTTCTAAACTGTAGCTGTGATGTCTTTCACATGTTAGAGGTGGCACTGAGTAAGTAAAGCTGGGAAGAAATCTTAGTTTGTGTTTTCATTTAAGGCTGTAAAGCAAAAAAAAAAAAAAGGGAATATTTCAAAGGGGGGGGGGGGGTTCTATACCCACTGTATGTCTTCATGGACCTGGCTTTGGGCACAGAAAAGAGCTTTCAACAAACACTTGCCACACAATTGTCTACAATGTCTTTGTATGCTGCAGCAATAACAGGACCCTTCACTGTAACCCAGGGTCCTAGCCTACACCCTGCCATTATCCATCTCTCTCCAAACTTTACGGTTGGCAGGCAGTATGCAGTTCAGAAGGTAGCGTTCTCCTAACATTTGCCAAACACCTATTCATCCATCAGACTGCCTGATGATGATGTGCCATTCCTTACTGCTCCAGAGCCGCATGGCACCTTGTTTTGCAGTCCATGCTTGTCACTGCCCATAGTGATCTTAGGCTTGTATGCAAGAAACTCATTTCATGGCAGTCCTGGCACACAGTTCTTGTGCTGATGCTGCTTCTAGAGGCAGTTTGGTACTCTGTTGTGCGTGACGATACAGAGGGGAGGCCATTTATACAGGCTTCAGCGCTCGGCGGTCCCCCTCTGTGACTTTGCATGGCTGAGCTACTGCTGCTCCTCGGCGCTTCCACTCCACAATAACAGCACTTGTGGCAGACCAGGGCACATCAGGAGAGGTTGGAAGGCATCACACAGTTTATTTATTCTAATGTGACATCATACCATGAATAAATAAGCACTCACTACCTTATTGGACAGACAATGATAAACATTATACAAAGAACCTCTTGTAGAAAATTGGCCTACTGTTGAATGGTTTTGACATGGCTGCGTATTTCTTGAATTTGGACCCTTCTGGACTCTCAATTTTCCGACCACCCATTGTGTATTCAAAGATACCATACATGCCATACAGCCCACATAAAGCAACCTGCATGCAAACTTTCATGAAAATCAGTTCAGCCATCGTTACGTGATCAGTGAACAACCAGACAAGACACAATCCATCAATATCAAAGGACAAATATGGGACTTGACGATTCTCTTTGTAGAGATTTGTATTCTGATGACTGAGTTTCAAGTAAATTACTAAACAAGTCAATTACAGTGGGCTGGGTGTTTTTGATATGCTATGATTGACAGAGCTGCATTTAAAAGGACTATAAAGGTGTAGTCTTCCTTCCATTGTAGTAAGTTCATTCAGTCAGACGTTTTACAAGTAAATTACAAGAATATCTTCTAAGGAAGAAGTAAACATACACATTATTAACACACTGGAAATTCCCATTTACATACAAGACACAGACTGTCGATTCATTCCAAACAGGTTACTCCACTGTTACTGTCTACAATGTGTTTGCTTCTTTTAATGAGGAGTGAGAAGTCAAAGAAAATGACACCTTTTATTGGCTAACTAAAAAGATTACAATACGCAGGCTTTCGAGGCAACTCAGGCTCCTTCTTCAGGCGAGATGTCAAACTTAAACAATTAAAACTACTAAGTGTTTGTGACAAGTTGCCAAGCTGGCACCTACTGATGTGGCATGTGCTGTCCTAGAACCGTTTTCATGAGATTGCAGTCATTTAGTTTGTGACAAACAGTATGACTTGTACCAAACTCAGCTATTTCACTCTCACGTGTTGAGTGAAGAAGCACTTTTTTTTCTGTATGTGTCTTGGCCTTCTTGCAGACGTTCAAGCTGCTTTATTATTATTCCTGTGATCTCCTGAACCCGAGATAAAATCAGACTGAATTGGGTTCACCTCATTTAGAGAAGGCAGTTTGTGTTAGCATGTTTTTGCCATTGGTCCATCAGAGGCATCGTGGCTAAAGTCGGTTACGATTGAAGTCAGGAAGCACTTCTTCACAAAGTGTTGTGGTTCAGGTCAGGTTGGGGAGCCTGCCCTGGTACAGCGTGTGGCCACACCAACGACATGATGAAACAGCTCGGGATCCCGGTTGGCAAACACCCAGGCAGACATGCAGTCCAGTCCCCATCTGAAATGACCCTCTACCTGCCAGGTGTTACAAGAGTGTCCCCTTAGCCTGGTCCAGCCAGTCGGGTCCTGTGAGCCAGATCACCCTCGGGTGACACACCCTCACAATGCAGGTCACGTGCCTCATTCGGAACTCCGTGAGCAACAGAAAGTCAAACCAGCGGTACCCAAGGATTCTTCAAAGAGGCAGAGTACCAAAGGAGAGTCCAGTCTTCGTCTCAGGTCACTGGATAGCGTCCATATCTCACAATTATATAGAAAGACATGATGCACCAGAGACTCTAAAGACTCGGACCTTCATCCTTTTGTAGAGATATCAGGAAAATGGAGTCACATAACTGAAGCAGAAACATGGACGGCTTTTAAAAGGCAGCTTTGCCAAAAGTGCTTATTAAACTGAACTGTTTCTCCTCCCTTTCCTCAAACTATACGACCGTAAGCAAGTCACCCAATATGCCTGCACTCCAAACATATAAAGACGCTTCTGCACTAGTGAGAGCCACTGGGACAGTACAACTACAGAAAGGCAGCGGATTCAGAAAGTATGCAGACCCCTTCACTTTTTGCACATTATTACATTGTACATTTCATTTTAAATGGAAATATTACTCAGCAGTAGTGTCTCAAAAACCTCTACGGGGGTCCTTCATACAAACAGCAATGTGCCTTTATAATGCCTCACTGCGCCAAAAGAGAAGCGTTCTTTCTTTTTAGTCATTCTGGTGTACACTGGATTTGAGAGGGGTTTAGATTAAATATACAGGGTGACTCAAAATGATGTTCACATTTGAATGGCAGAAACCATTGATTCACAAAACATACTCCATATGTGCAAGATGATTTACAGGAATGTCAACCTGCTCGCCATCACGTTCATTCAAAACATGGACCATATGTGGCACAAAAATTGTCCAGAAAAATTGTATAGAAGTAAACACATAGCAGTATTATTAGTGTTAACATCATTTTGACTCACCCTGTAGTTTATCAAGTCAAGTCAAATTGGGGAACCTGCACTGGTACGGCACGTCGCTGCACCCACTACACGATGAAACAACTTGGGATCCCTGTTGGCAACCCCCCAGGCAGACACGCGGTCCAGTCCCACCCTCTGGAAGTGACCCTCTATCTGCCGCAGCCAGGTGTTATGTGGGCGATCCCTTCACATGGCCCAGCCACGCAGGTCCCCAACAATGATGATCTTAAGAGCCGGATCAGCCTCAGGTAATCGTGCCACATGTCCGTAGTGCCATAACTGACGCTCCCTCACAATGCAGGTCATGAGTCACATTGGGGACTCCATGAGCAACACAAAGTCAAACCAACAGTATCCTAGGATTTTCCAGAGAGACACACATGAAGGACTCCAGTCTTTTTCTCTGGTCACTGGACAGAGTCGTTGTCTCACAACCACATAGCAAGACCAGAAGCACCAAGACTCTAAAGACTTGGACCTTCGTTCTTTTGCAGATATCGGGAGCGCCACACACCCCTTTCCAGCGACCTCATGAACCCCCCCCCCCCCCATTCTTTGCCAGTCCGTCTACTGACTTCATAGAAAGAGTCACCAGAGTGACAAGAATGTCACTGCTGAGGTAAGTAAACCTCTCAATGACGAGGTTGACACTCAGACAGACACACTGCTGTGCCCAAGAAGTCATTAAAGGCCTGGATGTTGGTTTTTTTCCGGACCCTCACAAGCCCAGACCCTCAGACTCCTCACTCAGTCTCTAGTAGTTTATCACCAGTGGGAAATGAAAACTTTATAGAAGCACAAGAAGAAAATACCATACAGCGCATCCGGAAAGTATTCACAGCACATCACTTTTTCCACATTTTGTTATGTCACAGCCTTATTCCAAAATGGATTAAATTCATTTTTTTCCTCAGAATTCTACACACAACATCCCATAATGACAACGTGAAAAAAGTTTACTTGAGGTTTTTGCAAATTTATTAAAAATAAAAAAATTGAGAAATCACATGTCCATAAGTATTCGCAGCCTTTGCCATGAAGCTCCAAATTGAGCTCAGGTGCATCCTGTTTCCCCTGATCATCCTTGAGATGTTTCTGCAGCTTCATTGGAGTCCACCTGTGGTAAATTCAGTTGATTGGACATGATTTGGAAAGGCACACACCTGTCTATAGAAGGTCCCACAGTTGACAGTTCATGTCAGAGTACAAACCAAGCATGAAGTCAAAGGAATTGTCTGTAGACCTCCGAGACAGGATTATCTCGAGGCACAAATCTGGGGAAGGTTACAGAAACATTTCTGCTGCTTTGAAGGTCCCAATGAGCACAGTGGCCTCCATCATCCATAAGTGGAAGAAGTTCGAAACCACCAGGACTCTTCCTAGAGCTAGCCGGCCATCAAAACTGAGCGATCGGGGGAGAAGGGCCTTAGGCAGGGAGGTGACCAAGAACCCAATGGTCACTCTATCAAAGCTCCAGAGATCCTCTGTGGAGAAAGGAGAACCTTCCAGAAGGACAACCATCTCTGCAGCAATCCACCAATCAGGCCTGTATGGTAGAGTGGACAGACGGAAGCCACTCCTTAGTAAAAGGCACATGGCAGCCCGCCTGGACTTTGCCAAAAGGCACCTGAAGGACTCTCAGACCATGAGAAACAAAATTCTGTGGTCTGATGAGACAAAGATTGAACTCTTTGGTGTGAATGCAGGCGTCACGTTTGGAGGAAACCAGGCACCGCTCATCACCAGGCCAATACCATCCCTACAGTCAAGCATGGTGGTGGCAGCATCATGCTGTGGGGGGCAGGAACTGGGAGACTAGTCAGGATAAAGGGAAAGATGACTGCAGCAATGTACAGAGACATCCTGGATGAAAACCTGCTCCAGAGCGCTCTTGACCTCAGACTGGGGCAACGGTTCATCTTTCAGCAGGACAAGGACGACCCTAAGCACACAGCCAAGATATCAAAGGAGTGGCTTCAGGACAACTCTGTGAATGTCCTTGAGTGGCCCAGCCAGAGCCCAGACTTGAATCCGATTGAACATCTCTGGAGAGATCTTAAAATGGCTGTGCACCGACGCTTCCCATCCAACCTGATGGAGCTTGAGAGGTGCTGCAAAGAGGAATGGGAGAAACTGGCCAAGGATAGGTGTGCCAAGCTTGTGGCATCATATTCAAAAAGACTTGAGGCTGGAATTGCTGCCAAAGGTCCATCGACAAAGTATTGAGCAAAGTCTGTGAATACTTATGTACATGGGATTTCTCAGTTTTTTATTTTTAATAAATTTGCAAAAATCTCAAGTAAACTTTTTTCACATTGTCATTATGGGGTGTTGTGCGTAGAATTCTGAGGGAAAAAATGAATTTAATCCATTTTGGAATAAGACTGTAACATAACAAAATGTGGAAAAAGTGATGCGCTGGGAATACTTTCCGGATGCACTGTACATACTCGCGTATAAGTCGGGTCTTGAAACCCAAAAAAACTGATCATAAAATCAGACCCCAACTTATTCGCCCATTCAAAACTGCGACACTTAAATTTTATTTATTTATTTTTTTTTACATCTTCTTGCCTCCTCCAGTCTCGCGCCAGTTTCTCAGACACATCGAATTTTGTTACCAATTTCTTTCGCCACTTCAAGGACTTTTAATTTAAAACCAGCATCATATTTTCTTCTGATCGAAGATAAGGGATGCTCTTACGATAAAGGTGTATGAGGGTGTGCGGTACAAGACACACAAATCAGTGCAAAAGTGGCTTTGGAATAGTGCGGGTATCACCGTGTGGTCACGTAGGCACAAAAGGCTGTGTGTGCCGTGGTTACTCTCTCAGGTGGGCGGGCGTTAGCATATCATAATCTCTTGGACCAATAGCGTGAGTTTTCCACATTCAACTTAGAAGACCGACATTATAAAATACAGAAAATTATACAATAAAATCAAGCCCCAACTTATCCGCGGAAGAACTTAAACGCAAGTACATACAGTATATACAGGGAGTGCAGAATTATTAGGCAAATGAGTATTTTGTCCACATCATCCTCTTTATGCATGTTGTCTTACTCCAAGCTGTATAGGCTCGAAAGCCTACTACCAATTAAGCATATTAGGTGATATGCATCTCTGTAATGAGAAGGGGTGTGGTCTAATGACATCAACACCCTATATCAGGTGTGCATAATTATTAGGCAACTTCCTTTCCTTTGGCAAAATGGGTCAAAAGAAGGACTTGACAGGCTCAGAAAAGTCAAAAATAGTAAGATATCTTGCAGAGGGATGCAGCACTCTTAAAATTGCAAAGCTTCTGAAGCGTGATCATCGAACAATCAAGCGTTTCATTTAAAATAGTCAACAGGGTCGCAAGAAGCGTGTGGAAAAACCAAGGCGCAAAATAACTGCCCATGAACTGAGAAAAGTCAAGCGTGCAGCTGCCAAGATGCCACTTGCCACCAGTTTGGCCATATTTCAGAGCTGCAACATCACTGGAGTGCCCAAAAGCACAAGGTGTGCAATACTCAGAGACATGGCCAAGGTAAGAAAGGCTGAAAGATGACCACCACTGAACAAGACACACAAGCTGAAACGTCAAGACTGGGCCAAGAAATATCTCAAGACTGATTTTTCTAAGGTTTTATGGACTGATGAAATGAGAGTGAGTCTTGATGGGCCAGATGGATGGGCCCGTGGCTGGATTGGTAAAGGGCAGAGAGCTCCAGTCCGACTCAGACGCCAGCAAGGTGGAGGTGGAGTACTGGTTTGGGCTGGTATCATCAAAGATGAGCTTGTGGGGCCTTTTCGGGTTGAGGATGGAGTCAAGCTCAACTCCCAGTCCTACTGCCAGTTTCTGGAAGACACCTTCTTCAAGCAGTGGTACAGGAAGAAGTCTGCATCCTTCAAGAAAAACATGATTTTCATGCAGGACAATGCTCCATCACACGCGTCCAAGTACTCCACAGCGTGGCTGGCAAGAAAGGGTATAAAAGAAGAAAAACTAATGACATGGCCTCCTTGTTCACCTGATCTGAACCCCATTGAGATCCTGTGGTCCATCATCAAATGTGAGATTTACAAGGAGGGAAAACAGTACACCTCTCTGAACAGTGTCTGGGAGGCTGTGGTTGCTGCTGCACGCAATGTTGATGGTGAACAGATCAAAACACTGACAGAATCCATGGATGGCAGGCTTTTGAGTGTCCTTGCAAAGAAAGGTGGCTATATTGGTCACTGATTTGTTTTTGTTTTGTTTTTGAATGTCAGAAATGTATATTTGTGAATGTGGAGATGTTATATTGGTTTCACTGGTAAAAATAAATAATTGAAATGGGTATATATTTGTTTTTTGTTAAGTTGCCTAATAATTATGCACAGTAATAGTCACCTGCACACACAGATATCCCCCTAAAATAGCTAAAACTAAAAACAAACTAAAAACTACTTCCAAAAATATTCAGCTTTGATATTAATGAGTTTTTTGGGTTCATTGAGAACATGGTTGTTGTTCAATAATAAAATTATTCCTCAAAAATACAACTTGCCTAATAATTCTGCACTCCCTGTATAATAGGGCTGGGAATCAATTTAAAAAAAAAAGTTAATTAATTATATAAATGTGTGTAATTAATTGCATCAAACATTAAAACATTTACATTACAAAATTAATACATAAATCATGAAGTACAAACACAAAGAATCACAGAAATAAAGCAGAATCAACAAAAAGGAAATAAAAAATAAATAATGGCATTGTTTAAACTTAAAAAAACTCAAGTTTTACGGCTCCTTGTTTAACAAAATCCGACCTGAGCAAGTACAACCTGACTTTGAATGCCTTCCTAAAAAGACAAGTTGAAAAGAAGGCAATAAGAAAACAAGGCCAATGTATTAATTCTCAGATTGGCACAGCATACGAGACACAGCCGTGTCAAAGTAAAAAGTGAACAATCGAAACAACCGCTGCCTTTGAATGCAGTGCTGAAGACCGATTTCATTGAAAGAACAAGCATTTCTTTAATGGGCATACAATACAACTTCAGTTAAAACTCCACAAATACGATCCTCAATTGTTTATCCCCATCAATGACTTGACAATTACACTTTACACAAGTGCCTTTCAATTGGTGCACTGCAGAAACAACAGGGTAGTGCCCCTGGGTCCTGACGTGAGAGAGACCTGTCCATCCGAGGAGGACAAAGCCAACGTAAGAGCAGCTCTGTGATCACTGCTTGGCAGACAAGGCACTTAGAGAGCACTTTAGTAGGCAGGAGACATCTACCTGGATGCCAGCAGCTCTCACAGAGGTACAGGCCAGTGGACATGCAAGTTGCATCTGGCCCTGGGTCAGCTGAGAGACACCACCAGTATGAGTGGGCAAAGGCACGAAGCTGCTAGGAAAAGTGTCCAATACTCTGAGCTGCTGCCCCTTCTGACAGTTTAGCACGTCTAAGAGACTGAATGCTTTTTTTTTGGTTGGTAGAATCATGGTGTGCCTTGGAAAGTTTTGGGTTACAAAAGGAGTGCTACCACAGAATAAAAGTTTGGAAAACACTGCTCTCCCTACACCTTTACTCCTCCCCATAGCTGCTATCTCACTTAAAAACTGACACTGCGCATTACCTGGATGGTTATGTTACATTCTTTGCATAAATTAGAGAAGATACTGCAAACTGGAATAATGGGTAGGGATACTCACTATGTCATTATATTAGGGCAGTAAGCTACCTGTCAGACTGGCAAGTTAAATACTGAGGTACCAGAGCAGGGGTACCGAGTGAAAACTTAAAGAGGTCTGACTAACAAAATGTTCACCTATCAAAAGGTTTGAACCTCACCATTACATTTCAGCAACATTTATTTTTAATTTTCATTAAGGACTTTAAACATGTGAACCCTATGAATTTAGTTGGCATGGCATCAGTATAAACTACAAATAGTTATCCTTAACATTACATATAAAACAAACTAATAAAAAATAAAAGAAGGCCTACCGCATTAACATTTTGAGTAAAAGAAAATAGAACAACGTTCTCCCCGTGTCTGCGTGGGTTTCCTCCCACAGTCCAAAGGCATGCAGGTTAGGTGCATTGGCGATTCTGAATTGTCCTTAGAGTGAGTGTGTGTGTGTGTGTGTGTGTGTGTGTGCGCGCCCTGCGGTGGGCTAGTGCCCTGCCCGGGGTTTGCTTCCTGCCTTGCGCCCTGTGTTGGCTGGGATTGGCTCCAGCAGACCACCCGTGACCCAGTAGTTAGGATATAGCGGGTTAGATAATGGATGGATAGAAAACAGAACAATCTGAATAAGACTAAAAAGTGTACTCCTTTACAACGGTCCCGTTAGAAAATGTTTTTTTTTGTTCCCCCAAAATCCATGCAACTTCACTTGAACATTCACCTGCACGCAGCTGTGCTGTAAATGAATGCAGGAGGACTCTGGTGGACCTCAGAGTGGGCTTCCAGTTTGGTTATTTTACGTGTCCTCTCATCAGACAAACTAACATGTCACAGAGTTGAAGCAGAAACCTTGACAGCCTTTAAGAAGGATCTGGATGACATACTGGGACAGCTTAGCTATAAGCTAAACAAATGAGCGACAAATGGACTAAATCTCCTCGCTTGCCACATTTCTTATGTCACGAAGTCTTAAGGAACTGTCTGTAAATCTTGGTGTTCAAACTGTGGTGAGGTACGGATGAGGGCAAGGGAATCAAACCATTTCTGAAGCGTTGGGTGCTCCCAGGAGTACTTCACTTGAACATTCACCTGCACGCAGCTGAGCTGTAAATGAATGCAGGAGGACTCTGATGAATCTGTCATACTGGGCTTCCAGTTTGGTTATTTTACGTGTCCAGTCATCAGACTGCCATCCACGGATACTCTCGGTGTTTTCTCTCACAGTGGCACTTCACATTGCTACTTTTTACTAAAGCCACCGTTTCAGAACACATGAGACAAACTGGTTTTGAACTACCCGCAGGGAGAATAAACACACACTGGTCCATCCATTCATCTTCAAAGTTCAGTTTTCTGCATCTGCTTTCCTTTTTTTGCTTTAGAACAAGCCATGCTCCCGGTCGGTCTTTCGTTTCTGTTATATCCCTCTATGCCATTTGCACATTTTATCCATTTGAAGGCCTAACAGAAGATTTACGGATGTGCTGAGAGAGGACATGCAGGTGATGGGTATGACAGAGCAAGATGCCAAGGACAGGAAGAGATGGAACAAAATGATCTGCTGTGGCGATCCCTAAGGGGAACAGCTGAAAGAAGAAGATCCACTCACTGTAACAATCTCATTCATTCATTCTCCGTTGAGTGATACAAAAAGACCATACCCCTCAAGAATTGGATAAAAAAAAAAAAAAAAAAGATTGCTTAATGAATGTTATCAGTCATTGTTGTTCATTTATCAGTAATGTGTCACAGTCCAGGCCTGTCATTTAGTGAGGCCTCTACTAGAGACTTACTCGAAGATAACGTATTCAGCACTTATGTGATAGGACATTGATTCACTCTTCTTACAGAAACATGAATTGAATGAAATAAGACAGGGCATAATTTTTGCCTTCACAACTTGTGTACCACTGCACCAGGACTGGCATCACCCCCTCCCCTGCACCTCTATCAGTTGTCTAAATCAAGAAAGCGAACACCAGTGCCAAGTACTGACATGTGGAGTACCACTGTGAACCACGGAATACGAAAGTTTTAAACCTTTAAATTAAAATTTTATTTCATAACATTTTTAAAAGTAGTATATAAATACACTAATGCTTGTGTATGTAACTCTTTAGGTACACACTTAACTTTTTTTTGTATTATTGTTGCGCCATGTTATTAAAATATATACATGAAAATGTCACCCTGACCAAATCATGGCCTGAGGCATTTACTTTGTGGCTGGCCCTCGATTGAACAATATTTTTTAAAACACTAAACAAAACATTAATTGCAAAAATAAATTTTTTTTATACTTTCCAAGGCCTAATATCTCCTTATATAATACGCTGCCATGGCTGTCCGTTTGTCTGACCAGGATATTAAATCACCTGTAGCTCGCAAACCGTTTGACCATTTGACCTGAAGTTTGGTACACATATACTACGTGACGTCTACTATCCACTTTCAGGGTGATGATTGACCTCCAAGGTTATTCCCCTTTTTATTTTATTTAATTGTAGAATCAACTCTTGGCAGCGGCCAGCAGGGCGGCAGTGTGGTGCACACGTATGGGTGCCATTCACATCCCTACCACCTTCACTGTCACTTCCCCTACCTCTTCATATCTTAAATCATTTTTGAGGCAGATCGAACATTTAAGTGCCAGCTTAAGTGAAAAATTAAAGACAACTTAATCAGTTTTAATGCGAAATGATGCCGATGAAAGAAGAGAAGAAGTGGGTCGGTAGGGTGGAGAAAAGAAGAGCTGCTCAGGAAACAGCAAGCACATCAACCTCTGAGCAAATGAATGACAAATGTACAGAGAAAGAGTCTGAAAACTAGGAATGCTCAAGTCAAGTGGATTCACTGCACATCATCGTTACAGCAGTGCACCGTTACTGGTATAAATATAATAAACACTCAAACACACATCTAGCTTGGAAAATAAAGAGAGCTGCGGCTGCTGTCACTAACAGGCTTGTAGGTGGCAGTAAGATGAGGAGGCCTGAGAACATTTGAATCCAGCAGGTCCAGCATGTTGTGTCCACAAAAGGAACACACCTTTACAAGTCTGAGTCATCCAAAGCAGCTTGGCCGAGGAGCCCAGGATTCAGAATGACTCAACTTCAGAGTGTTCACAACTTAGTTTTTTCATTTCTTCCTGTTGCAGGGTTTAAAAATAAACATCAACAAAATGACGTAACCCACTCCAAGTCTGCAACATGGGAGAACTCTGACAGCATTTCCAAGTCTGGATCGCACATTTCGGCTTAAATTGTAAAGTGCTCACTTTCTGTAGCATTTCTTATTCACGCAAGTCTCCTGACCCACTCTTGCTTTTTCCACTCTGTCTGACTGCATCAGAATTAACGCATCAATCATTAAATAGCATCTGGAATAGAAGACTTAAGCAGGTTCTCCACGACACCCAAAATGCAGCAATACCGAACTTGTGGTAACTCATCAGGAGATGTGATTGATCTTTCCACTTAAAAAGTGACCGTGGCAGGCCAGTCTTGCATCATTTCCACCTTGCGCTTATCCTCATTCCAGATCTTGGATGAGCTGTTCCTCCACCATAGCGTATCATACCTCCTCCTTTATCAAGAGTGATCACAGTGCTACTAGCCGAGCACACGAATATCCAACGTATCCCACGTTACATTGCTCAAGTCTTTTACATTCACAGATGTTGTGAACATAAGGTAGCCTTCAGATCCTCAGTGCTCATCATGTGACATCTATAGTGCGTAGCTTGTTCGAAAGGCAACCAAGATGAGCCGAAGCTCAGGTAAGCATATCCTTAATTTCAAAATCCATTAAAAAAATATAGTAACAAGCCAGAGGCCAAATCTTATAATTAATAATAAAAACATGTATTAATGTAAAAAAGAGAGATGCTGTCTGTCACAACCAAATATTTATTTACTGGGCTTTTGTAAAAAGCTAAATTTCCACCTGGTGAATAAAAGTTCTATTAAAATTTTCCATTTTTGCCCAGCGGTCTACACTCAATATCCCAGAATGACAAATTTTAAATCAAAAACTGAAACCTCTCATTTCCAGTCAGAACCTTTGCAACTTGAGCTCTGGTGCATGCCGTTTGCTTTAATTTTCCTCAAGATGTGTGCAGAACTTGACTGCAGCCCACCTTTGGCAAACTGACGTTTGACTGGACATCATTGAGAAAGGCAGACGTCTATAGAAGGTCCACGACTCACAATGAATGTCGGGACAAAAACCAATCCATTCTTGGAGTATATAATGAACTAGTGAGGCCATGTCCTGAGTATTGTGATGTGCAATGTGGTCACCACGCTACAAAAAAATGAAAAAAAAAAAAAAAAAAGCAGCAGTGCACGAGAGAACAAACAGGTGCACCCCCAGGACTTTGGAACATGTCGTACTGTGACAAGCACAGAGAATTAAACCTGTTTAGTCTGGTGCAGAGGAGACTGTATGGGGACCTAATCCAGCCTTTCAAATTCTCTAAAGCATTAATAAAGTAGATATTTCAACTTAAGACTTCTTTGTCTTGTCCTGTTTGTCTTAACTTTGAATCTTAAGTTTTTTATTTGCACTTCATGTTGTAACACTGAGCTTCGCAATTTTGTCTATCTGTATACTTGTATACTTGTTGAGATGACAATAAAGTTCGCTTTGACTTAATGGCGAGTCATGTTCTCGAGAGCACTGGTGGAAGTTAAGGGAAAGTGCATTTAGGACTGAAGCCAGGAAACACTTCTTTGTGAAAATCGGGAACAAACTAACACAACACAGAGTTGAAGCAGAAACCTTGACAGCCTTTAAGAAGGATCTGGATGAGATACTGGGACAGCTTAGCTATAAGCTAAACAAATGAGCGACAAATGGACTAAACCATCTCCTCACTTGCCACATTTCTTATGTCACGAAGTCTTAAGGAACTGTCTGTAGACCTTGGTGTTCAAACTGTGGTGAGGTATGGATCGGGGCAAGGGAATCAAACCGTTTCTAAAGAGTTGAGTGTTCCCAGGAGTACAGTGGCCTCAATGCAAAGTGCAAAAAGTTTGAAATGACAGTTGGCTGTCTGAGCAAACTGAGTAACCTAGCATGAAGTTGAGGAGGTAACCAAGAGTCCAATGATCACTCTAAAAGAGATCCCTGCTGAAAAGGGAGAACATGTCATAAGGACTATCTAAGTGGCACTCTACCAATCAGGCGTTACTGGCAGACTCTCAATTGCAATCTGCCAAACAGTATTTAAAGTACTCAGAGCGTAAAGATTCTCTGGTCTGATGAGACTCCAAGTATTACACCTGGAGAAGGTCAGGCACTGCTCAACACCTGCCTAATGACATCCCTACACTGAAATTTGGTAGTGGTGGCACTGTGTTTTTTGGTGCTTCTTAGCAGCAGGGACAGGAAGACTGGTCAGAACTGAGGAAAGGATAAAAGCAGACAAACAGAGAGAAGTCCTTGAAGAACGTGTGCTCCAGCATGCAAACCACCTCAGACTGTGGAAACAGTTCAATGTGCCAAAGCATACAGCCAAGAAAGCGCTGGAGTGGCACTTGAACCAGTCTCTTGAGTAGCCCAGACATAAACCCCATGGAAAATGAGTGGAAAGACATGAAGAGGGCATTTTACAGATGTCTCCCACATAATCTAATAGAGCTTCTGGGGATCTGCCAGGAAGAATGGGATAAACTGCCCGAATCCAAGCATGCAAAGTTTGTAGAGGTTTACCCAATCCAAGAAGACTCAAAGCTGAAATTCCTGCTAAAGGGGCTTCTACAAAGTAATTGTTTAAGGGTCTGTGTACAATAGTCATGTGAATGAATTTCCTAACACGTTTTCATTTTGTCATTGTAAGTTATTGAGCGCCAGCTGATATGCAAAAATTGTCTATTTTTTCATTGAAACGTATAACGTACAACACAAATAACACGACAGGAGGTGAAGGGGGCCGAGGATGTTCTGAATCCGCTGTAAATAACAGCTTTTCTTCCCCAAGTTGGCCCTTTGTTTCTCGGGGGTCGCTCCATCCACGGTCACAGCCTGCTCACTAGTTACTCCCGGTTCTCACCACAGACCCCTCCGTTGTACACACGATCGCCGCGGTTTGCCCCGATCTCATTCCCTGTCGTCACACGTGAAGTGTGCACAATGAAGGAGTTTCGCCCCCTCGTATCTCCATTATGACACTTGCTCAAAACGTCAAAGCTCCGTATAATCGCCATGCGCGCCTACATCCATGCCAAGAGACGTCAGTCCCCGAGGTAACGACATGCGCCCGCCCCGCGTGAACTTAACGGCAGTCTACCTCGAAGGGTCTCTCTCGGTTTGGAGGTGGGAGACCAAGTCGGCACGCTGTAGCCGCGAGTCTCTGGCACCCTTTCGGATCACTCCGTGTTTCTGCTGTCTTTCCGCGGCGTCGCTGCTGTAGAAACTCTACGGGAATTCGAACCGTAGGCGCCCGCAAAACTTTCCTGTCGTCTTTTGTTAGTAAAAGCGCGGCGAGCAACCAAACACGTTCCACGAGACCCCCTGACAAATGAACAGTGCAAAGAAAACAACACTACACCAGTCGCTTTTAAAGACGCCTTGCCGCTCACAAACCATCCCTTTCATTAAACAATTTAAAGTCCATCACTATCGCGCGTTTTGATTCGTTTCATTTACCTACCTGACACACATCTCCGCCGCCGCCATTTCCTTTTCACCCAACACGTGACCCTAGACGCGAGGCACCCTGGTCACGTGACTTTCAAATTGTCGCGGTTCCTGCAACGGTGCGCTCCGTCTGCGATTGGTGCAGGCGTCGGGTCACGTGCCGATTACGAGCGGCTGGATGGGTTGACGGGGCCGTGATGACGTTGAGCCCCAACCACGTGGACTCTGAGTCAGCCACTCAGGTTATCAGCATGGCGGTACGCTGCCGTGCAAGGTCTGAAAAAGCGAGAAAAGCACCAGATCATCAAAAGAGCTGGCATCCCATTTGAGATGTGATGGGACGCAGCGGGGGACCCTGAGTCTTTGTGTCCGGATAGGGGCTGCTAAAGACATATGTGTGAGTATGTGCTTTATGTTCGGTTGTTTCTAAATCCCAGGTTGCTTTGACAGAGAGACAAGAAATAATCTGCTGAGTGGTCGGGTTACACGTTACAGAGTCCAGAGCTTTGTGTGCGCTGCTAGGCGTGTGTCTGGAGCTGAGCTCCGCTCATCAGCAGGGTGCCTACCTGCACCTCATGGATTTCACACTTTGGTAATAACGTTTTTGGTTTCACGTTTATGTTTGAAGTCGCCTTTACGTTTGATGTTAGTGCGCGCGTACATTTTAATCGTAGTCCGTCTCGATTCCTCCGTCTTTAGTTCGTTCATCCCACGATTTCCACAGTTATTTCCTTGACCAGGCCCGTTTACTTTGATGGGGCATTTTTTTTAAATTAATATTGGCGTTTAGCCGACGACCCTGAACGTAAAAAAAATGAATAAGCAAATAAGATAATGCAGATTTTTAAAAAAAATCTAACATCTTCACTAATAACCCACACCAAATTACTTGGCCTTTTGGTTCAGCACTTCAAAGCCAGAACGGATCTGGTGTGTTTGTACAGAGCAGCGTTTCCCAACTTAGGGTCGTGACCTCAATAGGGCTTGTCATATGATATGCTAATGGGGTGTCGAGAAAATATTTAAACATAAGGACAAAAGAAATGGCACAATATATTGAATAGGAAGTGACTGACAATATTTCAAACAGCTGGGGTCTTGAAAAAGGCTCAGATTTCAAAATGGGGTCACAAACCAAAAATGCTTGGGAACCTATGGGTGACACAGTGGGTAACATGGCTGCCTCACTTCTCAAGAGTCCTGCGTTCAAATCAGCCTACGGATCACTGCCTTTGTGGAGTTTGTGTATTCATTTGGTGGATGCTGAGGCTGAATTGGTCAAGTTCAGTGGGCTTTTGTCCAGTCCCGACTTGGTACGCAGCACTGCCAGAGTAGGCACCTGATAGGCACCTGGGCAGCTGCCATTCAGGTCTTAGCTGATGTATTTTCTGATCAGGTTGGTGGCAGGATTGGCACTCCTGCCTCTGTAAAGAAAAACCTCATCTACTCTTCAGTGTGGTGCTGAGGGGTCACCCATTGCACGGCTGCACTCTGATCTCATACTGTAATCTGCGCGTGCCCTCATCCTCATCCTCGTGCAGGTGTCTTGTAGTATTTCATTCGGGACTGCTGAAAGTGGAGGGCTGCTGTTTTTGTTGATTTACTTCTGGGTAAGACGCTGCTGTTTGAAAAACTGTTGGACGTTTCCTCATATCTCTGTGAATGTATAAAGAGCAAACAAGACCAAAAACTTGATCATTTGATTCTTTTGGTGTTTGTTAAAGCTTCCGTCTGTAAATATTTTTTAAAACCAAATGACCATTCATCTGCCAATCCTTCCATTATCGTAGCCTGCTTATACACGACAGGGCTGTGGGGGAGCTGGAGCCAGTCCCGGCAACCATTAGGTGCAAGGCAGGAGCAACACCTGGACAGGGCAAACACAGGCCAGTTTAACAACGCCAAAGAAATGCAGGTTAGGTAAACATTTCCAGTAGTTTCTTTTGTCTTTGGAATTCCCTTTGGTTTCTTTTCTCTGTTCATCCTGCCAGCTGGAGTTTTTTTTTTGTTTTCCTCTCCTCTCTGGCCAGACATTTGACATTACGACTGTTAGGTCATTTTTAGGAGCCTAACTTTAAACTGTTCTTCTGTTGGCGTAAACACGTAGTGTACATTGGTTGATGAACCTCTGGACTCCAGAGTCTGGAGTGTAAGACAGGTGTCTCCAGCTGCTAATTACATTTTTTTCTTCATTTTAATGGACTTGTTGTTTTTTTATAAGACTCCGTCATCTGAATTGCTTCCTTTTTCCTTAAATGGCAGCCAATCAGAAATGAGATGTAAAGGCAGTGAGCCAACAGATGACCAGCTAAGGCGGAGCCTCAAACTCCCACCAGTTTCTTAATTAAAAGCTGATTGTTATATTTAATTAAAGCCGTCGTTTAATTCCATAGCAGCCCTCGTTCTGCCACAGCTGACGTTTCCACAAATGTTGATTTTCTTTGTTTAAAAAAGCTCCATTAAAATGTTTGAACATCGCGGAGACCTTCAGCTTTCTTTATTTTCAGATATTGTGTGATGGACGCAGGTCAGCTGATCAGGTGTCGGCCCATTTTGTATCTCATTAAGGGAAAAAGAAATAAATTTGGGGTTTTAGTCTTAAATAATTCAATTACAATGAAGGGAGAAGAAGACAATTAGCAGCAGAAAGTGGTCACTGATTAAGCACAGGGTCAGAGTGAAAACCTGCAACCACTGTGACCCTCTGTGATCAGAATTGGACACCCCTCGGTGCAAGTCACCATTTTAATTACTTACACAATTATTTTGTGCAGATTTTTATATCTTTTTTTATTTCAGTTTTTTTAATATGTTCTCTTTGAAAATACTGATTTTTTTATCAGCTTGCAGTCATAGAAGTCGGCGCCATTGAAAAACCATAAATTGAAACTGATTTAATTTAGGTCGTATACTCTGGCACAAAAACATATGGGCGAGAAATAAATGATTAAAGGGATTTGTTCTATTTGATGTATTTATTTTTTGGGCACAGCTAAGAATCTTTCTTTCGGTTCACTGTACTTTTATGGGCCTTTAGCATCACAAGTACAGAATACAATGAAATGTGTTGGTCAACATGGACCATGTGAGCATTCTTGGTGCCTTTGATGGAATCCCTGACTCTGCTGCCCTCTAGTGTCTGACCCCTAACACTGATGAGATCTTTGACTGCATCGCCCTCTAGTGTCGAACTCTGTTACTGTTGGAAGCCCTGACTCTGCTGCCCTCTAGTGTCTGATTTCCATTGCTGATGATATCCTTGTAATGAGACGTCGAGCAAAATGACACCTTGTGGGCCACTTCAAAACACAGCATGAGAGAAGAGAATGGGAAGTGAAACTCCTGCTAACATTTAACACATTACATGGCTTAGATAGAGAGGAGATATGAGGGCTGACCCAAACAACCCGACTACAGACCCACATTGTATGGAAAAACTCATCAAAGACTTTGTCGGACAGTCATCTTATCCATCGATCTTGACTGGACGTTGTTCTCCTGTCTCGCTAAATGAATCTTAGTCTGGAGGGGTCTATTCATTGTTTACATCTAACATGTCTCACTTAAAGGTTTTCCAATGTGTCCTAGTCTTGTATATCAATGTGTGCGCGTGTGTCTGTCCGGCCCAGAAGTGACAGGTGGAGTTGGGGTGAGGGCTCCACCTATGAGGAAACAGAAACTTGCTTAGCCGCTAATAACACAAGCGAGGCGAGCACGTCCACAAAACGAAACCCCCGAGGTGAGAGACGTCCAGAGTCGTTCCTTTCAATCACCTGACATTTCTGCATTTCAGTTTTTTGTTTTTTTTTGTTTCTGACGATTTCAGTAGTTTCTTACACAGCTGGTGTGTCTATAAACGCAGGGAATTCCAGTCTCCGTGTGACATTTCGCCTGAAGAAGGGGCCTGAGTTGCCCTGAAAGCTGGCATATTGTGATCTTTTTATTTAGCCAATCAAAGGGGTCGTTTTGCTTCTCATGGCATTCACGACGCCCCAGTACTACTGATGATCTCCTTGACAGCGTCGCCCTTCTTTGTAGTTTACTTTATCGTCCACAAGTTGAACTTTTGTTTTCATGCGTTCAGTGACACACAGTACAGGCCAAAAGTGTGGCCACCCCTCCTCATTCAATGTGTTTTCTTTCTTTATTTTCATGACCATTTACAGCACTCCATCACTCTCCTTCTTGGTCAAATAGCCCTTACACAGCCTGGAGGTGTCCTGTTGAAAAATAAATGATCGTCCAACTAACCTGACTTCTGCACAACACAACTGCTGGTCCCAACCCCATTGATAAAGCAAGAAATTCCACTAAATAACCCTGATAAGGCACACCTGTGAAGTGAAAACCATTTCAGGTGACTGACTACCTGTTGAAGCTCATCGAGAGAATGCCAAGAGTGTGCAAAGCAGTAATCAGAGCAAAGGGTGGCTATTTTGAAGAAACTAGAATATAAAACATGTTTTCAGATATTTCACCTTTTTTTGTTAAGTATATAACTCCACATGTGTTCATTCATAGTTTTGATGCCTTCAGTCATGAAAATAAAGAAAACACATTGAATGAGGAGGTGTGTCCAAACTTTTGGCCTGTACTGTACATGAGCACATTCCCTCGTACATAAATACAATAAACATTGACGATATGTTTATATACTTCAACAAACGATTTGAAAGTTTTCGGTGCAGACTTCTGTCTGTCTGTCTGTCCTGTTGCTTTTGGCAGTAGGCTCGCCGCTCCGAAGGTAACGCAGTGTGCCTGGGCCTTTCCGGTCTTCTCTGCTTTTTTCTTTTTGCTCTTTTGTTGTGCGGTTCATGAAGTCCTAGTTGTGATTGTCCACAGACAGACCGCACACCCCAATTCTCCTCAGTTTATTTTTTTTTAGTCCCAGGCAGACCCCAAACCAGATCTGTGTCATTGTCGTCATTGTCTGTAGAATGCTAGTTGGAGTGTCCTGTTAGGATATCAGAGCGAGG
The DNA here is from genome assembly GCA_026402145.1 of Polypterus bichir lapradei. Lineage (NCBI taxonomy): Eukaryota > Metazoa > Chordata > Cladistia > Polypteriformes > Polypteridae > Polypterus > Polypterus bichir. The sequence continues at coordinate 127,651,885 of JANRMT010062806.1, read as the reverse complement.
GTCCCATGAAGTTCTCGTTGTGTCAATCCGTGTACTTTTGTGAGCCGAGCCTGTGAGTGTCGCGTGAATGGGGTCTCACTTGCAGGGTATGGAAAGGAAAGCTTACGTTGACTTCCAGTATACTGAAAATCCTAAAATGCTGGTATCGTAACGTTTTAAGATTTAGGATTTTTGGTATTTTTATGGTACCAGTTTACCACCCGACCCTAGTCCGCTGCACAAAACTGATGCTCACTCCCAGTACTGAAATCCTGGTACCATAGCGCTTTTCAAATTTGGGGTTTTCAGTAGTTTTTCAGCACTGGTATACAATATACAAGAATGTGTTGGTTTGTGAGGATAGACGCTCATCATATCTGTGACGCTCCTCTTTGAAATTCCTGACATATTCTTGGCAATTCTCTGTGTTTTCAGTTATTTTTGAATAAACAGGCGGTCTGAACATCGAGAGTCCACCTTATGAGAAGAATTTAGGAGTCGTAGTGGACTTTAAGCTATCGACTTCCCGACAGTGTTCAGAAGCCATTAACAGAATGTCAGGTTATATAGCGCCTTGATGTGTGGAGTAAAAGTCACAGGAGGTTCTGCTCAAGCTTTATAACACACTGGTGAGGCCTCATCTGGAGTCCTGGGGGCAGTTTTGACAAACAAGGACATAGCAGCACAAGAGAAGGTCCAGAGAAGAGCGACTAGGCTGATTACGGGGGGCTACAGGGTTGAGTTTTGAGGAAAGATTAAAAGAGCTGAGGAGCCTTTACAGGAGATGAAGAGGAGACCTGACTGACTGAAGTGTTTAACATCATGAAGGGAATCAGTCCAGTGGACCGAGACGGTGACTTTAAAATGAGGTCCTCGAGAACACGGGGACACAGCTGGAAACTTGTGAAGGGTCAATTTCACACAAACATCAGGAAGTTTTTCTTTACACAAAGAACGACAGACGCTTGGAATAAGCGACCAAGTAGTGTGGTGGACAGTGAGACGTTAGGGACTTTGAAATCTCGACTTGATGTTATTTTAGAAGAATGGAGAGGACTGGTGAGCTTTGTTGGGCTGAATGGCCTGTCCTCTGCCATTGCACAATGAGAGCAGCAACAAGCCATAGAATTAAAGAACGAGTTTAATGAACGACGAGACTCAGCACCTCATTAAGCAACTGCTTGGAGTTTGAGGCCCTGACTTGGGTGGTCTTCTGTTGGCTTCCTCACTTCACATTTCACTTCTGTTTGGGTGCCGTTGAAGGAAAGAAATGAAGCAAATCAGAGGAACGATGAAGAAATTCAGGGAAACATTTCTTAAAAACCAAGTCAATTCAAATGAAGTTAATTAGCAGCAAAAACAGATCACTAATTAAGAAAAGGGTGAGAATGTAAACCTGCATCTCTCCAGTACTGGAGTTGGGGACCCCTGCGCTAAACTCCCACTCAATAATTATTGGGGCTTTTGATTTTGGAAGAAGCACAAAGTGTAAGCGGGGCATAGCAAGATGAGCTGTTGGACGTTAATAATGTGAATACATGAATAAATGTTCATCATCAAGGCTTCTGTCCAAGTTGTCATCTTGCTGTCATGTCTCCATCACAGCAGCCTTATGGGTACAGAAGATAAACCCGGAGATCGCCTGGCGTTCCTCTCGGTCGTAATAAGGCGGCTTACTGATGATTTGCTGATTCTAAGGGGACTGGATGAAGCGTTGAGGATAAGCGTAGAATATTTCAAATGCACTGAATCACGTATTCCTGGCACGGTTTTTCTCGAGTGACAACTTGTTTTCTGTTTGCCGTTTACTGGGCTTTTGTTTTTGAGAGGTGGCCACTGAAAAGTCGATACTGAAGACTGCGAGGGCTGAGGCGGTGCGCACAGCTGCCGCTCTTCTGAAATGGCTGAATCTCCTAAAATTGGTGCGGGTTTCTTCTAAAACGACACGTATAAGCTGATTTTACAATGTGTCTGACCACAAGACGGGGATCAACACTCGACAACTGGCTTGGCGTGTTTGGTGCGTTTTAAAGCTTTTGTTTTCTGGTGGTGCTTCATCCCCATTACTTCCAAAGCACCAGTGCAGGGAAGATAATTTTTAAAACTTGATAGAGAACGCTGAACTTTAGAACAGAATTTTGTATGGCAAGTGCTTGGGAAGAAATAACTTTGACTTTAAGGCGCGCACCAGTCTCAAGATGCCAGGCTGGCACTGTGCCTTGCTTTTCAATGGGAATGCAGTCTTCCACAAGTATAGAAAAATATAAAATGACGAATCCAGAGACTGGACAATCACATCCAGACTGACCCCTGTGATAAAACCGAAGGAGACCGTGAGAGTGGGGGGGGCACCGGGGGACAAACCCGGTATAATTGAAAACGCAAAAAACCGAGTCCTCCCAGACCGGACTCCTATTCAGACTGTTCCAGGCAGGAAGAGGCGGGTCCAGGTGGACAGACACCGGAAGTGACATCATTGGAGGAGCACTGGCAGTCTGTTTGGTCTGCAGAGGGAGGAGCCGAGACCGCGTTATCACACAGTGCCACCCCCTGGAGATGTGGAGAATTGCCATGGCCTGAGCCCTTAAGCTGCCTCTCATGCACAGGCGTGTGACTCCACGGATGGCACATCCTCTGCCTTCCCTTAATGATACGTCGTTGATGCTGAGTAAAGCGTACAAAACGCCGGCACACTTGCCATGTCGGTCACGTTTCTAATTTGAATTTTGTGAGGGCGCCAGTTGGCTGAAGTCACATTTAAAGCTTTTTGTGCAAATGCAACACGTGTGCAGTGCGCTTACAGCCCTCGCAGTACACATAGTAACGGGTCATCGATCGCCAGTGACCTCTCCTCTCCTGTCGGCCCACAGTGCATTTCCACACGTCCTCGCCTTTTAGGGCAGATGTGGTCTTCTGTTGACAAGGGGCTGAGGGCAAATGTCGACTAAAGTGGGATTTCAGGAGCAGAGGGCAAATAAAAAAAGCTGTAAACGTCGAGAAGACTCCCTGCTGTTTCGTAGGTAGACCCTCTGGGCCAGGAGGACTTGGACTCGTTGACTTGACTCTGAATCTCTGCATGTGCGGGCGTAGCGTGAACGGCGACTGGAATGGCATCGACATCGAATGTGCAGAGAGAGAAGCGAATGTGCAGAGCAAAATGTGTTCTCTCTCTCTCTCTCTTTCTTTCTCTTTCTCTCTTTCTTTCTCTTTTTCTCTCTCTCTCTCTCTCTCTCTCTCTCCCCCTTTCTTTCTCCCTTTCTCTTTTTCTCTCTCCTCCAGTTTTCGTCCACACAGGTACCTCTGCCAGCTGATCGCCCGTGTAGCTGACACGCCTATGGCAGTGTTTTGCACTGGCAGGACCACACAGACATAGACCCTTGGTGGGCAGACTGGGTACTGGACTTCTTCAGATGACACGGCGTGCTAATGGACACTATGGACTACCAGCCACTCGACTTTTGGGACAAAAGTAAAAACCAGAATAATTAGCCCTAAAAAGCGAGTGTCTAATTGCTGTCTTCTCTGTTACAGGTGACCCTGTGGTGAGCCGCGTCGTCTTACTCTGTGAAATAAGCGGGAGCGACCCAAAATATACGCAAGTCGGAGAATCGAGCCTCCTCCAACATCACGATGAGCAGTCTGGTGCTCGTGGAGTCCTTGGTGGTGTTCACCATTGTCCTCTGTGTCCACTTTGTCATCTGGGACCAGCTTTCTTGGTGCTCAATTGCCTTAGCCATCCAGGCCTTTTACGTTCAACACAAATGGGACCGCTTGCTGAAATCTGGGGGGGGCATCTTTCATTTTAGGCCTTCTGCCAACAGTGGCATCCTCCCCGCCTGCATGGCCATGCCACTCCTCGGCATGGTCCTTAAGGAGCGCTGTCAGGCGTCGGGGAACGTCTATTTTGAGCGTCTCTCGATGGTGGTCACGGCAGCCGGTATGACGCTTGCGCTGTTCCTCTCCTTGATCGCTCTCGGTATCACACGGCCCGTCCCCACTAACACGTGCATCATTTCTGGCATCGCTGGCAGCGCCGTTATCTACACTGCCAAGCAAGTGCTGACCGTCTCCGAAGTGATCGAGGTCTTGGAGGTGCTCTTGATCTTTGTCTACCTCAGCCTGGTCGTCTTATATCTCCTTCCTCGCTGCTTCACCCCTGGCGAGGCGCTAATCGTCGTCGGAGGCATCAGCTTTGTCATCAACCAGCTTATCAAACGCTCCCTCAATGCTTCCGAGATCCGAGGAGACCCGGTGACTCACTTTTTGCTGGTCGCGATAGTGGGGTCCTTGCTGGTGGGAATTTTCTTTGCGCTCCTTTTTTGCTTCATGGAATCGGAGACCTGGGTGTCGTCCCTGTTTTTTCACATGATGACGGCCGTTCTGGGCTTGGGGATCATCCTGCCGTGGCTCGCCCTTCTGATTCGCAGGCACCCCCTCATGTGGCTGATAGACTTTGTGCGGCTCAGCACCGTACGGCTCTATTTGCTGAGCTATTGGCTGTTCTTGGCGGTTCTGGCCTCCGGGATTGTGCTGCAGCAGAACTTCAAACGAGGCGAGTCGAAGAAACACCAGGCGTCCACGGTGGTGAGGAAGTACTTTCATCTGATTGTGGTGGCCACTTTTGTGCCAGGCTTAATTTATGACCGGGAGCTCCTGCACGTGGCATCTGTGATCTGTCTTTCGGCATTTCTTCTCCTGGAGTACGTCCGGTATTTTCGCATCAGGCCCTTAGGGCGGCTACTGCGGCAGCTGCTCACCCTTTTCCTCGACGAGCGCGATTCAGGTCCCCTCATCCTGACCCACATCTACCTTTTGATTGGCTTAGCTCTCCCCGTGTGGCTTTTCCCTGGACCTTGCACTTCTAAGGGGACCTTTTCTGGACCAGGAGGGTTGGTGCCTTACGCCGGTGTGCTGGCTGTAGGAGTTGGGGACACGGTGGCCTCAGTCTTTGGAAGTAGCCTTGGAGAGATTAAGTGGCCTGGGACCAGGAAAACCGTGGAGGGGACAGCCACCTCAGTCTTTGCACAGATCATCGCTGTGGCTTTGCTCCTTATCTTTGATGGGACGATTAACCTGAATGCAAGCTACTCTTGGATTGTGAGCTCGATAACTTTGGTTTCTTTACTCGAAGCCTTCACAAGTCAAATTGACAATCTGATCCTGCCCCTGTACCTCTTTATTCTGCTCATGCTCTGATAAATGTGGAGCACCAAGACCCCTGTGTAGAAACAAATTCTCATCCATCATTCACTCTCTGCTCCTTCAGCTACGAATGGCGGCGCAGGAGCTTGAAAGTGTTATGACTTTTTCCAAGTCACATTTTTCTCCCTTTTTTATTTCTTTTTTTGAATCTTTTGTCTTGAAATGTAGAACTTTAGAAGAGAGCTCTCCATGGAGCCCGAGTGCACCTCCGATCACGTCAATCAATATCTGGCTGTTTTACTGTGAAGAACGAGTGTGGAAATTCTGTGTAATGAAGGGTCGTAGGGGAAGTGCAGCTGTTAGGGTCGAGCACTGACTGCTGTTCTGTTCATTCATTATTTATTCTGGTTAATAAGGAGGGAGGCTAATCGGCTTAGACGGAGTATTCCAAAAACACGGACAGCATTGTAGACGAGACGTCTACATGAAATGTTAAGAAAGTGAAAGGTACAAAAGGTGAATGTGTGACAAGTCGTGCATTCAGGTCTCCATCCATCATCCAACCCGCTATATCCTTACTACAGGGTCACGGGGGGTCTGCTGGAGCCAATCCCAGCCAACACAGGGCGCAAGGCAGGAAACAAACCCCAGGCCAGGCGCCAGCCCACCGCAGCATTCAGGTCCATAAAGTGGAATCGGTGGCATACAGTTACTACCTGGCTGGCCGGCCACTGGAAGAGAGAAAATGTTTATTATGGGGTGCCATTGGTTACCGACCAGTGGGACGGCCCCATAAGTGATTGACTAATAGGGCAATAAATCAGGAACACATTAAGAAGTTAGTTTTATGGGGTCTTTATTGTCTCGTTTCCAGAGTCCGGTGAAATTCTGACTTCCATGTGCTGGTCAACACTGTCTGATCATAGAAGGAAAGCGTACAGCGGATTCAGAAAGGACTCGGACACGTCGCGTCCTGCCCACATTAGCGCGTTGCGGATTTTATTTGAGGTGGACACGTTTGCCATTTTTGCCCATCAGTGTACACTCGGTAACACATCCTGACATTTGCAGCAAGGTTTGCAGTTTATTAACAATCAACAACTGAAATCTCTCCTTCAGGCGGAGTATTCAGACCCTTTAGTTGGTACCGTGGAGGTTTGGAGAAGCCCCTTTGGCAGGAGTCTTCATGGCCAAGTCTACAAGCTTTGCTCACCTGGATTTGCGCGGTTGATTCAGTTCTTCCTCGCAGATTAGATTGAATGGGAGACCTCTTTAAACTGCCATCTTAGGTCTCTCCAAGCGTGTTCTGTGCCCACTCAAGGGTCCCGAAGCCAGTCCGGCGTTGTCTTGGCTGTATGCCTTGCATCCTCGTTGTGGTGGGCACTCTGGAGCAGCTTTTCTTCAAGCCGCATTCACCTCCCACCCCTTAATTCTGCCCACTCTCCAAGTCCTTATACCCCTGTGGAACGATGCTGTCACCACCATGCTTCACCCTAGGGATGGCACTAGGCAGGGGACGAGCAGCCCGATCCATTTTTGTCTCGTCCTTTAAATGCCATTTAGCTCTTGTAGGCCTTCTTCTCAAGTGTGGCTCTGGTCTGGCCTGAGTGCCACTGAGATGGTCGTCCTTCCAACAGGTTCTCCCATTTCAGTAGCAGATCTCTGAAGCTCTTGGGCTCCTTCTTGATCAGTTCTCTAGAACAGAGGCCAGAGCGTTCCAAACTTCTTCCATTTCACAGTTTTTGTGGCCCCTGTGCTCCTGGCAACACTCGGCGCTTTAGAAATTGTTTGGTCCCGTTGGCCCGATCTGTGCCTCGATGTCAGGAGGTCCACAGAGGGGTCCTTGGACTTCATGGCTTGGTCCAGACATGCAGTCTGAATTGTGGGACCTCCTATTGACGGGTTGACGTGTGCCTTTCTAAAGCACGTCCAGTCAGTTTGTGTTGCCAAGGGCCAGTCGAGTTTAGATGTATCTCAAGGAGCATTCGTGTACACGGCGAGGGGGCTGAACACGACCAGGAAGGTCACATGTTGTCACTTTGTCATTAGGGTTTACGGAGTGTAAACTGATGGGCAGTAATGTTCAAAGTCACGACAAAGGGACGGGCACTGAAGACTTTGTGGTTTTCCTGTCAATACTAAACATGGATGGAGATTTCTAATTGGATCCAAGTCCCGTTAGGGGGACGCACAAGCGGAGCAGGGATGCACGTTTTTTTGAATCACATGCAGTTGGGCCTTTTCAGGTGGAAGAATAATTTGAACAAAATTAAATACGCAAATAAATGTGACAACACATAAATAATACCAAATGATTTTTGAGCCAACATAATTAAGTGTGTCATGGAGGAGATTGTTCTTGATGTATTTCAGTGACCTCGCACACCACGTGAACCTGTCAGAGTTGAGAGGGTGGGCGGGCTCTAGGGAGTCCTGAGCTTGGATTGGTGGATCATCAGTCCCGCGGTGACTCCGACTTGAGAGATGACGACGTGTTTCTGGAGTTAAAGTAGTCGCCCGACGCTCTCGTCTCCTGTAGCTTCTCCTTGCACTCGTGGCCTCCGAGGACCCCCCAGTGCCAACTCTGAGCAGGCGCTTTGGCTCGTCGGGCGACTGGTCGAAAGTGCAGCCATTAGAGGTGGGTCTGTCAAATTACTCGACAGGTGACAGTGACGGTTTACGTTACGTGCTGTGTCACCAGACAAGTGAAGAAATAACCAATAAGAAACAAACTCCGTCTATTTGAGACACATTTCTGCTCATTTAATCTTTAGTATCTGTTTATCGTCACATTTCCCAATACCGTTATTTATCTCTATGCGTATTTATTTTTGTCCACAGTGTTCCTCTGTGTCTGAAGTGTCCCTGCTTACTAAAATTCAGAATACCATGGCTTCGACAGAACATTAAAAGCTTGCACCGTTCGACTGGCTCCATTGTGAATTGTGTGGTTTAATGGAATGTCGTTGAAACTCTAAGCTTGGATGGCGTCGGTGTCTGTCTGTCTGTCTGTCTAATGTGATGAATGTTCTGGAGAATGAAGGGTCGCAGGAGCAATGCACCTCTAAGGGTCAAGTAGTGACTGATGCTGTTATTTTACTGATTTATTTATGCTGGGTAATAATAATACATGCGATTGCCTTCTGTGTTACTTTTGAATATGACTTGCTGCAACGATATTTAAAACTCAAAAATAATCTTTAATAAAATTTAAAAGAAATGAGAAATGTCCAGCTTTCCAAGCATGAAAGCAAGTCCTCCCGTTCATCTGAATGGTGCGCATGCTGCTGTTTCCTAGCTTAAGGGTTAAGGGCTGGGCTGGGCTGGGGGGTCCTGTTATTACCTAAAGTTACGAAACAACGGCCTGAGAGTTTTAGATGGAAGACGCGGCACTCGCTGAAGTTCATGCTTCTCGGCTGATGTGCAGGGCACACTGAACAGCTTTGATTGGTGAAATTCACCAAAGCGAATGTGGTGTTGTCATCTGAGGGGTACAGCAGGAGTACTGGCACCCAATGTCCTTGAGTGCTGCACCACATGGCCAATTAGTCATGGGCTGGAGCTTAAGGAGCCCAGGAAGAAAACCCATGTGACTCATAAGATTTATTACTAATCACAAGGAGTTTCTGTCACAGAAAGTGCCACCCATCTACCCAGAAATCGGAACCAAAGAAGAGACGCGTCTGCTGCACGGCTAACGTACGCTCCGAGCACACGGATATACGGAGATTTCATTTTATAGTTTCTTGCCCCACAGCTCAGGTCCCATGTGGGCCACAATAATCGGTCAAACGCAATTGGTGGATGTTTCCTTTGTCGTGAGAGACGATTCAAAGTACAGGCCACGCTCAGCTGTGTCAGTTCAGTGACTTCGGGGAAGTTGCTCAATGTTTCTGTGGGTTTGCCGAACTCCTTAGCGTTCGTCATCACTAGTGCTGAATTACAAGATCATTTCCATGTTTTTCACGTAGATTCCAAGGTGCGAGAGGTGAGGGGTCACTTTGGCAGCCTATTGACAAAATGCTGGAATAAAAATTGGAACAAAGAAACTTGAAAGCTCACGGCGACTTAGCTCAGTCGGCCTCGACACTGGCCTTTGTTACTTTTGATCATTTACACGTAATAAGTCGGCGTAGAAAGGAGGAGCAAAGGAAACATCTTATCGAATGCATCTCCTATGCACCCACCACAAAGCCGGAGGAGTCGCTCCAGTGCACTAAACCCACGTCGACAGTCCAGACATGCAGATAATCCACGGCTGGTCAATTGAAATGCATTCCAAAACGGCGCAGTAGACACCGAAACTCACACAAAACGTGTTGTGGCCTCGCTGAGTCGTCCTTCAGGGCTAGAAAGAGCTGTGCAGGCCTGTTGGGTGGCACAGCCACATGTAACCGCCATGACTACAGGAATCGACGGCGTTAACCGAGTGGCTTCCTCAGCGTTAAAGTGATAACAGAAGTACGCATTGACAAAGTGACCAGCCAAGGCAGATTTCCGCTTGACCGGCTGTCTCTCGTGCCTTCAGTGCGAGGAGTTGCTGCCTGTGGCTTACCGGGTGGGCCGAACCACTTATTGTGGGGTTTCTCCTACCACTGATTTGGAACATCGACGAAAGATCGATGTCATGTGGCATGATATCTACATTCAGTCGGTGAAAATGAGCTTCTCGCTCGCATCACTCGGGACACACAAATAGGGAGTGAGGCCCTGCAGTGTGGGCCACCACTACAATGACTTGTGACGAGCCAGTCTGTGTGTGACGACTTGGCCCACGTACTTATGGAAGTGAGGACGTTGGTTTTCATTCAAGTGTTCATAAGGTTTGGGTTGGGGGGTTAGAAGGACATGCTGCTATAAGATGGGGGTCATTGGAAGTGATCTGAACAGGTTTGTGCTGCAAGTTCAGGTGCCGTGGAAACACGGAAAAAAAATATGTGAATCCCTTTGGGCGTCAAGCACTGGTGCCCTTGGAGATGCCATGCTGTTGTACTGCAGACTGGATACCATGAGGATGAAGTTGCAGTGCCTGGCAGGCTGTGCCCACCGTTCAAGGTTACCTTCAGCTTTTAATGAACAACAGACCCAAACCGGTATTTTTAATACACTACTTACCCAATGTCGTGTGTAGTGGAGGCTGAGAAGAATCTTGAATGTCGTGTCTTGGTGGAGAAATGACAATATATTGAAGATTCCAACATCGTGGAACCCTGAGGTGACCAGTTCTGGACAGCAGCAAACCACGTGGAAAACATTAAAATATTATTAATGGTTACTTCCTGAAAACCCAGTGCTGAAGATCAACAGGAAAGATGTCATTCCCATAATGCTGTATGTTGAACTGAAGATCTGCCTCTGCCCCCCATTCATTGGTCAAGAATCCTGTCTTCATTTCAACATTTGCTTACCTTTCCTCTGCCTGTCTTTAAAGAGTTACAAAGCCGTGACATCTCCATGGTACAAGGAAGGCCGTCGGGTCCAGTAAGCTCACCGAACCCATTCACTGAGATTTTCCAAAATGATATCACAATCGGGTTTGAGGGTCCCTACTGTCCACCACACCACCTGGTCACTTATTCAGCTTTTAAAGACTCTTCAGGTGGGCTAACCACATCTATCCTGTGCTTTTGCAATTATTAGTGTGACGAGAATGGAACAAAGCCCACCAGTCCTACCCACTTGCCTCCCCCACCCCCCACCACTTGGTCAACTCATTCCATGTGTCTGTGATTCTTTTCCTAATGTTTGTGTGAAGTTTCACCTTAAAAAGTTTCCAGCTGTGTCCCCGTGTTCTTGATGACCTCATTTTGAAGTCACCATCTCGATCCAGTGGACTGATTCACTTCATCATTTTAAACTCCTCTGACAGATCACCTCTGATTCCATTTTTTTTGTTGGTGAGTCAGTTGTGCTTCCATCCATCATCTTAACCCACATATCCTGAGCAGGGCCACACAGCAAGGGTCACTTTAGTATCACCAGTCCACCGCGCTGTCATCAATGCAGGCCTCAGGTCCAGTCTGTGCCAGGGCAGCATACCCCCTATGCCACAAACACACGGCCAGTTTTGATTAACAAGGATAAAAGCAGCGCAGACCCTGAGAGAGCCAGCGGACCCCCGACGTCTTGAGTGTACAGCAGCCATGTGCAGTGCAGTGCGGTGGCTTTTTGGTCCGTGAGATCGGACCGCCTACTGCGTGTGGCAATGAAGTCAAGTGACAGAGGTCACCCAGCGGGGTCATTGGAGTCAAAGTGCCCTTGGTGAGCACCTCAGTTATAGTGGGCAGTTTGGGCAAAAGAGGACAAGTCAGTCATCAGTAAAGTTTCTCTCTTATATAGTGCCTTTCCTCGTCTGCCCAACACATATTTTGATTTGTCCATCAATTATACTTTGTTTCACATGAATATGTACTGCCATCTGTCTTTAGAGCCTATCATATCTGTATTATATAGCGCCTTATCTATCGGCTAGCACGTCTCAGGTGTCTAGTTAGTGTAGCGTATATGTCTAGCTGTTATATAGTGCCTTTGACTTCTCTCATTTATACAGAACCCACCTCCTTTATAATGCCTTTCCTATCATTGATGTCATGTCTTCTCCATAAAATGTGTGTGGCATCATCTGTGCTGCTGTGTGACTCTATGACAGAGCGTCTTTATGTAGTGACGTTAAAGATGGCACTCACGTAAAACGGCACACATTTGTGATGAAGAGCCGCCTGTCTGTCTGGTGCTTCTCCTGTCCATTCATTGATTATATAGCACCTTTCATACCTACAGCATACAGAGAGAGAGTCAGTCCTATATATCTCATGTAGCGCCTTTCATATACATTAGACTTTTCCACTGTCGTATCCATTTGTCAGTAATATAGCGCCTTTCATGTCCATCTCTCGTCTTTTATGAAACGTTTTTCATATGTAACTGTTACAGCGTGCCCATCTATCTATTATATAGAGCCTTTCACATCCATCATATGAGGGGGCACCCAAAAATAACCGGAATTGAAAATAAATCATTTTCATAATTTTTACTTCCTGAAACTTTAGTCTCCTTCCAAGTCCTCTCCATGTGACTGAATGCACTCGTCCCAACGGTTGGTTTTCCCACTGGTGCTGAAGAGGCCTGTCGTCCAAAGGCCTGCAGTGATTTTTCTTTGATTTCCTCCACGGTACAAAAATGCTTTCCTTTGAGTTCTTTCTTCATAAGAAAAAGTCACACAGAGCAAAAGATCAGGCGAGTAGGGAAGGTGGCAAAGAACTCCGAGACACACGAGTCAACTCGGAAATCTCTCCAATAGTCTGACGACGATCTTCGTAAATCACATGGCAAACTTTTTCAGGATTTTCATCATTCCTGATTGTGGAAGGTCGGCCAGATCACAGTTGGTCTTCAAGTGACATTTCCACTCTTAGACCTGCGTTTTACTTAAAGCGTCCTCTTCAAAAGCTGTTTCAGCAGCGGCTTTCAACTGAGAGAAAATAAAAATTGAACCCGTCACAAAAATCGCAGAACACGTTTAATAAGACTGGCACAGAATACTGCAAGTGTGTCACACCTAGCGGCAAAAAAGTCGAGATTGAGCGGCAGGTAGCGATTTCGGTTATTTTTGGGTACCCCCCTCCTACAGTGTGCTTTACTATCTGTTATATACTGTAGGACCTTTGACGTCTATCTGCCTGTTATGTAGTGCCCATCATGTAAAGGTGAGGTGACACAAGCCACAGCTGGGTGTCATACGCCCCGTAAAGGTGCACCTAAGTTCTCCACACTTTCTCAAGTTGGCACTTGATGGTGTGAAACCGCTGTGAGGGTAGATTGGCACCTTAGACCCCAAGTGATTGGAGTTTAGATTTCCTGAGGTCAGGACAGTTGGCACTGGAGGACCCCTCAAACTCACCTGGTCAGTTAAAGGACTCGAGTGACAAATGCCTTTCCAGCTGGAGCTCACACCACCGAGTTGGGCACTAAACTGACCGCTAAGTGCCATCGTCCTCACCAGCAGCTCTCATTTCCTTTTCTAGTTGATGGCCATTGTGACCACTCAGTGCTGTGAGAGAAGTGACCCCGAGACAGATGGCGCCGGGACATTACATTCCCAACCCACATCTCGAGTGTCACCATCAGCCTGGCTTGTCACGTCCTCTGTGGGATTTCTTACGTGTTCATTGCTGCAGTCCACGACAAAGATCTTCTTTAATGTCCCTCAAAATAAAATAAACAGCCGTTAATACAATGAACGCTCCAAGAAGGTCAGACAGCCAGCGTGTATACAACATTTAAATGACTTTTTGTTTTAATGCCACATAATTAAGGAACAGCTGGACTCAGCATCTGGCAGGCCTCACACAGAGCCGAGTGCACACGTCCCCTTAGGCCGCTGGTCAGGTGTAGAGTGACGGGAAGGGCAGCTCAGCGGTGGGCTGTAACCTGGGGAAACAAACCAAAGCCCCCTGTCACATATTTGAATAACCCCACCCCTTGCCTTAAGTAGCCCACTGCCCTTTTGACTTCCTTATTTGAATAACCCTCCCCCCTGTGTTTCTTATTAGAATAATTCAAGTCGCCATAGCTGGGGCCAAATATTTAAATAACAGCACCTCCTTTATGACTAATCCCAGCCTCACTGTGCCCCTTATTTGAATAATCCCTCCCAGTTGTGCTCCTTATTTAAAAACTCCAAACCATGTGTGTCACAAATTTGAATAACCCTTATTTTGCATGGCCACACCCCTTTGATATCCTGTATTAGAACATGCCCTGCCCCTTCTGATTAACCCCTCCTCCATTGTGACCCTTATATGAATAAGCCCATCCCAATCCATGATTTGCATAACCCCAACCACTTGTTTCATATTTAAATAATCTTATTTTGTGCCAGATATTTAAATAACAGCGCTTCCTTTCTCACACCTAAGTGAACAATGCCATCCTCACTGCCTTCCTTATTTAAATAAGACCACCACCAAGTTTGTTGTCCTCTACTTGAGACCCCCCCCACCCCATTTAAATAGCCCATACTGAGTCCTCTGTTTGAACGGTCCCACACCACTAGTGACCCTTATTTGAATAAACGCATTCCATATTGTGTCACATATTTGAATAATCAAATCCTATGTGTGCTAAAAATTTAAATAAATAAATATTTAATTTTAATTCCCTATTTACATAAACCCACCCACTTTGTTACTGTTACTAGAATAATCTCACACCTTCCCTGTCCTTTATTTTACTAACCCCACCCATTTGTGTCCCTTATTTGATTAAACCCACTTTAATGAAATATTCCCATGCACTTTGTTTCCTTATTAGAATAATCTTACAGATTCCTTTATGTTTTTTATGTGATAAATCCCACCTCTAGCAACCTTTATTTGAATAATCCCATTACTACTTGTCCCATTCTGGATCAGACCACCCACTTTGTGGTGTCACAAATCTGAATGACACTTATTTGCATTGCCACACCCCTTTGTGGTTCTTCATTTGAAAAGCTTTGTCCTCTTTGTCTGCTCCTCATTTGAATAGTCAAATCTTATTTGTACCACATATTCGAGTAATCCCACCTCCTTTATGACCCTTACATGAATATCATCCCAATTCCTTATTTGTATAACCCCTCCCACTTTGTTCCCCTTATTTGAATTATACAACACTTGCTATGTTCATTATTTGATTAATCCCACCCATTTGCATCTCTTATTTAAATAAACCAACCACATTTGGTGTCCTTTAATCAAAGAAGCCCACCCCTTAGTTTCCCTATTCATACAGGGCATCTTACAAGGTGCAGGCATGGTGGTCTCCCTGTGCACCTTATCCCTTTATTAGTCTGCTGGATCCACAAATGTTGAAAGTGGATTTGTTCAGTGAAATAATGAATAAACATGAATGACTAATACAAATCCAGGAGAGGGCAGAGGGGTAGTTATTCTAATGACCATGAGGGTCTCTCCCGTGGTCCTCTACTGGTGTAGCTTGCATGGGTGATGGCACCAAAGATTACCGTCTTGATCAAGGAAACTCTTCATGTCCGATTCCATGCACAAGTTTCTCTGTTGCAGATTGCTGGGCACCAGTGGCCCCTGGGCAGGTGGGCCTGGTGGGCCCGTTAGGCTCATCGGTGTGTATGCCTCCCCTGATGGGTGATTTTTTTTTTAAACCTTGCGGACCCATCTAGCAAACGCCTGGGCTGCAGTGCTAGGAGTTGACTTCAACCGCCTGACAGATGACACTGGGTGCGGCTCCAGTGCATCCAGCTTTCTGATGGAGGTGATCCCTGAAGCGTCCTTGAGAGAGCCTGCCAGGCCGGGCCCTGCCGAGCTCGGTCAGCTGCCCAGTGGCTCAGCTTGTGGCAGGGCAGTGAAATGCAGCAAGTGCTCCCTGATCCTCTGATACTTCCATGGGACCCTGGGCCCCCATTCACCGTCCCGGCCTGGACCTTTGGGAAGCTGAACTACACACACTTGGAATGTGAGGGTCTGGTGATGTGAGCACCGCATGGTCAGGAAATGGCAGGGGTCGATCTATCATCAGGGCATTCTGGGTGTGCGCCCCCTGACCCATGATGACAAAGGAACTGTGAAGGTTCAGGGTGCAGGGTTTCCTCTTACGCCGAGAGTTTTCAGTTTCTGTTCACAATCTTTTCATGTTGATCCTACCCGACCTCCATAAATCCCCTTTTGTTTGGGCCTTACCTGCTGCCTGGGCATTTTGTTGGGTTTGGAGCTGTTTGAGAGCACCTCCTGCAGGTTACAGTCTATTATACATATTGTGACCAGAAGGGGGTGCTCTGGAGCAGACGCCACACCCAGAAGAACAGCACAGTCCAAGTTAGTGATGGGAGAAGGTAAGGAGCAGACAGAAATCAAAGGAATGGAGCCTAAAACCCTCCAGGCCCACCTCGACTGCCCTGGGTTGTCTACCCGCGTATGGTGAAGGCTGCAGCCACACTACTACTACATTTACATTTTAAAATGGGAGCGCTCTCCGTCCACACTAGCGCTTTCACATTGTTTACTAAAATGACCGAAGACACGTGTGACGTAGTCGTTTGTCTACCCTGGGCATCTGTGCTTCGTCGGAAATATCCTTGAAGGGATGGGAATGCCGCCGGCCATTGGATTTATTGTAAAATTGTAACAATCGGTGAATTATTGGCTTTTCACGCAGGTGAGCAACACAACAAGCGTCACGGAAAGCAATTCCTCTGCGTCCGCTATGTTGGAATATCGTCTTCATGGAATGAGAGGACGTGAAGAGGAGGACCCAATCAGGGAGGGGCCACATAATAAGCACAAACAAATCAGAGTCTGCACGTGTAAATCTCCCACATCCACACTGCGATGCTGAGCTGGCATTTTCAGACGTTTTCGTCTCTTCAGTGCGTTTTTAAAAGTCTTTGTTTTCACCCCTGAAAATGTAGACTAATGTTTGTGTTTTTAAATGAAAACAGAGTATTGTGGGCCACGAAAACTAAAATCAAAACTGAAACTATTAATAAGAAAACATTTTTGTAAACTGAAATAAAATAATTAATAAAACTGAAATGAAAAACTAAATGAAACTATTCAAGTAGCTGGACAGACTAACTGAAATAAAATAATATTTTACTAAAAATGTGTGTAGTTTTTGTTTTTGAATGAATATTCTTGCCGTTAGTCTTTAGCTCTTATAACGTTTAACTCTAAAACAGAAAGTCAAACACCACGAGCCGCCCGCGTATATTCATCCAGTGAACGGTGGCAGGTGACAGAGGGCGGGTGTTCATTTGCGGTGACGGAGCGAGCCGACTACAGGCGTGTAAAGTGCGTGAAATAGAAAGCGATTCACTGAGCCGCCATTCTTTGCACTTGTTGTATATCGAGATGTAATCCAAACGCCTGAAATCGGAATGTGCAGCACCTTCACCGTATGGACAGAAGAATCCCAAGTGAGTAATGTTTCAGTTTATTTCTCAGGTGCCTGCGTTTTATTAATTATAATGTATCTGCCACTTTGCACAGGAGAAATCCATTCTGAAAATAAAAGGCTGCTGATCGAGAGACTGACAGTCGTCATACAAGATCAGCAGATTGTTGCTGACCAATCAATTTTGCTCCTCCTGAGCTGGCAACGTCTCCACTGAACTACAGGTAGGCAGGCAAAGAGAGTTGGCCAACTGGAGAAACACTAAACCTACTAAAGTGTTTTTGTATTTATGCTATATTTATTAATTTCTCTTTTTTAGTTTATATTCACAGCTCAAAATACCTGATATGTGAAAATAATCCAGTAGCAGAATTATGTTTTAAAATATCTGTCCCCCCTTTTTTCAGTTTTTTTCTCACTCTCTCAAATATCATATTCTTTTTGTTCTTAACATCAGCCATATCATACATATTGCATTCCGGGGATTTTTCCTGCCTTGCCTACAAACCTCATGTCGTGTATATTGTTCCTAATCTCAGATGGTGTCTCTGTCGTTTTGTGCCCATCTATACACCGATTACCTGCTCTTACTCCTCTCATTAAGGTTTTACTGTCCTTATGGTGGGCTATTCAAGTCTCACCGCCCCTAACCTTCACACTACATGCTTATTTTTCTTTGTTTTCCTCAATACAGCGAGGTGCGGTCTGCACCGTGATTCAAGTCTAAGACCCCTGTTCTTCCTGAGCCCCCGTGATTTTCATGATCACCCCTGTCAGGACATGGCTGAATTGATTTTCTGATTTTTTGATATATTTTCAGGCCTGCAGGTGGCAACATTCTGTCTATAAATTTAAGTGCCTGAGATGGGGTCAGAGATCAATATGGCTGGTAGAAGATATAATGCCCAATATGGGAGATATTTCAATGCAATATTGAAGGTCTTCATTATAAGCACATTGTCTTGGAGCAGGATATGTGGTGTGCTGTAGACATTTAGAGTAAAAAAAAAACCCTCAAACCTTAAAATTCACCTAAATTTCATCACAAATTGGTCCATTGTGGGCAATAAAAGGAAAAGATAAAAAGCGCCAACAATAAGCGCACGTTTGTTCAGCACTTTTAAGAATAAGCGAATAAAATTGTTCATATTCAGTATCTGGTTTTGATTATGCTTGTTTTTATAAGACAAAAACAAAACCAGATAGTAAACTATGGAGTGCAGTCAGCTTCCAATAACATTAAACTTGTATCACATCCAAACTTGTTAAGTTTACAGTTCTGTCTGATTGTGATACAAAAACTAAACTCCACAGTAGCTGTTTAACCAGACCATAATTACTAAAACTAAAACTAATAGATATAAAAATAAAATAGAAATGTCTTTGTGAAATAAAAACTACACGATGAAGGAAAACTAAAACTAAACTGAATTTCCAAGTAAAGTCAGAAAAAATATAGAAATAAAAACTAATATAAAATGGCAAAACTATAATAACCTTGGTGTGGGCCTAGCCTAAGAATCGCCTTCCTCTTCATCTTCCTCCTCGCCAAGCCAGCCGTTGTTTCAGCTCCTCTCCCAACTCCAAGCTGGCCTGACCCTGAAAGTCTTAAGCCAGGACCCTCCTAATGGACCAGGGGTATATAGCGCCTTTTAAACTACGGTGGGGTCACAAAGTGGTCAGCGTGACATTCCTGCTGGGCGGGCTGTGTCCCGCTGTACCTTTAGCTCATTCCGTCTGCTTTCCTTTACTGTCTCAGTGTTTCTTAATCACTAGCAGGTCGCAGGCTGGCTGGCACCGGTGGGTCCCGAGTTTTTATTGTTTCTAATGCTAGTGGGTTGTGATGGGTCACTAATGTGACGATTGCACATGGATCACCAAAGGTGGGTCACAAAGACCCTTACATGGGAAAAGGTGAGAAACAATGCTGTATATAATTTACATAAATGCAAATAAAAATACAATTCATATAAAACAAAATAAAAACAAGGTCTCACCAGTTCTCTTTGCCCCACTTGCCATTTCTCGATTCCATGATGTGGAAGGCATATGCGTGCCTCGAGCTGTCTGAAGTATTCTTTGCACTGCGATGTACCACCTCACCATGGATCAGAACAAGACCACCTGAGGTAAAAGCAACACAGGCCCGGTTTACCTCCATCTCTGTCTCGTGATCCTAAGCAGCAGGCGCTCTCCTCGGCCCCACTCGCACTCCCTTTGAAGATGGCCGCTTTCCTTCATTTCATCCCATTTACTGTACCTTTCCTCACCGCTGCGGGTTTGAATTCCTCCTCGCCAAACTGTCGCTCCTCTCCGATGAACTCGGTGCGTGGCATGGAGCCCTCCGGTGTTCGGACCATACGCCGAGTAATGCCACCTGCAATTGGCACCCAGAAACTGCAATTAGACACAAGAAACCACAAGGCTGCAGTTTCCAAAACCTCCCCGTCGTTCTGTCAGAAAATCATTTCACGTGGGACCAGAAGGTAAGACACATGGACAAGAAAACAGAAAAAGATTTGTCACTGGGGAGTCAAATGTGCAGCCATGAAGCCAGAGAGAGGAGAATTCCAAATCGCAGTCAGTGCTGTAAATCCTCGCGGTCCGCTTATCCGCGTCTATAAAAACGTAACCCCATGTCCTCAAAGATAAAAACTGCACATTTTTGAAATTGCAGGCTGCTTCTATTGTACGTTTGTTTTGTACAATTTTTTTCTCAAAACGATTAAGGACTTAATTAATTTACAAAGGAATTTATAGGACCCCCGAGGGCAACTTACCTAACTAATGTACAAAGGCAATTTACATTGAAAGCGCCTCGTCTAAATACATCAACATTCATTCTTTCTGGTAGATTAAAAATCTAATGACCCAAATGCATGTGTACATCTTCCTGTTTTGTACCAGTTCTTGATAACTTTGCATGTGTCTTGTTATCCGAGGCATTTCTGGTGCTTTTTGTATAAAATAGTCAGACAGTTTACAACTTAACAGTAAAAGAAACAGGAGACAACAAGAGGTTGTGCGAATATCTACGAGGCTTTTGGGCAGAGACGTCCATCACCAGGATAACGAGGCAATCACACGTGTGAAATATCACAGAGTCCATAGCCCCACGTGTGTTTGACATAAACAACGGCCTGCCACACGACCAGAGAGCAGTGACGGTGTGACAACAGAGACCGAGACGCGTCACAAAGGGAGAAACGGAGCACTTCGTACGGACATCTCGGAGAACGCCACCCAGGAGACCACTGCCGATTTTCAGTCAACTTTCTACGACTTTCGAGTCCCAGACTTTGCTATTTGTTATATTTTCTATTATACTTTCTTATTACTGTACTTTATTAAATACCACATTAGATTTAAAGACAAAGTACAGAAATTTAAAAGCAGAGTGATAGAAGAAATAAAGTAAATTTTAGGACACCTGGTGTAGGAGAGATTGCCATTTGCTCCGACCAGCAGGGTTATCAGGCTGCAGAGGGCACCCCGATAGTAGAACAGTGTGGCAGAAGTGAGGCATCGTCGGTTGGTACTGTAAGTGGCAAATCACCAAAGGGTGCATCAGCGTTCATTGTGTTTAGGGGATTCCTGAAGACCCAAGCAGCATTTAGGTGTGAATGAGATCTGGGGTCATGCGTACATCGTTCATGCTGAAGACGAGTGAGTCCCTATGTGGAGAACTGAGGAGGGACTGGCAGTGCAGGCGTCACTCATAAGTTGTGAGTCTGTGTGTGACAGTAGACCAATCCAGTAATGAACACAGTGAGTCCCGCTCATCCAGATATTGTATACACGCACCTATTCGCAGCCATGCACAGTGTGAACCACTAGGGGGCACTGCAGCACCCCGAACCCTGGACACAGCTACACAGACACAGGCTCTGACTCCAATAACAAGATTTATGACCGCTCATACCTTGATATATTCCAATACAATATGCAATATGACTCTCCCCTTCTCTCCCAACTCCGAATCCCAGGCAGCTTCCTTTATACCGGACTCACGGGTACTTCTTGTGCCATCACACTGCATCCAGGAAGCCCTTCCGAGTCAAGCGGAATCTCCTTGTGAAAGGAGAGTCTGCCTCAAGCAGCTCACCGTAGCGACACCCAACACGGCTGCCCACCAAAACTACAACTCCCATGCAGCCCTGCGGGTGTCCAGTCAGGATGTATGCCAGAGGGATGTCGCCATCAAGTGTGCTGGGGATGCACATGGCTCCCCTTGTCCATCCATTATAACGGCCTCCTGACCAGAAAAGGCACAACTAACCAACCTGGTCGGGATGTCCGTCCACCCACATCCTACCATTAAAACGGCCACGTGGGCTATCCATGTTGGCAGCCAACCCATGTTGCCCATTAAAGCAGGAAAAAAAAAAATATATTCAGAGAGGCCTATCATGCAGCACTGACACAAACTCCACCAAGGGAAGCTGCGGTCCTGTTCTCACGGCTCCATTTTCTGATAACAATCGGAGTGTTTTATGCCGGATATTTATCACATTTCAACAGAGGCAGCAAAGTGCAGTGCTAATGAAAGTGTTTTGGCAAGTGATCCTAAGTGCCAACGTGTTATAATGAGCTTAGGTTACGTGAAGTTAGGGGTTTATGGCAACAAAAGTGTACAGTGAACGGGGTCTGCCGAAACCCAAGGCCATCCTTCCATAGGGTCAATGTTTCTGTTTCAGCGATGTCGAGAACAATGGCTACCTCATCTGTGTTTTTGGCAATTTTAGTGTAGGAGGAGATAATGTGAGGTTTGAATACACAATGGGAGGTCTGAAAATCGAGAGTCCACCTCATGAGAAGGATTTAGGAGTCGTAGTGGACTCTAAGCTCTCAACTTCCAGACAGTGTTCAGAAGCCATTAACAGAGTGTCAGGTTATATAGTGCCTTGACGTGTGCAGTACAACTCACAGGAGGTTCTGCTCAGGCTTTACAACACACTGGTGAGGCCTCATCTGCAGTCCTGGGTGCAGTTTGGGTCTCCATAAAGACACAGCAGTGCTAGAAAAAGTCCAGAGAAGAGCAACTGGGCCGATTACGGGGGGGCTACAGGGGGCGAGTTATGAGGAAAGATTAAAAGAGCTGAGCCTTTACAGTTTGTGAGCAGGGGGGCTGAACGCACCCCTAGAAGACACGGACGCTGATAGACTACCTTCATGTTGCTCCCTTACTTGCTGGACTGGTGCGGCTGCTCCGTCACATGATATCCTTCTCGTGTGGCGCTTCACATACTTAAAAGCCTGAACAGCACCTGTCCTTTTTGGCCGATTGCTCGTCTCTCTCCTCCTTCTCCTCCAGTCATCCACTGCTCCTTTTGGGGGGTCCCGCTCCTGGCGCGCACCCCTTTTGAAAGAAAGAGATGTTTGTTTGAAGTGTTTGAATGAAGTTTCTGTCTCTACAATCTCCTGTGTTTCTGTGCAAATCAGTGACCCAAGCGTGACAAGTGGTACCAGGAGTGGGGTTTTCAAGCCCCCGGTTGCACGCTCTTGGTAATAAGAGTCACTAGCGGAGCGAGCCTGTTTAAATGCATATCCTAATGAGCTATCGGCATGCTGCAAGCGCACAAAATCCGTCTGCTCGCTAGTGCTCGGTTTGTGTTCAGAGGCATTTGCAAGTTGAGAAGTTGTAGATGGGCCAGCCAGCCGCTCTAGGAAATTTGGGGAGTCACCACCAGTCTCGCTGGAGAGATCGGGTTCAATGTCTAATCGGGGCTCGAGATCTTCCCCGACGGCCACCAGTTGTTCTTCTTCCCCCTTGTTTAGCTTGACAGGGGGCTCGATGACTGGCACTCGACATTCAGTCATGAGTTTAGGAAAAAGGGCATTCCTCCTGCCGATCAGCAAGGGACACAGGGCAGGAGTCCGAAACAGCAGTCCAAACTTTAAAGTGTTGAACCTTATATGTTAAAGGAAGGAGCAATGCCTGATAGTCCTTAACATCTCCATGTACGCAACATATGTTTACAGTTTGAGTGTTACAAAGGTCAAGACAGTCACATCTGACAACATAAAGGTCACATCCCGAGTCCAATAATGCCGAGATCTCACAGCCCCCCAGCTTCACCAAGAGCATTAAGCCGTCCCTTTTTACTGAAGAATAAGGAACACAGGAGCAACAAACCCCAGCCAGTCCAATTTCCATCGATTGAGCAGGGAATAGGCGACATTCTCTCACCAAGTGGCCGGGTTGATCACACCAGAAACATCTTCGTTCAGCTCCACTGCCAAAATATCCACGGCGACGTCTATGACCATCTGTCTCCCCAGATGTTGGCACTACATCAACAACTGGATCCCCTGGTGGCCTTAATGAGGAAAGTTGATTTGAAGGTCTTAAAGCCCGTGAACTTTGGTCCTGATTCCTGTCCATTCCTCACGTACAACATCCAAGATACCTCAACAGCATTTAGACAATTTCTTCTGTAAAATCCACCAACTACATAAACTTCATTATTGTATGCAGCTACGTCCCGCTCCTGATGTGCACGCCTTTTGAAAGAGAGAGATGTTTGTTTGAAGTATTTGAATGAAGTTCCTGTCTCTACAATCTCCTGTGTTTCTGTGCAAATCTGTGACCCAAGCGTGACAAGCAATCAGCCAAAAAGGACAGGTGCTGTTCAGGCTTTTAAGTATGTGAAGCGCCACACGAGAAGGATATCACGAGACAGAGCAGCCGCACCAGTCCAGCAAGTAAGGAAGCAGCATGAAGGTAGTCTATCAGCATTTTTAAGGAGTGTCCGTGTCTTCTAGGGGTGTGGTCAGCCCCCCTGCTCACAAGTTTAAACAAAAGAAGATGAAGGGGTGACCTGATTGATGTGTTTAAAATGATGAAGGGAATTAGTCCAGTGGATCAAGACGGTGACTTTAAAATGAGGTCATCAAGAACACGGGGACACAGTTAGAAACTTGTTAACGGTAAATTTAGCGGTTTAGAGGTTCACATGAACCCATTCACATCAACGGAATGGTTGTTGAGCCTGTTTCATCCTTTAAGTTCCTGGGGACCCACATTTCAGAGAACCTATCCTGGTCCACCAACACCTCTAGCCTGGTCAAGAAGGCTCACCAGCGCCTATTCTTCTTGAGAACACTTAAGAAGAACCAGCTGTCCTCAACTACTCTGGTGAACTTCTATCGCTGCACAATAGAAAGCATCCTAACCAACTGTGTCACAGTTTGGTACGGAAGCTGCTCTGTTGCTGAGCGTAAGGCACTGCAGCGGGTGGTGAAAACTGCCCAGCGTATTATAGGGACTCCACTTCCAGCCATTGAGGACATTCAAAAGAAACACTGTGTGCGTCGAGCACGCAGTATTCTTAAGGATTACTGTCACCCCGCCCACAAACTGTTTTCTCTCCTGCCTTCTGGTAGGCGCTTCAGGTGTCCCAGGTCAAGAACCAGCAGACTGAGGAAGAGCTTCATTCCCAGAGCTGTCTCCTTATTGAACTCTGCCCCCCACTGACACCTGCCCACACCTCACACACCCCTATACTCTTCCCATTACCACTACACTATTTAATACGGACTGCGCTACAATATACATACCTGTTTGAAAATACAAATATCCATGCACAATACATTTGTACACTTCTGATTGAGTATATATTCGTACAGGTCTACTTGTAAATTCCTGTCTATAGAAAAAAGCAACCTGTATATTATGTTCATATCTATTTGCAAATTCCTGACTACAGTTAATAGCAACTTGTAGATACTGTTCATCCATTGTAAATTTATAAGTATAGTTACTAGCAATCTGTATATTATGCTCACATACGTAATATCATTCTGTAATAGTTACCCATAGCCTCTCCCTGCACATGTCCCTTTTAGGTGTACTTAGAACTTATACGTTTATCCTGCACTTTCTGCTAATTGCACTTCTGGTTAGACCTAAACTGCATTTCGTTGCCTTGTACTTGTACATGTGTAATGACAATAAAGTTGAATCTAATCTAATCTAAAAAAGTCTAAATTTCACACCAACATTTGGAAGTTTTTCTTTACACAAAGAACGACACACACTTGGAATAAGCGACCAAGTCATGTGGTAGACAATAAGACTTTAGGGACTTTCAAAACTCGACTTGATGTTATTTTAGAAGAAATAAGTGGAGAGGACTGGCGAACTGTGTTGGGCTGAATGGCCTGTCCTCGTCCCGAGTGTTTGAATGTTCTAGAAAATACCTTCTTAAAAGTGTGAAAAACGCTAGTGCAGCCAGAGATCATTTTTGTTTCAAAACACTTTTTAAATTACAAAACACTGTAGTAGTGCAGATGTAGCCTCGAACTTTTTAGATTTAGAGTTCTCACATGTTGACTGCATTTCATTTGCAAGGATACGTTTGCCAAGAACACAATCAAAAGTGCCAGTCTCGTAGTTCTCACTCTGTAATCCCAGATGACCTTAATATCTGTGACCCTGTGATGTCACTGGCTGCACATTTCCGGGTCATTTATCTGGCAACATAAAATAGTGGCACCTGTGAAAAAAAAGAAAAGGTACTCAAAAAAAGACGCAAAAATACCATATCTACTCGCGTTTAAGTTCTCCCCTGGATAAGTCGGGCTTGATTTTACCGTATAGTTTCTGGTATTTTATAACGTTGGTCGTATAAGTCGAATGTGGAAAACTGATGCTATTGGTCCAAGAGATTACGATATGCTAACGCCCACATGAGAGAGTAACCACGAAGCACACGGCCTTTTGTGCCTACGTGACCACCCGGTAATACCCGCACTATTCTGAAGCAACGTTTACACTGTTTTGTGTTTTTTGTATCTCACATCCTCATACACCTTTATAGTGAGAGCATCCCTTATCTACGATGGAGCGTTCGATGTGGACGCTGAAGGGACAAAAACACCCATTTAAAATAAAAAGCAATTTCTTTATTTCTTGGTGAATTAAAGAGACTGCAGCCCCCCGTTCTGTGCCACTGACGAGTTAGAACAGACAGCCTGCTTTAAAAGAAAGAAATCCTCTCTTTATATTACTTCGCTTATTCATTAACCAAAGTGAGAAAAAAAAAAACATGGCAATTCATTTTGAGGTCATACATAGATTGCTGTGAATTTATTACATGCAAGAGTGTACAGAGTTTATTACCAACTTAAAGAGTCATCGGGGCACTCGCATTCCTAAAAATACGCCTTTATCAGCTCACACACACACACACACACACACACAAGCAGTTTAAAGCAGTTTCTTATAGTTCAGTACATTAGGTATAAAGGAATTACATTCTTATAGCTTTAATATCTTCATTAGATTTTGATTGGTTAGATTAATAAATCCTTATTTATTAATCCATAAGGGACATGTTTCTTATCGTTTTAAGCAAGAATTCAGAAACGATCACATTGATTTATAATATCACAGGGTGTTCTGTTAGTATCAAGAGGTCAGCATTTTCTCATAAAAGAATGCAATCTAATAATAATATCTAATAATTATGTGCACAAGCTTAATTCTTTTTCTACCTAAATGAAGAACAAATCATATAGAAGTAAAAATCATATAACTCTCTGCAGCACGATTAATACAAAATACAGTCCTTGGTATTGTGAGGTAAATACTTATAATCATTACAGTTAATAATGGTTTTCTTTCTTATCAATCAGAAGAAAATATGAAGCTGGTTTTAAATTAAAAGTCATTGAAGTGGTGAAAGAAATTGGCAACTGCGCTGCTGCAACAAAATTCAATGCGTCTGAGAAACTGATGAGAGATTGGAGGAGGCGAGAAGATTAAGTGTTGTGTTTTTGAACGGGTGTACAAGTCGGGTCTGATTTTATGATCGATTTTTTGGGTTTCAACACCCTGACTCATACTCAACTGAATGAAATAAACTTATCAGAATTCCAATTTACATTTTCCAAAGCATAGAATAAATCAGGAAAGGTCCATCCAAGTACCAGAAGGAAGTTAAATCAATATTATAAAATGAAACCAAGTCGTTATGATTGAGCGTATTTATTTTTAATTTTTTTACATTTTACTTTGTCCAGAACTTTGTCACTTGTGTTTAGTATCTGCCACTAAATCAGGGTTTTCTTTTACAGCAGAGTTCGACTCTTTCATTTGTTATTTTTAATTTATTGTTTTCTTGTAATTCTTGTCAAATATTTTGGGTTGTTTCTAAACACTTTGTGAGTTTTGCCTTGCAGTCACGAGGGCAGCTCGTGGGGTTGTTAGGGCTGATTTATACTTCATGCTCAGAATGCGTACGCGCCCGCATCATGGCTGCCACGTGTTCCCAGCGTTCATTTCACGTGTCCTCTGAGCAGGTCCTCAGAAATTAACGCGACGCATGCGCGAGTTGCAGTACCAGCAAAAAATCGGGGGGCGCAGTGTGCTAAAAGTCGGAACGTGACGTCAGAGTCTCTGTTTACTACCTACATGTGACAGCAAGCCGCTGTGCAGATCCTACAGGGATCAATGTGCGCGCTTTGCTGTTTGATGAATGGTTCAAAGTGGTGAAGCAAAATGCCGACATACAGATACATTCGTGGTGCTTTTATATTCAAGCGTCGCATATTCCCGATCGTAATGACACGACACATTTTAAAAGTCTCACATACCATCTTTTGTGCCGTCTATTTTTTATTTTTTTACTTTACCTGCTGTCAGGTCCAAGAAGGTCGTAGCGATTAAAAACTGGGATGACGTTTACGATGGTCTGCTTTAATAATAAAGTAAACTACGAGGTTAAAGTGGACATTTCGAGATTAAAGCCGAAATTTCCACTTTAATCACAAAATACACGTTTTCACCGTGTCTTTTATTTTTTTCTCAGTGGCTCAAATACAGTGCTATACATTATGTTGCCGATGTGAAGTTGCAAAAAAAAAAAAAAATAGACGGCACAAAAGATGGTATGTGAGACTTTTAAAATGTGTTGTGTCATTACGATCGGGAATATGCGACGCTTGAATATAAAAGCACCACGAATGCATCTGTATGTCGGCATTTTGCTTCACCACATCGAAGCATTAATCCCGTAGGATCTGCATAGAGGCTTTCTGTCACATGTAGATAGTTCCCGAACGTATGGTTCAAAGCGGAGCTTCTTGGACCTGACAGCAGCGGAAAGCAGCAATAGATCGCCACGCAGAACAAATTAAATGTCTGATATTCCAACTCTCTGCACGTTTAGGATCTTTAGATTTATACTTGATATCACTTTCATGATGAAATGCATTAAAGTGTGTATGTTACACTTTACATATAATTTAGTTTAAATAATGAATACTGCTAATAATTACACACATGGGGGTGTCACGGTGGTGGAGCGATAGCACTGCTGTCTCGCAGGGAGTTATGTTGCTGGTATTTCCTGCTTGTATTCCACACTGTGCTCCGGTTTCCTTCCAAAGATATGCAGATTTGGGGATCTGGTGCCACTAAAATGACGCTAGTGTATGTGACTGTGTGCTTGTATTCACCTTGCGATGAGCGGAGACCTTGTCCAGGGATTGTTTCTCACTCGTCCCCAATGCTTGCTGGAATGGACGCATCCCTGGATTGATGGATTTAATCAATAAACATCCTTTTCAGAGACATTGCGGTAAGGTGTTATTTGAATTTAATAGGTGTTCTATGCAATTCACAACACAGAGAAGCCGAACCTGTTCTCACCGTGATGATATCTCGCACTGCCACCTGGTGGATTCCTCCAGATTTACGTAAAGTACGTGCGCAAGTATGAACACTACAACGCTTGCGTAGCAGGAGCGTCCGCTGCAGCATGCGTCGCGTCTCGTGAAGTATAACTCCGGCCTTAGGGGCGTGTCCTAAGAGGGTCATGAACTTTTGCCTAGCGACTCGGCGGGTACAAAAGGTCATCCTAGGGATCACGTCCTTATCCGAGTCTTGAAGGATTCAAATGCCTTGTTCTTTCAATTTTAATTTTTGTCATTCATACAACTTCTTACTGGTTTTCGACTTGCGCTTATTATTTTGACTACGATATTTGACTCCATGTTGGTTTTGGCTGCAGTGGGCTGGCTCCCTACCCGGGATTTGTTCCTTGTGCCCTGTGCTGGCTGGGACTGGCTCCAGCAGACCCCCCCGTGACCCTGTCTTAGGATATACTGGGTTGGATGATGGATGGATGGTTTTGGTTATTAATTCATCTTTCTCTCAGTTTTGGCCTTTTTGTCTACGCCATTTCTCCTGGTATCGCTTAAAAAACGTTTCGCTTGCTTATGATCTGGCACAACACAAGTCATACCACCCTGGCCAACTCCCAGTGGACAAACGTCCTGAACCTGTAAATTACAGTACGCTACATCAAGGCAGCAGCCAAATATACAAACATAATCTGAAAATGTAGAATTTTAAACACTCGTATTTTAAAATTGTGCACAACATGCACCATCACAACGTGCTACACGAGACACAAAACACCAAAATGAAGCACAAGGGATTTCCTCTTCAGCTGGCATTTGAAAGGCCCCCACAAGATGGCCACTCAACGATTTTTCACCATGTCACCCTGCTGTGATAACTGCAGAGTCGAGTCAGTACAACACGCAGTAAAAGGGTCTTTACTCAAAGGAGGCGGGTGTGGCGCGAGGGGGGGATACACTTTGGTACACCACTGCGTGGAGCGCACACAGCGGGGTCGGGCTTTGATCATAACTGGTGACAGAGGAATGGTGCGCTGGCACAGAGATACGCGTGAGCAAGATGGAGTCAGTTAGGTGGGGTAGTCGGCACCGTCGAGGGACCGTGAGAGAGATCGGTTTCATGATGTTTTATCGTTTTGTATTTAATGTGAGAGCGGCTGGGGTGAGCCTTAGAGTTCGTCTGTTAAGTTCCCAGGATCATCAAATCGAAGGTTGGATCTGCTCAACGGCAGAGCAGAGCGGACATGTTGATGTGCACAGCCGGCTCTAAAGAGGGGAGTGGGTGGTCTGGAGAGCTGAGAGAGCGAGAGACTTTCAGGGGGAAGATGAGGAAGAGTGGCCAAGAGAGCCCCTGAGGGCTTCACTAGACGTGACTGGCTGAATTGTTGAGCCCGTATCAATACTTCCTTCAACGTGTGAATATTTTCTGGGATTATTTATCGATTGCTTTTGAATGTGCCACTGGAAAGCCCCGTGCTATTAAAGTGGGGTTTGGCACTCGACTAATACAGATGATCTATTTCTTGCACTATTTTTTAGTGATCTGTGTCTCTCATTACCTCACTGGTGCTCAGTTCATAAAGTACAGGCTGCCCAGGTTGGGATGCATGCTGGGGCCAAGGGCATGGAGTATCACTCCTGCTCACTACGTGTGGAGCATTTACTGTGAAAGGCACTATACACAATACAGGGACTTTGGTCCGACTCCATAATTCTTCTGTCTTAAGAGTTTCTGATCCCAGTTATCACCTTAGCCCGTTCAACTCGATTCCAGTTCCTTACGTCAACTGCCATCCACGCAGTTCAGAACGTCCATGGCTCGAGTTTATGGACACAAACAGACTTGAAACAGAGAGGGCTGAGACCCTGAGAAAATCCTCACCTGTGACGTCAAATACAAGAACGTTATCAGAGGGAACAAAGTGAGGGATGGAAATCAAAGTCGAAGAGAAATGAGTCGTGTGGCAGACGACTGGGGATCCTACCCAGACGGGACACCTGGAAGAACCAGGATAGGGCCAATACCACCCTTGGGCCACTAGAGGGCAGCTGCCTTGGTCTGCATGAGGGCCACGGGATCAGAGCTTAGAAGCTCATCCCTGTTGGGGCCCGTGGCCACCGCCAGGGGGCGCCCAGACGTTTATGGAACCCTGGATGGCAGCACCAGAAGGAATTCCAGGGATACCCGGGGTGCTTCCAGGTGCTCATGCAGCACTTCTACCACACCAGGAAGTGCCGCCGGAAGATCGTCACAGAGCACCTGGGCACATCCAGGTGGCTATAAAAGAGGCCGCCTCCCTCCAGTAGACGAGCCGGAGTCGGGAGGAAGAAGACGGAGCTTGGGAGGAGAGGAGTAACGGCAGCTGAAATACTGAGAGACTGGTTGATTTAGGGATTGTGGTGCTGTTTATTATATCGGTTTTGGGACATTCAGTGTCTGTCTGTCTTTCCACATTCGTTACACAGCTACTCCAGTCCCACACCGTACATTTAATTTTGTAATAAGCAGATGTCTGTGAATGCCATTCTGCTATCTTAAAGTAGGATATGTATGTGCCGATATGTGTGTGTCATAAAGATAGTAATCACATGCCTGGCAGGGGTGGTTCAGAACTAAAATCAGCCAAAAAGTTGGTGTGACAATGCCAACGCCATCACAATGAAAAAGCATTTCTATAAATCCATAACACATTATAGCAGCCTATAGTGGAACAACAAAAGGGTCCAATAATTCAAGTTATAACAGGCGCCACCTGAAATTAGGGTGACATGTCTAAGATCAGGAAAACTGCACTTCAAACTGCAGAGCCTTACGTTTATGGGAACCAGGGATGAACCACAGGCAGCCGTTGTCTAGCGTGGCATCTTCCAGTGCGATCCACAGGCCCATCACCTTGCCCAGTGGCTCTGTGTGAAGGAAAGTGGCATCTTGGTGGGGAGTCACTAAGGCCAAAAAAAGGAAGAGTAGATCAGTGAACAAATCAGAACTACATGGAATAAAAATGGCAGTCATCTTGTGTACACTCTTCCGCTCAACAGTTTCCTGACTTCAGTGGGTACAAAGAAGGAACAACTGTGAAGGCGATGCCACGCCATGACAAGGCACACTTGCTGGGTCAATTTAGAGTCTCCATTCCATCTGCTGGACTGAGGGATAAGAGCCAAGTGAAGACATGGAGGACATTCCAGCTACCCAGTGACGTCACCCCGGCCCGGCCTTTAATTTTCACAAGGCCTAAATGTTCACTTCCGAGGCAGCAGGGGGTGCTTCACAACAAGAGGGAAGGTTGGCGTCCCCTGTTTAGGGCCATTGGCTTGCAGTACTGGTGGCATTTGCGCATTAGATGAACACTCCACCCAAAAATGATCTTTATTTTATATGGCACTGACAACCTTGTACTTAGTAGTGATGGCTGAGAAAACATTTTAAGCTCATGCTTTCATGAAAAATTGAGCTAATACATTTTAGGAGGAGATATGCAAGTACGAACTTCACTGTACTACTGTATGTGCAGATGACAATAAGTTTTACCGGACTTGACCCAAAAAAGGAAAAGGACTGAAGAGAAATATCTGACAGAGCCCTTTTGGTACCAACTGTAATAAAATACGTCCTATCAGATAAGAGGAGATTTAAGCCAGGAAGGAACAGCGTCAGCAATGCCAAATGATGAAGATGGAGGACGAAGACTATTATGATTCACAGCATCAAAAAGCACAGCGAGAGTAGCAGAGTGTTGGGCGGCCGGCTCAGCATCAGCAGATAAAATTGATGCTCTCTTACCTTCTCCACCAATCCCAGGTTGCTAGAAAATAAAAAATCAAAAGTAAGCTGACATTGCATCTCACCTTTGTCCCCGAGTCTACTTACAAAACCACAAACATGCACAAAACAGAAGATGAAAAGCAAGAACATAAGGCAGGACTCCACCACTATGACCTCTGGTGTGGCTGCTGGACTTTGAAATTTCTGGTAAACTCAGTTCATCGCCTCTCACGTTTCTGTTTTGTCGGCCTGTCATCAGACACACTCGATCAGCATGTAAATCATGTCCAGTGTGAACAATTCTACTTGTGCAGATACAGGAGAACGGGCCGGAGGGGCTTGCTGTGAATTCGCCTGTCGGTTTGTGTCACGGCGCCCTGCGTCTGAACTCTGAGGAGCGCTACACAGCCAGCACGTTATATTGTATTGTTCTTTAACGTTATGCGCATCGCACCATTAATTGTCAGTCCTTAAGACGTTGCTGGTTGCTGGGGGAGGGTCTTCACACACCGCGGCACGGGACGCCATCGCCATGACACGTTAAATACCGGTGTGACTCTCTGTGTTCCCCTTGCTTCGTATCACACTTCTTTAGTCGGAGTCTCTGGTTTCGATTTTCTTTCTTTGATGTACTTATTTGATTACGACTTCTCTTAACGTTTTCAGCTTTGTCTTCCGATCTCTCTGCCCTCGTTTTCTTTTCCTTCATCGCCTTGCCCTGAAGACTTGACTCTTTTCAGTGGCTTGGCTCAGCTACAACAGTGTCCAGGCAGGCAGTGTGGTGTGCCGGTTAAGGCTTTGGAGGTTGAGGGTTCAAATCCCACTTCTGACACCACTGTGCGACCCTCAGCAAGTCACATGACCTGCCTGCGCTCCAATTGGAAAACCGAAAAAAGAAATGTAACCAATTGTATCATAAGTAGCCTTGGATAAGTAAATGGGTTGACCCCTGACGTTACAGTTTTAATGAGTTACAATACAATA
This sequence comes from Polypterus bichir lapradei, assembly GCA_026402145.1. NCBI lineage: Eukaryota > Metazoa > Chordata > Cladistia > Polypteriformes > Polypteridae > Polypterus > Polypterus bichir. The sequence continues at coordinate 127,618,455 of JANRMT010062806.1, read as the reverse complement.
CAATCTATTTTTGCATGACCCAAAAATCTCACAAGAAGTGCCACAATGGACTTTAACAGGCCCTGCCTCTTGACAGACCCCCAGCCTTGACTCTCTAAGAAGACAAGGAAAAACTCCCAAAAAACCCTTGTAGGGAAAAAAATAGAAGAAACTTTGGGAAAGGCAGTTCAGAGAGAGACCCCTGTCCAGGTAGGTTGGGCGTGCAGTGGGTGTCAAACAAAGGGGGTCAATACAACACACAGAACAGAACACAAGTCATCCTCAATACAATATAAAAATAAAATTATTACAAGTACAGAGCAGAAGTCAACAGTAGATGATATCCCATAATAGGATTTGGATTTGTTCAGAGAGTCCTGGAGACCTCGGCCATCAAGCTGCCTCCCCTATTGGCCATTCCACAGCTGAGTCGGCGCTGGGCCAGCCAATCCGATGAAAGGACCCCTCTACCCCACGATTCCTGCGATCCTCCATCAGGGATGACTTTACCTTAGGCAGGCAGGTGCGCCGTGGCACCAAGTGGCGCATTTGAGCACCAATTTGAGTTCTCTTCTTGTATTTTTTCTCTATGGGTGTTGGGCACATATTTCACATGGATTCTGGAGTTTTGAACCCGGCAGAATAGGAAATTCATATTGACTTTGCAAGATTCACAATGCTTAATAATTGGAGGTTTTATTGCATCTTATGATGTCAAGGATTGGACGGGCTTGGGTATTCAACAAGCAGTTCATGTGGCAGTCCCTTGCGGTTCATTGACGGTGCTGGCGTTGGCGAGTTTTCTCTGCTTGTATTAATTACTGGATTTGTTTCATTTTAGTGCTCAGTTTTTGTTTGCCCCTGGATTGCCTTTGCTTTCGAGCTCCTCGGAGTTTAGTTTGTTCCAGACCAGCATTTTTGTAAAAATAAATCTTTTTACTTATGAATATTTGCTCTTTATGCGATTAGCTGGGGTTTGCCAGTTTTCTCACCTTTAGTGGGCATTTGCAGTCATTTTTGGGAACAACTGTGCTTGGGAACCCCGGTTTCACAGCACTCCTGACCTCAAACTTGAAGCAGCGGATTCAGAAAAAGCATTTTTATTGTTACTGCACTCGTTGGCAGTGGCGTATACTTGAGAAGTTTCGCTTCTTTAAGGTGTGAAGTATTCGTCTTGAATTTGATACGCAGGCTGTCATTGTCAAAGGACTTGTGAGATCTTACACACAGGTGATTATTACAAATCTTTGTTTAACATTCTTTCACTGGATGACCGTTCCTTTATTTAAACCCAACCATCAGAGTTAGTTTGAATCTGGTACCAGAGAAATGTGTTTTGAATTTTTGGCATATTTCATAAACAGTTTGACACAGGTGAGGGGACGCTGGTGCACGCAAGTTGCTGCCGCTCCTCCCTGTTAACAACACTTTTCACAAAATTCGCTTTAATTCTACACTTTCTCACGCTTGTTTTATTTCTTTTATTGTACGTATAGTTCGTGGATACAGCCGACTTGAATTGCATGGATTTGGCTTAATATTTACAGATTTTATGGACTCTACTTTGACTGGGAACAGCTGAGTCTGTGGATCACGGGACGAGACCTACGAACATTTCTTTGTACCTGACATATATGACCTCGGGATGATCTGTCTCCGTGATTATATTCGCTATGCTGATCTGCTCCCGATTCATCTTACAGTACTCTACGACTGAGATCTGATCTGATGCTCATACTAACCTGGCTTATGGCTCCGGGGCGATCACGCATGAAACTACCAAGCGTACCCATTTGTGGCCGAGTATTGGAACCTCCAAATCCTGCTACCTCCTCCTGCTATGCTTTTGCTGCTTTGCTGTCACCGTTCACCTCATCTACGCTTCCACACCCGCCTGTCCTAATGGTTCTGCTGTGCTGTGCTGCTTCTCCACTGCTTTTCAGATAAGTATTGACAAGTTTTAAGTGCCTTGAGCATGGGAAAGGCGCTATATAAATAACATGTATTATTATTATAATGAAATGAATTTGAACAAAACCATTCACTTCAAGAAAATCACTACGCTTTGTCCATTCCACTAGATGGCAGTACTAACTCAGTATCAGTGCTTTATTCTGCTACAGGGGTCTCAGTTCAGAGTCTCTTTTGATGGTCCCAACCCTCGGCTCCAACGCCTCCGTGCATATTTAACAACCGGGGATTAAGAGCCGTTCGATCAAAACGAGTAAAAACACAACAAGTATCGATCACGCACCCCTGTATGTGTGATCCCCCTCAGTTCTACCTTCAGAAGCGATGGTGACAGTCACAGACTGAATCATCTGTGAATCTGTAGTACTTTGTAAAAAGATTACAATATGCAAGCTTTTGAGGCAACTCAGGCCCCTTCTTCAGGTAAGATGTAAAGACCCTAACCCTAACCCTAATTCATAATGGCTAACACGGTACACCACCCTAGTACTAAGAGCTCTATTACATTTTTTGTGGACCTGAGCAGATCAACATTCCTGAGACCTTCATCTTTCTTTATTTTCAGATATTGTATGATGGACACCAGTTGTTTGGGCTCATTTTGTATCTCATTATTGTTTGGTTGCTAATTAAGGAAAAAGAAACAATTAAGGGGTCTGAGTCTTCAGGAGCAAGTCAATTCAAATTACAGGTAGTGCAAAAGAAGTTAATTGGCAGCAAAAACAGGTCACTCATTAAGAAAAGGGTTAGAATGAAAAGCTGCAGCCACGGTGGTCCTCCAGGACTGGAGTTGGTGACCCTTGTGCTGGAATAACCCTAACCTGCATGCCTTTTACCATACGAACAACTGTAACCCTACTTTAGCCCACCCCTGTATAAGCTCTGTGGTGAACCAGAAATCCAAAGCACTGAAGAGTTTCAAAGCCCACTAGAGGGGGAATAACACCATCCAGTAATAAGGGCAAGCACTGAATCTTTATAAAATACAAGATTTATTCATCACAAAACATATTGCAATCACAATGAAGCTCCGTGGAGCACAAAGGCAAAATGAAATTGCCAGCGATGTAGACAATCCAAATCAAACACGTCTCATCCGTTTCCTCGTGAATTCACAATGAACTGCAGGAACCGTGGAAGACCCTCTGGTTTTATAGGGCGGGGAGGAAGTTCCTGGAGGCGACTGTCAGGTGGGTGACATGATGTTGTGACGTCACACAGGTGACAGACAGCATAAAGGACAACTCAGTCAGACAGTTCCAGGCGTGAGAGCCATCTGCTAGTTATATAAGTTCTATTAAATGTTTGCCTACATACAATACAATTTATTTTTGTGTAGTCCAAAATCACACCAGGAGGGCCGCAATGGGCTTTAACAGCCTGTGACGATGCGGGTTCTGGCTCCACACTACCGTCTGCTGTTTGGGAACCCTTGAACCCAACACCATCGATAATGCTACTGAGTGAGCTAGTCAGTGGAGGCAATAACATCTGAGCAAGGGGATGGTATAAAGTGCAAAAGTGCTTTTATCAAAAAACAATCATCATTTGAACAATCAGGTGTTCAAATAAAGTGCAGTGCAGTTCCAAAGTTCTTCAATAAATAATCCATAAAATGTGGAGGTTAAAATCAACAAATAGAAAAACCAATCCATTAAAATTCAGAGGTTAAAACGTTTCATGTGGAAGCAACCTTTTAAAACAACAACAATCCCGGTGCCTTCTTTTATGCTGGCGCCTCACCTGCTTCTCCCATACGGGCCCACGCAACAGGCGAGACGCTCCCTGCAGCTGCCCTTTTCTCACTCAAACACGAGACTGGAGACCTCCTGATCCCTGGCTTTGGTCCGGCACTCATCCCAGCCTCGAGACTTGGACTCCTTGGTCTCCAGGACTGCCACTCCAAGCCTCCCGACTTCCGCGGCCTTCCGCGGCCAGTCGCCTTCCCCTGGTCACTCCCGCTACCTGATCGCTCAGCGGGAGCGACATCCAACATCAACACCTGGGCGTAGGCCTAACACCCAGGCTTCTCGCAGCTGCCCGCGAGCGCTCGATCGCTCGTCCACATACACGCACCGCGTGTCTCTCTCTCTCGCACCAACCGGCTTCCTCTCTCGCTCCCATGTAACCTCCGTCCTCCCTTTTTCTCTCTTTTCCTCTTTTCGTTCGAACGACTTCTTTTAAATGACGAGGGGCCATGACAGCTGCAGCATTAGCCACGGGAGCAATCACGGATGTGGGCAGTTCCTCACCTGTGCACTCGGTGAGAAACGCCCACACCCCCGAGCGTCCCGCGGCTCGCCATGGCCCAACGCCCCCTCGCTAAGTCGCCACGAGAGCGGGGATTATTTATTTAAAAATGAATGGCCTTTGCTCAGTGAGCTGTGGACCCACTATACCACACAGCCCCCCAGCCTTGACTCTCTAAGAAAAAAAGGAAAAACCTTGTAAGGAAAAAATGGAAGAAACCTCCGGAAAGGCAGTTCAAAGAGAGACCCCTTACCACGTACCAGTGGGTGTTAAAAAGAAGGGTGGGGGGTCAATACAACAGAACACACAGAACAGAAGAAAAGTCATCCTCAATATAATATTACACGTACAGAGCAGAAGTCCACAGGAGATGACATCCCATAATAGGATTTGGATTTGTTCAGAGAGTCCTGGAGACCTCTGCCATCAAGCCACCTCCCCCTATTGGTCGTTCCACAGCTCTGGCCAGCCAATCCGATGACAGGACCACCTCTATACCCGATGATTCCTGTGATCCTCCATCAGAGATGACTTTACCTCAGGCAGGCAGGTGGGCAGTGGCACCAAGTGGCACATCTGAGTACCGAGAAGAGACTAAGCTGTATATTAGTGCATAGACCCTGGGATCTTCTTACAGCGCCTACACGGTGTATTCTAACTATTTTGTGCCTCTGAGATTACAGTTGAGTCTCAGTTAGTAACCTGCCTTGTCGTGTGTAAGGCACGGCGGGCACACAGTTTTAAAGTGTGCCCTAATGTGCCCAATAGTATGAAATGTAACACACTCTATTGAACGTGCAGCGCCGTACGTTTAGAGCGTACTGAAGGTTAAAGTAAAGCATCTTGAAGTATAAAAACAACTGAAGTGTAGACAAGAGACTTTTTTTCCAATTTTGTTGTTGCCTTTTATTTTATGTGTGTAACAATTCTTGTGTGGACTGTTTGCTTTGAATTTTCTCTAAATCTTTTAAATGAACTTTTGGACTTTTCGGTAGGCATTTGATCCTGGCCTTACTCACCAGCAGCTATACCAGAGTATCTAAGTTTGTGGAGTAAACGCCATACTGCGTCACTTTTTGTGCAATTGGACTTCCCGGTTATTGAAGTTCTTGCTCTTAGATTAGGTTTTGATAAAAGATGGGCTTGACTGACTCTCAGTTTAGACCCCCTGCCTGTTCCTGTCTCCGTTCATTTTTCATCAAATCCAAACCGCCTCGCTTGAGTGAGTACAACACCCCATTGAAATGTTGTGGCACACCACAGAACTGAAACTGGGACGATCAAAGACCACCGGAGATGGCGGACTCTTTTAAAGGTGGTGTGACTGGCGAGCAAGGCCATCAAGTATACAAATGACATAAAACATTCAAATGCCGTATCATCTGGTGGCTCAGGGTTTCTCTCGTCGGGTTCTACTCTTCATTTTAGAGGCCCATTTGACAGCTAAACCAGCATGAAGATCACGGAGAGCAAAACACAATGCAGCTTAATAAGTGTGGACGACCATCGTTGATCTTGGTAAACCAAAGGGGTGACACAAGTGCATACCGTACCTTGAAGATGTACATGCTCTGAACCACCACCGGCTCCATGAGGCCCAGCTTCCTGACCAGCTCCTGAAACAAGAGCCATTCATTAGAGACGTCTGCTCAGCTCGAGCCTGGGGTCATCTAAGCAATCGGTCATTTACACAAGTGCCACTCACCTGGACATGAGGAGAATGGGTGACATTTTTAAAAACAGCGTCTAAGGCGTGAAGTGCTGGAAAAATGAAAAACATAATAAAATTAAACAGACGCACTTGAAAAAAATGGCATCAGCAGAAAGTGTTGGTGACGTAGCAGCAAGTAACTGACAGAGGATCTAAAGAGCTCCTTAAAGACGTAACTCAGAAAACTCAAAAGAGCGAAAAGTGACAAAAGTGGACCTGCTTCACAAAATATGTCTGATTAAAACTTAAATTAAAACTACATTAAAATTAAAACACAGAAGCCATGCTCATCGTTCATATACTGCGACTCGCCATGGAGCACTCCAGTAGACCCTGAAACCAGAATGAGCATCAAGGAGACTACAGTTATTTTTAAAAAAGGGTCGTTTATTAATTAAACATATTAATAGCAAGGAGGGATGATCTCAGGGAGAGCTCAATGTACCAAAATTCAGTGCAATATGGAGGGCAGGGGTCCTCAGTCCCAGTCCTGGAGGGCCGCAGTGGCTGCAGGTTTTTGTTCTAACCCAGTTGCTTAATTAGAAAGCAATTCTTGCCAATAATTTCATTTCATGGCTCGTTGGTGCTTTAACTCTGCTATGTCGGCTCATTCTCATATCCTCGATGTTCTTCCTCTTTTTAATCCTCTCATCCAAATGATTTGAAGGCTAAAATGGAGGAGTAGTTCTCAGTCCTTCACTTTTTTCTCTTCACTTTCCTTCCGCGTATTTCATTAAGCCCAATAGTGATTGATATATACACACAGGTGTCAAGGGAAACGAGCTCAATAAAGAGATATGCTGCTCTCTTTTGTCATTAGCATGTTATTGCTAATTAGGAGCAAATTAAAAACCAAGAATACAGTCGTTTAAGACTAAAATAAGCAATAAGGGTACAAAATCCTAACGAGCGAGACCACTAAAGTGAAGCAGAAGTGTTACTGGAGCAAAAACCTGCAGCCCTCCAGGACCGTGATAGAGGACCCCTGATGTAGGGGAATACTTAGTTGCTCAACTCCAATGACTGCGCCTTTAAAAAGAAGAAGAACAGTAACAATAACACAGGACTATATAAATATTAAAAATCATGAATAGAATTTAAAATATAACTAGCTGTGTAAGCCCAGGCTCCTAGAAACCATTGAAATCGTCAGAAACGAACTGACATGCAGAGTCGGCGGTGTCGTTTTGCGGATGTGCTCGCCCCCCTCGTCTATCAGCGACTAAGCGAGTTTCTCTCTCGTTTGTCTCTCCTCGGCGGTCTCACTTTGGCGACGGGGTCGCTTTCTTTCAGCTTCATGCTGTAGCGTCGAGTTATCGACTTGTTAACTTGGGGCCTCCTTGCCGGCTCATGTGAGCGTCACGCCGTAGCCTCGGACGGACAGACAGACAGACTTCCACATGTAGAGATTCCTCCGCAGCCTCTCTCAGGGATTTCCCTGACCGAAGCACAGAGAGCAGGCCTCTGTTGGGATGGCAGTTGTTTTATTTTGTCCTCGCTATTTCATTTACGGATCACAGTTCTGACAAATCGCTCCAGGCTTTTGGATTCAGACACTGATGGTCCCCATGTTTCTTTGGAGGAGCCTCAGTACTACTTGGACATTCATTTAGTTTTGGAGGCCTCGTTAGTTTTGTCTCTTTTACCTTCTTTTATAAACTCACAAATTCACTCTCCCCTCTCGACACCCGCATCTCCTCTTTCATTATTTGCTCCTTATTTCCTCCACTTACTGTAATTCCACTCTCAGTTTGTTCTGGGAACGTCTTAATGGTGATGTCCTCCCACACATCAGCGGGACTGCGGCTGCCATATTAAGGAGACAGGACAGCACAGACAGAGCTTTTCGGTTTCCTGTCCTCCATTGCTATCTGGCCACATCTATTGTAAAATAATCCATTTGATATTATCGGATAAACTGATCGTGCCTTTAATAACGTGTGGCAGACGCCTGGAAGGACTGGGAGAGGGACTGCGCCTCCCCCCGGACCACGAGAGGGCAGTCGCCCTGGTCTGTATGGGGGCCACAGGAACCAAGCATGGAGGCTCAACCCTATTGGGGGCCCGTGGCCACCACAGGGGGGCGCCCAAAGGATTGTGGAGCCCTGGATGTCAGCAGTTCTGCCACACCTAGAAGTGCTGCCGGAAGGAATTCCAGGGACACCCGGAGCGCTTCCAGGTGCTCGTGCGGCACTTCCGCCACTCCAATCACTAAAGGTTTTTCGTAATAGGAATCTAAACGCTGAGACGTTCAGGGTACGCACGCACGTGCTGACCTTCATATGGTCATGTGGATGACGTCACATGTCCCAACACTCTCGCTTTTCCTCTCACCTGGTAATTGCATAGAATCCATCGACAAAAATCATAAGAGAACAATATGGCACTGAGGGAGAACGTAATTCATTTTCAACTTGGTTTAAACAGTTTCAAATAAAAAATGAACGCAAGAATGGATTCCTCCATCTTTGAAACCTTCAAAATAATATTTGAGAAAATGTACGAGACCAAACAGGAGACAGAAACATTAAAGTTGCTGTTGTGATGTGAGATTTTGCATATAACTTGATAAATGTCTTGTATGTCTTTATTTATAATTTAGGCAAACCGATGGAATTTAGTGTTACTTTGGTGAGAGGTATTCGTGTTTGATTACGACTGTCTCTTTGTAATTTTACGACAGGATTTGGGGGATGTGTCTTAAACCAGTTTGGCGAGTGTTTCTTTGCTAAAGTCTTTCTCTCATCCCCCACACAAAGCCAGGTTAGCTTAACATACGGTCTTAGGGACAGGGGCAGGTGTTAAGATGTTCTGTTTCCCCCATTGGTCTGAGGTATGGCTGTTTGGAATTGGCTTGTCTCAGAGGCATCTAAGTACCGTGATGTCCTATTGGTTCGAGAGAACATCTATAAATGTACGTGCTTAACCTCACATTCTCTCTCTTACTAACATCTGAAAGAAGCATCTCTCTTGCTAACCTGTGATGATGAAGACAACACAATGAAGAGCACAGCTCAGCGGCCATATTGAACAGACATGTGGCTGAAAGCTGAGCACCAACGATGCCTTAACTAGAGACATTTGAAGTAACTGCAAGTCTGTGTGCCACCTGAGCTACACATCACCATTTTATCAGGTTGTATGGTTGCCAATATTCAAATGTACTTTGCATTTTGTTATTATCAGTAATACATAATTTGATGTGTAACTTAACTCCTGCTTGTCTTTTTACTACATCTAATTGCCTGAGGTTAGAGATATAGAAGGGAAGGTGGGGAGAAGTTATAAACAGTGGTAAGTCTGTGAGATTAGGCCTTCTCAGGCTACATATTAATAATACAATAGGGGAAAGTAGAGCAATACATATATTACTCTACCGAGATAAAACAGTTGCCAGCCAAATCATGACACAAGGAAGAACTAAAGCTCGGACCAAGGGCTGGACATGAACGTTGAAGGTTTTTGAAAAATCTGTGATTGCGTAAAGTTGTAGCTTCAATCTCACACCTTTTAATATATGGCTGATCATCCGAAAACAGTTTCAACTGCTTATAAATACACGTCACACTTCTGAGCGGAGGTCAAGGTTACACCATTACTGGTAATCACCTTTGGAACTGGACATTCAACAGAAAAGTGAAACACAGCAAGCAGTTCAATGGCCTCAGAAGGCAAACACGGCCCGCCGGCCGGCCGGCGACACAAAACAAACACGCAGGGAGAGTCCGAGCTGCACTCACCGTGTCCGACTTTGTTAAGTGAGCGCTCCTTTGGCACTAAGATGTCTCCTGCAGTGGGGAAAAAAGGAATAATATTATAGAGTTCAACAGGTCAGACAGTCCCTGTCCTGTATAGCGCCTTCCACTCACAGCGACGTCACAATGCATTTTACAAAGTGTGGCAGACGCTGGGACGCCCCTTTGACGCCGGATCCGGGGGAGCAGCCATGGGATGCACACTACGTCCCCTGGAACGCGTGGTGGCAGCCCTCCTGGGTTACATCGGGGCCACAGGAAGTGGGACTTCAGGGCTCAGCCCTGCTGTGCTCCGTGGCCACCACCAGGAGGTGCAGCCTGAATTAGGTTCATTATCACCTGAAGCACTTCCGGGTGGGCTATAAGAAGGGCCTGCAGCCACCACTCGAGAGGCCAGAGTCGGGAGGAGGAGGACGAAGCTGCCTGGGAGGAGTGGAGGAAGAAGAATATTTTGAAGTTGTTTTGTGTGGTGCTTTGTGGGACTGTCCTGTAGCTGAGGGACACGGGGAAGACATGAACGACCCTCCCAGCAGAAGAAAAGAAATCTTTTTGTTTTATTTGCACCTGCGCCTCTGTTGTCAGTCTGTGTAGGGTCGGGCGCCTATATAGCGTCTTTCACAAAAGCAAAAGGTAAAAATCAAGTTCTGGGTGTGATGTGTAGGAGATAAAGAAACGTTAGCAGGACAGGCCATCAGAATGAACAGGTCACCGTGAGCAGTGACAGCTGGGCTGTGGCAGGATAAGAAGACAGCAATGGAACAGCACAGCAGCGGGTCTGAATGTGTAACAGAATGGAACGAATGGACAGGGTAGGAATCCTCCAATTAAACTGTGCCCTGTCGGGAAGCCCGGGAGAGCAGGGCACCAAGAAAAGGGCAAGCCATTCCCCAGGACATGAAAGGACAGCCACCCTGGGTTACATCAGGGCCACGAGTATGGGGCTTAACGCTCCAGCCTGTTGGGTTACGTGGCCACCACCAGGGAGCCGTGGTCTGCAGCACGTCCGCCACACCCGCCTTAATCGAGGAACACCTGGAGTACTTCCAGGAGTCGGGTGGAAGAGGACGGAGCTCGCAGGAGAGGAGTGGAGGCGGTGAAGACAGGGACTGCGAGCTGTTATTATTATTATTATCGTGGTGGTCTGTGCACCGTGTGTACTGTGCTGTGTGGAGGAAGCAAAATAAGACATCTGGGGTCGTGTCCGTCTTTCAAAAAACAATCAGCACATCCCTGAACAAAGGGGGGCACACCTGTTTCATGTACTGCATACTCTACATACAGAAAATGCAGGACAAGCAGCCGGAAGGTGAGAATGGACAGCTGGCATGACCCGTACCGTCCAGAAGAAACTGCAGCTGCAGGGCACTAAGATAAAATGGTCCTGTCAATAAGCAGACAATCAATAAAAATGGGAATTTAAAATTTCCAAATACGCACCATTTTTGTCAAAGACTCCCTTTTCAAAGAAGAAACGAATCTTGTCCCCACTGGTCATGAAATAGTCAGCACTGCCCTTTAGAAAGAAGAAACAACTTAATGAAGGCTCATCAAGTGAACTCCACTGGGAAATGCATGGAGAAGTCCAACAGAACCTGAGTGAAGAAGGGAGAGCCCAGGGATGGCGACATGAGGCTCATTCCCACCAAAGGGACTTGGTTTCCCAGGAGCCAATGAGTCCCTGTACGACTTAAGACCCTGGGCCACTGGTGGTCTCTGTGTGTTGTGTTCCCACCGCACAACAGGAGCTGCAACCTTTATGTAAGACATGTGATGTGCAAAGAAGAGCAATGTGGTGCCAAGTACGGCACTTTGGGGAGTTCATGGGATGCCAGCCCTCAACCGAGGTCATTATTTCAATGCGGTGCATGGCACGGCGCACCGGGGAGTCAGCAATGAAGAGCGGAGTTCTCTGCTTGAGGACTGACCAAGGCTAAGATTCATTTAATGATAAACTGCTAGCCATCATCCTAATTTACATTGACAGCAGTTTGGTTATGACAGCATGTACGGCTACACTGTCACCTGCCATCGCTTTGACCAGGAAGATTGTGTAATGTGATGTCCACTTTACTGGGCCACTTCAAATTGCCACTGTTGGCCAGCATAGCTTAACACTGATCTACTTCTATTGTAATTATCACACTTTGATATCTTCTTCTTTTGGCTGCTCCAGTTAGGGGTTGTCACAGCAGATCATCTTCTTCCATCTCTTCCTGTCCTCGTCATCTTGCTCTGTCACCCCCATCACCTGCATGTCCTCTCTCAGCACATCCATGAATCTTCTCTTCGGCCTTCCTCTCCTCCTCTATCCTTAGCATCTCTCCAAACCAACACCATCTCGCCTCTCTGACTTTGTCTCCAAACCGTCCCACCTGAGCTGACCCTCTAATGTCCTCATTTCTAATCCTGTCCATCCTCGTCACACCCAACGCCAATCTTAGCATCTTTAACTCTGCCACCTCCAGCTCTGTCTCCTGTGCCACCGTCTCCAGCCCATATAACAGAGCTGGTCTCACTACCATCCTGTAGACCTTCCCTGTCACTCTTGCTGATACCCGTCTGTCACCAATCACTCCTGTCACTCTTCTCCACCAATTCCACTCTGCCTGCACTCTCTTCTTCATTCCCTGTTACTCTGTACTGTTCATCCCAAGTATTTAAACTCCTCCACCTTCACCAACCCTACTGCCTCATCCTCACCATTCCACTGACCTCCCTCTCATTCACACACATGTATTCTGTAATTATCTCACTTTGATATAATAATACTCATTTTTATTTATAACATTTTGTTACTTATATAGCGCCTTTCTCAAACCCAAGGACACTTTACACAATGTTTAAAAACCTAAGAAGCCAGAAACAAACAGCAATAACAACACAGAACAGACAAGCAGAACTTTGGTCTTGTCGTGTCTGGATATCTGCAACTCACTGCTAGCAGGAGGACCCTCATGTGCCACCAAGACACTGCAGATGGTCCAAAATGCAGCGGCCCACACCTCTTGTATTCAACCAGCCAAGATGGGCACAAGTCACTCCTCTCTTCAAGTCGCCACACTGACTTCTGTTAGCAGCAGGCATTAACTTCAGATCCTTGATAGTGGCCTACAGAGTGGTCAGCGGGTCAGCACCGGAGTACATGGAGACACTGGTGAGGTGCTTGGCTGTGCTTTAGGTCTGTCAGTGAACAGCGTCTGGTGATGCCACCCCTGTGTGGTATCAAATCTCAATCCAGGCTCTTTTCATATGTGGTTAGTGGAAACACCTCCATTCAAACTGCCGATTCCCTCAAAGTGTTTAAGAAGCGTTTGAAGACCCTGCTCTTCTGTGAATATCCGTCAAATTGTTAATAAATAGTTTTTAGCTCTGTGGATGTCTGTCTTATTGTTAACTGATCTTTTTTTAAAACAATTTTATTTAACTTGATTCCTCTACCTGTTTGTTTGCTTCGCTCAAATCTTGCAACTGATTTTAAACCCATTTTTAGCAAAGCGAATGTCTTCAAATTTTGCATACGTGCTCAGTATCGATGACAATACAATAATCCGTCAAAACCAATGCAATTACGTAACAGATTTTGCCGTAATCAATGGTTATTGACGGAGAGAGAATCAAGTGGAGTCGGTAAATACGCCTGTCGACTTGACTCGTTTACTCTTGTGAAGGAGTAGCCGCGATGATCACCGTGAGGGCGTATTGCTGTAAGTCTGCCGTTCGGTCGTCAATATTTATTTTTTCCATTGCAACCGAGCGCTAATCCCATAAGAGCCTGAACAGAAAAATGGAGACCAAAATATGAAATAATTCTGCAAAGAAGATATATTATGTAATCCTTTTAAAGACACTTTCCATTCATGAAAAATGATTAAAGAAAGATCATCTGCAAAATACTCAGAAACTAAAATTTAAAAAATAAAATATATAAAAAAAATTTTCAAGTAAAACGATTTTATTTACTTTAGTTATAAATGCACTAAAAAGCATTAAATACATTTTTCTTTAACCACCGTAGTTATATGTGACTAAATAAAATCGTGGGGCGCACATAAATTAATGCATTTCAATCAATTAATAGAAGAGCTTCATTTATAAAAAAAGATTAAAAAAAAACAACAACAACATTGGAATTCCTCACCACACTAAACAAGTTTTAAAATTTGTTTGAATCAATTAATTTGCCCAATTTAATTTAAACCCACGATTTTATTTAGTAACAAATGACTATAAAAACTGTGGTTAAAGAAAACTTTATTTATAGCTTTTTAGTGCATTTATAACTAAAGTAAATAAAATCATTTGACTTACGTTTTTTATTTTTTATAAATATATATATATATATAGTGGAGGACTGCCAGCTTCCCATGCCTGTCCTAACCCCCAGGCCGCCAGGAGGAGCTCTCCCGACAGCAGGATCGTGCCCCGAGGTCCAGCAGGGCCTTATGGACTTTGTAGTGTTTATACAAAGCCCTGCTGGATACCTTGGGGACCACCAGGAGTCGCTGTGGGGGGGCTTATGGGCTCTGTGATGCCCTATAACCCGGGAGTACGTCACAGTCACGCTCCTGGGGTGAAGAACAGGACTGTTTGCCCTGACCCGGAAGGGAAAAGGAACTGTGGTCTAATTGGACAGGAACACCTCCGGGTCAGGGGCTATAAAAGGACGGTGCCAGTCCAGACACTGAGCTGTGCTGGGAGGTAGGAGGGCGAAGTGTCTGGGCGAGGAGGAGAGTTATCGTGTTTATTGTAGTTTAGTGTAATTGTATGAGTAGTGTGGAGGGTGCTTGGTGCACTGAAGAACGAAATAAAAAGTATTGGACTTTTACCTGGTGTCTGGAGCTGTACCTGAGGGTTCAAGGGAGCACTAGCGCCCCCGACTGCCACAATATATACACATATACACACACACACACACATACACTTCTGCGGTGGGCTGGCGCCCTGCCCGGGGTTTGTTCCTGCCTGGCGCCCTGTGCTGGCTGGGATTGGCTCCAGCAGACCCCCCCCCGTGACCCTGTAGTTAGGATATGGCAGGTTGGACGATGACTGACTGACTATATATACTTATATATTGTTATGTTAGCTTTATGGCTCTTTACATTTGGTGATCAACTTTTGCACCCTTGTCCTGCTACACTTGTTCAAAACAGCCCGTGGACTGATGTTACTCAATCGTGTGGACCTCATTTGTAAGTCACTTTGGGTCTGTTAAGCCAATAAACGTAAATCCAAACAATACAGTCACATTCTACAAGGGTGAAAAATCAAAAAGTAAAGGAAAATAGAGACCACCACTCACCAATCCCAGAACTATCACATATCAGGGTACAGGTTTGCTCAGATACGTCAAGAACGAAATAAAAACTCATTAACATAAATGAAAAAGCTAATTAGCATAACTGACACAGAGCAGCGTGCCCGGCACACTCCGTAGGTTTGGCTTTTTCATCGGCTTAATTCCTCCTGACAATGGGAGTAACACTTCAGACAAGCGCAGTATTGAAGTCATCTGTCGAGGGGTCACTGACCCTCCTCGGCCGTGCAGACTGACAGAAGCGCTGCCTCACTGATTCTGCTGGCACTTTAAAAGAAAATGGGAATTTCAGACTTTAAGTTCTTTGACTGGGTAGTAGAAATCTTCCTTACCTGCATCTGTTCATTTCGATACGGAAGGCATGAAAAGAAAATGCAGAAACTTGAAGCATCAGCCCTCCATTACTGGGGTAACTTAGCAATAGGCAAGGAGCATGAAATATAAGGATGACAACTTCATAATTGTCCTACAATGTCCTGAAATCATCGCCCCACACCCCTAAGACCCAAAGCAGCTGAGCTCAATTTAGTCGATCGTTAAGGCTTACTAAAGACCTGCTTAAAAGATGGCCACACATGAGGACGGCCCCAGCTCAGCTCCCCACCCTGGACTCCACGCCATCAGATACAGAAAACGATCAAGAAGAGCTTTATATTGTACCTGTGCCTGCAGCTGCTCCTCCTGCTCCGTGGAGAACTCAGTTCTGCAATGCGGAGGAACGTCCATCTCCTCAACTATGAGGGCCATTCTCTCCTTCATCACGTCACACTCTTCAGGGCTGAAGAAACCATCGAGTACAAGGTAGCCATCGTCCCAGAACTGTCAAAAGACAAGAGGAGGGAAGCATTCTGAGACCCTGTCACCTTCACTTTACAGAAGTGTGGCCTACAAAACCCGAGGTTCTTGTACTGACATCTTGTAAAGCACGTGGAGGAGCAAAGGGACATTCTTTGTATGAAAAAATGCAACAGAAACAAATGGGGCCGTTGTTGTCGTTGTTGAGTTCATGTCTTCGTCTCTTCCAGCGCCAGCAGGGCATACGTGAGGCCAGCTTGATTTGTCCTTTATTTTAAATTGTTCCTGTGGGAGAAACTGAACCTACGTATGTGACGTTGTTACCATACTTGTAAGTAGACACTTGAGTTTCTGCACTGTATGAATAAGCCTGCTTTAAAGAAAGAGTGGCATGTAAATTAAAAAAACTGCAGAAATACATCTGACGTTTAATATATAGTGCCTTACACAGGCAGCATTACTTCAGAATCAATCAACAGCGTTTATACGTGTGTCACACATTCACTGAATTCAAAGATTTCATAAAAGGGGCATTTTTATAAGCTGAGGGCTGTTGCCTCTCTCAAAATTTTGGTTTGATCTTAAAGAGAACTTTTCAATTGGTGTAACAATATTTTGTGTGTATATATATATATATATGGTGGCCCGATGCAATTTTCATTACGCTATAACTTATTAAGTTTATTACATAGAAAATCACCTGAAAAATCCCAGACCATCAAGAAGTGTGCGAACTGACGACATGAAGAACTGGAATCATCCCCGCATAAATCAAAGTCATCCAGACAATCTGGATCTGCACCACCCTGTGTGTGTATATTATATTATATATATTGTAAAAGGCGCTATATAGCGCCCGACCCGGCACAGACCACGCAGAGGCACGTGTACAAAACACTCAGGCTTTTATTTCTTTTCTTCAGCCGTGGGGCACGTCTTCCCCGTGTCCCACAGGCCCAACACAGTCCCAAAAGCACAAAACAGACTTCACACAACCCTTCCTGGCACCACCACTCCTCCCAGGCAACCTCGTCCTCTTCCTCCCGATTCTGCTCTCGACTGAAGGGAGGCGGCCCCTTAAATAGGAACCCGGATGGGCTCCAGCTGCTTCCCGGCAATCAGTCCTAGCCACACCCCAGTGTGGCGGAAGTGCCGGCTGCGCACCCAGAAGCCATCCGGGTGTCCCCTGTCGTCTTCCCCCCAGCACTTCCTGGTGTGGCGGAAGTGCTGGGCTCCAGGGATATTCAGGCACCGGGGCGCCGCCTGGCGGTGGCCACGGGCCCCTACAGGGTTGGGCTTCCAAGCCCTCTACCCGTGGCCCCCAACATAACCAGGGCGGACGCCCCCTCGCGGTCTGGAGGAGGCACAAGCCCTCCTCCGGTCCTCCTGGGCGTCCCGGCCGGGCTCCAGCCCCGGCCAGATGCCACAATATACACACACACACACTAGGGGGCTTGGCCCCCTGCTCACCTCACTTTCCAAACCCCCCCGGCCCGCACTATGCTCAGCCACTTCACGTCTCTACCGCTCACGTTGTGAAGAGGGGGGCTGAACACACCCCGATGAGACGCGGTCGCTCCTCTGAAACCCCCTCTTTAACGGCGACACAATGGGAAACACATACAGTTGTTTTTTTTTACCTCCTCTTTGCTCGATCAGCTGCTCCTGCTGCTGTGCCGTGTGATCTGCATGTCGCACGGTGATTCGAATATTTAAAAGCCTGTACAGCAGCTGTCCTACTCTATTTTTGTGTTTTATTTCCGGCCCTGGGCTTGGTCAAGTCTCGTCTCGTGGAATGCGAGTTCTTGATATTTTTTAGTTTATAATTTAAAAACGGAATAAGAATCTGAAAATCTAACATGATATTAAAGTTTGATAAATTCTGAAAATAATGATACCAAACATATATATGTAGGCTTTAAAATAAGCCTGATTTATAGTGTGGCACAAAACGGGACATAAAAACTTCACATAAAATTGTTGCACAAA
Organism: Polypterus bichir lapradei; assembly: GCA_026402145.1. NCBI lineage: Eukaryota > Metazoa > Chordata > Cladistia > Polypteriformes > Polypteridae > Polypterus > Polypterus bichir. The sequence continues at coordinate 127,600,691 of JANRMT010062806.1, read as the reverse complement.
ATCATCGCACTTTTAGGCTTAGGATTTTATATACAGAGAGTAAATATAAAATACACTACCTGTGCAATATGGGTTGAAATAATAAGTAATCAATGTAGACATTAGCATTAATATTTGCAGTGCGCCATCTGTTGGAATGTATTTTGCAATGCATGTAGTAATAAAATGCATTGCATCTGTCATTCCAACTGATGGTGCATGACAACATTTGTATTAATAAGATGTTTGTGAAGCGTCTCTGTTCGAATGACAAATACAATGCATTTTATTTTTACAAATGTTTGTCATGTGCCATCTGTTGGAATGACAGAAACACAGCAACCAGGCAAACACACAGATACACAAACACTGAGACACCTAACCTTGCTAAGTATATAGACACGTATGCACACCAGAGGGCTCCAAGACCAGCTTAGCTGAGGTAAGTTACCGTATATATTCGCAAATAAGTTGGGTCTTGAAACCCAAAAAAATCGGTCATAAAATCAGACCCCAATTTATATGCCCGTTCAAAAATACGACACTTAAATTTATTTATTTATTTATTTATTTGTTAATTTTTTTTTTTTACATCTTCTTGCTTCCTCCAATCTCACACCAGTTTCTCAGACACATCGAATTTCTTTCGTCACTAATTAAAAGCCAGCTTCATATTTTCTTCCGATTGAAAGCTCCATCGTAGATAAGAGATGCTCTTACGATAAAGGTGTAGGAGGGTGTGAGACACAAAAAACCATGCAAACGGCGCTTTGGAATAGTTTGGGTATTACCATGTGGTCATGTGGGCACAAAAGGGCGTGTGCTCCGTGGTGACTCTCTCAGGTGGGCGTTAGTATATCGTAATCTCTTGGACCAATAGTGCGAGTTTTCCGCATTCGACTTATACGACCGACATTATAAAATATCAGAAATGATACTGTAAGATCAAGCACTGACTTATCCGCGGTAGAACTTATCCGCGGTTAGATACAGTAGTTCCACTCCCAGGTGAGAGGAGGCGCCATCGCTAACGGTCTTCCTATCCTTTTTCCAAAGCCCAGAAAACACGTCCAGTGAGGGTGACCAAGCCTGAAAAAAAAAAAAAAGATCAGAAGGAAGCCCCGCCCCCTTCTGGTTCAGAGGACATAAAAAGCGGGACCCCAGGAAGGTGGCATCATCTTGAGGGGACCACAGAGAAACTGAGGCGAGCGATTACGTGTATAAGAGCAGATTTTTCAACCCATTATGCAGATATACCCGGGCAATGGCAGGTAGTTGGCTTGTGTATATTGGAGTGGCGAGAGTGAACTTAAACTAAGAAACCTTAAGATGGTTAATATAAACATGAGGAGGACTTATTAGAAGAATTATTTGTTTTGTCCTTTATTAGTCAAAATGGCATTTGACATAAGCAGTCTACAGAAAGTCTGCAGATTTGTTTTAAAGCCTTACAAGAACAGGATTAAAAATGGAGTGACTTTTTTTTTGAACAAGGGGAAAAGAGGGTTCATAGATTGGTATATTGGCAAGTACGCTGAAAAGGTTGTAGCAATAATACAAATGAAATATTTACACAGCACTTTTCATAGGCCAGACGAATATTCACACAGGATCTGAAGCACACCGCAGCCTCTCAGCATTCAGTGACGCTTGCCCCGTGTCTGCTCCGCTCCGCTCCTCGTTAAGTGCCATCATATGAGGGTACAAGTCAAGAAACAAAGCCCACCACAAAAAGATGCACTCGCATTTCTAAACTTGTTATAAATGTGATTCTGATTTATCTGAATGCACAATATGAGGAGGAGACAATGATGATGATGAAGAAATAAGCATGGGCACAGTTTCTAATAAATTCCAAATAATAAATAAGCCCTCCCCTCAATTTCTTAAGGCCACAGCTAATGCAAACATGTTAATAATCAACGGACATGTCGAAGCGTGGATGCCACATGGATGCCTTGTGGTATAAGAAGTAGGCAGGTTTGAATATCATAAGGCGTCAGGCCTGCCCAATGCAATGCCCTCTTTCACATTCTGTACAATTTCAAGTACAAAGGAGCTGACTGCTTTCGAGTCAGCTAGAGAGAAGCACATCTTGTATTCAGCGTGTTTCTCGTTTACATGCCCTGTGGCTGCTCTTGTCAGCAATGGCCAGATCCTCAGTAATGATCATAATAATTTTAATATTAATAACACATTTTGTCTATATTACACCTTTTCTAATGCTCTTCACAAATATTCAAAGGGACACACTAACCAGCTTCACTCCCACTTATCTCATAATAATTTATATGAAGAGTTCCCGTCTGGTTTTCACCCCCTTCACAGTACAGAAACGGCACTTGTTAAAATTCCCAGCGACCTCCTTATGGCTGCTGACTCCGCTTTAATTGCTGCTCTCATCTTCCGTGATCTGAGTGCGGCCTTTGACACTATTTGTCAATAGATGATCTTCGACTGGCATTACCCACACTCCGCTAGACCGGTTCAGATCCCACCTCTCAGGCCGCACTCAGTTCACTCAGCTTAAAACTTTCACATCCCAACCCACCGCTGTTACTTCAGGTGGGCTCTGTGCTGGGACCCCTCCTCTTCATCATTTACCTCCTTCCCCTTGGCAATATCTTTTATAAATATAACATTCATGTTCACGGTTATGCTGATGACACCCAGCTCCACCTCACTAGTAAACCCACGTCTTCTTTTCCACCATCTTTGCTTATTGACTGCATTGCTGAAATCAAATCCTGGTTTTCTTCAAATTTTCTTAAATTAAACAGTGAGGTTCTCCTCATTGGTTCAAGATCATCATTATCCAAAGCCGATAATCTTTCACTTGCTATTGATAACTCCTTTGTTTCTCCAGCACCTCAGATGAAGAGTCTGGGTGTCATCCATCTTTCCAATCTCACATTAATATCATCACCCAGTCTGCTCACTTCCACCTACGTGATATTAAATCACATCCGCCTGCCCCCCTATACCACTGCCCTCTAATAAATCTCTCCATAAGCTTCAGCTGGTCCAGAATTCTGCTGCCCACCTTATCACTCGGACCCCCGTCGATTCACCATATCACTCCGGTCTTGAATCGATTTTAAAATTCTGCTGTTAACATTTAAGGCCATTCATAACCTCGCCCCTCCATATCTGCCTGGCCTTCTTCGTGTTGCCATTCCCTCCCGTAACCTGAGCTCCTCCTCTTCCTCCATCCAGCTGACCACCATGGGGAGCGGAGCGTTCAGCCGCTCTGGAACTCGCTACCTACTGAGCTTAGAAACATCAAATCATCTTCAACTTTCAAATGGAAACTTAAAACCCATCTGTTCAAAATGGCTTTTTCTCTGTGATCACAGTGGCTTTGTTTGGTTTTCATTTTTATATTTTCTGCATTCTCTGATATTTTAAGTTTTGTTTGTAATGTATTTTTTTATTTATTGGTTGTTCGGTGTCCTTGAGTGCTCAGAAAGGCGCCTTTGTATAAATAAAATGTATTATTATTATTATTATGAATATACTGTAAGTAGTCAGAGTTTAAAGCGGCACTGCATGCCCACCTGGCCCTCATGCCTGCCTGTGTGGTGGTCTGAGTGAATCTCCATCACACACGCCATTCTGACAAAAACAAACATGGAATATCTGTCTCTCTGAGGAAGAGCATCAATAACAGAAAGTGCTGCAACTTTCAAACCAGTTCACTCAATCCCAGAATGCATTGGGATGTCACGCCACGAGGTCAATCTCTAACTTGTTAAAATGAAGAAAGGGCTTCCTTTGACACCATTACAATACGTAGACAAACAACTGTCAGAGGTGGCTGGGGTGGCGACCCGGCCGGGACGCCCAGGAGGACCGGAGGAGGGCTTGCGCCTTCCCCAGACCATCTGGGGGCGACCGCCCTGGTTCCTTTTGAAGCTCCACCCTGTAGGGGCCCGTGGTCGCCGCCAGGGGCCCCCCCATGCCTTCGGAGCCCTGGACCTCAGCACTTCTGCCACACCAGGAAGTGCTGGGTGGGGGGGGGGAAGAGGCGCAGGGACACCCGGAGTACTTCCAGGGATACAGCCGGCACTTCCGCCACACGGGGGCGTGTCGGTGGGAGATTGCCGGGAAGCACCTGGAGCACATCCGGGTGTGAATAAAAGGGGCCGCCTCCCTTCATTCATGGCGAGAGTCGGGAGTGGAGTGGACTGAGCTGGAGAGGAGAGAAGGAGACGGTCTGAAGAAGGCATTGTGTGGCCAGGACTTTGGGGGTTTGTGGTGCACTTTGTGATTTATCTATTGTAAATAAACGTCATTCTCAAAGCTGCCAAATGTCAGCCTTCTACCTACACGGGAAGTTGGAGAATTAGTGATGAGTGAGTCAGTGAGGGCTTTGACTTTTATTAGTATAGATAGATAGATAGACAGACAGAGTGAAAGGCACTATATAATAGATACATAGATAGATACTTTATTAATCCCAAGAGGAAATTCACATTCACACATATGACACTTTCTCAAAACTTCTCATCAGGCAGAAATCTCTGCATAAAAAATATCCTTGTTAGTGAATACTACAAGGTCACAATAGGAAGACTTTGTTATAAAAATCTGTGCTTGAATCTGATGGTAATATTGATGATCTGATCGAAGAGTCATTTCTCCAGTTTCTGCTTTGCTCAGGAAAAAGTGGGGGTGCCTGACAGGCATCTTCTATAGTCATGTCCCTTGCTGAATATGGTAAAATTCTCTGGTAAAATGGCTGCTAAACACAAATTGTGACGTAATTGCATGTAAGTTGATAGATAGATAGATAGATAGATAGATAGATAGATAGATGTGAAAGGCACTATATGATAGATAGATCCCATTGGTTGCATTTCTTTTGGTTTTCCAATCGGTGAAGTTCAAGTGACCTGCTCAGGGTCCCACAGTGGTGTCAGTGGTGGGATTTGAGTCTCAAGCCTTACAAATACTTAAACCACACTGCCTGCCTGCCTGCCATTTCTTTTCTGTTGTCTGACAGGGTACACTGGCTGGATTTGTCCCCAAGGTGAAATGGTCTTTCTGCCTGTCCTTTGGAGGTCCGAGTGCAGGGTCAGCCCCCGGAGAGTTGCGTCACGTTGTAACTTATAAATATGAAACACACAGTTGTGACTCTAAAAACGCCGACATATTTTTTTGTGATTCGTCTGCCACCGCCAATCTTAAATGTCGGAGTTGTCCCATTGAAGGGAGGAAGGCCATCTAATTAAACAATGAGCTCAGTTACCGGTAAATACGTAACTCGCGGATCAGGAACACAAAGCTGAGGCCACAAGAGGCTACTTGAGAACCGCCACTTTAAGCGATTGCTGCAATTTTCCGAAATAAATTCTATCAATATGGGTAAAGCAAATATCGAGGATTACCAGCCACGCTGTCCCCGTGCGCACGCAGCTCCGAACAGAACCAGCTCGTTTGCTTTCCAGAAATGCCGGTCTGTCGCCTGCTTCATTCAGTCCATGCTGCCCTCTGCCCCGTGATGAGGCCGATAAGGTGAACTTCAGTCAGCAAATTCGAAAAGGGACCCCGCACTCTAAAACAGCGGCGCTTTACTATTTAAACGCGCCTGTCAAATCTCGTAACTTCGACGAAGAAGACCATTGAAGTGGCCAACACGCCCCCGACGCGTTTCGCCTTCTTCTCGGCCCTCCTTACGCGTGTCCGCGATCACCAGGACGACGCGTCACCCGCGCGCGCCGAGCTACGGCAATCTGATTGGCCCCGGCGCTCGCTCACCTGGTCCACGCGCGCGGCTGTCGCGGGCTGCATGTCTTCAGGACGGAGGTCGGTCGGTCGGCGGGGAAGCTGAGAGCGGGTGAGTGGCGTCCGTACTGCGAGTAAAGGCTGCTGTGCCGATGGCGAATTTTACGGGTGGCGCAAGCTGACGCCCACCCCCCTCAGCGTAATTTATTAACAGGCTTTATCTTGGTTAGACAAGCGCACGCCTCCCAGCCTTTAAAGCGGATAAAGAGATTGAGGAGGGCGTCCTGTGTGCATCGAGTCAAGGGTCCCACACTCGGCGACGAACCGCGTAGACAGCCCAAGTGAAAAGTCTGAACTGCAACAGGCAGTAAAACGCTTGTAGTCTGCCTGCCTTTACTAAGGCCATTTTGTGTATTTACTTAATCAAATAAATTTATAAGAGCGTTCAGCGCAAGTTTTAGTACGCCCCGTATTAGTCTTTTTCTTATACAGTAAGTTTATTCATTCATTGCATCAGTCAGTCAGTCAGTCAGTCAGTCATTATCCAACCCGTTATATCCTAACACAGGGTCACGGGGTCTGCTGGAGCCAATCCCAGCCAGCACAGGACGCAAGGCAGGAACAAATCCATGGCAGGGCATCAACCCACCGCAGGGCACACACACACACACCAAGCACATACATGGGACAATTTAGGATCGCTAATGCACCTCACCTGCATGTCTTTGGACTGTGGGAGGAAACCCACGTAGACACGGGGAGAACATGCAAACTCCACGCAGGAAGTACCCGGGAAGAGAACCCAGGTCTCCGTACTGCAAGGCAGCAGTGCCACCCACTGCGCCACCGTGTCACCCTGCATCAATATTGTCATGTTTAAAATCATCAGGATAAAAAGCAGGCTCTGACATTCCATCCACGATCAAAACCACATAATCCCAGAAATAAGGAGATAAATTGACTAATTCCAGGCATGCCAAGATTGTAGAGACTTACCAGAGAAGACTCGAAACTGTAATGGCTGCTTCTAAAAACTACCAAATTAAGGGTCTTGGTATTTACAAAAAGGAGAAATTTCACTTTGGGATTTTTAATGAATTTGAAACCCTTTCAGAATCCACCATATATAAGACACTTTTTGTCTCAATGCACACTTTATACTCCATTATCTACCCACAGTCCTAGAGAAGTAAAATTGGCCATCTATCGTCAAATCCACATAATCCTGGGCTGTGAGGAGCTGATCCAATCCGGGCAGCATTAGAGACAAAGCAAAAACTGAGCAAATGTTATTGGCATGGGCATGTTACAGGGCCATTCACACACAACCCTAGCCAGAGACATGACAAATTTGACTCACCAGTTAACCTAACATACAATACAATACAATACAATTTACTTTTATAAAGCCGCAATGGGCTTTATCAGGCCCTGCCTCTTGACAGCCCGCCAGCCTTGACTCTCTAAGAAGACAGGGAAAAACTCCCAAAAAAAATGGAAGGAGCTTCAGGAAAGGCAGTTCAAAGAGAGACCCCTTACCAGGTAGGCTGGGCGTGCAGTGGGGGTCAATACAATGCAATACACAGAACAGAACACAAGTCATCCTCAATACAATAGAATAGTGCAATAGAAATATTACAAGAACAGAGCAGAATTCAACAGGAGATGACATCCCATAATAGGATTTGGATTTGTTCAGAGTCCCAGAGACCATCAAGCTGCCCCCCCCTATTGGCCATTCCACAGCTGAGTCAGTGCTGGGCCAGCCAATCCGATGAAAGGACCCGTCTACCCGATGATTCCTGCGATCCTCCATCAGAGATGACTTTACCTTAGGCAGGCAAAACAACTTGGCAGGTGGGCCGTGGCACCAAGTGGCACATTTGAGTACCGAGAAGAGAAACAGAAGAGGTGAGGGTGAGTAACAAATTCTAACTCTCATGTTACTGATGTTTTAGTGCTAATGTCTGTCTGTACAGTTAATCAGCAGCTCTAGTCAGGGTGTGCTAAACTGAAGTGGTGAGTCTTTAGAAACTGAGACCAAAGGGGCACCTCTTATAGAAGCAGGCAGACCACTCCACAGTTTAGGGGTCCCCTGTAACTAAAAGCTCGACCTCCCACTGTTATTTTATTAACCCTTGGAATCCTAAGCAGACTGGCATCTGGAGATGTTAATGTGCGCCCAGGTTTGTAAGTCATGATAAGTTCAGATAAGTAAGCCGTCCATACACATCTGTGAAATACCTGGAGTAGGTACAGGGAGAACATGCAAAATTCACACAGATGGCACCCAGGGTTAATAGCCATTCAATTTTAAATTCAAGTATAAAGCCCCCTAAAGACAAATTTGACATTGTGGAGTTAGTGTAGGGCTGCATACGCATGCATCTACACAAATAAAAAAAAGAAGGTAAAAGACCAAACGTTTTGGTTCTAAAGCCTTCATCGGATGTGCATCTGAAAAGGAAAAACTAGGGAGGCATATGGGAGGAAGAACAAAGTCAGGGTGGATGAAAGGAGAAGGTGAGGGTTGGTGTTAAAAAGCTGCCATTAGAGAAGATGAAAGGAGAGATTAAAAAGTGTGTTGGTCATTAAAGCCTGGAAAGATATGCATTCACAGGCTGAGCTGAGCAGAGCTGCTTCTGCATTTCCTTGAATTGTGTCTTTGACGCCCTGTGAAAGAACACAAAGAGAATGGTCAGTGAGGCTATGATCAAGGGACGTGAAGTGTTATAGAACTGTTTTAAAATGTCATCTTGTCTGGTGTCACTTCAGTTTATGTACTTTCTCTTGGGAAAGGTAAAAACTAGGAACTGCCATCCTAAAATGCCCTTAAAGTATGTGCCATGCCCTATGTTTCTGTCGTTTTAGTGTAGCACATCACAGTCTTTACTATTTGGCATTTGGATGGGAATTTCTCATCATTTTGGAGCAAACGTAGAAGGAGTGTCACATGCACTGGCCCAGGTTGAATGGCTGAGCCCATGTTCATCTACTAGCAACCTACAAATCAACTGCTCCACTGCCTGGTCAGGAGGCCATGATAATGAAAGGTCAGTGAGGGAGCTGCGATACTGGCCTTCTGGGCCAAAACACGGACATGGAAGGACACTGCAGCAGCTGCTGTACCAGAGATGGTGTCCGAGTAGCCACTCAGGGACGCCATGGATGGGCTTGGGAGACTGGAAAGACAGGACAGTGGGTGAGTGTCCCCCCTCATTCATTGGGTGGCAGCATCCCATCTGGCAGGCCCCAGTATGGATGCCCACAGAGCAGCTTGGGTGTTCTGGTCCCATTGGGCTGCCCTGTCAGGTTCCATGGGGGCTGCCTGGAGGACTGACAGATACCAGGGTGGTTTGGCCTGGCCTGGAAGTGCTCACCTGATTGAGCTCAAGTGTTAAAAAGAGCCCTCCACTTGGCCCAGAGAGTCGGAGTCGGGGCAGGAGACGGACAACACTCGACTGGGAGAAGTGGAGGAGAACTGAAGGAGCAAAGTGATGGCTTTATCAGGCTGTACTGGGTTGTGTGGGAGCTGCTGTGACGCTGAGGGAAGGAAACCTGCAAAGAGGTTCATATTGTTGTCAATGAAAACACTGGAGTTGAACCCAGGACTGTGTGTGTGTACTTGTGTCTAGGGTTTGGGGTGCTGATACGCCCCCTACAGGCCACACAACCTATCAATCCATGAGAAAGTCTTTACTCTGCAGGAAGAAGAAGCCAAGTGGAACACAACAAGAACGTGCCAGGCCCACGCGGAGGACACACACACACACACACACACACAGTGTATTCACAAAGCCCTTCACTTTCTACAGGCTTGAACGTGCTGTCCATTTAGATTAAAATGATACATTTGACATCAATAAGCCATAACAACAAAGGGAAAACGTGTTTTCAGAAAGGTCTGCAAATTTACTGAAAGTCAAAAACTGAAATCTGTCGTTCCTGCGAGTATTGAATCAATCTCAGTGTCTTTGTTTTGTAAGGGAGGCCTCTGGAAACGAGTCGCATCTTCTTCTAAAATACGCTAACGTGGCTGTCCAATGTCTGTCCGGGATTTTAAATCTCGTACACCGTTTGACGTATTGGTACACATGTACTGCGTGACGTCTACTGTCCGCTTTCGGGGTGATGAGTGACCTCCAAGGCGATTCCTCTTTTTATTTTATTGTTGAATCAACTCTTCGGCGGCGGCCAGCAGGTCGGTCGTGTGGCGCATGTGTACCACCTTCACCCCTACCTCTTCATATCTTGAATCATTCTTGAGGCAGATTGAACACTTGAGTGCCAGTTTAAGTGAAAAATGAAAGAAACGTACAAAGCAGTTGCAACGCAAACACAGACTCAATCAGTTTTAACACGAAAAGAAAGAAGAGAAGAAGCGGGCCGCTAGGGTGGAGAAAAGAAGAGCTGCTCAGGAAACGGCAAGCGCATCAACATCTGAGCAAACGAATGATAAAAACGGACAGAGAAGAAGTCTGAAAATTAGGGATGCTCAAGTCAAGTGTGTTCAGTGCACGTCTATGGAGGACTATTTCGGACAAAATTAAATAAATAAATGAATGCGTAAATAAATAAAAGTACTGTGAAATGTGAGCCTAAATAAATAAATATGTCATGAAATGAGAGCATAAATAAATAAATGTGTCACGAAATATGTTTTTCGTTGCTTATTTATTTATTTCATTTTGTCCGTAACATTCCTGCAAACCGTCATGAAATACGGCTTGAAATAAAACTGTCACTTTCACTCGTCAAAGTTGAGAGGGTGGGCTCTAACACACCCTCTAGTTACTGATTGGTGAATCGATAGCACAAGAATTAATTAGAAAAATGCTTACTACTGCCGATGAAATGGATTCTGCCGAAGATATTACGTATTTCAGAGAGAGAATTGAAGATTTATCGGAAGAATGTTGGCGGCCCTTTTAGACTCCGATGTAGATGAAACTATTTTTGAAATTATCGAAGAACAGGTGGAACGGACTCGACTACACTCCAGTTCAGGTGACGCAGTTCCCTGCTCTGGACGTCCATCCTTTGACATTCCAGCTGAGTCAATAGAACACCTTCTGTTATGCGGTTTAAAAGTACGACAGATTGCAGATCTATATGGTGTATCGGAGAAGACGATCACAAGGCGAATGAGCCAGTTTGATATACGGTAAGCTACAACGGCTGTATTAGTTTAGGTACTTTGACATGGAATGCCCAAAGCAGCTCCAACTAATATTTTGAACTGAGTATTAGCCCCTTGTTTTACGAGTATAAAGTCAGGTGCATATTCGCAGCTACTTTTTCAAACAACTGTACAGTTCTGATCAGTGGTAAAGTTCAGTTCAAAATATTAACAGGAGGTGTTCTATTGACTCAGCTGGAATGTCAAAGGATGGACGTCCAGAGCAGGGAACTGCGTCACCTGAACTGGAGTGCAGTAGAGTCTGTTCCACCTGTTCTTCGATAATTTCAAAAATATTTTCATCTACATCGGAGTCTAAAAGGGCCGCCAACATTGTAATTTCTTCCGATAAATCTTCAATTCTCTCTCTGAAATACGTAATATCTTCGGCAGAATCCATTTCATCGGCAGTAGTAAGCATTTTTCTAATTAATTCTTGTGCTATCGATTCACCAATCAGTAACTAGAGGGCGTGTTAGAGCCCGCCCTCTCAACTTTGACGAGTGAAAGTGACAGTTTTATTTCAAGCCGTATTTCATGACGGTTTGGAGGAATGTTACGGACAAAATGAAATAAATAAATAAGCAACGAAAAACATATTTCGTGACACATGTATTTATTTAGGCTCTCATTTCACAGTACTTTTATTTATTTACGCATTCATTTATTTATTTAATTTTGTCCGAAATATTCCTCCATACACGTCATCGTTACAGCAATGCGCCGATTTTGGTTTCCCTTCACTGGCTTCCAGTTCGTTTTCAAATCCATTTTAAGATTCTTGCATTTGTTACTAAATCCTGTAGTGGTTGGGCCCCATTTTATCTGTCGGAACTGCTGCCCCCTTATGTGCCATCTCACCCTCTCAGGTCGGCAGACCAGACGCTTTTATTTGTTCCTAAGACACGAGGTGATCGGGCTTTGTCAGTTACGATTTCAGAACGATTTGCCGTTGCACGTTAGGTGGGCTCCTTCACTTGCGGTCGGTCTTATTTTAAAACACACTTTGTCTGCCTGACCTTTGACCCCGTGTGAGATGTTGGCTATCCAGGTACTTTTTAATCATGAATCTCTTCAGCTCTTATGTGTTTCAGTTTCTTTCACCCTTTTGGTTATTGTGTGCCTGATATGTCGGGTTTTATCGGTCAGCCTTGATGTTCTTTTTAAAGTGTGAAATAAATTAATAAAAACACCTGGCATACTTTCATGTTTGCAGCGTCTTTGATTAAGTCTGAATAATCGAGGGGGTCGATGACTTTGTGCTCCACTGATAATAACGCTAAGCTGTATGGCCAGACTAGCGGCGAATAAGTCGACGGAGACACAGCAAGTTCTAATTACAGCAAACAGTCGTGCCACTTTGTGCAATGGGTTGATCCATGCCCGGCCGGGACGCCTCTTCAGCATATGTTCCTGGGGAGCAAGCATGGGCTACCCAATACCTCCCCTGGGACGCTAGATGGCAGACCTGCGTCAGACTCCCTCAGGGCTTCATGGGACTTGGAGTTTGGTGCAGCCCTGTTGGGATGGGCAGGCGCCACTAGGGGGTGCTGCACCAGGATCTGCTGAGCCCTTATGGGCAGTGTTTTCGCCACAGCTGGAAGTGGGCAATCGAGCACCTGGAGCACTTCTGGGGGTCTTATAAAAGGAGTCAGCAGCCACCACTCGAGGAGTCGGAGTCGGGAGGATTTAAAAGAAAGAGAGTTGATTTGGTGTGTTGCCTTTTGTGCCTGCGGGACGCGGGGATGACGTGCCCCACAGGTGAAGAAAATGAAGAATCTCCGTGTCTGTCTGTGTCGGGCCGGCACTCATATAGCGCCTTGTTACACCACTCAGCTTCTGCTGTTGACCGATGTGTTGTGCATGAACTGCCCGCCCACTGGGGTCCCCCTGTCACCGTCGATGCCACGTCTTCCCGCGTGTAACCAGACTGATAATTCCACCACCGGAGAAAACGTGAACTTCTGAAATGAGGGCCTGTAAGTTATATTTGGGGCCCTTTGGCAGTGGGGGTCTTAGGTGGTCGCCTACTTTGTCCTGCTGCAGCTATTCTATCACCAGAAATGTCACTGCCGTACTGCACAGAAGTCGATTTTCTGATATTCACACACACAACCTTTCAATTTCTGATCTACGTGTTGGTCATGAATTGCATCAGAAATCTCAGTTTCCACTCGAGATCATCCAGTCAGATCTAATGAGGCCTACAGTTGTAAAGCGGTGATCGAGGCCTGAATACGACAAACTCGAGGCATACGTAGCGCTGCTGATGTCCAGTTTGCTTGTTTTAACTCTTTGTGGGCTGAATATTTTTTTCCAAAAAGCACACAAAGCAATGAGTTTCACACGGAAATCAACATAAAACGTCTGATGCTGTGTGCTTTGGCTGCCAGTCTGTCAGGAGTGTCCTCAAATGATAGGGGTGGCAATGACAGTCGCGGTCACAGTGCATCACAAGCTGGTTTGTACCTCCTAGGCGAACTTTGCTTTGGCGCATCAGCTACACAAACCCGTTGATCAGCTGATACTGGTACCTCACATTCGTTTTCCTTCACTTGTGTCAAAATTGGAGTCTGACAAGTCAGAGGCCAGTTCAATGTTAATATGCAACAAACGTCGTCCACGGAGTATTTTGCTTTATGCATTCGCTTCGATCTCTCGCCAGACGTTGATGCCATTGTTACTGTTGTCTGTGTCTCGACTCCAAGACCAGGCTGTTTCTAATGAGTTTGCACGGAACTTGCAGATTTCAATACGACTGCCGATCCTAATGTGATGTGGGAGACCCTCCGTGACAAGACCCTGAAGGTTGCTGAGGGTTGTGTTGGTGTTACTGGTGTTGTTTCATCTCGCAGGGCACCCTGGATATCATCGAGAGGAGTCACAGTGCACGGCTCAATGGCAACTCTGGTCTGTACTGGGAACTGAGAAGGACGGCTGTGAGGGCCTTGAGGGCAGATAAGGAGGCGTTTGTTAGAGGAATCTGTGAGCAGGAGACACACCATCTGTGGTCCAGTGACCCACGTCCTGCTTAGAGAGGAATCGAAGCATTACGCACATCTGAATCTGTTCCTCGGAGAGTCACAGTCAGGGTGGCTGATGGGACGGTCCTTACGGATGACACTGTAGTTGTGACCCACTGGGCTGGCTACTTTGACCAGTTGTTCAGAGCTGATCCTCCAGCTGGGACGTTGGATATCTCAGGTCCACGGTTCTTGAGGCTGATCCTCCGATTATCTGTGAACCCCCGAGTCTCACTGAGATGGCACAGGTGGTGAACCAGCTGAGGGGGGAAAGGCTGCAGGGATCTGTGGTATCCGGGGTGTACTTTTCCAGGCTGGTGGTAATGCTGTCCTCCTGGCATTGCCAGCAATCTTTGCTTCCATTTGGGAGACTGGCATCATCCCAACTGACTGGAAAACGAGACTTGTCGTCCCTATCTGGAAAGGGAAGGATGATCACCTGGATTGGGGCAACTACAGGGGGAGAACACGGCTCTTGGTGCCAAGTGAGGTCCTCGCTAGGGTCGTCCTCAATAGGATCTGTGATCACTTGTTGACCTACCAGTGACCGGAGCAGTCTGTTTTTACACCTAAGAAGTCCACCATCGACCACATCCTGGCACTGAGGGTTCTCATGGAGTGCAAACGTGAATATCGACAGAGTTTCTTTGCAGCCTTTGTCGATTTTCACAAAGCGTTCGACTCTGGGGTCCGTCAGTGGTGTGTTCTGCTCCTACTCTGTATGGACTGGGTGCTGGGCAGGGTGGGGGGGGGCCCCCCCGCGGCCGGGGGGCATCATTTGGTGAAGAGAGATTTACAGATCTTGACTTTGCTGATGATGCTGTGATCTTCAATGGAGGCTCTGATCGGGCGCTCGAGAGACTGAGTGAGGAGTTTGAGTGCCTGGGCTTGTGAGGGTCCTGATGAAAACCAAGAGCCAGGCCTTTAATGACCCCCTGGGCACGGCCATCAGCAGGGTGTCTGTCTGTCTGTGGAGAGGTTTACTTACCTCGGCAGTGCCATTCATGTGACTCTGGAGACTCTTCCTATGAAGTCGGATTGGGAGAGCGGGGGGAAGGTTCATGAGGTCATAAAGGGGTGTGTGGCGCTCCCGAAATCTGCAAAAGGACGAATGCCCAAGTTTTTAGAGTCCTGGTGCCCCCAGTTTGTGAGACCTGGACGCTATCCAGTGACCTGAGAACTCCAGTGTCACTTCAGAGAGTTCTTGTGTCCCGCTGGTTTGACTTTGTGTTGCTCATGGAGTCCCGAATGAGGCACATGACCTGCACTGTGAGGGAGCGTCCGTTACGGCACTACGGCCAAGTGGCACGATTACCCGAGGGTGATCCAGCTCGTAAGATCCTCATTGTCGGGGACCCGAGTGGCTGGACCAGGCCAAGGGGTCGCCCACGTAACACCTGGCTGCAGCAGATAGAGGGTCATTTCCGGAGTGCGAGACTGGACCGGGTGTCTGTCTGGGGGGTTGCCAACCGGGATCCTGAGTTGTTTCGTCGTGTGGTGGGTGTGCCAACGTGCTGTACCAGTGCAGGCTCCCCAACTTGACTTGACTTGACTTGTGCCTCGTTAATCATGCAAGTGCAGGGAGTCTCGGTCAAATCAGTGAAGCTCCAACTAAAGCAGAATGGCGGATTTTGTCACCGTTTACAGTTGATTAGCACCGTCAACTCCTCCTTTTGACAAACGTTGACATCTGCCCTGAAAGAGTTAATATCCCACAATTCATTTCAAAATGACATCCTGTTATTGGTATTTGCTTGTGGCCACTACACTCCTACTTACAAGGATAACTCTAAAGCCTTTTAAAGGTAAATGAGATGCTTGTTTCAGTTGACATTTATTTTCTGTATTTCTATATTGACTACATACAGCGTTCTGATTGGGTTTCTGGAGTTAACGGTTTGCTGCATTACACGTATGGCTTGACATTCTCATTGTGCTTCAGTTCTAATGTGTGCTTTCATTAATAAAGACAAGGCCTTCACGTTTGAAGGCAGGCCACGCTCTCCCCGTAATGAGCCCGCGGTGCTCGCTGTGAAGCTGACGGGACACACGGCCGCAGTGTCTGACAGTTGCTTATCAAGGACATGAGGCTGTGGTTTGGCTAGATATAATAATAAAGACCTACGGCCTTTGCTGTTGTCAGAGAATATTTCCCCAGAAGTCTTGAGGATCACCGAAGGGCAAATTTGATTAACTACGGGATAAGAAAAGAAGGCAGCATGAAGACCTCCGCATGCCCCTGGGTGACTTGGCTCCTTAGAAGAGCGTCGATCAGAACTGTTTAAACAAAGCAGTGCGCGGACCCCGGGTCACTTAATGCTGCGTGGCGTTCCTCACACTCCGTCACTTCATTTACAGTCGCTTGCAAAAGTATTCGCTCATAAACATGTCGCTCATAAACAATGCTTTTTGCTCACGATATGCTACTCCTTAGAGGGAACATTGCCCACAAGTCTACAGTGGCTTGCAAAAGTATTCGGCCCCCTTGAACTTTTCCACATTTTGTCACATTACAGCCACAAACATGAATCAATTTTATTGGAATTCCACGTGAAAGACCAATACAAAGTGGTGTACACGTGAGAAGTGGAACGAAAATCATACATGATTCCAAACATGTTTTACAAATAAATAACTGCAAAGTGGGGTGTGCGTAATTATTCAGCCCCCTGAGTCAATACTTTGTAGAACCACCTTTTGCTGCAATTACAGCTGCCAGTCTTTTAGGGTATCTCTACCAGCTTTGCACATCTAGAGACTGAAATCCTTGCCCATTCTTCTTTGCAAAACAGCTCCAGCTCAGTCAGATTAGATGGACAGCGTTTGTGAACAGCAGTTTTCAGATCTTGCCACAGATTCTCGATTGGATTTAGATCTGGGCCATTCTAACACATGGATATGTTTTGTTTTAAACCATTCCATTGTTGCCTTGGCTTTATGTTTAGGGTCGTTGTCCTGCTGGAAGGTGAACCTCCGCCCCAGTCTCAAGTCTTTTGCAGACTCCAGGAGGTTTTCTTCCAAGATTGCCCTGTATTTGGCTCCATCCATCTTCCCATCAACTCTGACCAGCTTCCCTGTCCCTGCTGAAGAGACGCACCCCCAGAGCGTGATGCTGCCACCACCATATTTGACAGTGGGGATGGTGTGTTCAGAGTGATGTGCAGTGTTAGTTTTCCGCCACACATAGCGTTTTGCATTTTTGTCTCAACTGACCAGAGCACCTTCTTCCACATGTTTGCTGTGTCCCCCACATGGCTTGTGGCAAACTGCAAACGGGACTTCTTATGGTTTTCTGTTAACAATGGCTTTCTTCTTGCCACTCTTCCATGAAAGCCAACTTTGTGCAGTGCACGACTAATAGTTGTCCTATGGACAGATTCCCCCACCTGAGCTGTAGATCTCTGCAGCTCGTCCAGAGTCACCATGGGCCTCTCGGCTGCATTTCTGATCAGCGCTCTCCTTGTTCGGCCTGTGAGTTTAGGTGGACGGCCTTGTCTTGGTAGGTTTACAGTTGTGCCATACTCCTTCCATTTCTGAATGATCGCTTGAACAGTGCTCCGTGGGATGTTCAAGGCTTTGGAAATCTTTTTGTAGCCTAAGCCTGCTTTACATTTCTCAATAACTTTATCCCTGACCTGTCTGGTGTGTTCTTTGGACTTCATGGTGTTGTTGCTCCCAATATTCTCTTAGACAACCTCTGAGGCCGTCACAGAGCAGCTGTATTAGTACTGACATTAGATTACACACAGGTGCACTCGATTTAGTCATTAGCACTCATCAGGCAATGTCTATGGGCAACTGACTGCACTCAGACCAAAGGGGGCTGAATAATTACGCACACCCCACTTTGCAGTTATTTATTTGTAAAAAATGTTTGGAATCAGGTATGATTTTCGTTCCACTTCTCATGTGTACACCACTTTGTATTGGTCTTTCACGTGGAATTCCAATGAAATTGATTCATGTTTGTGGCTGTAATGTGACAAAATGTGGGAAAGTTCAAGGGGGCCGAATACTTTTGCAAGCCACTGTAGACTTGTGGGCAATGTTCCCTCTAAGGAGTAGCATATCGTAGTGAGCAAAAAGCATTGTTTATGAGCGACATGTTGTTTAAGCCAAACATTTATGAGCACCAATTTTCACAATAAGTACGAGTGACGCCGTCGGAATGAGCGATCGTGCGGGAAGTATGAGCGACGCTCTGAATTTGTGTGAGCGATCGCTCACGCGCTCAGCTTAGAGGGAACATTGCTTGTGGGTACACTGTGTCGCTGTGTCAGGCCCCCAAAACACCCTGATGCCAGATCTGCCCTAATGCGCAGTAGGCTTTAAAGATTAGTTAGTCAATCCAAAGGGGCATCAACAACTCGGGCTCCTCTTGTGGTTCTCTCTCGTGTTAAGTGTCTTGAAACCTTTTCCTTTTTAACCATTTTTGCTTGTTAATATGAAGAAGAATGAGAACGAGACCAGAAAGCAGGAGACGGAGCTGGAGGTGGCAGAGTTAAAGATTTACATTGGCTGTGACGAGGATGGACAGGATTAGAAAGGAGGACATCAGAGGGTCAGCTCAGAGTCAGAGAGTCGAGATGGCATTGGTTTGGACCTGTGCAGAGGAGAGATGAGGGGTATAATGAGAGAAGGGTGCTAAGGATAGAGCTGCCAGGCAAGAGGAGAAGAGGAAGGACTAAGAGGAGGTGATGAGAGAGGACATGTAGGTGACGGGTGTGACAGAGCAAGATGATGAGGACAGGAAGAGGTGGAAGAAGATAATCTGCTGTGGCGACCCCTAACGGGCGCAGCCGAAAGAAGAAGAAGAATGAGAGCATGACGTGTTTTTGTGGTGTCAGGCTGCTTCACCTCAGTAGTGACAAAGCCTTCAGCATTCAGAGCTCCAGCACTTATTATGGGCCATCAGTAGCTCAGCTACCACACCAGATTCTGAGACTTCACTCCTCTATTATTAAATTAATTTCATTCAAAGTCTGCATTTCCCTGTTTTATGCAAGGCTGGTGGGTACCTCACAATGACCACTATAGTCCGGGGGACTCCAGGTCCAGTCTGGAGAGCTACTGTGGCTGCAGGTTTTCATTCTAACTCTTTTCTTGATTAGTGACCAGTTAACTATTCCCCTTTACGGTGGTACCTCGGTATACGTCCGCTTTGGAATAACTCCAACTTGGCATACGTCCTGTTTGGACGCGGAAAATTTTGCTTGGTATACGACCTTTGTTTGGAATACGACTCGCGTGCTGGAACTCGTATGGGTCAAAATGAGTCACGACACCGCGCATAGGCTACCCTCGTTTACCTCTCGAGGCAAAGCCATGACTGCCCACGCGCGTCACTACGCCAGTTGCTACCATTCAGTGAACAACCCGCGCTATAACTCTCTGTGAATTTTTCACGTGATTTTGTGTTTTTTTTTGCATAAATTTTTAGTAAATTCATTAACCATGAGTTCTAAGAAAGTTAATGAGAAGAGCCGAGCAACGAAGAAAATGGTTAGGATCACCATGGAGGTGAAAAGTATGAAGGTGGCATGCGTATCCGGGACTTGGCTGCTGCATACCGTATGCTGAGAACGACGGTATCTACGATTGTGAAAAAGAAAGACGTTATTAAAAGGTAAAGTGAGGTTACATTTTCATTTATTTCATCTAATTGCTTTTGTATTTATGTACAGTGGACCCTTGACTTACGAAGTCAATTCGCTCGCGAGGGCTCGTTGTAACTCAAGTTGGTTGTAAGTCAAGACTATTTTTCCCATAAGAAATAATGGAAATATCGATAATGCGCTCCGAACCTCCCACAGCAACACTTACTTAACCTTTTCATAATAAAAAAGGGTTGTGTAATGTGCGTAATTTACCAAAACACCACTAATTTTTCTAATGTACTAACCAAAAAGTTATAAAAAGTGCCTAGCCTACCAGAAACAACAATGTCATACTGTACTCACCGTTTAAGTTGACATCTTTGGGCTGCAGGAAGGGAGGAGGAGGAGGAGAATGAAAGGGAAGGTGGTTGTTGTTTAGAAGAAGCCTCCTTATGCAAATCTTTTCTTGTTGAGATGGTGGATTTCGACATGCTGTACATATTAGCGAGATCGGTCACACGAACGCCACTCTCATATTTCCGCACAATTTCCTTCTTCGTTTCGATTGTGATCGCTGTTCCTCAAGTTAATAATGACAGCAGTCGAGCACTCAGTTCAAAGCTGGCCGTGTTGTGAACTGCTGTAATAATACACTCCAAAGCAAGCCGGTGCTGACTCAGCCTGATGACATCATCATGTGCCGTGCCAGCCCGCTAGCTAACATCCCTTAACAATCGCTTTCTTTACCTTCGTTACCGTCTCTGCCTTCCTTAGCAATTACGCGTCTTGCTTGCCATGGTCTTAGTGAATTATATATACAGATAAATCACTGCTCTGACCGAAATTACGTCCACAAACACATCGTATCTGGGCTCCGACTGACGCTTACGAACGCTCTCGGCTGTTTGTTTACAATCGCACAAGCGGGTACACGTGACCGCATTCGGGTCGTAACGCAAGATGTTGGTCGTAAATCAAGTTGTTCGTATGTCAGGCCGGTTGTACGTATATCAAGGGTCGACTGTATTTAGTATTAAGCAGTGTTTAATTTATTTTATACAACCCCATCAATGTATAATATGCCGATAACAATAGGATTTTTTTTCATGGGAATGGATTAATCATTTTCTCTTTATTTCTTATGGGAAAAATTTGTTTGGTATACGTCAAAGGATCAGGAGCGGATTAAGGATGTATACCGAGGTACCGCTGTATTTTCATTGACTTTTCTTGAGACTCTGACCGCTGAATTGATTCTTTTTTCCTTAAACGGCACCTAAACATAAATTTGATGTGACGTGAGGGAGCCAACAGATGAGCAACTGAGTTGGGGCCTCAAACTCCAACCAACTTCAGTCCATTCAGTTTCTTAATTCAGCGCCTTGAGCATGAGAAAGGCGCTATATAAATACAATGTATTATGATTATTAATTTGAAGCCACTTCTCATTGCTAATTAACTCTTACAATACCTTTTACTTTTATATCCCAAAATCACACAGGAAGTGCCGCAATGGGCTTTACCAGGCCCTGCCGCTCGACAGCCCCCCAGCCTGGACTCTCTAAGAAGACATGGAAGAAACCTCGGGAAAGGCAGTTCAAAGAGAGACCCCTTACCAGGTGGGCTGGGCATGCAGTGGGTGTCAAAAAGAAAAAAGGGGGTCAACACAACACAATACAATACAATACAATACAATACTCGCTCTCTTTAAGGGCTGATGTCGACTTTTGTCAAAATTTAGTAGACAATCAACAAAACTCGCCCTTACGTTTTAGTTTGACTCTCTTTGCTTGGAGGAAAGTGGCATAGCTTTGTTGATTTGACCTCGATTTGGGCCCGACACGTGCAGGAGTAGCGAAGAGCAAACAACCTCTAAAGTGGCACCGACATCTGGTGAGACACCAAAGCGAAAGTGCAAAGCAAAATACTCCATACTCCGTTTTACGTAATTTCGTCGAACAGTACTCTGACTTGTCAGAATCCAAGTTTGACGCAAGTGATCTGGAGTTGGATATCAAAAACCAAGTGAGGTGCCAGCGTCATCTGATCGTACTGTTGAACACTTTTGTGAAGCTGATGCGCCTGCACAAATGTTTGCCTGGTAGGACCACCTCTTACGATGTCAAGAGGTACAAACCATATTGCATCACACTGCAGCCACCACCGCCACCCAGCTGCTGTGCTATGACTGCCAGGCCTCTGGCCCACTATACATTCCTGCTGACCATTGAGGTGCCCCCACACGGCCAATGCCGCCAAAGAGATGCTGAACATGCACCAACAGAAGCCACAGCACATAGCAACAGACGTTTTATGTTGACGTACGCGTGAAGCCATCGCTTTGTGGGCTTTTCAGAAAACTGAGTGTTCTGGAAAAAAACAAACATTCAGCCCTCAAAGGGTTAATTAACCCCGTTATTTAATTCCATGGCGCTCGCTCATTCGGCCACGACAGACATTTCCTTTTTTAAGAGCGAAATGTTTGGTGGACCTGAGCAGGTCAACATGACTGAGGCCTTCACCTTCCTTTATTGTCAGTTATTGTGTCATTGACGCAGGTTGTTGGCTCATTTTGTGTCTTAATATTGTTTGGCTGCCAATTACAGAAAAAAAGAAATAATTAAGGGGGCTGAGTCTTAAGATGTGCATCAATCAAAATGAAGGCAAAAGAGTTCATTAGCAGCAAAATCTGGTCACTAATGAAGAAAAAGGTTAGAAGGAAAACCTGTGGCCCTCCAGGCCCGGAGTTGGAGACCCTGCTAAATCTCATCCCTTGCAGGCACTCGGCAATTGATGTTCTTTTTTTTTTTCTTTACACTAAAAAAAAAAGAGTTGATTATTTTTTTCTTTCCAACAAGGAAAGACGTAATTCCGCGTAACAGAACCTGTCGATACCAAAGCGTCAAAGTAAGCACAGTAGGAGAAGAACGTCGAGTGGCCGATTTAGTGCACGTTCTTGGTGTGACGTGTTCGGAGGCTGTCACCAGTGCACAGTTGGAGACCCCCGCTCTAGTCCTGGGGACCCCCCTGTGGCTGCAGGTTTTTGTTCCCACCAACTTCCATTTGTCATTGGACTCTTAGCCTAATTAAGTGAATCCTTATTATTTCCCAGCTTCTGTGTTTTGGAGTCAATGTAGAAATTACAAACTAAGTCTGGAAGATTTTTATTTAAATGTAATAAGCAGTTATGTGGGGAATTTGTAGGTTTTTAAGTCGTTAACAGTGTTTTCATTCTGCTTTTCCAGTGTTCTGGTTATTTCATCGATTCTTTTACTAATCAGCGGGCCTGACGCTGAAGTCACTGCTGCTCTCATCATCACAAGGCCCCGAACACAAAAGGTTTGATTTCTGACATAAAGAATGTCCCGTGCGAGAGACACAGAGAGCCTCCACTCAACTCCATGTCAAAAACGACGTCCATGCATCGGCACGACTCTCACATTTAAACCAGACTGGCGCTTCTGACGCTGACTCTGCGTTTGCTGTTAACCTCCGGTAAGCTCTCTGACATTACTGTACCGCACGGCTGCTTTTGTATTTCTACTACTGCTACTGTTACTCAGGTTTTCTTAAGAAATACTACTTGGCTTGTCCATCTCAAGTGACTCCAGTAGTTAAGCAGACACGGAGTGCCAGGCGTGCTGAGATTGCCACTTTCTTACCCACAGGGTTACCAGGCTGCAGGAGACGTTCACAGCAGAGCCAAATAGCACATCATTGGCGGGTAACTAAGGTGTGGCATCCTCCGTGTGCTTAGGGACGAGGGTGTGTGGGCTTTTAAGTGTTACGTTATACGCAGATACATTGATGTGTTGTTCACGGTGGCGCGACAAGCTGTGTGGGCATCACTTACAACGAGTGCTTTAGGGTCCGTGTGTGTGTTAAACTTACAGTGCGAGAGTAGTCGACTTGGCAAGTTATAATCATCCCACAATAATGCAAAGGTCCATTCATGTCATTGTCACTTGTCCTCCACCCCTTCGTAATATGGACTCACTGGCCAAAGGGACTCAAGTCTCGCTTCTCGTTATCACAAGCAGGTTGGTGCCTGATGGGTCACATTGGGAGATCAGAGGCAAAAACAGCAACCAGCAGATAAAGGTGGCCAATGTAAGGTGGAGCCCTCCCTGCAGTATGGCGGTCCCCCGAAGACCAGCAGGGCATCATGGACATCATGGAGTTTTTATACACAGCCCTGCTGGATACCATGGGGGCCACTAGGAGACGCTGCAGGGAGGAACGATGGTTAGTTGCCTTACGCCCCAGGAGTACGTCCGAGTCACATGGACAAGGGGAATGACGTGCTTCCGGGGTAATGAAAAGGACTTTTTATCTGACCCGGAAGTGATAGGAGATCACATGGACTGGGGCTTGGAACACTTCCGGGTCAGGGAATATAAAAGGATTGTGGGAGCATCTGGGAGTGTGGAGGATTGGTTATTATAGAGTATCGTGCTTATTAATGAGTATAGTGGAGAGGAGGGTGCTTTGTGCACCGTTGCAAAGTCATCTTTTGGACTTTTATCTGGTGTCTAGTGATAGCGCCCCCTATCTGTCACAGAGGAAAACGTAAAAATGTGTAAGAGCTGAGAGCGTAGGAAGTGTGTCTGACAAAAGCATTTACATCAATGAGAGGCGAGAGGGCGAGAGTGAGAGGAGGGCAGGACTTGAACTAATCTCATGGCCAAAGTCTTGTCTCGTCTCAGGATTTCCTTTTATAATAAATAGACACATATATATATATACTCAGCAAAAAAAGAAACGTCCCCTGACTTTCAACTGTTTTTACTTTCAGTAGACTTAATGTGTAAATATTTGTATGAACACTAAAAGAGTCAACACCATAAGACATAAACTAAAAATGTTTCACAATGTGTCCCTGAATGAAGGGAGGCTCAAAATCAAAAGTACCAGTCAGTATCTGGTGTGGCCACCAGCTGCTTGAAGTACTGCAGTGCATCTCCTCCTCATGGACTCGACCAGATTTGTTCAGTTCTTGCTGTGAGATGTTACCCCACTCTTCCACCAAGGCACCTGCAAGTTCCTGGACATTTCTGGGGGGAATGGCCCTAGCCCTCACCCTGCGATCCAACAGGTCCCAGACGTGCTCAATGGGATTGAGATCTGGGCTCTTCGCTGGCCATGGCAGAACACTGACATTGCTGTCATGCAGAAACTCACGCACTTTTTGCCACTCCTGTCTGGTCCAGCGAAGGTGGGTTTGTGCCCATAGGCGGCGTTGTTGCTGGTGATGTCTGGTAAGGACCTGCCTTACAACAGGCCTGCAAGCCCTCAGTCCAGCCTCTCTCAGCCTATTGCGGACTATCTGAGCACTGATGGAGGGATTGTGTGTTCCTGGTGTGACTCGGGCAGTTGTTGTGGCCATCCTGTACCTGTCACGCAGGTGTGATATTCGGATGTACCGATCCTGTGCAGGTGTTGTTACACGTGGTCTTCCACTGCGAGGATGATCAGCTGTCCTTCCTGTCTCCCTGTAGCGCTGTCTTAGGCGTCTCACAGTGTGGACATGGCAATTTATTGCCCTAGCCACATCAGCAGTCCTCATGCCTCCCTGCAGCATGCCTAATGCACGTTCACGCAGATGAGCAGGGACCCTGGGCATCTTTCTTTGGGTGTTTTTCACAGTCGGTAGACAAGTCTCTTTAGTGTCCTGCGTTTTTAGAACTGTGACCTTAAATGCCTACTTTCTGTAATTAAGGTGTTAACGACCATTCCACAGGTGCATGTTAATTAATTGATTATGGTTAATTGAACATGCATGGAAAACATTGTTTAAACAATTTACAATGAAGATCTGTAAAGTTATTTGGATTTTTAAAACATTTTTGTTGAAATACACAGTCCTGAAAAAGGGACGTTTCTTTTTTTGCTGAGTATATATATATATATATATATATTTTTTTTTTGTTTTTCCCCAAACTTAGTTTTCTAGTTTCTTCATTTTTCCCCCAACACAGAACCTTGTAAATCACAGTTGACTTAATTAGCCCAGGACTGACGTTGAGAACCCCCGCTCTAGAAGACCCTCAGCTGACTCGATTCTCTGGTTGTGCCCGAGATCAGCTGACGAGTGTCATCACAGGGATCTGCGCTCAGTAGTCATGCGGGGATACCAGACGCACAAGAGGGCGGAGCCTCGACCCGAAACACCGACAAAGAAACGGATTTGAATCATTTGTATTTTATTTGTAAAAGAAACCAAAGTGACTGAAGGATTCGCTTCTCAAGGTGAACACTTCCTGTGTCCACATCTGTCACTGACCGCTTCTACGCTGACCATTAGGCTACATTCATTACCATTAATAAAACATGAACTGAATAAAAGCAGCAGACTAAAAGAAAGAAAGAAAGAAAGAAAGAAATACAGCAAAGAACTCTCAGATGAATGGCCTTGACGTAAACCCCTCACTCAAGAAACGCTGCACGGAATCCCCTTAGAAGTGAGGAATACGAGACTCGAAACGCTCGTTACAAAAGTCTGAAACATCGTCCTCTGGAAAAGCAGGCCGCCTGTGAAATGATCCCGTTACCGGGGCTCTGACCTCCAAAGGTCACGGGAAAAGGCAGGATCCTCCTCGGAGATACGCATACGGCGTACCCAACACCAAAACGAAATGAAGAAACCACTTGTGTCGATGCGAACGTCAAAGGAGACGCAGACTCATCTCGAGTTTCCTCTTGACCGCTCACGTTACTCCACAGCGAGGCGGGCGGGCCTTCTCAGAATGTATCGTCCGAATGTCTGAACGCAGCGGAGATTCGCTGAAGGAGACAGCGGCTGAATAAATCGGGAAAGCTTTACAGGGGCCTTCTAGTGTTGCTGAATTTCCCTTTAATGTGGATACAGACGTCGTTCATCTTAACTTTTTGTTTTCTATAAATTGATTACAACTCATAATTTAAGAGAGCTGTGCAACTGAGATCCAGACAGACGGAAAAAACATGACAACCTGTGGACGACACCTCGACTTTTGAGCCATATGCCAGACTTCAGAATCAAAAGTATTTTTTATATTGGCAAAATATGAAGTCATAATTAAGAGTGAGGTGACCGAATTTTTGTATTTCCAATGCTACATCATCAAATATTTCAATATATTGCTAATTGGAAAAAAAGTGAATGGATGGCACAGTTTCAATCAATTCTCTGACTGCCCCTTGAAAGACCAAACAAAAAAAACAAAACACAAGAAAAGCAATCCAAAGATTTAGCATCACGTGAGTCGATGTCGTCACCCAGAACACGTTGACATGTGAATGACAGACTTGAGTGTCACCTTCTCTTGAGAACGTCTGTAGGGTGTTGTGCAGCTGGCACAGTAGTGTGGGCATTTCAAAGGTTCTGCTTGATAATCATGGCTTTGTCTTCTTCAGGATTACGCTTCTAGTTCTTTGCCTAAAAGTGACCGTATGGACTGTAGGAGTTGAAATCCTCTCCTCGGGACCCCACGCCGTCCACCTCTGCCTTTGGGACGGCCGTATTGCTGTTTACACGGACTCAGCCTTTGCGCACAAACGGCAGGCGTGCAACTCAAAGGCTTTGTTGTTCCTCACCCTGCCAATAAAAGCTTTAGCTGAACACTCGCTTTTGATTATCGAGATTTCCCAGTAGCACTGAAGTGGAACGGAGACCATGACCCGTTAAGTGTTTCCAGCCACTCAAGGCTATGAATAAATGAAAAGCTTCCTCAGACTAATGAAGCCAGAAACACCGACGCAGTTCCTTCTCTTTTCTCTTTTCACTTCCACTTTCTGCCAGTGGGAGTTTTTGTTCATTTTATTGCTCCTTTCCTCCCACCCCATCCGGCCCTGGCTTGGCTCAGGCTTAGGCTTGCTCCTTGTCTGCCCGCCACAGTTGCTCCTTGACCTCTGAGGGTAGAGTGTTGAACAGGTCCTCCTCGACGATGACGCCGCTGCGCTTGAGCAAGCGACACTCGCCGAGCTCGACCGGGAGACACTCCAGACGGTTCCCCCTCAGCTCGAGCTGCGTGAGGTTGGTGAGCTCCCCGAAACGAGACGGAAGAGACTGAAGGCAGTTATTCCCCAGGTTGAGGGTCCGCAGCTTTTTACACTGGAACAGCTCGGGTGGCAGGGCCTCGATCTGCAAGACAGAAAACAACAAGAGGATTGCAACGTAACTGCAACTTTGACACAAAGAAAACAAAAACACTTAATCAGCTGCCTGCTGTCCACTTGTGCAAAATGGATGATAACAGAATCCATCCATCCATCCATTTTCCAACCTGTTGAATCCAAACACAGGGTCACGGGGGCCTGCTGGAGCCAATCCCAGCCAACGCAGGGCACAAGGCAGGAATCCAATCCCGGGCAGGGTGCCAACCCACCACAGAACACACACAAACACACCCACACACCAAGCACACACGAGGGCCAATTTAGAAACGCCAATCCACCTAACCTGCATGTCTTTGGACTGTGGGAGGAAACCCAGGCAGACACGGGCTACCACTGCGCCACCGTGCCACCCATGATAACAGAATAATAAAGGAAAATACAAAAAGCATTTGTACAATCCGCTCACGGTGGGCAGACCGTCAGACTTTCAGTAAATAACCGTGAAGCAAAAGCACTGCTACCAAAAAAAAGGCCAACTCCACTTAATTTGAAAAGCAACAGGTGGGCACGGCGGCGCTCAAACATACAGAAGGCTGGCAGTCGCCTCCAGTTCGCCCTCTGGTGGTCGTTCCGAGTGTCAACTGGATGATAACAGGCATACAAGACCGCAAGATCACCCCCCACCCTGCCCAGAAGGAGGTGGGTTACGGCTGATTTCACCCTACAGTATTTTTAGTCGACCAGTGAGGAACATGTGTACCACGTTTAATGAAAATCACTCGGGTCGTTCAGACGTGATGCTGGAACATACATTGACTTTTTATATATATATATATATATATATATATACATACACACAGAGTAAATTACGCTCTTACCTTCTTCCTACTTCATCTTTACATCTGTTCCTTGTATTATTAGGAGATGGGCACATTTTGGCACAATCTGCTACTTTTTTTTGCGCCTTTAGATATCATAAATGTGTTCTGCTCGGCACTGCACTGTCTTCATTTGTACCCCTGCCTGTCCCTGCACTGTCTCACAATGTCTGCACAGACTCACCCACATGCTCTTTATATTAAAATGTGTCGTTTTCCTGTAGTCCTGTGTTCTGTGTGGCACCGTGGGGTGCAGGAGGAACACAATTTCATTTCTCTATGTACTGTGCCAACTGTATAGGAGTGAAGTGACAATAAAAGGTGCTTGACTTGACTTGAGGGTCGGCTGATGTGGCCTGCACAACTTCAAGTCCTTCTGATTACATCTCTTTATCATAAAAGTGCAATGTCCTGCACAAATATGGTCCAAAGTAGCTTTTATTCAGGACTAGTGGGAGAAAAAAAAATTTGGGGGTGCAAAAATTGTGCATAACTTGACATCAAGTCGAGATGAATGGCATAACAGACGGGAAAAAGACAACCCAGCCAAGTGTCTAGTTCTGTAAATCTGTGAGGCCGCATGGAGCCTTTGAGTGGCGCTCTCTTCATGGCTCCAGCGCAGGTCTGCCCAACCGTTCGCCACAAACAACTAAATTAAAGAGGATCATAAACAAAGCAAGTAACATGGGTGGGGCACAGTGGGTGGCGGAAGAAAACTGGCAGTAGTTAACTGGGAGGCGGGATTGACATTTCCTCTAGGAGACAGAAAACCATAACAGCAAGGATGTCACAGGGTGAAAGGAACAACAATACACACACACACACACTCACACACACACAGTGCTACAATCAAGCGAGTTAAGCCGAGTTCAGGAAAGTCCCACCCAAAAGAGCACACTCAACACATGCTGAGCTCCAAACATAAATTCATGCCAGCTGGCTCAAGAGGGTCTGGAAGTCCAGACGCGTGTTAGGGAAGCCACATTTGTTTACAGACTGGCAGAATGATGTGTGTGTGTGTGTGAGGGAGGGAGGGAGCCGCCAGCCAAAGAGCAGGGAACAATCCAAGTTCAGGAGACTTCCGCTTGTCGTACTACTGCCCTGGACTGATGCCTAGAAAGGGGAGGAGACAAAAAAAAAACGGGACACGGGGCTAAAAATGCCACAGTGTGTCTGGAGTCGGCACGTCAACACACTGTCACCGTACGTCTCCTCCAAGTCCTCCCGTTTGTTAGGACTGTGACTTTAGCCTGAAAACGGAGGGATGGCTGCTTCTTTTTAGCGAGATTTTTAGTCTCTGCATGTTTTGCGTCCTTTGCTTCATTTTAATTCAGTTGCTTGTTTTTTGTGACAGTGACAGATAACAAAAGGACAACAAGCTAACTTGATACCACAGCCACCTGCCTTTTTTCAAGGAGAAGCTCTTTCAATAAAATATTTAGAAATAAAAAAATAGGGAAAAAGAAGAGGGGATTCAGGGGATCTTATCCTTACCCATCACCAAAGAGCTGTCCCGATTTCTTGGTCTGATAGGAGTTTTAGCAAAGCAGGATGGGAGAGCAGAATATCTGAATAAACGGCACATTCCGTTAACTGCAACACTTGGTCAGAGTGGACCCTGATGTGGTGTGAAATTTTGCATAAAAGTTGATAAATATTTTGTATGTCTGTATTTATATGGTTAAGTGCCCTTTTAGGACCGAGTCTCTTTGTAATTTTACGACAGGGTCAGGGGAAAGGGCCTCAAACCAGTATGGCCAGTGATTCTCTGCAGGACCCTCTCAATCAACCCCCACAGGAAAGCCAGACTGCCCAGCTGGCAAATGGGTTTGAGGGGTGGCAGGTGTGAAGGTACTCTGTGCCCCCATTGGTCTGAAGTATGGCTTGTATCAGAAGTCTTTAAGTACCACGATGCCCTATTGGCTGGAGGGGTTGGACAGAAAATCTATACAGTTGCTTGCTTTACCTCTCCCTCTCTCTCTCTCACCCACCATGAACTGAAAAGGACAACACAATGGAGAGCGTAGCTCGGCAGCCATATTGAGACGGGCATGCGGCCTGCTCTGAAGAAAGCCGACCACAAATAAGGACTTAGCTGGAGACATTTAAAGTAACTAACAAGTCTGAAACTACACATCAGCATTTATCAGGTTGTATGGTTGCCAGTATTCACTTGTACTTTGCTTATTGTTATTATTTATGAATATTATTAATAATACATTATTTAAAGTGTAACTTAACTCCTGCTTGTCTTTTACTACACCTAACTGCCTGAGGTTACAGATGTAGAAGAGAAGGTGGGAAGAAGTTATAAAGTACGACACCTTATGAAGAGTGGCGAGTCTGGGAGATCTGAGGTATTCTGACAAAGGCTACACATTAATAATACAAAAGAGGAAAGTCGAGTAATAGAGAACTCCACCGAGACAAAACACCACCAAAAACTGGGCTTTTTTTAATCTGCTGCGTACCCTGCGTTGTTTGTAGTGATAGCCAAGGAAACATTTCGTGGTCAACAGAGATAAAGTTTCTGATGTAACTGGGGGGCTAACAAGAGGTAACAATATTAAAATACTCCTAGAAAAATGTCAAGTTGCATAATCCATGTGCGTTATACAATACAATACAATTTATTTTTGTATAGCCAGAAATCACACAGGAAGTGCCGCAATGGGCTTTAACAGGCCCCGCCTCTTGACAGCCCCCCAGCCTTGTCTCTCTGAGAAGACAAGAAAAAACTCCCCAAAAAAACCTTGTAGGGAAAAATGGCACCTTGGGAAAGGCAGTTTAAAGAGAGACCCCTTACCAGGTAGGCTGGGCGTGCAGTGGGTGTCAAAAGAAGGGGGTCAATACAATACGATACAATACACAGAACAGAACAAATACATAGTTATCCTGTTGTATGCTCTTATAATCTAAAACACGTGTATTCTACGCTTAGATATTGTTACATATGAACTACCGGAAGCACATTCAGTTTAATTTGGACACCTGACATGAAGACCCGCCTCCCCCTCATTCATTGGCCGAGAGTCGTGTGTTTTACGTCAAAAGTCTGAATTTGCATAACGCACTCCTCTCATTTCCGACAAGCGTTTATTTAAGCAAGAAGTTCAGTCGATCCTCAACATTCATACACTTCATTCTGGTGACTTTAAGCATTGACGTGATTTTATTAGTACCCTCATTTTAACTTTGGTGTTTGCAGGCTTCACGGCAACCACGGTAGAGAAAAAAATGAGAGGCGCAATACGCACCAAGTTTGGGGAGCAGCGGATAACTTACCAGCCACGTCACTGCTCTTGTTCTCCCTACCACTGCAGAGTAAAGAGCTCCCTGCGCATTTGTTGCTTATTTTATTTTATTTTTTTAACATAACTAGGGGGCTCTGCCCCCCTCTGTTTCAGCAGAGTCTATTGATACACATTTAACCAATTTGCTGTGAAACCAATCGTCAATTATGAATCGTTAATTCATTTCACTTCATCTTTTCTCGGTTGTACTCATTTCTTTGAGATGAAATTCCCACCTCCCCTTCATTCGTTGGTCTTTTCGAGAAAATACAGGGTGAGTCAAAATGACGTTAACACTAACGGATTCTTTTGATCTCGAACACACCATTCCAGGTCGATTGCCACTGTCATGGCCTCCACACTCCCCTGGATTTGACACCCTGTGAAAGTTTGTGACATCAATGACCTGAAGGACAGAATGCGGACTGTGGTGTCATCTATTCCGTGTGAAATGCGTGCCCGGGCTATAAATGGTGCTGTTGCTCGTTGGGTTTTGTGTGTTGAACGTGATGGCGGACAGGTTGAAACATTCCTGTAAATCATCTCGCACATATCAAGTCTGTTTTGTGAATAAATTGTTTCCGCCATTCAAATGTTAACATCATTTTGACTCACCCTGTGTTGAGCCGTCAAAGGCGAACAACGTAACACACTAAACTTTTGTTTAAAAAAATAAAAAACGCTAAGACGAACAAACAGTAAGAATACCGCTCACTGAACTGTCACGCAGGTACACACTCTTCAGCTTTCAAAGTCTGATGCCGCCATGTTTTATCACGGATACCGTGATGATTTTACCACACAATGTGGATGTGACGCCACCTTCCTCAGAGCACAACACCGTAATGACTTGGAAACTACAAAACGCCGGGGGGACCGTGTCACAAAAACAATCAAAACTGCATAAACAGAAATAATTAACAATACAATTGTTCCACTGTTAGTAGAAGTGTGGTCCTCACAGAGCCGGAGATACGAGACACACATCTGGAGACAACCATGAGTGAATCTTGGCTCAAAGGTGAGGGAGGACAAGCAGACAGAGTCACGTCTGGCAATGCATGATGTGTGCGTTTCAATAAAAAATAGCAGTTCTTAAAGAAAAAATGAAATATGCATTGGAATATTTTACTTAAATGAAAATAAATCCTCATCTGCAACAAAAACTCACTGACACTGAACCCAGTGACACTTTCCGCCACCGGTAAGTTAGCCCAACTGTGCTTCAATCTCTTCACTTCTACGTTACGTCTCATCTTTGCTCGAAATCGATTTACGAGAATGAACACCAACGCTAGGTAGTTAGACCTCGAAATTCTGGACACCTGAAGACTACGACAGGAGATCTCAGATATTCGTGATCTCCATGGACTTCACTAGCAGGTCATCGACTATTCTCAAAACGACGATGTCTTGTGACTTACTCGGTTCGCTGTGACAGCAAAATACTGAAGGTTCTGCAGGAACCCAATGTCAGCTGGAATCGAGGTGAGATTATTGTGGCTTAGGTCCAGGTAGCGCAGCTTGCGACAGAAGAAGAGCTGGCTAGGAATCTTGTCGATCTTGTTCCGGTTCAGATAAAGCCGCTCCAGGTTGGTGAGTGTGCCAATCTGGATGGGTATGTAGGCAATTTGGTTGTACCAGAGTTTAAGGCATACAAGTCGGTGGAGGTGCTGGAAGCTGATGATCTCTTCAATGGTCTTCAGATTGTTGTCTTTCAGGTCAATCTCCTGGAGGTTGTGAAGGCTGAATATTGAGTGAGGGATTCGCTCCAGGTCGCAACGAATGAGTTCCAGCTCAGTCAAGTTAACCATCTTCTTCAGACTGTTGAGGACCATGAGTTTCGTGCCCTCGTTGTTAATGGATAGCTTCTGTAAGTGAACGCCCACGTCGGTCACAACCTGAGGCAGCTTGGTCAAGTTGCTCTTCAACCTTAAGACCTTCAGTCTCTTCAGTTCTCGCAAGCCATCGATGACAATGTAGCGGTTGTTGTCAGCGCTCAGGTTCCCGGTCAGGTGGAGCTCCATCAGGTTCTTCAAGCTGTAAATCCACAGGGGAATTTCTTTTATGTCCGTGAACTTGATATGCAAAGACCGGAGGTTCTCCCTCAGAAAGGCAAGAGCTGGAGCCTCAATTTTGGCCGGAGTGTGATAAAGCCAAAGTTCCTTGAGGTTTGACAGTTGGGCAATTGTAGGTGGGATGGTAACGTCTGGAATGAGCTCCAGCTTTAGGACCTCAAGCTCAAGGAGGTCAAACACAGTGTCGGGAATCCCACTTAGCATGAAGAGGTGAAGTTCTAGCTTCTCTTGGGCATTCTTAGTAATCCTCTGTCGCAGCTTATCCAGCGTCCATTCGTTGTTGAGATTCAGCTGCCGCAGTTTGTTCTCGCTGACCTCCGAGAGGAAAATGGCAAAGCGTTTGGAGTAGAGAGGGTCATACTGGTCTATCATATGCAGCATGAAAGCAAAGTCATTCTTCACGTCAGGGATGTCACTGTAGCTGCTCTCTTCTCGGATGGACTCAAAAGAGTACTTCTTGAGTGAGCGACGGAGCATCCAGCACAAGGTGTACATGCAGATCAAGCCATAGACCACAACCAGGCTAATATAGAAGGAGGCCAAGATTTTGAAAAGGGTGGCCAATGGGTGGGCACAGCGGTACGTGCGGTAACCCGTGAGGTTCTCAATGTCAACACTGCAGTCTACATCAAACTTGATGTTGCTGACATAGTAGCCCGTGTAGCAAATGATCAATATGAACTTGATCACTTTAATAATGGTCTGCCTGATGTACAGTCGATAGACAATGTCACCCTCTTCCACGTGAGTGCGGAACTTCTTGACTTTCTCAAAAAGGGCTTTGGCCTGCTCCCCTTCCTTTTTGTCTAAGACGCCAGTCTCCGAACGGTCTACAATGCCTTGCTCAATCCGAGACTTAGTCCTCTGGAGCATAGGGACAGTGGCTTCCACGTCCTCACTGACAGAAGAGGCCTTTTTGTCCATCGAGCCATTCATCTTCCCAAAGGCCGGCTTTGGGTCACTCTCCTCCACTACGGTCTCCGACAAAGCACGCGAGGTCCAGGGAGAGTCAAAGCACTTCAGGAGGATGGACACAAAGTGCTCAAGCTTGGAGCTAGTCCTGGGAAACTTGAACCAGAAGTTGCTGCATGCCAGGAAGATGAGTGTGTGCAACAAAACTAAGTAAGGGAAGTATTTGGCAAACCAGTGCAGCTTGTTCTCGTAGCACACGGCATCTACATAATTATACTGATGCCGATCAAGGTCGTACTTAATCCCTTTAGGCTCTGGAAATGGAGAGCCAGTTGGCACCGTGGAGTTGGGGAACTGATCTGCCGGCAGCCTCACGGTATCGTCGCACGACTTGTTCACGACCCACTTGCATGGCAGGCAGATCATCTTGTCTTGGGTGACCTGCAGAGTCCCGCCAAAGACTGCGATCATCAACATGACGATAGAGATGTAGTCGGTGAAGACGTCCCACCATGGCTTGAGGATTCGGTATGCTGGCTGGGTGTCAGCAAAGTACCGCAGTTCAGTAATGGGAATCATTGTCTACCTGCAAAATGAGAAACAAAAGAAAGAGGACATTGGAGTGTTAGAACCTGAGAGAAGAATGAGAATGTCACAAAAATAAAATTCAACAGCGAATCAGAGCAACTGCAGCAGCTACAATGGTAAAATGTAATGACGCAGTGACAACTAAAATGTAACGAGCAGAAGCATCAAAGACAACACACTAAACCAAGGGACGCACTTGACGAGTCTGCACAAGCTGACTGAAGGCACGTCACCGGCCCGCCGAACAACACCGTTTATAGGGGACCAAACATATTGTCCAGATACAGGCTTTGTTTTGTGATCTACCAGAAAAGGTGTTTTATGTTGGCATCACAACTTAACTTGATAAAGCTATCAAAATAAGGAGATAAAACAACATACATGAGAGACGTTAAAAAGTTTTAATACTCACTTATATCCACTAAGTACAAGGGTTGTCAGAAAAAACATCACTAATCGAAAATAATTTTGAATCTTAATAAAAAAACTGATTATATGGCAAATGAATCAGCAAGTGTTCAAAGGTAAACGTTGACATCTGACTGTAAAAAGAGCAACGATATAAAGGTCGGCTCATACATTTCCTAGTTGTCCGCGTTTACGGATACAACTGAAAGAGCCGGGTATTATCTCCTTAAGAGTGTATAACTGAAGTCTGATTGTGACATCTGTAACGTCCCATTGACCACAACCTTTGAGTTCTGACTCTACGTCCAAAACGAGGCCCGCCACAACAAACATCACAATTCAAATATAAATCGAGAAGCAAACATGGACATTCGATTATAAAAGAACAGTCCTTTTTATTTATTTCTTATCTCACACTAACGTTGGCTTTGTGTACCTGCAGTACTTCAGTATTTTAAATGTGTTTTGCACATCACTTCATTTTTAATCATTAGCTTGTATCGTCATTTATAAACCTGACACATTCGTGTACCGTATTGCTCTGCTTTTTAGTTATCAGGCGTACTAGAGTCAGATTTTAAACACATCTGCAGCACCCTAAACATATCATTTTGCTCCTGATCCTGTCACGTTTCACTCTTGAAAAGGAGATCCCTGATTGGCTGTCGTTTTATATTAAAACTGTTGACCACTGTAGCAAACAAAAGATTGATTTCTTTCTCATTGAACACAACTGCCATATTTCTGATTTTCCTTTAGAACGTCTTTTAAAAAAATCAGTTTTCAGTGTCAGAAAAACACCCTTAGCTACCTCAACCAACGTGCGTCTTCTGGAGGCTGAACAGAATTCCTAAAACAAAAGCAAAATAGAACAAGAAGTGTTGCAGTTATGTGTGTTATGTTTTTGCTACATTTGTAACTGAGGAAAAGAATCCCGTTTAGTTTAATCCTGCATGCTACTCTTTGACCACCAGAATCCCGCTCTACAAACCTGTCAAATCAGGCCGCTCCGCACACCTGAACTTCCTTCCGCAAGTGTTTTCTTCTTTTTCTTTTTAAACTATAACCTACACTTCTTGTGATCTGTTTTGAAATTTTTCTTTGTACTTTTTTTTTTTTTAAACTTAGTAGCAGAATTTTTAAGTAAGTAAAAAATATAATGAGGAGGGAATCCTTAAAGATCATTACAATGCAGCGTTTAGTGCATTCAGTAACTCCGTTTGTGAAACATGAATAGACTCGCTGTGCCACAAGTTCTATAAAATACAGATGGGCACCGACTGCACCAGAATGCCACGTGACAGTCTGGAGGGCTCGAGGAGGAGGAAGGGTGCGGAGGACTAAAATAACGTGTGTGTGTGTAACCGTGTTTTTGTAACCGTGAGTGATTTTGTACGGGTTTCATATGCGCATTACAGGCACGTGAAGTGTCCCCCCCATTCCACTCGTCTCTCTGATCACATCACGTTCCATACACAGAAAATCTCACTCTTGTGAAGGAGCATCACACACGCTGCATAACTGGCAAACACTCCGTGAGCAAAGACACTAAACTATTAATAAGAATGAAGCATACAAAGGCTCACTAAATACAAATGTAGAATTTAAAACTTTTATTCTAGGTGTGAATATTTTAGAATGTTTGCTTATTTTTAAATACGAGTGTCTGAACCCTCAGGTTTGTGCGATTTGACAGCCCTACTAAGCACGTGACACGTTAAGAGGTGGCTCGGTAGTGTGCTGGTGGCACTCTTGCCTGTCACGGAGCAGACCAGGTTTCCTATCCCAGGAGAGATTGATGTTGCTCTTGTGTACTGAAAAAGGAGGAATTTGGAACAACTTCTTGTTTTCGTGTAAAAACGAGGGTACTTCCTGCTAATTATTATTAAGTGCGCGGTGTGAGGCGTACGTGCCTAGGATCACAGCCCTGCTTCTGCCGAGGTAAGCGGTACCACTATGGGACGAGAGGGGGCGCTCACACTAGTGGTTTCTCTCTTTCCACCTGCAGCTTTGCGTAGCCACCAGTAGAGGGCAACTGACCTGACTTAAGGACCCCGAGCTGGCCAGGACACTATACTTACCTGATGGTAATCAGAAGAGGTCGCCAGCTTTTGGACCTGAACTTAGTGTGGGGCGAGCTCCTACACCATACATGAACCTCCCCCAAGAAGAACCAGCCAACACGCCATCATTTTCTGTTGCAGGTGCCATCCAGCAGTTCAAGTTTGTTGTTTTGTGCCAGTTACACTTTCAGACTCAGTTGGTGCCCCGACATTCTCATGTAATTCTGCCTCACCCAGTCACAATACTCTTGGATGTAAAGGAAGTGCCAGTTCCCTTCAGTCACATAAGTGTTTTGGATCCACTTACGTTAAACAGACGCTGGCACAACTCAAGCGCCTTCATGCCGACAGCCACATTTATTTATTTTTATTTTTTTTTTGTTGTCACGGGACGTCTCACAGAGGTGATGTGACCTGCCACATCCAACATGGACTCAATAGCAGTGACTGAACTTGCCATCTCTCCATTTACTGGCCAGGCATAAAAAGTAATTCAAACAGAAGCGACTCACCTTCAAAAAAATGTTACAACAAAGGAAGAACAACGCTTCCTGTGCCCAGCCTGCCACACAAAAGATTACCAAGATGTAGTGTCCTGCCTACATGTGTCACCAGAGTACACAATGAGTCACAAGAGTGAAATGAGTGCTTCCCACGACAGGACCACCACAGCTGGTGAACACATGGGCTCCAGACGGGCCGCAGCTTAAACAGTTAACTGGGTAACCACAACGGGCAGCCGACTCCAGCAGCTTCTGCTTTTTATTCTACTCTGGTAAACTGGCACAGGAACCCGTGTCGCACTTTGAGTGCAGTTAGAGCTGTGGCCCTGGCACAGACATCAGGCATTCAAACAACTTGGTCACATCGTCCCATAGTTAGTTAGGGCCACCTACAAGGCAGGCAATAAAAGACAAAGGAATGACATGGTGACAGTGCTGTGAAAAAGTATTTGGACCTTTCTGATGTCCCCTGCTCGTGCTTATTTGTATCACTTGACTGTTTCTGATCTCCAAACTATTTCAGCAGAACACAAGAGATGACCCGAGTAAACACAATGCCAACATTTTAAATGATCATTTGATTTATTCAAGGAACAAAGTTCATCAGCACCTGTATCCCCGTGTGAAAAACTAATTGCACCCTCCACCCCCCACCCCCCCAACTTAATACTTGGGTCTTTGCCATTGCCGTGGAGACATTATGGCCCAGTCTTCTCTATAGAATTGTTCATTTCAGCCACACTGGCGGGTTCTCACTATGAGCTGCCCATTTAGGGTCCCACCACAACATCTCAAAGGGGTTCCAGGGCAGCACTTTGACTAGGACTCTCCAAAACCAGAAGTGGTCTCGCTCTTGTGCTTTGGACTGTTTTCCTACTCTACAACTCAACTGTGCTTGAGCTTCAGATCAATCACAGACGGATGACCAGGCATTCTCCTGCAGTACCTTCTGAATTCTTGCTTCCCTCATTCATGGCAAGTCGCTCAGGCCCTGAAACAGCAAAGCCTCCTCACAGCATCCCAGCTACTGCAGGGGTGCGGAAATCCAACGCCCGACTCGTCCAACACGGGTAAATTGACCGTTGGACAAGTGTGTTTCTCTGGTTTCAGTTGTCCGCAGACAAGTGCAATTTTCTGGAGAAAAAAGAATTCTATGTGCTGTGCAGGGCACATTTTTAGCACTTCTTTCAAATTTTAAACATTTGGGTACGTACTTCGTATGGAAACAGTCTACTTAGGCATGTTCTTCATGTCTCAAATTGGTCTTCAATATTGTTAACAAAATGACGGCTGATTTTTCAAAGGGGAGGCGCTCTTACGGTCTTACAGAAGTATTTTACCCGACTATTTACACGCTTGGAGATGCGGTCATTTTTTTTCATGCTGACATTACAATGTAATCTGATGATTTTTCATTAAAATCGAGAACTTTTATAGATTATTGATAAAATTCATTGTTTCTACATAAAAATGTGGTCATTTTACTTACAATGCAAATGTTTTCACCACATAACAAAGCAGTTAATCTATCCTGAAATTTGCAATTTCGTGTAGGTTGTGATATATTGAGGAGTTAAGAAATTTATTGTGTACATCAATTTTGATGAGCCGTCTATAGATAGTTTTCGATTAGAGAATTTTTCATATAAAAAAAAGTTGCTTTTGCGCTGTCAGTTTATCTATACTAATAAAAGGCAAAGCCCTGACTCACTGACTCACTCACTCACTCGTCACTAATTCTCCAACTTCCCGTGTAGGTAGAAGGCTGAAATTTGGCAGGCTCATTCCTTACAGCTTACTTACAAAAGTTAAGCAGGTTTCATTTCGAAATTCTACACGTAACGGTCATAACGGTCGACAAAGTCCGCCATGTTGAACTTTCTTATTTATGGCCCCATCTTCACGAAATTTGGTAGGCGGCTTCCCTGCGCTAACCGAAACCGATATACGTACTTATTTTGGTGGTATGACGCCACTGTCGGCCGCCATATTGAACTTTCCAACGAAAACGATGTGTCATGGTTGAGGGAGAGAGCTGTACTGACACCAAGAAATGACATGACTACGACTATAAACCACATTTTACTTCAAGAACTACCTTCACAACCGAAAACATATCAGTCTGTGGATTCAGTTGTAGAAGTGGAAGACGCGGCGGCGCACTATCCGGTAGAGTTTCTCCACACTCTGAATCCTCCAGGCACTCCTGAGCATAATCTCATTTTGAAGATTGGGGCACCAATAATGTTACTGAGAAACTTACAGCCACCGAAACTTTGTAATGGCACGAGACTTCAGGTCACGTGTCTGCAAAAGAACCTAATTGAGGCAACTGTTTTTACTGGCAGTGGCTCAGGGGAGAGAGTTTTTATTCCTCGCATCCCCGTTATACCCTCCGATCTCCCATTTCAATTCAAACGCCTCCAATTTCCAGTAAGGCTCTGCTTCGCAATGACAATTAATAAGTCTCAGGGACAGACCCTACAAAAGGATGCCATTGATTTGAGACAAGATTACTGTTCACATGGCCAACTGTACGTTACATGCTCAAAAGTAAGCTCAGCGCACAGTTTGGTCATATTACAACTGGAGGGCCGAACTGACAACGTGGTATACAAAGAGATCCTTACCAAATAATT
Organism: Polypterus bichir lapradei; assembly: GCA_026402145.1. Classification (NCBI taxonomy): domain Eukaryota; kingdom Metazoa; phylum Chordata; class Cladistia; order Polypteriformes; family Polypteridae; genus Polypterus; species Polypterus bichir. Next base: position 127,559,727 of record JANRMT010062806.1, on the reverse strand, counting down.
ATTGGCATATTTTCCCTCAGTTTAAAAAGGTTTAATTTTCTTCTTAATAAACATTTTAAGGCAGTACTTCGCCGCTGCGAAGCGCGGGTATTTTACTAGTTAAAAATAAAGAAGAAAACATTCTAACGGTTTCCAAATGTTATGAAATCTCTATAAAAATCTTCACTTAGACGCGATTATTTTTTCCCCAACAACATCGGTAATATTTACTTCTTTAGAAATGTACCATCTTTCGGAATTTTGAAAACGTCATTAGGAATTACCTGCGTAACCCATAATGCACTGCGGTAAGCACGTTTTTCTCGCTACATGTGTGTTGCTGAAACTGAAGCAAGCAGCATCGCGGATGAGAAACGGATCGTTTCTTGATTAAAACTGGCACAACAGGCCCTGAAAAACCTGACAATGAGGGCAAGAAAAGAAAAACAAAAGCTGAAAGGGACCGTGAGTATGATAAAACACGAAAACGGTCTTTTCAATCGCAATGGCTCAAAGAGTTTCCGTAAGTAAATGCAGACGACACCAACTCTGTTTTTTGCCAAATTTGCTGTCGGTATCCACTTATTGCCAACAAAACATCCACATTATTTACCGGCAAGAAAGTTGACAGAAAAGACACACTACTGCCGCATCAGCGGTCTGCGAAACACATTGCCTGTATGTCAAAGCTGGAGTCTAAAAGTAAGAAAAAAGTTGGTTCAATTGAAAAAGCGTTTTCTAAAGTTGAACGCTCGGAGGTCGAGCATTAGGCTAGGCTGTTCAATTCGGCTACTTTAGAAGAGTTTGACCCACGACCAGCTGTGGAATTCTGGCTGTCATCTGGCACATCACTCATAAAAAACCTGAAAAGTCATCAGCAGGACCATCACTCCAGGAACCATGCAGTTCAGCCCGTGCTGTCCGAGATGGTAAGGATTCTTGGGGGAGGAGATGTTGCAAGACAAAAGCTGAAGAACATGGCAGAAAATGAATCAGGCCAGTGCTCTGTTATGTAACTGTAATATGTGAAACAGAACTAGTGTAGCTATAATGAAGGCATCGTTTATTAGGGAGTTCAAATGATAAGGGGATCTTTTATATAATGTTCTAGAGCAAGGTGGCAAAATACTACTCCCTGAAAGAACTTTTTTCAGTTTTAAAATGGAAGGCAGTTTCGGCATCAATAAAAGAGATCAGAAAAAATAAACTATTTTTCACTTTTGTTATTTATTTATGGGCAAGTGAGTTTAACTGGCGGACAAGTGGATTTTCTAAGTTTACTTGTCCGTGGACAAGTAGAAACAAAATTTGACTTCCACACCCCTGTACCACCACCATGATACTTGACTGCGGGCGTGAACTTCTTATCATGGAAAGGTGTGTTGGTGTTACGGGACCGTGACGTCCAAAAACTTCCACTTTTGACTTGGCAGTCCACAAAAGGTTTTGAGGGGCAAATAGTCAAGAGGGTCCAGCTGCAGTCAGGACAGTTTTAGGCCTCGGAAAGACTCAGCGACCAGAGACATTCTGAGGCTGCTCTTTTGACTCCGCCCGCTTTCCATGGCCCCCCAATCCCACCCCCGTGTTAGCGGTACGCTGTTGTGCTAAATGTCCTATTATAGTAATGGTGGCAAACTGAATGTGTGTGCAAAAAAGTATTCTAAATTAAAAAAGCTTCACCAGGATAAACGGTCATGCTGATGTAATAAACGTCTCCTCGTATTTGCTGCGAGGTCGCAAGCCATCAACAAATGGGCACGCAAAGCCACTCAGCTAACAGTGAAGGTCTTAGCTGGGCGACTGTATCCATCCCTGGAAATGAGTTCTTTTGTAAGTGCGGCGTGTTACGTAACCCCAATCTATACAGATATAATAGAAAAAAGGAAATGGGTGGCACGGTGGCGCAGTGGTAGCGCTGCTGCCTCGCAGTTAGGAGTCCCATCTGGGCTCGCTTCCCAGTTCCTCCCTGCGTGGAGTTTTCATGTTCTCCCCGTGTCTGCATGAGTTTCCTCCGACAATCCAAAGACATGCAGGTGAGGTGCACTGGCGATCCTAAATTGTCCCTAGTGTGGGTGCTTGGTGTGTGTGTGGGCCCTGTGGTGGGCTGGCGCCCTGCCCGGGGTTTGTTTCCTGTCTTGCGCCCTATGTTGGCTGGGATTGGTTCCAGCAGACCCCCGTGACCCTGTAGTTTGGATATAGCGGGTTGGATAATGGATGGATGGCTAAAAAGGCGATGCCCCTCCCTTAGTGATACAGCGGTAAGAAATCACGTAGGAGAAATCACTTCGCTTTCTTTAATGATGGTTTTTATGCTGCATAGCAGACTAAGGAAGCCGATGGCAAGTACCCAGTTTGGGAGTGGGGGTCCGATGTGTAGAGTCTGCCATTTTCGTCGCTGCGTTGGAAGGATTTTCAGCATCGGGTGACGTTATCTCCCATCCGACTGTCGGCTTCAGAGGTGTGCCGGGTAACGTGCCAAGACTTTACACTCTTTCTCCATGGGCAGGCCCTCACTTAGGTAAATCATGCCATTCTAAACAAGGGACAGAGGAGACAATATCATGCTGACTCTGACGTCCTCCAGTCTGACTGCCCGTTTCGCAGTTGTCTCAAACTGTCTTGTCTTCTAACGCTTGCCTAGAAGTTGCGCTAAATCTGACTCTGTGTCAACTGTGCACGCGAGCAGAAAAAGATGGATTTATAAGATAGAATTGCACAGAGCACAGTGACGTATCAAACTAACACACTTATTACTTCATACCTCCTCGTGCGTCATTCCTCTCTGGAGTATAAACTCCGCCACAATTAATGCAGCGTTAACATCAATACAGTGGAACCTCGGGTCACGACTGTAATTCGTTCCAAAACTCTGGTGGCAACCCGATTTGGTCGCAACCCAAACTAATTCCCCCCTTAGGGTTGTACACACGTGGACAAAATTGTTGGTACCCTTCAGTCAATGAAAGAAAAACTCAAAATGGTCACAGAAATAACTTTAATCTGACAAAAGTAATAATAAATACAAATTCTATGAAATTTAACTAATAAAAGTCAGACATTGCTTTTCAACCATGCTTCAACAGAATTAATAAAAAAAAAAAAACTCATGAAACAGGCCTGGACAAAAATGATGGTACCCCTAGAAAAGACTGAAAATAATGTGACCAAAGGGACATGTTAATCCAAGGTGTGTCCACTAATTAGCATCACAGGTGTCTACAATCTTGTAATCAGTCAGTGGACCTATATATAGGGCTCCAGGTAGTCCACTGTGTTGTTTGGTGACATGGTGTGTACCACACTCAACACGGACCACAGGAAGCGAAGGAAAGAGTTGTCTCAGGAGATTAGAAAGAAAATTATAGACAAGCATGTCAAAGGTAAAGGCTATAAGACCATCTCGAAGCAGCTTGATGTTCCTGTGACTACAGTTGCACATATTATTCAGAAATTTAAGATCCATGGGACTGTAGCCAACCTCCCTGGACGTGGCCGCAGGAGGAAAATTGATGACAAATCAAAGAGACGGATAATACGAATGGTACCAAAAGAGCCCAGAAAAACTTCTAAAGAGATCCAAGGTGAACTTCAAGCTCAAGGAACATCAGTGTCAGATCGCACCATCCGTCGTTGTTTGAGCCAAAGTGGACTTCATGGGAGACGACCAAGGAGGACACCATTGTTGAAAACAAATCATAAAAAAGCCAGACTGGAATTTGCCAAACTACATGTGGACAAGCCACAAAGATTCTGGGAGAATGTCCTATGGACAGATGAGACAAAAAATGAACTTTTTGCCAAGGCACATCAGCTCTATGTTCACAGACGGAAAAATGAAGCATATCAAGAAAAGAACACTGTCCCTTCTGTGAAACATGGAGGAGGCTCTGTTATGTTCTGGGGCTGCTTTGCTGCATCTGGCACAGGGTGTCTTGAATCTGTGCAGGGTACAATGAAATCTCAAGACTATCAAGGGATTCTAGAGAGAAATGTGCTGGCCAGTGTCAGAAAGCTTGGTCTCAGTCGCAGGTCATGGGTCTTGCAACAGGACAATGACCCAAAACACACAGCTAAAAACACCCAAGAATGGCTAAGAGGAAAACATTGGACTATTCTAAAGTGGCCTTCTATGAGCCCTGACCTCAATCCTATTGAGCATCTTTGGAAAGAGCTGAAACATGCCGTCTGGAAAAGGCACCCTTCAAACCTGAGACAACTGGAGCAGTTTGCTCATGAGGAGTGGGCCAAAATACCTGCTGAGAAGTGCAGAAGTCTCATTGACAGTTACAGGAATCGTTTGATTGCAGTGATTGCCTCAAAAGGTTGTGCAACAAAATATTAAGTTAGGGGTACCATCATTTTTGTCCAGGCCTGTTTCATGAGTTTATTTTTTTAAATAATTCTGTTGAAGCATGGTTGAAAATCAATGTCTGACTTTCACTGGTTAAATTTCATAGAATTTTTATTTATTATTACTTTTGTCAGATTAAAGTTATTTCTGTGACCATTGTGAGTTTTTCTTTCATTGACTGAAGGGTACCAACAATTTTGTCCACGTGTGTATGTAAATACAATTAATCCATTCCAGACCGTACGAGCTGTATGTAAATATATTTTTTTTATAGATTTTTAAGCACAAAAATAGTTAATTATACCATAGAATGCACAGTTTAATAGTAAACTAAATGTAAAAATGTTGAATAACACGGAGAAACCCTTAAACAGAGCAAAGTAACATTGCAGGAGTTCACGCTACGGCCTTACGAAACGCTCGCTTTTTTTTTTTTTTTAAATGAGTTTTAAGCACAGGGGAAAAAAATGAAAAATTGAAAAATCCGTAATTTCTACAAAAACTAACCATCAGCAACCAAGAAAACTAACCTTGCATACACACACGTGTGACCGAGAACAATGCACAGGGAGAGACTGAACACGTGCGGAAATCATCGGCGCGTACGAACCGGAAGGGAAACTGGCTTGTTCATCACCCGAGGGTGTGGTCGTGAACAGATGCTAAAGTTTGGCAAATTTTTGGTCGTAATGCGATTTGTACGTGTTCAGAGACGTTCGTGACCCGAGGTTCCACTGTATTCAAATTTTGTACACCAGTAATAATACACAGAGAGGACCACAAAGACGTCTGGCCCGTAGTATTTGTATATTTTGACTGTTTACACAAATTCTACGAATTATTCGATTCAGAGTCTATAAGAATATGTAGCGGAGTGCAGCATATCATTTCTTCTTCTTCATCTTCTTCCTTCATTTTTCCCCATTTTTATTCTGTACAGGGTCAGCCTTCTGGTGCGACTCAAACCACCTACACCTGAACACCAGCAAAACCAAGGAGCTGGTGGTGGATTTTAGGAGGCCCAGGCCCCTCATGGACCCCGTGATCATCAGAGGTGACTGTGCAGAGGGTGAAGACCTATAAATACCTGGGAGTGCAGCTGGATGATAAATTGGACTGGACCGCCAATACAGATGCCCTGTGTAAGAGAGGACAGAGCCGACTATACTTCATTAGAAGGCTGGCGTCCTTCAACATCTGTAATAAGATGCTGCAGATGTTCTATCAGACGGTTGTGGCGAGCACCCTCTTCTACGCGGTGGTGTGCTGGGGAGGCAACATAAAGAGGAGGGACAAACTGGTGAGGAAGGCAGGCTCTATCGTAGGCATGGAGCTGGACAGTTTGACATCCGTGGCAGAGCGACGGGCGCTGAGCAGGCTGCTGTCAATCATGGAGAATCCACTGAACAGGATCATCTCCAGACAGAGGAGCAGCTTCAGCGACAGACTGCCGTCACCGTCCTGCTCCACTGACAGACTGAGGAGACCCCACACTATGCGACTCTTCAATTCCACCCGGGGGGGTAAACGTTAACATTATTCAAAGTTATTGTCTGTTATACCTGCATTGTTATCACTCTTTAATTTAATATTGTTCTTTATCAGTATGCTGCTGCTGGAGTAGGGGAATCTCCCCTTAGGATTGATGAAGTATCTATCTATCTATCTGATTCCCAGCGTAGACCCTCAGCCACAGAGCCACTACCCCGTGGAGTGCAGCGTATAACTAATGCATTAAAAAGTGCGGCCTCATGAACGAGACCCGGCAAACGCCGATATAAAACGTGTTCTAGAAAATAGAAAATGTCAATTTGTTTCTAATACGTGACACCAAAATGACTGCTTCGGACACAGAACTGAGACACCTCGATAGTTTGGAATTTTAAGAACTGCTGAATACACATCTGAGTGTAGGAACTAAAGGGGAGGGGCTTCAGAAGGGGCGTCGGTTTACGGACCTCACAGTGTCTGAAGTGCTCAGATCTGTCCGAGGCCTGAAACTGCATCTGGACTCTTCTCCAAATATCAGACCAGCCTTTATGCTCTTCTTGTTTAGCTGTGGTTCTCCTATGGATGCCATTTTTGCTTGCCCAGTGTCTTTCTAATGGAGTCATGAGCTGACCTGATGGAGGTGTGCTGCTCCTCACATGTTCTTCTCCTGACCTCCTGGATGAGTTTTCTGTGTGATCTTGGAGTCTTTTATTCTGCTAGGCCGGACACTCCTGGGCAGGTTTTCTCCATTTGGAGATGGTGGCCCTCACGGTGCCGCATTTCAGAGATTGCTTTCTAACTTTCCCCCCCGCCCCCCGACTTTCTTTCTCAGGTGTTCTGGAATTTCTTTTGATCGAGGAGTGGCGAGTTTCTTGTTCAGAACTTTCTTTTTCAACGTCGCATTGCTAGAAAGGTTCTGTTCAGGTGATGTCTGGATTCACAGGGCTGGCAATCATCAAGCTTGGATGTGTCTGGTCGAGTATCATTCACAGTGTTGTGAAAAAGTGTTTGCCCCCTTCCTGATTTCTTATTTTTTTTGCATGTTTGTCACACTTAAATGTTTCAGATCATCAAACAGAATAAGACAAGACGCGTTTTCAGGAACACAGACAATCGGTGACCAACGTAACGTACTGCGTGTGTTATGCTTTGAGAGAAAACTGAAACTTTCAATTTGCAGCAAAAAGAAGAGGAAAGCAATCAAAAAAATAGTCCTGCTGCTCCTCGGCCACAGACGTCCACAACGGTCGAGGCAAAGCGGCAGACAGCTGCAGTCTGAGCGTCTTCCACGTCCCCCTTACAGCAGCAGCAGGTGACGGTCACGTCGCCTTAACGAGGCTCACCTCTGATGATCAGATAAAGGAGGAAGAGCAGAGCAGCGGAGAAGATGAAGAGGAGCGACACAAGATGGCAGGGAGACCACGAGGAGAAGAAGTGACAGAACTGTGACCTTCTTCTGTCCCTGGAGTTACAGGGGAAGTCGCCTTTACTTTTTGACTCTCTCTCTCTCTCTCTCGATCGGAATTCTACAATCGTTTCTCATTTCCACAGAAGCCCATTTTTAAAGTTTATTACAGTCACTATGAAATGATTTCTACTTCTGTTTGCTTTAAATTTTGGCGTCGAGCATCGTCTCTAAGACTGCAGCAGTGCTGTTAGCGGGGCGTCACGTCCTCTGCCACTTGAGCCGCTTTTCTCATACGATTCTCGATGCCCCAGTCGGGGTCCCCCAGCGGCTCACATTCGTGCTCAGCCACGGCTAGGGTTCTGGAGGTGACACCACCGTCCCCGTGGCCTGTGACACCACAGGTCATTACCTCGTCTTCAGTTCTAGCTGTCGGGATCGGCAACAGCTCTCCGAATGGAGTCGGCGTACGCAGACAGGGTAGGGCGGTCAAGTGAAGTGAGGGCCTGAAAGAATCGACTCTCTCGTATACTCGGATATGGGGATGGATATTTGAGGAGGAAAGCGTAAGACAAGGATTCTGTTTTTACATTATGTACATTAACTCTTTCAGGGCTGATGTTTGTCAAAATTCAGGAGTAAAGGGCGGTAATCAGCTGTAAACTGCAACACAACTCACCCTTACGTTTTAGTTTGACTCTCTTTGCTAAAGGGAAAGTTACGTAGGTTTGTTGATTTGACCTCGATTAGGGCCCGACACGTGCAGGAGCAGCGAAGAGCAAACAGCCTCTAAAATGGCATCGACATCTGGCGAGAGACCAAAGTGAATGTGCAAAGCAAAATACTCCATGGACGTTTTACGTAATTTCGTTAAATAGGACTCTGACTTGTCGGACTCCGTGTATGATGCAAGTGATCTGGAGATGGAGATCGAAAACGAAAGTGAGGTACCGGCATCATCTGATCGGTCTCCAGCTGATCGTGACGCTGAACACTTTCGTGTAGCTGATGCACCTACAGAAGCGTTTGCCTGGTAGGACCACCACTTATGATTTCAAGAGGTACAAACCAGACTGCGCCACATTGCAATCGCCACCGCCACCCACCTGCTGTGTGAAGACAGCCAGGCAGCCTGCCCATCGTGTATTCCTGCTAACCACTGAGGTGCCCCCACGCAGCCACTGCCACCAGAGATGCCGAACATACGCCAACGGCAGCCACAGCACATAGCAACAGATGTTTTATGTGGATTTATGTGTGAAACCATTGCTTTGTGTGCTTTTCAGAAAACTGAGTTTTTTGGATAATTCAGCCCTCAAAGAGTTAAAGAACCATCAACAACAAATCAAATAAAATGAATTATATAGTGAACAATTATTAAAGAAATCGGACTCTGCAGCTGCATGAACAAAAGGTAAAGCGCCACTTCCGGTTAGCGAAAAGAGCCCAAAAGTTGACAGAAATCGACGTTTTCTATATGATGCTTGTGTGCAAAATTTGATTGACGTAAGTGAAGTTATCGTCTTTATACACACACACACACAAAATAAATTCTAAAAATTATACTTTCGGACTCAGGGAGGTCTAAAAACATCGAACCTTCAGGCGATACCAAGACTTACCTGATACTTCATATACGAGAAAGTAAAAAGGAAAGAGAAACAAGCTGTGGACATTCGTCAGAGTTAAAGAGCCCAGCTTAGGGGGACTGACAACAATGAAGCAGGCGCCAGTGGCGGGCACTGATAAGGACTCAGAGGCCACCACAGCAGGAGGAGAAGCTGGTGACAGAGTGATAAAAGGAAGTGGCCTCCTTCGAGGCGTCCCATTCACCCTCTTTTATTTATTTGTTTAACAAACACGGGGGCTCTGACGGTGGTCTGCAGAATGTGCACAGAGGATTCCTCAGCTTGGTGTCCCAGAAAACATCAAAGTGACTAAAGTGACCATCTGTGCAATGCAATTTAGGACATCTGTGTCCGCTTTAACTGGTCCCAGTTATCTTCACCACGGAGTAACCCAGCAAACATGGGCACCAGCTAGGACCCATCACTACAGGGCATGCCAGCCATAAGTACATTTCACAGAGTGCAGTGCGATTAATGGGACTCGCTGTCACAAGGCGTCTTAAGGTGTCAGAGCGACTACAAAATATTAGGAATTGTAGACTTGAGAATGTGGCACCTGACAGACAGACAGACCCACCTGCACCCGGCCCACCTGGGGCTGTAACCAGAGTGCCAGCGGAAAATTCAGACCCCAGTGGGCATCCCTCAGTGCTACCGAACGTTAATCCACCAGTTTGCTATTTACCGTCACGTTTTCAGTCTTATCGTAATGTGTGGCGAGACACGAGACCACCGACACGGTTTGACTGAATCGACGCTTTTATCAAAAGGCATTTGGGTGGCAGGCTGCTTAATGGACTCCAGCTAGTCTGTTACTTTTATTAAGTGACTTCCATAAGATCCTCTGATGGTCCGATGGTGGGCCGCACAGCCTCCTGGTGTTTTAGAAAGGAACGTGTCATTTACTGGCGGAGGGGGTCCCACTGCCTGGAATGTCAACAAGCGAGGGTGACACACAGAAACTGCCTTAGCAACAAAAAATGTGAATATGGACCGATATCGGAAAAGGGGGAAGAAAAAAGGAGCAAAGACAGACGGAGAGATCAGAGAGGAAGGACAGAAACTAAAAAATATGAATATGGACCGATATCGAAAAGTTAGAGGAGAACAAACAGACAGGAAGGAAAAAGGGGCACAAAGTGTAGGTGGGCAGAGAGACACGCAGTTAGGGCACAGCTATCTTATTGGTCTGCCTACAGATAGATGTGAAAGGTGCTATATTATAGACAGATGTGAAAGGTGCTATATTATAGATAGATAAATAGATAGATGAAAGGCACAATATGATAGATAGATAGATATGTAAGGCGCTATATAATAGATAGATGTGAAAGGTGCTATATTATAGATAGATAAATAGATAGATGAAAGGCACAATATGATAGATAGATAGATATGTAAGGCGCTATATAATAGATAGATAAATAGATAGATAGATGAAAGGCACAATATGATAAATGGATAGATAGACAGATGTGAAAGGTGGTATATTGTTGATAGATAGATAGATAGATATGCAAGGCGCTATATAATAGATAGACAGATGTGAAAGGTGCTATATAGATAGATGTGAAAGGTACTATATTATAGATAAATAGATAGATAGATGAAATGCACAATATGATAGATAGATAGATATGTAAGGCGCTATATAATAGATAGATGTGAAAGGTGCTATATAATAGATAGATGTGAAAGGTGCTATATTATAGATAGATAAATAGATAGATAGATAGATAAAGGCACAATATGATAGATGGATAGATAGATAGACAGATGTGAAAGGTGCTATATTATAGACAGATAGACAGATGTGAAAGGCGCTATATTATGATAGACAGATAGATGTGAAAGGCGCTATATAATAGATAGATAGATAGATGAAAGGCACTATATTATAGATAGATATGAAAGACACTATATAATAATAGATAGATAGATAGATAGATGGCACTATATGATAGGTAGACAGACAGACAGGATAAGAAGGCCAGCAGATAACAGATGATTAACAGACTTGCTACGTACGCCGGATGCTGGACGCTAACTTCGCTCCCTTTTATTTTCAGCGCCCACATAAAGCAGACAGCTGGCCCGGAGACACGGTGGTCCAAGCAGCAGGTAAAATAATCGCACAGGCGGCGTCCCCATCATCCAGACCATGCAGTTGAAGTTTTGTGTGAAGCGGCAGAGTGTGGGCCGTCGGGGACTTCAGCCTCAGTGTGTCAAGCGCACTCATGGAGGCGTACGCCATCTGCTTATTTCAAGTCGCGTGTGGACACCGACGCCATTCTGTTAAATTCCACAAAGGCCAGACGTGCTTAGGATTTTGTTTCTTTATTTTTATAACTGGAGGAGCCGAGCCAAGAGAGGGGAGAAGGCACGAAGAGCTTTGTGCTGAGGTCCCTTCGCCATGCTGCACTTCTTTATTGGCACTTTATCGGGTTGTCATCTCACACTCACCATTTCATTTTAGAAGGTCCTTGGTGTGTGAAACGAGTTCTTTTCAGCTTTGTAAAGGCCCTGAGAATGGCAGGCGTAGTTGTTAAGGCTTTGGACTTTACACCCTGAGGTTGTGGGTTCAAATCCCACTACTGATGCCACTGTGTCACGTCACCTGCCTGTACTCCAACTGGAAAAACAAAAGAAATGTCACCAATTGTACCTCTGAAACAGTGCAAGTCACTTTGGATAAAGGAGGTCAGTAAATAATAATATTAGTAATAATATTAATGTGGACCACAGAGAAATGCTTCATATACAGTGCAGGATACTTAAAGACCAAGTGGTCCTGAGCGTAGCGCCTGTGGACTCTCCTTGAATTTTAGAACTCTCTTACCATCTCCTCATGATTACTTATGGACCCTTTTAAGCAGCTGAAGGTTCTTCCTGGACCCTTCATGTGGATGGAAGTTTCAAGGACCCAAAAATGGACATCCTATGGCACCACTCTGAAGGACCTCTCTGTTCTGTCCCCCTTTTTTATTTTGTTTTAAGAGCTCAGTACCAATGCTCTGATGAGACCCTCGCTCTCAGCCTCATTGATAGTCACTGCTGACACTCTGCACCTCCAGCCTCTTGAGAACAAACTGATCAGGGTGGGCTTTGGCTCTTTGTGACGCTTTAATCAGGAGAGCCCCCCGCCCCGCAGCTCTCTTCAGGTCTCACGCTGGCCCCCGACAGCGACTACTATCAGTGGACCTCCGTGACCTGGCGCAGGCTGATAAGGACGATGGGTCAGATGTCGGTGGCCCAGGGGATGACTCATCCGTTTTGTGAACTTCGTTAGGCTCAATAGGGGTCATCATGGTGACAGGGGCTTCTCTCTTATCTAACTGTTTTACTTTCATCTGAAGCCATTTTACAGTCTGCTCCTGTCACTCATATAGCGCCTTACATGATCAATCTGATAGTAAACTGGAGGGCATCACTTGGTAAGAGCACAACTTGAGCGGACCTCGCAGCCTGATGTGCGCCGCTGCCACCCTGCGTGTTTCAGGATGTCACCCTTGAGTCACAGACTCTCACTCTTTTTATATTTGGTACGTCCACATTGCCGTGAGGGTCCGCTATCACCATAGACACTTGGAATGAGCGGCCAAGTAGTGTGGTGGACAGTAAGACGTTAGGGACTTTCAAAACTCGACTTGATGTTTTCTTGGAAGAAATAAGTGGAGAGGACTGGCGAGCTTTGTTGGGCTGAATGGCCTGTCCTCGTCCAGAGTGTTCTAATGTTCTATAGTGTGCGTGACCTACGTTTAAATTTAATCATCAGTCCTGACGGGCGGGCGGACCCTCGTGTCGGTGACTGTGGGTCTCCAGGATGTTGTAACTGTGCAGCCCTGTCGACTAGATAAGAACACACGAGCTCATTCAAGAAACAAATCGTGTGAGGCAATGCCACCCACACCTCCACATCCCACCATTGAACAAATTCATGGCGAGGAATCACCCGGACCCCGGACAAGGATGACAGTTTGTGCAGACAGAAATGGAAAAATCTGCAAGAACAACACGGAAAGGCAAAGAAAGAACGTCGGCAGAAAAGCCCGGGGTGGGGCGCCCCCGGGATTCTCTTACCACATGGCGTCACACACTGAACGCTTGAACTGGAAACGGACCAGGGTGGGTATCCTGTGTGCACGAGCAGAAATGGACCTTCACTCCAACAAGTCACCTACTGAATGAGGGCAGGGTGGAAGACACAAACCCGAGTAACGTCCAACATTGGCAGCACCACAGAGAACGACTGGGGATCAAAAGGTGACAACTTGACGCATCTCACGAGGGTCCTCACAGACCCACGGCTCTCCACTCCTTTCTATCTAACCAGATCTCTGCCTTCTGTCTACAGAGCAGACTGTTTGATCCTAACCCGTCGGGCTACAAGGGGGGGGCCACTCCACCGAGATGTCCCCAGTCACCAAACACGTCATGTCATCATCTGTCCTCTGCCTTCGACACGGTCACCCACCACACCCACCTTGCTACCCACTCTGACCTTGGCATCACTAGGACTGCCCTGGAGTCCTACCTCTCAAGTCAAAGTGTGGAGAGACGTCAAGGGTTCATCAGGCACACATGGGGTATCGTATCGGTGTTTGGTCCCCTCCTCTCCTCACTAGGCCCACCAGTCCTATGCTGATGATACGCACCTGGACCGGTCATTCCCTCCACAGAGTATCCACTGGAATCTCTGCGTGTCTCACTGATAGCACGACCTGGATGAAGGAGCACCATCTCCAGATCAACCTGGCAAAGGCGGAGCCCCCCTTGTAACCCCAGCCATGTCAGTGCACAGCCATGGGGTGCTGATCGATGACCACATTACAACGGTCACCTACAAGATCAGCCCGTATCGGACAAGAATGTGCGGCACAACTCCTCGTCCAGGAGCTTCTGACCTTGTCACATCTGGACTGCAGAAACTCACTGTGGAGGTGGGAGTCACCAGACCACTGCGGCACGTCTGGAGTTCAACCTGCGGAGGTGGGCACATGTCACCCCTCTCTTCAGATCACACCACATTGGCTCTGTGTAGTGCCACAGGTTACGTTCAAATGCCTGGTCTACCGCGTAGTCAACGGGTCAGCCATATGGAGACACTAGTGAGGTCCTCTGCTCCTTCTTGAAGCGACTGTGCGCATGAAACAACTCGGACCCCCCAAACAACGATCGAGACAGTTCCGAGTTTTGTTGAGAATCTCAAACAGAATGCACCGTAAAAAGTTTGGAAATTTCAAAATCCACTTCAACCAGAGGAATGTCACCTACGTGACGTCGGCTACTTTACGGCTTTCAATGTGTAGAGCTGCTTGGACACCCGATACAATGCCAGGGAAAGACGGGGCACACAAAACACAGAGGGAAGCAGCGCATACAGCAACCACACCTTAGGTATGTTAGCCGTAGAAGTGAAAGAAAGAAAGAAAGAAAGAAAGAAAGAAAGAAAGAAAGAAAGAA
>JANRMT010062806.1:127534691-127545077 GCA_026402145.1 Polypterus bichir lapradei | reverse complement strand
AATAAAGAAAGAAAGAAAATGAAAGGGGGATGAAAGGGAGCACAAAAAGAAAGACAAAAGAAAGAGGGATGAATAAAGGGAGCAAGAAAGAAGAAAGAAAGAAAAGGGGGATGAAATGGAGCACAAAAAGAAAGGAGGGATGAAGAAAGAAAATGAAAGGGAGCACAAAAAGAAACAAAAGAAAGAAAGAAGGAAAATGAAAGGCGATGAATTAAGGGAGCACAAAAAGAAAGAAGAAACTGAAAGGGGGATGAAAGGTACTCGGCTTTCTACTGTTGCACTGGTACTAAGAGGTGGACTTTGGTATCGGCGCCAGCTTTTGGACCAAAACTCGGTGGCTAAGGACCCAGGCTGCTATCTGAAAAGGCTGCCAGCTCAAATCGCGTCACGCTGTCAGAGAGGATCCTACTCCGTTGGGCCTTTGAACAATGAGGCGCTTGACCTGAACGACTGCTCCGGGGGGTGCTCTGCAATGGCTGCCCCCCCACAATTTCTCCTTGGGGATTCGTAAAGCGTTTCAAATCACAAAATGGTTCTGAAGCATTAAGTGTAAACCCCCCTCCCCCCCAATGTGGTGTGCTACACTGCAGCGATGGGGGGGGGGGGCGCCCCGTGAAGTCCTCCAGTAATTGCGTTGTTTTCTCAACGTTACACGGCGGGCGTTTTTTCCATTAGCGTTTGCGGGGGGATTGAGAGGAAAGCTGACGTTTACTTGAAAACACTGCTACCGTACCATTTTAAAATGTGGCTTTTCCTGGTACTTTTCCAGCACTGGTACACCATGCCACCCTTGTGTGTCGCTGCCTTCATTAATCGGAGTGCGCCTAACCGCATTATTCATTAAAAGAAAGAACTCTGCTCTTTAAAAAGAAAAATACACAAAACGCTCCAGCGAGCAGATCCGTTCCTTCCGACTGTCCCGGAGCTCCTGGTGCCGCGTGGGCCGCCCTTCTCTCCCAGATCTGAAGACTCCAATGGGCAAACGCAGGGTGGGCTTTAATGAAAACTAAGAGTTAAATATTTACCGCCCCATTTCACGCCCCGCCGAATGCACTGGGGGGTGCGCGACCTTTACACATCCGTCCACCTTAACGCTCTTTAATATTCCAGCCAGCGGCGTGACATGCGATCCCAAGGGCTGCGTTTCCGAGGACCTCCACGTTTTGTTTTTTTTTTTTTCCTTTCTGCTCACAGAGGACGTTTCAAAATGTGAGCTCAGCAGTTAGGAGAGCACAGGAGTAAAATGGCTTCATTGTGCGGGGAGAACTTTACAGGGACACGGAGTTCTAGGGAGAAAATGAAAAAGAAAATCAGCAAGCGGTGGCTCCAAATCACCCGAGCAGAAGGAAGAAAGAAGCTGAAGGCGGCTCAGGCTCAGCACAGTGTGGGGGTCCTGCTGGTCAAGACAGGCTGGGGGATCGAGAAGAGCAAGGCCGTCAGAAAAACTCAAAAGTAAAAACCAAAAACAGGGACAGCAGGCTAGGCCGCAGCACACAGACGTCCACACGGACGCCATCTCAGGTCAGCTGTGTGTAAAGATACCAGGCTGAGCCCGCCATCTTCAAGACCACCGTGCTGTCTCACCAGTTTATACACATAAAAAGCTGCCTTGGGCGATCGCAGCCTCGTGTGCCGACTTCTCGGTGGCAGATCATAAGTTAAAGGTGCCCAGTGCTGAGCCCCCCTCCACTACACCCACGATGACACAACTGTGGTGGGGCTGGACGGTAACAAGGGGGCCCCATTGACAGGGTGGGGATTAACCATTAAGCAAAATGGGCCTGTGCTTAGGGCATCAGGGGGCACCACAGAAACTGCAAATGGGGCAGGTTCAACATAAAGGGGCTCCCACATGAAATGAAAAAGTTACACACATAGATATAGAAAAATAAAAATGAAAGATTAATAATGGAAGTTAACGGTATACTGCATGTTAATCTTGGGAACACGAGAAAATTCGAATGTGGTAACTGGCACACGGCCCACTGGGGCCCACATGATCGTTCTCATCTTGGTCATGTCGCCGGTACCATTCAGTCATCCACTGAGAGTGAGTGCAGCTCATATATATACGGGGGCACCAAAATCTGTAAAGTGCTTGGGGCCTCTAAAGGTCTTCACCCGGCCCGGAGCTCCACAGACCCTCGGTATGGCAACTAGAGGACACCAAGGAGCTCATGACCGATTTCAGGACAAGGAGGGACGAGCCTCTCCCCGTCCACATAAATGGGGCCCAAATACAGAGAGGGTCCATCTTCAGACTACTGGGGACCCTGACGTGGTCCACCCACACCAGAAAGCGCAACTAAGACTCGACTTCCTGTGTACGTGAAGGAAATGAACTCTGGAACAACGGGGGGGCTTGGTGTCTCTTTATCGCCCCTCCATTGAGAATATTCTCACCCACAATCGGATAACCCAGGATGGGATCTGCTCCATAGCAGACAAGGCGGCCCTGCAGAGGGTCGTAAGGTAAGCAGAAAAGTCCCCCGGTACTCGGCTTACTCCCCCTGCAGGACGTTTACAACGTTTGCTGTCTACGCAGAGCTACAAATGTCCTCCCAGCACACCCCGGTCACCATCTGTTGGAGCTGCGGCCATCAGGTAGAAGGTCCAGGAAAATCAAAGCCTGCACCTCCAGACTAAAGAACACTTGCTGCCCGACTGTGGTCGTCAGGTTAAACCGGGCACACAAAGACAGCAATACATGACCACATCTGCCCCCCCACTCCCTCATGGTCCACAACCCCTAATTGCTTATTTTAGTCTCAAAACAGCGGCATTCACGGTTTTAATGGCTCCTTATTAGCAACAAGATGCAAATGACAAGGCCACCCGCAGTTCTCCATTTCCACCGTGAACTATCTGGTGTTGGCTCAGATCCAATACCATTAAGGGACGAGAGGGGGCGCCGTCACTAACAATTTTGCCTTTCTCTCCAAGAAGATGCCCCTTGAGATCAAATGACTCCGCCCTCACCCCTCCGAGATGCTCCGGCCATGCCGGTCTGAACCACATAAAGGTGGCCGTTTGTCCGAATGAGGCGTCTCAGTCTCGACCAGAACCTACCGCAGGACGGACCCCTACAGAGAGACCCTTAGCAAAGAGCCAGCTGGGGTTCCAGTTTGTGAGCTGACTTTGCTGCCATTTTTTCCTCTTTTTTTTGATTAATTACTAAACAGGTTGGCACCCCAACTTTAGACTTTGTCCCTCATCCCCAACACTGGTTTAATAAAACACTTTGAACAGAAGGACGACTGAGAATTCTGCGTCCATTTTTGGGCTTCAGAGCACTTGGATGACATCCTTGGAAAGGAAGAAAAAAAAAAATCTACGACATAAGAATGACCTGTCATGGCAGACTACGGCAAGATGCCATAATGGATGGACGGGCGTCCCCACTGCCATAGCAGGCCAGAAGGCCATAACGGATGGATCACGTGGATGGAGGTGCAGCCTGGCTGAGATGGTTCCCAGTTCTAATCCCAGATGGGGAGAAGGTATGATGGAGGGACTGGAGGAGCCTGGACATCGGGGACAATTCATCCCCCAACTTAAGAACGGGCAGCGCTCCTCTGGTTTGGTCCCAGTTTGGACACCTACAGGGTGTTGCCTGGGACTTGTAGTTCAGAGGGGCGGCCCTGTTGGGGGAGTAGCTCCCCGTTTTGGGAAGCGTCCGTATGACGTGCATCGGCAGTGTCCTGCCGTGACTCCCAGATCCGACATAAAAGGAGGTGGCGTCTCCAATCACTCTTGGGGGTCGGAAGGAGGTGGGTGCTGCTCGCTAAGGAGAAAGAGAAAGAATTGTTTCACTTGGATGGGGTTATTTTGAACTCGGGACTTGTGTCTAGGAGTTTAGGGGACCCCCCTGTGGTCACACAGGCCATGAGATTCATAAGATTCGTTTCTGATGAGGATTGGCTTCTAATTAAGCAACTGGATTAGAATGAAAACCTGCAGCCACTGTGGCCCTCCGGGGTGACCACTAACAAGGGGGATCCAAAGCGCTAATTTAATCCCCCCTTTATCGTGTTAAGCACTTGAATCACCTAACCCACCCCGAGGGGACTAAAACTACACATGTGACTGTAAGTATGTCAAAGTGGCACCTCATTCTGTACAAACTGCCACCCCTTATCGACAGAGAGGACCCCCAACTGAAAACACTTGACAGAAATAGAAGCCATTTAAAAAGCGGCCCAGCGGGACTCACCTGTCCAGGGCGGCTGCGTTATCTGTACTTCAGGGCTCTGTACTCCAAGCAGACGATATCCTTAGGGACGTGGCGCCGACAGAAGCGAGGGACTTGGCTCTCCCCCTGCGCCATGGGAGCGTCTGGATGTGCTGCACAAGAGGGAAGAAAATGGCGGTCAGTCCCGTAGCACAATGCCAGGTTCAGTTCTGTCAGTTAGGCGTGACATTCAGTCGCACGGGAGTCACACAATATGGGGGTGGGGGGGAGGAATACCTTCTGCTGCCCACCCCTCCCCCAGACCAATTATGGAGGCTCACTGGGAAACGCTGATGTGCTGTTTACTGGCGTTTAAAACACGGAGCAGGAATTGCAATTTCCTCTCTGCACTTAACAAACATGGGAGCTGCCGTCATTTCCTACTTTTACCGTTAAACCACAGAATGAACTGACATTTAAAGCTCTAAAGTGCACAGTTGGTGCCCACCGATGCCCACACCGCCCACCGCCCCACAATTCCTGTGTTTGTGGTGCCCACGTTGGCCAGCGTCCCCCGACAGGAGCTGGTGTGTACCAATGTCAATGGGAAAAATAAGTGTACCCTTAGCTCAAACAGCTGGCAGGACCCCCTCAAGTCGGCGTTTCCTAAAATAGTCTACCAGCCTCTGATATCAACTCCTTCACTGCAGAATTCTTCAACTGGATGACGTTTGAGGGGTGCCCACTTCAAACATCTTGATGGTACTCGGAGCTGGGCTTTGTCTCGGCCATTACTCTGTGGATTTACTGCTATAGCATCATTGCGATGTCCACCTCAAGTTGAGCTTCAGCCTTCTGACAGGTGGTCTCATATTATCTTCAAGGGTCCTCTGATACAATGAACAATTCCTGGTGGGTTCTGCAATCGAGAGGGGAAGCGCTGGGCAACAGACCACCCTGGAGAGACGGTGAGGTACTCGCAGGGTGAGAGATTTCACATCTATTATTACATTAATGTGGCAAGTCAGCAATAAAAACCCATCAAAGAGCTCAAACTGTCAAACAACAAAATCAAACACGGCCCCTCGACGACAAACAAAAAAAAAAAAAAAAATGAAGCTTCTACTTTATTACAAAAATGTAAAAAATAAAAACACAAAATTTTTGCTAAAATGGAATTAATAAATCTGTAGGCCCGGTCAAGTTTAGGGTTAGAATCTCAACGTCCTAAGCGTTATGACGCAGACAATTTGAAAAAAAATTTGCTTTTTGCCCCCTACATTTTTCCTTTGTGGTCTTGGGGGGGGGGGGGGGGGGGTTTTTTTAAAAAGTTTTTTTTTTCTCTTTTTGTGGGTTTTGTGGTTTTTTTTTTTCCCAAAACCGCAACCCCCCCCCCCCCTTTTGTGTTTGGTTGGGGGTGCCACCATTTCAAAAATCCTGCGATGTCAACAACATGACGCCTCATAAAGGCAGCCTCGGTAGCTGCCCTTCAGAGCAGGTTGCCCACCATCGTTATTTGGATGGGAGACCACCTCGGAAAAGCCTGGGTTGCTGCTGGAAGAGGAGTGGGTGAGACCAGTAGGTCTGAATGGGGATCCTGATGCCCCCCAGTGCAGTGACGGGGATACTGGTGATGTTAAAACCGAGGTCCCGACTCTCTGTGCACACCCATGTCCAGTTTAAATGGTCCACCACAGCCTGGTCATTCTGGCCCCCCTAATAATCCCCATCTCTCTTTCTGTCAGCCCTAAAAGCCAATGTGTTGTTAGCGTACTGGCGCCATAATGGCAGCCAACGTGCCACTCAGCCCCTGCTACCACCACCTAGGTAAAGCACTTTGAGTGTAATTATTTATTTCATTAATAACTGCACACATTTTAGAATAAATGAATAACTAATAACGAGACCCTCATGATCACCGCTCAGTGTGTAGAGCAGACTGCGTGTGAAGAGGACGGAGTTCAGAGGGGCTTCTGTTCCTTTCTTCCTCGATGTTTGCCTAACGCTTTGGGGTTTCGCTCTCCGCTTTTTCTCCTTCTCCTTTTACTTGGCTTCGTTTTCTGCTGCTGCACCTCCTCGTCTTTTTCCTGCTTTTCTGCAGCGGGGTAGCGGTGGTGGGCTTCTCATCTGCGGCTCAACTGAACCTTCTGCTTCCTTTCGGTTTTGTGGCCAGCGGGCAAGTTGAGCTGCGCTTTTCATTTTGTTCGTCCGCATGTCAAACAGCTGCCTGAAACGCTTTTAGGCCACCGTGACTGTGAAAGCAGCGGACCACCCGCCACCCCCCATTTTAGAAATCAGGACGGCTATGAGCTACGTCTTCAGGATGAATTATGGGGGTCCAGTTCTAAAAGGGGCAGCATGTGCAGCTGACTCTGTGGTTTCTTATTTAGAACTGTGTGGAGACCACCCGGGGTGGGGGCAGCATGTTAAACCCACCACAAGCAAGCAGCCACTGGCACATACGGCAGGGCATACAATTCAAGCACCCGCACAGCAACGGCCCTGCGTGTCCAAAGTCGTCACTGCCGAGCCAGCAGGTACACTGGGCACGGGGGACACATTTGTTGGTAGCCCTCCGCCAAGAAAGAAGACCCCACCAATTGTCTCTGGCACCCATCACAGGCGATTCTGTACTTTTGAACAAAAATCCAACTTTGCTTTTGATTCAGCAGAATAATTCGAATAAGAACACAAATGAAAATCGCAGGCCGGCAGAGGCGGGACCCTTCACCTCACATCTGACTGCACAGCCCCGGCACACACCTGGAGCCCACCATGAGACTCCTGCACCTGTCCACCCACTCCAGCCGTGTCAGATGTCAAGTGGGTCTTCCTTCCCCGGACTGCGTGTTTCAGTTCAGTCCACAGATTTTCCATGGAATTCAAATCATGAAGGGCCTCCTCTCACAAGAGCCCCATGTTTTGTTCTTCTCCTCATCCTGTTTGGGGGGTCCACAACCTGTGACTGACACAGACCACCCTGAAACCAGGCAGGATGTTTGGCTCCAGAATGTCCTGATGGTCCTGCAAAGACTCAAGGAACCCCAGTGACAGAACACGACCGAGTCTCCTCCACGTTTCACAGCAGGTCTGCTGTTCTTCATTTTCTCATCTGTGGACATCGAGCTGATGTGACTTGTCAAGAGGGTCCAGTTTGGCCTCATCATTCTCCCAGAAGTCATTGGGGCTGGTCAATATGCATTTTTAGGTTTGTCTTCCAACAGATGGCCCTCTGTCACTCAAAAAGCTGACAGCTGGGGAGATCAGAAGGCGGTGGGCCTCGACCTTGCAGTTGAGCTTGGGGTCTCTTTGGAAGTCGCCCTTGGCTTTGTGGCCACCATTCTTACTGTTTTCCTCTTGCGAACGCATCCAGGGAGTTTGGCTCCAGTCCCGTGGACCTCCACCTTCTTCGTGATTATTTTTCAGCTGTTGTCACATTGAGCTGCTTGGAGATGGTGGTCTTCCAGCCTTTGTCTGTCATTTTCTTTCTGATCCCCTCAGACGACTCTCTCGTCCACGTTCAGTGTGGGACACATGATGACATCAAACAGCCAGGTGACGGCTTGTCTCCATTCCAGTTGGCTTAGTGACTGATTGTGCGATTGGAGACCCCTGTGTGTGTGTGTGTGCGAGATACAAATTCAAGGAAACAGCGAGTTTGGAAAAAAACAAATTCCTTGAATCCAATGATCTCCTCTAAGGATCCCCAACAAAACGTGTCCAGGCAATTTTAGAAGATCTCTGTAGAAGAAGCAACACCTGATCTCCCGTCACACTTGCTTTGCTTTACTCGATGCCACGTCAAAGGTGTGTAGCCACATGGGGACGATAGCTTTGTCACTTTGCAGGAGGTGTATGGCATTCCCCCCCCAGTCCACATCTGTCAGACAGAAGCACAGCAATACCTCAGGCCGCAGACATTTGTCACCATTGTCACCTTCTGTCCACACCGGCCATCAAGATGAGAGACGCTGGCCTTGTGTTGCAGCGCGGAGGAGTGAAAACAATCACTCTTAATTCTGCTCCTATTAATCTGCGCTCATTCCGTGGCCCTTCTCAATTCAACGTCTCGTTCCCAGATTGGTCCACCATATTCCAACATGGCTGACAGGGTGGCGCCGCTTCTTGTGTTGCTTACCCGTGTGCCTCTTCCTCACGCTTTGCGCAGATCCAATGCTTCACACATCCGGAGGTGGCAAACGATTCGGCAGCTGCTACAGCACGTCGGTGAACCCTGGGGCCCTTCAAGGGGCCTCACCTCCTTTTCCCGTTTTTGCCGATGCGTGTGTGCGTGCCCAGTGTAGGCGAACGGCGACATCGTCCGTGTTTTTGGTCCTTTTAGTGTGGGCGGAGACTCCTTCATACACGACGTGTGGCTGGAGATCACCGGTGTAAAATGAGAGCACAGCAGTGCGGACGAGGCCTCCGTTAACAAAGCGGATGAACTTCAGTCCATTACAGCAAGCGCTGTGCACGGGGAGACAACCTCAGCATTTGTCTTGGGGGGCATCTCATTCCTCGGCTGCCCCTACCGAGACCACCTCACTTGGGGTCAGAGGCGATGCCATCTGAAGCTCCAGGACCCGATCCGAGCTCAGGGTCCTTTAAGTGGACTGGCTGGGGGCCGCGCATCTCGCCTCGGGTAGGAGACCTGTGCGCCATCTGTACGCTCAGCCCGGTTACCGTGAAATGTCTTTTCTGTGGCCTCCATCTTGGTTTCACACAGCGTCGCTTTAAATTAAATTTGTCAGCCAAGAATACCCGTCCATTAACTTCACAAATCAAGATTACAGGCCGCTTATTGTACCCCGCAGATAAATCACAGAAATTCCTAAGGCGCAGTGGTGACATCAGGGTGGCCCCGCCTCCTGGGGCTCCACCCACAACACACACACACAATGGCCGAACGTTTAAATATCAGACGACACACAAACCCAACAGAAATGAGATGAAAAACGTGAAAACCATTCTAATCATTCACGGGCATGGGACACTGCATTGTGTGCCAACTTACTTTACGGCGCCATTTGGTTTCTACTTCTATTTTTCATATCACCTTCGTTTCTTGTTGTTGGATTTGAATGTGACGTTTATTTGGCTTTAGGTGCTGTTTAGTATTTTAGACCTTTTCTTCGCTAACCATTTTAGATCAAATTTAAATGGGTTACATTTCTACCCACTGATGAATTTAAGGGCATCATAAAGAATGTGGTGAAGGAGACAAGTAGCGGTTGTTCTGTGTGTTTGTGTACTGTAGCTATTGAACTGTAGAGACCGTACATTATATTGTATTGTACTAGCTGTCCCCTGCAGCTCCGCCCACGTAATAGTGAAACAGGAGAAACTTTAATAATCAATAAAAAATGTAAAATGTAATGATTTGTATTGAGAAGAATTTGTATTGACAGCTTTTGTATCCGAGGGCCTCTTGATATCCAATAGTTTTGGTTTTGCCATCTGAGTGAGAATCTGGTGGTGATCTCTTTGCCAAAAATGTAAAAGGTTGGCAAGGAATCTCTGGCCAAGCGGAAGGTGGGTATGCTGCATCGTCAAACATTGGCACTGTATTTGATGGGAGAGCATTGCCCACATTAGGAGAAGAGCACATGGCCGTGATATCAATCAGCAGGTACCCTCTAAAACACACGGAGCTCTGATCTCTCGCATCAAACGGGACTCCTTAACAATCTCCAGATGATAATGTCTGCTGAGCAAACAGGTATCGCTAGCTAAGTGGAGGTGAGGTGTGCTCCAACACATGGCAACAGGTAGAGCGACTCGATTAGATGCTGTGTGTGTGTGTGTGTGTGAAGAGGACCCCGCCCGCCTCCCCCTCAGATCAGCCAAGCAAACTTGGATACTCAGCACGATGACAGAAGTCGCAAAATCAACCAGAATGTTCAAGCAAATTCTAAAAAGAAACCTGATCTAAATCCATTAAGTAGTTCTCTCGTGAAAAGTAGACAAACGTTGGATTTCATATATTATATATTTATCTATACTAATAAAAGGCAAAGCCCTCACTCACTCACTGACTGACTCACTGACTGACTGACTGACTGACTGACTGACTCATCACTAATTCTCCAACTTCCCGTGTAGGTAGAAGGCTGAAATTTGGCAGGCTTATTCCTTACAGCTTCCTTACAAAAGTTGGGCAGGTTTCATTTCGAAATTCTACGCGTAATGGTCATAACTGGAAGCTGTTTTTCTCC
>JANRMT010062806.1:127512346-127530302 GCA_026402145.1 Polypterus bichir lapradei | reverse complement strand
TAACAGATAGATAGAAATGTGAAAGGCACTATATAACAGATAGATAGTGTGACAGGCACCTGGCGTCCATGCCCAGCTGGGACGCCCCTGCACACTGTATTCAGGGGGAGCAGCCTTGGACAGTGCAATACCTCCCCCTGGACGCTAGATGGCTGCCCCCCTGGGCTGGCGTAGTGCCTCGGTTTCCCACAGGGCTCCCTGGGAATTGGAGTTGGGGGCAGCCCTGTTGGGTCCCGCAGATACCGCCAGGGGGTGCTGTGTTTGGGACTCATGAGCCCGTGTGGGCAACAGATTCATCACACCTGGAAGTGCCACCGGATTTTGCTGATCAAACACCTGGAGCACTTCCAGGTGACCTATAAATGGGAGCCAGCAACCACCACTCATCGGCCAGAGTCGGGTGGAAGAGGACAAGGTTGCTAGGGAGGAGTGGTGGTGCCAAGAAAGTGAAAAGTGTTTGTGCTGTACTGGTGCTTGGGACTGTGTTGTGGCTGGGGGAATTACGGGGAAGACATGCCCTCCAGCTGAAGAGAAATAAAAGTCCTTTTATTTTACACGTGCCTCCTGTGTCCAATCTGTGTCGGGTCAGGTGCTATATAGTGCCTTTTACAATAGATAGATAGATAGATAGACAGATGAAATGCACTATATAACAGATAGATAGATAGATAGATAGATAGATAGATAGATAGATATGAAAGGCACTATATAACAGATAGTTAGAGAGACATGAAAGGCACTATATAAAAGATAGATAGATAGATAGGAAAGGTGATATATAATTAATATATAGATGGATTTATAGATAGATAGATCGAAGTGAAAGGCACTATATAATAGATAGATAAAGAAAGGCACTATATTTCAATTTCAATTCTTTATTGCCATGTACAGTAAAGGCCAAAAGTTTGGAGACACCTCCTCATTCAATGCGTTTTCTTTATTTTCATGACTGAAGGCATCAAAACTATGAATGAACACATGTGGAGATATGTACTTAACAAAAAAAGGTGAAATAACTGAAAACATGTTTTATATTATTCTAGTTTCTTCAAAATAGCCCCCCTTTGCTCTGATTACTGCTTTGCACACTCTTGGCATTCTCTCGATGAGCTTCAACAGGTAGTCACCTGAAATGGTTTTCACTTCACAGGTGTGCCTTATCAGGGTTATTTAGTGGAATTTCTTGCTTTATCAATGGGGTTGGGACCAGCAGTTGTGTTGTGCAGAAGTCAGGTTAGTTGGACGATCATTTATTTTTCAACAGGACACCTCCAGGCTGTGTAAGGGCTATTTGACCAAGAAGGAGAGTGATGGAGTGCTGTAAATGGGCATGAAAAGAAAGAAAGAAAACACATTGAATGAGGAGGTGTCGCCACACTTTTGGCCTGTACTGTATACAAGTACCGTGTACAATGAAATGCATGCTTGCATGTGCCCCTGCAGACAGTGAACATAGACAAAAAAAAAACCCACACACAATAAATAAATGAATATAAATAAGTAAATAAATAAAACCAGAATCCTAGGAATAAATAGAGACAGTGGCAGACGTATATGTGCAGGTAGCAGTGGAGGTAACACAAGGTTACTGATTGTTGATGACTCTGATTGCAGTTGGGTGGAAACTGTTCCTGAACCTGGAGGTGTGCGTCTGAATGGACTTTAATTGCTCCTCCGATGGGAGGAGGGTGAAAAGTGACAGTGCAGGGTGGCAGGGGTCCCGCCTGATACGGTTCACTTTCCTGAGACAGCGTGTAGTGTGGATGTCATGGATCACAGGGAGCTGTGTGCCCGTCATCTGCTGTGCTGTGTCCACCACACGCTGCAGAGCTCTGCAGTCCTGAACTGAGCAGTTGCTGTACCAGGATGTGATGCACCAGTACACCTGTAGAATCCGCACAGGGTTGTGGCGGACATCCTGGCCTTACTCGGTCTCCTGAGGAAATAGAGGCGTTGTTGGGCTTTCTGACTACTGCCGCAGGGTGACTGATCAGAGAGGGTGACTCCGAGGAACCTAAAGCTGCTGACCTGCTGGACAGCCTCACCTCCGATGTAGATGTGGCTGTGCTCGGTTGTCTGTTTGCGGAAATCCACAATCATCTCCTTAGTTTTGCTAACGTTGAGGGTATAACAGATACAGTAGATAGACTGATAGATGTGAAAGGCGCTATATAATAGATGGATAGAAAATGCATTAAATACTACTGTACATAGACAGATAGAGCGTTATTTGATCCCAGGAGGAAAACTGCCTTTTCACAGAAGCTCTTTAAATAAATAAATACATAAATAGATAGATAAATAAATATAGATATGCATACACACACTCTTTGGTCTGAACACACACCAGAATGACTAAAAAGGAGGAAAATTTAAAAGAATAAAAAGCTTGTGATTAGGCTGCCACACTCACAGTGAGGCACTCTGCAGACGTATTGCTGTTGGTATTAAGGACCCCCAGTTGTATTTGTTGCTGCACTTCACCTGAATGATTTGTCAGCTCAAAATCCTCAGAGTTGGTGTGTCACAGGGAGGATGTGCAGCGCTGATCATAATGGCGCTCAGTTTTGTTTTAATTCTTTACTACTCTAATACCTCTAAGTGGATCCAGAATGGGTCTCATAACTGAGCCTGCTCTTTTAATAAGCTTGTTGATTTGGTGGTCCTGTCTTGAAGTGACTTCACCAGCCCAGCACACCACACTGACCATCACAGAGTTGTAGAAGATGTGAAGGACGTCACTTCCCACAGTAAGGATGTTGTCCTAAGGAAGAAGAGTCTGCTCTGCTCTTTCTTCTCCAGTTGCTCTGTCTTCTGCGATTGGTCCAGCCTGTCATTGATGTGGACCCCCAAGTACTTGTTGGAGTGCACCACCTCTACATCCACCCCTTGACGAGCGGCCAGACATTGAGTCTGTTTGGTGCAGTGAAAGTCAATAAGCAGTTCTTTGTTTGACTGATGTTGAGTTGCAGACAATTGTTAAAGTTCTCCCCCTGACTCCTCTCCTTTGTCTCACCCCCCTTATCCGTCCCCCCCCCCCCCCACCATAAGTGCAGAATCATCTGAGAATTTCTGCAGGTGACCTGACCTGCTCTTATATTTCTAGTCAGAGGTGCACAGAGTGACAGGCCTGTTCCTTGTGGTGCTCCAGTGTTGCTCCCACCGTCCTTAAGTCTCACAAACTGCAGTCTGCCTGACGGACAGTCCATCATCCAGGACACCACAGGCTCATCCACCTGCATATCTCTGAGATGACCCCTTAACAGGGATGGCTGGATGGTACTGAAGGCACAGGAGAAATCAAAAATTCAGAATTCTCACAGTGTGGCCAGCTTTGCCCAGCCTTGTGGTGCAGATAGATAACTGTGTTCTCCACTCCAGTGATTGTCCAATAGGCAAACTGCAGTGGGTCCAGGTGGGCTACCACAAGAGGACTTATATAGTCCAGGACCAGCTTCTCAAATCTCTTCATGATGTGTGATGTAAGTGCCACTGCTACTTTCTGGAGCCTTAGGGCCACACTGACCAGGTGACAGGGGACACTACAAAGTTGGTCAGCACAGGCCTGAAGAACTCGAGGGTGGACTTCATCTGCTCCTACAGCTTTTCCTGTCTGTAGCTTCCTCAGTTGTCCCTTCACTTGGTCTTCAGTTATGGACAGTCCATGCTGATGGTCAGAGTTGGACTCATCACTGGCCATCCCGGCTGATGTGGTAGGAGTTGTGGATGTAGTAGGGATGGTGTGTGTGTGTGTGTGCTGGGACTGGTCATTGGAAGAAGGTGGCAGTGGGAGAGAACATCTCATTAGCTTTGTCCACATCCCCTTCTAGCACCTGAGCCCTGGATTGCTTGAGTCCAGTAATGATGTCCAGTCCATTCCAGATATCCTTTATGTTGAGTTTTTTGAGTGAGTTTTGTTTCCTATTTTAGCTTTCTAAGCTTTGTTTCCTTCATTCACCTTCTTCTGTACTTTCCTCAAAGCCTCTTTGTCATCAGATTTGAATGCTCTTCTCTTCTCTTCTCATTCACCAGACCTATTAGCCCGTCAGAAATCCAAGGCTTGTTGGTTGGAAAGCAGCGCACTGTCTTTGAGGGTACCACTGTGCCAACACAGAAGTTAATATAATCTGTGAAGCAGTAACAGAGTCCCTCAATATTGTCCCCATGTGACTCGCACATCATTTCCCAGATTGTCGTTTGGCAGCAGTCATTCAGAGCCATTTCAGCATCCATCCTCCACCTCCTCATTCTTCTGGTGGTAACAGGCTTGTAACTGGGAATTAGAGGAGTCGGGTTGTGGTCAGATCTGCCCAAAGGTGCCAGTAGTTTACACTTAAAGACATCTTTAACATTCGCATACAGCAGGTCCAGCTTGTCATTTCCTCGAGTGGTATTAGTCACATTGTCATTGTTCCTCTCAAAGTCACTTGGAATATTATAACTGCAGGGCCAGAGGGAGTCGTCATTAAAGTGTTGCTGACAGAGTGAATGAACCATTTCCATTGTTCAGTGCCCAGTAGCACAGGGAGGACCAGAAACATTAGGAAGGAGGATGAAACTCCTCTCCCTGGGCAAATAGCGTGGATGAATTCCGACAGACAGAATTTCAATGCCTGAATCACAAGCCATAGTTTTAATTGCAATGAGAACAAGCGGTGGCTCCAGTGACCTCATAATATTATTTTTACTTGACTGACGCCTTTATCCAAGGCAGCTTACAACGTCTGAGATTGAAATGGCGACACTTCTTCTATTATTTTAATTGGAGCACAGACGAGTGAAGTGACCTGACTCAGGGTCACACAGTGTCAATAGCGGGATATGAACCCACAATTTCTGGGTTTGATGTCCAAAGCCTCTATGCCACATCTGATATACCATAAATAGTATATGAAAAAAAAACTCTAAATATTGTACAGTATACTGAAGGACACTTAGATCTAATTACATAGGACTAAACCGAGACACTGGAACTGACGCCCATTATCTTAGGAACTTTACTGGGCAAACACAGCTAGTAAAAATAAATACAAACTGCACATTCTAAAATTTAAACAGAAAATATGAAAAATCTTGGTACATAAGAAAGGCACATCAAGGTATTATGGACACTTTGCAGTCACCGTTTGTGGGCTTTGGCACCAGCAAACGCAGCCATAATGTCCTCCACATCCTGAGACCTTCAGAAACTCCACTGAAATCAGACCTCATGGTCTCAGCCAAGGAGGATCACATTTATAGTTGGTGTCTCTTTTATTCATTTTTGATTCGTTGATTTCTGTTGACTGTGCATTCAAACCAACCGCTCTGGTCGTTCTTCTTGATTTTGTCTTCCTGAGCTGATGAGCTTATACGTATGTAGAGCTGCAGCCAGCATCTTGAGGTTCCCATCTGCTTGTTGTTGCATTCATTTTGTGCAGGCCAGGGCACATTCAAGACAGTCAGATGTTGATCAGCTGCGAAACGTGTGTGAGAAGTTCAAAAGCACAAAACAAAGAAACATATACGAGGCAAGAATCAGGATCGAGATCAGGATTGAGTTACTCTATTCTCAGCCGCCCTTAAAATCCAAAAAGAACGTTAAAAGCGTGAACGTGCTAAATATGTGGATCGGGGTTCTATTTTAAATGCTTTTTTTCAATGTATTTTCCTGTCAGATCCACATTTCAGAATCTTGAGCGCCTTCTATGGTAACGTTAACTGACCAACAGCGTGTTACACGCACTTCGCCACGGCAATCGCTCGATCGTGCTGCCGCTTTAGCCCAGCTACTTCTCCGTGCCTTCTTTCCGCTCACGTTTCCGCGTCATCGAATGGTGAGAAGGTGACAGGCAGACGGACAGACAGACCGCCTCCGAAGAGCTCGCGTTTCGCTCATTTTAGATTCACCCGGGCCGCTGAGCTGCTTGGTTACCAGGCAACCGAAGACGCCGGAACTCATAAAGATGGCGGGCAGAGCCGGCCACGTGACGGGAACACGTCGGTCACATGACACGGTGCGTGTCTTCTTGCGCGCTGCTCCGCCCGTTTCAGTTGGGCGATCCGTTTGGCAGTTTAGGATGGTTTTTTGCTCTTTTGGGAGTAGGCGGGATTTTTGTGTCTTTTTTTTTTTTTTGAAGCCGTGATACAATAAAATAAGTAGCCGAATAAAAGTCTACTGCTGGGTCATTTCAAACTTTTCTTGGTGGAGTGGCGACTGAGGAGCCCGATAGGTTTGGGGACGTGATGTCCGCTTCCAAGGCGAAGGCTCTGCTCTTTGAAGACGGTAAGTGCCTCTTCTTCTGGCCGATGTTATCCCTCACTCGCCTGCGGTGGTCGTTTAACTCTCACAACGTCTTTGGGTCAAATTTAACTCCGTCTCGTGTTTTTAAAGTCCTCAAAATATCATCTGTTAGGGATAAAACTTGTGACTTTTCTTACATTTCTCTCAATTAACGAACAGAAAACTTGAGATCTGCCATTGTTTGTACAGCTTCTCATTTTATGGCAGTTTTGATCCACCATTGGCTTTAATGGATTTTTCCACTGCTTTGAGGGAAGTTAATTCACAACTCAAGTAATACTGATGGTTTGTTTCCTCATTGTGATTCTGTAACATTACTTCTATTTATTTTATTTATGTTCATTTATTTTATTTCTATTTATGTTATTCATCGTTATTGTATGTTTTTCTTTTATTCTATCATTGTAAAGCACTTTGGCCACAGCATTCCTATGTGCTATATCAATAAATTTGACATTGACAACTCCTAAATGGTCCTAAATGTCACCCAGTAGTGTTCAAACTTTTACTAAGGTGCATTAAGGCTACATAAAGCAAAAAAAAAAGTCTCCAGGTGTCACATTGTGAGCTCTGCTGTGGCCTTCAGGTCAATTTCGACTCTCCAAATTCTTTTAGTGGATTTTGCTCTCCATTTTAGGGACATCTATAACCTATAAAATCATCCTAAATGTTGTCAGTTGTAAAACTTGGGGTGATCCATTGTACAGGCTAAGGTGGTCAATCAGTAGAGAATAGGGTTGTGTGAAAAAGACATAGCAGCACTTGAAGCGGTGCATCCCAGGACTGTGACAGACTCTGAATTAAAGTGTGTACAGAGGAGACGGCACAGGAACCTCCTCCAGGTCTTCAAAATCCTCAAAGGCTTTGATAAAGGAGGTCCAGCAGATATCTTTATACTTAACAGTGAATCACATTCTTGGGGGCACCAGTGGAAATTAAGGGGAAGTGCATTTAGGACTGAAGGTGTGACGCGTGACTTGTGGGAATCTGGAACAAATTACCGAGATATGTAGTTGAAGCAGACGCCTTCACATCCTTTAAGATGACATATTGGGACAACTGGGTTATTATCCAGCTTGATGGAGTGAATGGTGTCATCTCATTTGTCAGAGTTCTTGGGTGAAACAGCTGACATCTGGGTCACCTAAAAATGGACGTCAGAATTGGGACAAAAAACTTGGGCCAGCCCTTGATGTCATCGTGAGAGTTAAGTAATGCAGTCTTATGCAGCTGTATGTACTACCAGTTATTGGGGGTACTGTTGTGTGAAGTGGCGCTACCCACATATACTCAATCCAATATTAAAAGTACACAGCAACAGCCAAATGTCCACATATTCATCATGAGAAATCACCCAGACTCTGAGCAATGATGAAAGTTTGAGCTGGCAGAAATGGAAATATCTATGAGATTGATCTGTAAAGGCAAAGAAAAAAAAACTTTTGAAGGCCTGGGCATTGTGCTATTGCTCCGTGTCACACAGAAAACTATCAACAGTCTAGCATATGCCTCCATTGTGCGCCAGTTTGTCTGCAGCTGCCTGCGTCTGAGTATAAACAGGCCTTAAAACTGAACGGATTATTTTAAATTCCCAGCTAAACACTTGTGTTAAATTTTTGGTTGTAAAGAAGACAGAAGTTTTGAGGTAAGGAAGTTCTGATCGCGCCACCAGAGAATCGTGACATGTCACATGTCGATTAGCAAGTTCACTGGGCTCTGTACATGGTACTGCATTGATCTATGAACAAAAAGTGAGACAAT
Source organism: Polypterus bichir lapradei (assembly GCA_026402145.1). NCBI lineage: Eukaryota > Metazoa > Chordata > Cladistia > Polypteriformes > Polypteridae > Polypterus > Polypterus bichir. Next base: position 127,522,255 of record JANRMT010062806.1, on the reverse strand, counting down.
ACCCTCAATGTAGACTTCACCAATAGGATTACAATGAAAAGATGGAGTCTCTACCTACATTTACTGCTTTTTGTTTTTAATCTCATGCAGATGAACCCAAAAAGGAGCCTGATGAAATTAATCCCTTCTCCTTCAAGGAATTTATTCGAAGTAAAAACCAGCCTCCCACCGCCAGACTACATGCAGAGAAGAGAAAGAGCAGTGTCTTGCCGAAGGTACCACAGCCATTATACAGGTGCTTTGTGAATAATGGGGCTCCATACGTCAGTGGAACAAAATTGACCAATTGGTGGACCATTTTCCAGTTTTTTGCAAGTAAGGGGGTGGCCATCGTTAGGGGGGATTTTTAATTCTGTGGCCCTGAATAGAAACCTAGCGCCTCAGTTGCTTGTAGTTTTTAAAAGAGAATATTCTAGAAGTACAGTGGTAACCACATGTGGTGTGTGCCATGTATGATGTATAGTGTCCCTCCACATCAGCATCGCTGTTCTGGCTTTACCCAGGTTAGCTGGTTTGACCCTCCAATCTGTGAAGTGCTGGGCATCCTTTGTGGTGAGATTACGATTCTGTCTAAAAAGGATCTAGGAGGAGCATGAAGCGTTTTGTTTTGGAATTCAAAATAAAAATTAGGACATAGCAAGCAGAGACACAGATAATTCATTTTTGTTGTTTAGCCGTATAGAACTGATGTTAAAATGGGGTCATTTGGGCTTCTTCCAGTATCCCAAAAAAACATGCATGTGACGTTACTTCAAGTCAAGTTGGGGAGCATGCACAGGTACAGTGCGTTGCCACACCCACTACACATCGAAACAGCTTGGGATCCCGGTTGGCAACCCCAAAGGCAGACACGCGGTCCAGTCCTACCCTTCTGGAAATGACCCTCTATCTGCTGCAGCCAGGTTACTTGGTAACTCAAAATCAGCACAGTATGTAAATGTGCATGTGTATGCCCAGCATTGGGCTGGTGCCCTGTCCCAGTGTAAATTCTGTCTTATTGCCTGATGTTCCTGGGACTGTTCTCCATGACCCTGATCTGGATTAAGTGGATAGTCGCACTCTGAGGTTAGCACACTCGGGCATAGATTGTGCCCACTTGAGCACTGAGTATGAGTTTTACCCTCGCAGCCTATCACTCTTCAGTACTCCACATAGGGACCTGCATGCTTTATCATGAAGAAAACACGGGCTTCCCGGATATAACGTAGACACAAGGGGGCTGACACACTTTTACAGTCTGGGGAAGTAACCTAATCTAGACATCGAGGCTGATCCATCTTGGTTTATGCTACTTACCAACCAACAAGGGGGTACGGCCAGATGTGCTGTTTTCTGTTGGAGGGGCCCGCACACCACAGCCTGCTAACCCTGTGAAAAAGGCAGTGTCATCTCTCCACGCCAGGTGTCCTCTGTCTACTTTGTTATTTCAGTCAATTAAGATATACAAAGTATAGAAATGTAAAAACAAAACAATACTTATTTGCCATTATTCAATTTTAATGAAATCCATTATCAAAAATAGTGAATAAAACGTTAAGTGTTAATGTAAAGCCCTAATAAAAATGCTCAAAGCTTAGTGAAGACTAGCCAACATCTGCATCAGAGGAGGAATGATGTCTTTGGCGTCTTTTAGATTTAGCAGTGTGGCTGATTTCTGGATAGCATCTTTGATGTCCAGGTAGATGGGTCTCTCTCTCGCTCTCGCTCTCTCTCTCTCTCTCTCTCTCTCTGCTGGCAACGCCATGTGTTGTTCCAGACCTCATGATGGTTACACACAGGTGGATGACTAGCTGCTCTGGTGATGGGTGGACAGCTTTCTCTCAAAGTCTGTGCAAAATGCTTGATCTGCTTGATTTGTCACTGTCCTGCTCCACTGACAGACTGAGGAGATCATTCCTCCCCCACACTATGCGACTCTTCAATTCCACCCGGGGGAGTAAATGCTAACTTTTTTCATTTTTATTACTATTTAATTTAATATTGTTTCTTTGTATCAGTATACTGCTGCTGGATTATGTGAATTTCCCCTTGGGATTAATAAAGTATCTATCTATCTATCTGTCTATCTATCTATCTATCTTGTCAAAGGTGCTTATGTGTTGTACCTCCTGTTTTCTTGGGAAAAGTTAAGCGTTTCAGTTCTACACTGTCTGGTCATCTTATCCTAAGATCATAATGTTGCTTTTACTTTTGCACAACATGAAAAGAAAAAATTAAACAAAATAAATCGACTTAAAGCAGGGTCTCCCAGCATTTCCCTATATGAAACATTATTGTATACAGCTCCAAAGTTCAAACACAGCTCATCCAAACTTGTTCAAGAAAAACTGAAGCAGACGGCTGTGGCCATTGGGGCAAAATGCCTGCAATCCCCAAAATACTCAGCTTCCCAGATTAGTGGGTAGTAAAGTCAGAAGCACACATTGAGACAAAACTATGGTGGATTCAGAAGGTATTTTAGAGTTGTTCGTGTTCTGCACACTTTATTGTGATATAGATGTAATTATAAAGGGATATGTTTGCCATTTTTGCCCATCAACCTACCCATAATGACAAATTGAAAACCTTTTCAGAAAGTCTTTCAAATTTTTTTAAAAATCAATCTTATTCATTAAAGTATCTGAACCCTTAATTCAGTATCTTGTAGAAGCCCCTTGGGTAGCCATTCCAGCTTCAAGTCTTGGTAAGTCTGCACAATTTTTGCACCCCGGGATTTTGGCAGTTTGATCCCGTCAGATCCTCTCAGACTCGGTAAGAATGGATAGGAAGGGTCCACAAACTGCCAGGTCTCTCCACACATGTTCTTTGGGGTTTATGTCTGGGCTTTGGCTGGCTGTTCAGGGACACTCAGAGACGTATCCTGAAGCCTCTCCATTGTTTTGGTTGTATTCTTTGGGTTATTGTCTTGCTGAAAGGTGCAGCATTGCCCCAGTCTGAGGTTAAGTGCAATCTGTAGAAGGGCTTTCTTGAGGACCTCTCCATATTTGATTGCATTCGAAGAAGAAGATTCCCTTCAATTCTGACCGGTCTACCTGACCCCCGTAGCATAATGTTGCCACCACCATGTTTCACCATAGGGATGGTATTAGGCGAGCAATGAGAAGTTCTTGGAGATCTGTCCAGAGAGTTTAGTTTTTTGTCTCATCAGATTAGAGAATCCTTTGCCTCATGTTCTCGGAGTCCTTTAAACTGTGGTCTGACTTTTACTTAAGAGTGGCTTCCATGGAGGCACCCTTCCATAAATGGATGGACCTCTTTCTGACAGGTTCTGTCATCTCAGCAGAACACTTCTGAAGTGAGTGACCATTGGGTTCTTGGTGACCTCCTTGACCAAGGCCCTTTGTGGCCAGTTAACTCGGTTTGGCTTGATAGCCAAGTCTAAGAGTCCTGGTGGTTTCAAACTTCTTCCATTTCTTGAGACCACTGCACTCCTGGGAATACCGAAAGCTTAGAAATTGTTTAAATGCCTTTGCCCTCACCACAATTTAATTGTGGGGTTCTACAGAGAGGTCTTTGGACTTCATGCCTTGGTTTTTGTTCTGACATGCCTTGTGAATTGTGGGACCTTCTATATGCAGGTCCATGTGTGCCTTTATAAACAATGTCTATTCAGTTCAGCTCACCACAGGTGGACTCCAGTCAAGTTCTGCTACACATCTCAAGGAGAACTGAAGCAAACGGGATGTACCTGAGCACAATGTGCAGTGCCATGGCAAAGGGTCTGAATACTTCTAGGAAGGAGAGGTTTCAGTTTTTGATTTGTAATAGATTCACAAGCCTTTCTGAAAACGCATCTTCACTTTGTCATTATGGGTTGTTGAGTATAGATTGATGGACATCAATGTACAACACAATGCAAAGTGTTCATAAAACGAAGGGCTGTGGACACATTTTGAATCCTCTGTATTTATATATTTATTAACCATTAAGCACATATACAAGGTTTTCCTCTGCAGCCTCATCCTTTCTTTGCAGTCCCAACATCAAGTGACGGGTGGCTTGTTACAGCGCGTTACTTGAAATATCACCTTGACTATTTTCTGTGGCCTAAAAACTCCTCCTGTTTGACGTCTGTACTCTCTGATTCTGCTCAAGGCCTCTGTGGTCACAATGTAGAAAAGAATTAAAATTATGTGATTTGATTGGGCAAGAGGCAGATGGAAATTTAGCACTTCATGTTATGTCTGAGCGTACATTATAGTTTGGTGACAATATGCCAGCAAGAACTTAAGTACGCCCATCGAGATGCTGCTGTGTGATGTTTTTTTCTTGCCTAAGTTGATTCTGTTTTTTATTATTTTTTAATCTTCTTTTTTAGAAAGCATTTTCAAGCGCCTTATTACTGGATGAGTGCACAGTCAATCCCAAAGGGTCTGACCACTGCAGGAATTACCAGGAGCCATTTTTCTCTGATCTTATAAAGCTCCCCTGTACTCAAGGAGAAGGTAATGAGGATGATGAAGACGAGTGTGATGAAGACGATGACTGGAGAGGGAGCTATCAGCCTTCTGCCTTTGAAGAAGCTCACAATTTTGAACTTTCTGCTGTGTCATTAAACACATCTTCTGATAGTTTCTCCTCGCCTTCACCCGAGTGCTCAGATGTCGCTGAGTCATATGCCTCATGGCTGACAAGCAGCAGCATTGTGGACGAAGCTTCGGAATCTCTTAATTGCAGCAATGTTTATGGGAAGAAGGAGGACAGCATGGTGGAAGGTGCGCTGCAGCCGACATGGAATGGAAATGGAGATCAAGTATGTTGTCTTGTTTTCTATTTGAATTTTTCCATTTGACCGATATCTACATAGACAGTCAGAACTTTATTTGTCCCCAGAGGAAATGTGGCTTTTTAATGTAAGCTGTTTAAATAAACCAGTTCGGAGATAGATATATACTGCAACAAAATGTGCTATATTGGTGCCTGACCCGACACAGACAGACATGGGAGGCACACTGATAAAACAAACAAATTAATGTTTTATTTCAATTTCTTTGCCTGTGGGCTACGCCTTCCCCGTCCCCACAGGCACAACACAGTCCCAAAAACACCTCAAGCACTACAAAAGACACATTGGTCTCCTCTACCACCACTCCTCCTGGCAAGCGTTGTCCTCCTCCTCCTCCTCCTCCTCCTCCCTCCCTCCACCCCGACTCAGGCTCTCGGAGTGGTGGCTGCTGGCTCCTTTTATAGTTCACCCGAAAGTGCTCCAGATGCTTGATTGCCGAGTTCCAGCTGAACTACGACCCATAAGGGCTCAGGAGTCCCAGCTGCAGTGCCCCCTGGCGCCCACCCCAGATCCCAACAGAGCTGTGGAGAACTCCATCTCCCACGGAGCCCTGCGGGTATCTGAGGCACCACAGTCACCCAGGGGGGCTGCCACCAAGTGGTCTGGGGGAGGTACTATGCAGCCCATGCTTGCTGCCTTGGCACATACACAGAAGGGGCATCCCAGCCGGGCACACAACACACACACTAAAAGAAAGAAATCTTCTGACTTGGCAGTCCCATTCACAGTGAGGCTCTGTACAAGCATATTGCTGGTGGTATAAAGGACCCCCAGTAGTGTTTCTTGACACTCTTCTGCTGACGTTGTTGGTGTGTCATAGAGAGGATGTGCAGAGTTGTTCATAATGGCACTCATTTTGTCTTCATTCTCTACTCCTCTTCTACCTCCGGGGTGTCCAGAGTGTGACCCATGACTGAGCCTGCCGTTTTAATTAGCTTGATTCTGTGGGCCTCTCTTGAAGTGTGTAGACCAGCCCAGACCAGACCAGTGCAGAAAACCACACTGGCCAACACAGAGTTGTAAAGGTGGCAGATACAAACTTGGTTCAAACTCATTGACCCGTGGGCTCATGTAAATGCTTCCCAGCATCTCTGCTGATACCCAAAACTATTTAATGTATCAGCTGCCTGAATTTTTAATAATTTATAATAATAATCATATTAAATAAGAATTTAATAATTTACAGTTACAAATGTGCAAAAACATTGCCAAAGAAACTTCTAGTCTAACATAGCCATTGCCAACATTATTTAAAGAGGCCCCTTTTTCAGTTTTGTCTTCTACTCGAGCTTGATGACAGGAAGTGAGTTACAGACTAGTAGAGTTCTGTCCACACCCAGGCTGGCCATCATGAATTGATATTTTTTATCATGTCCTGCATTTTCAAATGTAAGGAGTCGTAAATATGAGCAGACTCCTTAAATAATACAACTTGGGTCAGCATTGTCATTCTTGCCAGAGAAGAGAGTTTTATATAGGATATGTAAGGTGGGTTTTGATGATATTGTTGAAGTTGTGTGAAAAAGTAAGTACACCCCTTGGAAGCTGTTGACTTTTTCAACATATTTGAACAGGCAAGCATGAGATCTTCATGCAAACAATGCATACAGATAAATGTGATCTACTTGAAAAAGGGACAAATTAAACTGGCATGGTGTATTCATTCTCATTATCTAAATTAACAAAAAAAATACTTATTTGTCAGGTGGAAAAAGTAAGTCCACCACAACTTTTATCACCATTTCAAATCCATCAGATTCAAATCAGATGTTCCCAATGAGGTGCCAATAACTTGAGCCTTCTTAGTGAGTATGTAGATATGACTGTCTTGTTTAAACTGCAGATATCGAGGGTCTGGTGTTCTTTTTGTTATTGATATACATGGTGCCATCGTGCCAAGCTCAAAAGAGCTCTCTAAGGCCTCAGAGAGAAGGTTGAGGATGCATTAGACATTCTTGCAAAGGATTTATAAAGATCACCAAATTATTTGAAATCAATCATTCTACATTAACTCTTTCAGGGCTGAGGTTGACTTTTGTCAAAATTTAGGGGTAGTGGACGGTAATCAGCTGTAAACTTAAACAAACCTTTACATTTTAGTTTGACCTTCTTTGCTAGAAGAACAGTTACATAGCTTTAACCTCGAATACCTACATATGTGTGAGTAGCGACGCGCAAACAACCTCTAAAATGGCATCGACATCTGGTGAGAGACCAAAGCAAATGTGCAAAGCAAAATACTCCATGGACGTTTCATGTAATTTCGTTGAATAGGACTCTGACTTGTCGGACTCCGACCTGGAGATGGATATCAAAAACGACAGTGAGGTACCAGCATCGTCTGATCGGTCCCCAGCTGATCATGGTGCTGAACACTTTTGTGTAGCTGATGCACCTATGGCAGTGTTCGCCTGGGAGGACCACCACTTATGATGACAAGAGGTACAAACCAGATTGCGTCACACTGTGACTGCCACCGCCACCCACCTCCTGTGCGAAGACAGCCAGGCAGCCGGCTCACTGTGCCTTACTGCTGACCATCGAGGTGCCCATACACAGCAACTGCTGCCAGAGATGCCAAACATGTGCCAATAGCAGTCACAGCACGTAGCAATAGACGTTTTATGTTGATTTATTTGTGAAACCTTTGCTTTGTGTGCTTTTCAGAAAGCTGAGTTTTTTAGAAAAAATATTCAGCCCTGAAAGAGTTAAGGAAAGTCATCTACAAATGGTGTCCATTTCAAATGACTGCTGATTTGTCGAGGACTAGCTGGCTCAACAAATTCAGTCCAAGAGCTGAATGTTTAATAGTAAAAGAAGTTTCCAGAAACTACAAGATATCATTGAGGCTTCTGAAGGTAACTCTTCCAACAGTTGGAGTCAAAGTGCAAGCGTTTACAGTGAGAAACTGATCACACAAATTTGATCTGCTTGCGAAGTATGCCAGGAAAAAGCTTTTGCCGTCCAAAAAAAAAAGATATCGGAGCAAGACTACAGTTTGCCATTGAACATCAAGGCAAAGATCAATCATTCTGGACAGATGGACACAAAAGCCCAAAGCCACAGACGCCTGGGGGCCGAGCATGAGGACCACTGCATTACCAGAGCATGAATCCAAGCTGTTATGGATTTGAATTCATTGGTTGTTGGGGCATATCTGACGGTTTAGGGATCACTACGTGTGTAATACTTCCATACTGTGGTTTTTCTGGTTCTTTTGATTCTTCTTTTTTTTTTTTGTTATTAAGTAGTTTGTCCATGTTAGCTGCTTTTATAAATCTCATTTTAAAAAATATCTTAACATTTCAGAAGTTTTCTAACATTGGCAGTGTACATGTACCGTAATGGTCTTGCATTCTCTCTTTATTACTAGCTAAGAGAAGAAAATGAAGAACTCAAAAGACAAATTGAAGAACTGCTGCATTTATCAAAATCAGAAAAAACACGGTAAGGACCTCCTTCCCTTGAGCCCACCATCATGAATGAGGCTCACCAATGTCTCCATATACACAGGTGCTGACCCAGAATTACCAGAGATTACGAAAAAACTCGTAATTCCGTCCCACCTTAAATCGCTTCTTAAATCCCTTCACACCTCTCCGCCAGCGCCCTTTGTCTTCTAAATGTGCTGATAAAGAGAAGCTAGGAGCAGCCGGCTATTCCATCCCCCCACCAATTTAGAACGTGCACGAACTTCTCCCAGCTCATGCCTTGATTGAGTATCTGGGAGTGAAGTGGAGTTTTAGAGTGGAAATAATAGATTGTTATTTGGAACGCACGCATTTCATGTCTGTTCCGTTTCTACAGTAATCTGTGTAAACACATTGTTAAAACAGAAACGTTTTTTATATTCTAGTAGTAGATGACAAAATGTAGGCACAAACTATATAATGTATAAAGCCTAAAGTCCAAATATCAAAGAAACATTTCACAAAAGGAACAAATATAACACAATTGCGCTTTTATTCAAAAATATAACTGCAGAAACAAAAAGCCGCCTTAACAAGCGACATTGACACCTACTTATTGTAACTGCCTCCGTGGTATAATAGAATCAGTTCCCGCTTGGGAATCAGAAGGTCGTGAGTTCGAACCTGCACCACTCCGTTTTGAGAAGTAAACAGCTCTTTGTCTTACTATTTTAGAATAAAAGCATACATTTGATTTCGGTCTGTAACAGCCGGTGCAATTTATGATCCTTGTAAAGGTCAGCTTTTTTTTTTTTTTTTTAATTCACTTTTCATTTTCTCAGTCGCGTTCAGAATCAATCCATACAACCCCATCTGACACGGCTGTTTTCACATAAAGACGCGCTATAGCTCTGCAGTGTACCACGATGCATACTAACCCCCCCCAAGGGTTCTGACACACAAACGCTGGCGAAGCTGCCTTCTTCGTATCTCACCATCACTTGATTTTATTTTTATTCAGTTTTTTTGAGTGTTCCTGCCAGTCCCCGCATGTTGCTGTATGCTGTTTCTTTTGTACTCCAGGACATGCAGAGGAGAGAATGGTAAAGAGCAGTAACTTCGGCGCTATATGCAATCATCAGACACTCCCCATCTGCCCGTGTCGCTCAAACACAGAAACATATGTTTGGTGTAAAAGTATAACAAAAGTGCACTTTTATTCAAGTGCACTTTTTCCATCGCCTTTTCCTGTAAGAAGCAATGTACACACTTCTCTCTATGCTGTGGTTTCTATTACACACCTGAAAGAAACAGAAAATATCATCGCACTAATGCAATATTATTTGAAAACGAACAGCGTCAGATCGGGTGTGAATTTATACAGTAACTGGAAATTCTCTGATGCGGGACCTTCCCCCAGGGAAGAAAGTACAGTGTCAGGTGCTCATTCAGTGTAATAGGAACCATAGCACAGAGAGGTGTGTGCACTGCAACAAGTACACATGTTGTAAATGTAGGAAGGACGGTCCTTGGGTGTGTGGGAACTGTTAATATTTGAATGTGATGAGTTTATATAGCACGGAATGAAAATCAGCACTTCTTAGCATTGCACCATGCAAGCTGTCGTATCAATCGCCTACTGTAACTTGCTTTCTTTTTTCTTCGGTTATACAGGTAGTCTTGAATAAAAGTGCACTTGTTTTGTTTGCGAAA
>JANRMT010062806.1:127478776-127492346 GCA_026402145.1 Polypterus bichir lapradei | reverse complement strand
TTCCAATAGATGGTGCACTGCAAACATTAATTCTGTATACGTCAAACGGGGATTAACTGTCAGACGGGCAGAAATCCGTTTATCCACCTTAATAAAAGAACAAGTGCCTATATGTGTATACAGTTGGTATAGAAAATAATCCCCCCCTTCGAAATATTCCCTTTTTTTTTTTTGCTTTACAGCCTTAAATGAAAACACGCATAAAAAATATTTCTTCGCAGCTCTACTTACTCAATGCAATCTATATCATCCAAGTGAAAGATATCACAGCTACAGTTCAGAAAAATTATTACAATCAATAACAAGACCTACTGAGATTAATAAAGAATCACCCCCCAATGTCAGTGTCATTTTGTTGACCCCCCCCTTTTGCTTTAATGACAGCCTTGAGTCTGTTGGGATACTTCTCTATCAGCTTTGCACAATATTTTCCCCCCACTGTTCTTTACAGTTTAACTGTTGAAGTTTGGTCAAATTGGGTGGTAAGCGTTGCTGGTCTGCTATCTTCAGATCTCTCCACAGATTTTCAGTATGATTTTAGGTCTGGGCTCTGACTGGCCACATCCAGACATTCTCCTTTTTCTCCTTCGGCCACTGTGTGGTCCATTTTGCTGCGTGCTTTGGCTCGTTTGTCGTGTCGAAAGGTGAACATTTTGCCCATCTTCAACGTTCTGGCAGAGGGTAGCAGGTTTTCCCTCAAGAATTTGATGGTATTTTTCCCCATCCATTTTTCCTTCTGCCCTAATGAGAGCCCTAGGCCCTGTGGCATAGAAACACCCCCACAACAGGATGCTGCCCCCTCCATGCTTTATTCGTGCTTATGCAAACGAATAGGAAAGCAGGGTGTAAAGCTTAACTTTAAATTAGGTTCATAGACACGCTGCTGCTGGCGTTTGTCATGCCTAAGACGAATACGATATTCGCGAGATACAACTTTTAAGTGCCAGGTCTGAGCTAACATTAAATAAAGCTGTGGACAGCGCGAGATCACACGAGATAGCACAAGCACAACTGAGAATCTTCGATGCATGTACTCTGAGTGGCTCACGTGAAGTGACTTTGCAGGACTGGGAAAGGTTAAATTAAGTTAAGAGATACGCTACCGCTAAATATTCGCAGGCAAATCCACAACTTAATACAGGGAATGCCTGTTAAACATCTTAGATTCACGAGTACCGATTTGGGTAGTGAACACTTTGATGAATGAAGCCTGTTATCTTTATAACGGTTGACAAACACGGAATGAAACTTGAACACAACACATCCTCCAAATACGAACCTGACTGAAAGAAATCCTTGATGACAGCAAAACTCATAACAGTGACAAAACATTTACATTGACAATCATGTTACGTTATTTTTAAAATGTTTCCTTTTCTTTTTCATAACTTCTTTAACACACTACTTCTCTGCTGCGAAGTGTGGGTATTTTGCTAGTAAGCCATAAGCTGCTAAAGTTTGATGAGGATAACTAAACTTTATGGAATCTGACAAGTTATTACAGGGGGCTTTGACAGAATTCTGACTTGGGCAGCTTTGTGGCAGATTAATTTAATTTAAATAAATCTAAAGTATTACACATAAGAGGTAGAAATGTTAGATTTGAACACACAATGGGAGGTCTGAGATGCAACTAGTTGTAGTAGTAGCAGTAGTGCACCCCTCTTTATCTTCATCCAGACAGTGTGCAGTAATTACAAAGACTAACAGAATGTTAGGTCATAAAGCGCCCAGATATGTGGAATACAAGGTAAAGGAGGCTATGCTTAAGCTTTATGATGCACTAATGAGGCCTCACCAGGACTACAGTTTTGGTCTCAGTGTTACTAACTACTCCCAGCAGCACTACAGAATATCCATAGAAGAGCGATTAGACCAACCCATGGAGTGAGAGGCCTGAGCGATGAGGAAAGGCTGAGGGGGCGGAACTTTTCAGTTTAAGCACAAAGAAGGGTAGGAGGTGACCTGCTCAGAGTGTTCAAAATTATCAAGGCAATCTGTACAGTGGATCCCAGCTGCCACTTTTAAATGAGAACACGGGAGGGACACGGCTGAAATGTAAGTGCTGATTTCACACAAACGTTGGTAAGTCGCACGAAGACACATGGAGTAAGTTACAGAGTAATGTGGTAGAGAGATATAGGACTTTAAGGACCTTCAAAACTCAAGTCGATGTTATTTTGGAGAAATTAGGTGAACAAGGCTGGCAAGCTTGTTGGGATGAATGGCCTGTTCTCACTAAAATTGTTCTAGAGTTCTGTCCATTTTGGGTGATTCCTTTTCCATCGCAGGACACTTGATAAGCTACTTGATATGAAGTACTATATTCTGCTCTCTTTTAGAGGCAGAATTTATTTCTATCCAAATTTACAATTATAAAATGAATTTGTCATAGAGTGAAAACCATCATCTCAATGAAATCTAAAGCCATGATGCCGATCCTGTAATGTCTCCTTGGACATCTCAGACCTAGGAATAAACAGTGGGCTTAGTCACCCAATGCACTCATGTTTTGTGTAGAACTTTCATTTATTTTAAAAAGATGTGTGGATTTGTTTTGTGCAGAATGAACTGCAAAATTGCAAGGCAGAAAATGAACGACTTCGAGCTGGAGAGACTGTTAGCTTGAACAGTGCAAAGCAAAACGCCCTGCTGGCCTCCGAGTATCTTAGCAAAGCTGCACACAGTGCTGAAGCCTCCATAAAGTAAGTAAAGTGAAGGAACAAATTGCAAGCAATTATTTAGGCATGTTGTGCTTTGTAACTTTATTTTTGTCATTGTTGTAAAAATGCGTTGAGGACAACACCAGCGGTATAACAACATTTAACTATAGCTGGAGTTATTTTCAGATTATAAAATGTAGCCTTCCTTTGCTAAGGATTCCAGAGGTAGGAGTTGTGGGATGTGGTGGTCGGTAAGCTTGGGAACTTTATTTGGGCATTTCCTGGCAATCTTGTACTTGGTTTTCTACCCCGAAAGAATTTAGTCAAGCCAAGTGGACTTTGTCATGTCATGTCATGTCTTCTGTGGTCAGTACAGTGATATGAAATGTCGTTCCAAGGACAACAGTGCAACATAAAAACAAGTTCTGTACCCTGACCAACTGATCTTCTCATTTAGAGACTTAAACAATTCTGTATTTAAGGACTCCATTTCTTTTAATGATATATACGAGGAGAGACACAAAAATAACCAGACTGGTAAAAAAAATATTTACTGATGAATTACAACTTTTGAAACATTGGCACCTTCTGTATACTCCCCCTCCCGATCTCTACACCGCTCCATACGTATCTTCCATTAATTGAAACAGCACTGGAAGTCTTCTTGCTTCAGGCTCTTCAAGAGTCTTGTCGTTTTTGTCTTCACTTCACAGAAAATGTGTTCCCTTCAGGTCACATTTGATTTTCGGGAAGAAGTAAAAATCACAGGGAGCTAAATTGGGCGAATAGGGAGGATGATCGAGGACAGGAATGTTTGTCAAGTCAAAAACTGCTTTACGGAAAAAGCATTGTGCGCGAGAGCATTGTCTTGGTGAAGCACACACCCCCCTCTCCTCCACAAATCAGGCCTCTTCTTCTTCCTCACTCTCTCTCGAAGGGTTTTTAGGACCTCCAAATAGTAAGCCTGATTGACAATTTGCGCTTCAAGAACCCACACTTGGTGGAAGATACCACAATGTCAAAAAAGACATTCAGCTTTGACTTGAATTTGGATTTCGTCATTTTTGCCTTTTTCATTCTCGGTGACATCAGGGTTTTCCAGTGCATGGACTGTCTTTTTGGTTTCCGGGTCGTATTGGAAAAATCCATGTCTCATCACATGTGATAAACATTTTCCAAAAAATCAGGCTGCTCTTCAAACGTGTTCAAAATGTCAGCACAGGTGTTTTTCCGCCACTCTTTTTGTTCGGGTGAAAGAATTTGTCATGTGAAGTTCTTCGTGCAAAATGGCGTCTCACTTATTCCGTCAATACCAGCCAACTTCCGAGATAGCTCGAACACCTAGACGACGATCATTTCAAACAATCTAATTCGCGGTTTTGATGTTTTCATCTGTCTGAGACAAGCATGGGCGACCTGGGCATTAAATGTTTTCCACATTTTTTTGTCCTTCCTTGAAACATTTGTGTGTGAGACAAATTGTTCTCACTGTACACCGTTTTATCATTTCATAAGTTTGTGGCCATTTTGTTCAATTTCGTGAGAAATTTGATGTTGATTCGCTGTTCGATTTTTTATTTATTTATTTTTTTTTCCGACATTATCGCGGCAACTCGTGTAGCGATTGCTGTGCTGGGCTATTCACAAGATATACCTAGTCGATCGGCGGTTTGAGAGGACGTGTAGGAGGGGATATAGTTTTATGATTCACGTCCGGCCGACCTCCAGATGGTTTTCCAGGAAAGCCCAAAGCCCATTCAGGATATATATGAGGTGAGACAAAAATAACCGATGTGAGCGTGCTTTAGTTATTTTTGTATACTATTTATGTATTATTCTTATCTAATTTTAACTTGCTTTTCTTTGCATGTAACTATTTATTTCTTTGACATCTTGTAAGGCCCTTTGAGCTCCATTGTTTGTATGAAAATGTGCTAAATAAATAAATTGTGGTGTTAATGAGATCCTGTATGGAGGGTTAAATACAATGGGGGGGGTTATATATTATATCTTGTATATTACAGTACAAGTAAATCTGTACATGTTTTTCCAGGTGTAAACAAGTCAAAAACATTGAGTTCCTTTCAAGTAGGAAGTTATTTTGTGTAACATAACCTATAAATACCAAAAGGTCACCATAAATACAGTAGGACAGGTCTGTCTGGTGCAGATTTAGTACACGTCCTTCATGTGACTTGTTTTGAGATCGTAAAGAACAAACACCCTGATGTCACAATTGGGACAGTATACGCTATATCTCTGCATACGGTTCTTATATTTTTTTCTGTTGCTTGTGCATGAGAGGGTAGAATGTCAGTGCCGGATCCACCCCTTGTATTATTGTAAGCCAACACATTTGCCAGGCTTGGGGACTTCCACATTTTCCCTGAGACAAACATCGACAGTTGCTACATTGTGAACGGTGCTTAGGGGGCTAACGTCTCTCTTGTCCTCCCACTTGATTGCAGTCATTTTGCCACAAAGCTACTTACAACACAGTGAAGGTTAATTAGACTGGATCTGCCACACATGTCACAGTGGTTCAGTCGTAAATGCCATATGCATCAGTGTCAGTATCCGCATCAATGTCTCATGACCAACATCATCACTCTCATTTGACTCGGCTAATGGTTTAGTTTCAGTTTGTTCTAAAACTGGCTTTACAGTTTTTCATTTATGCACCAAGTGTTTTTGTTGAAGGCTCCTCCCCACTTATGAATATTGATGAGGTACCATAGGGTGGAAAAATGCATAGAAATGTTTGTAATATTTATGCAGCATGAGGTTCTTGTTCTCTACTAGATAGCAGCAGAGTACTGTGCTGAGAGTTATTCAGGCTTAAAGCTTTACATTGGATGACATCAGCAACTGTATATCCTGAGAAACACTCGGGGTTAACCATTTTTACCTAGAAATCCAAGCCCGAGAGACGCTTGGGTTTAAAATCAAGGAGGTTAATGTATATGTTTATTTTTGTTGTGCTCTGTCCTGCGTTCTTGGATATTATAAATAAAAGATTAGCAGAGGAGTTGATCACACACATCCACATGTTTACCTAACAAACGCACATCTTTGGAGATGCAGGAGGAAGAGTGGAGTATCCTGGGGGGGAAAAATATGGACATGTGCAGAGAATATGGACACAAAGGCAGGAAGGATTGAATCATAATACAGCAGCGCTTAGCACTGTACCATTGCGTAGCCTGTTTGTAAGTTATTTAAAACCAAAAGTATAAACATTGTGTCACTGCAATATACTTTATTGGTATTTGCACTTGTGGTCAAGCGAGGGAACACACAAGTGGGTCATCCCTTTTAATAGCAGTGCTGGCAAGGCAAATCAAGCAAACGCACAATGGCGCAAACAAGAATAAAAAAGAACAGTTATTCAGCTGAAGGGCCTCCAAATAAAGCTGGGTAGCTCTGAAGAACAGTCAAGACACGCTTTGCCCGGCGGTTTGCTTTTCCAAAAAATGGGATGCCACCTTCCAGGAACAACAACAACAACATTTCTATAGCACATTTTCATACAGTGTATCTGAAAGTGCTTTACAAGTTCACGTTTGTCATGTGCACAGTAAGGAAACACGTTTCCCTGTACAATGAAATTCTTTCTTTGCTGTCCACACCAAACGACAAAACCAACGTATGAAGATAAACATAAGTAATAAGTAGCATATAGATAATAAGTAACAGAGACATCATAAAGTGTAAAAACAGAATAGAAATATAAAGTGTAATGTGCAGGTAGGTGTGTGATGGACAAGTCAAATACAGTTGTGTGAGGTTGATAGAATGAGGTGGCCCACAGTTATAAACTCCAGTCAGTTATTCAGGAGTCTAATAGCCTTTGGAAAGAGAGTTCTTTAGCCTGGCATTTCATACTCCTGTACCTCCTGCCCGAGGGTAGAAGTGTGAACAGTTCGTGTTGGGGGTGGGTGGGGTCCCTGAGGATCGAGGCAGTTCTCCTGCGGACCCTGCAGTTGTAGATGCTCGGCAGAGAGGGCAGTGGGGTCCTGGTGATCTTCTCTGCAGGTGTTTGCGGTCCACAGCAGTAATGTTGCCGTACCATGCGGCAATGCAGCTGTAAAAGTTGCCGAGGATCTTAGTCGACAAACCAAACTTCCTCAGCCTCCTCAGAAAGTACAGCCACTGTTGAGCCCCCTTCACCAGCTGTGTGGTGTTAAGAGTCTAAGTGAGGTCCTCACTGATGTAGATGCCCAGGTATTTAATGCTGCTCACCCTTTCCACTTCAAGCCCTCGGATGAACAGTGGCCGGTGAGGTCTCCTCTCCATCCTCGTGTCCACTATCATCTCCTTCATCTTGTCTGTGTTGAGGGTGAAGTTGTTGTCCTCACACGATGACACCAGACTGTCCACCTCCCTCCTGTAGGCCGCCTTATCCCCACCAGTGATGCCTCCAATCACTGCGGTGTCGTCTGCCAACTTTAGGATGACGTTATCGTGTTGTCGTGGGTGAACAGGGTATAGAGGATGGGGGCTGAGGACGCATCCCTGTGGGGTGCCTGTGTTTGTGATAATAGTGACTGAAATCTTATTCCCAGTCCTGACAGACTGGTGCCTGCCAGTCAGAAAGTCTAGGAGCCAGTCACAGAGGGTGGGGCGCAGGCCAAGTGCAGACAGTTTATGGGTGAGTTTATGGGGGATAAAGGCAGAGCTGTAGTCAACAAAGAGCATCCTGATGTAGGAGTCTTTGTTCTCCAGATGGGAGAGGGAATAATGTAGTGTGGCCGCGATGGCATCTGAGGTGGACCTGTTGGGTCGGTAGGCATACTGCAGGGGGTCCAGAGTGTCCGGTATGCTGCTCTGAATGTGGGCCAGCACCACTCTCTCAAAACACTTCATGATGATTGGAGTACCGGCCTGTAATCATTCAGGCAAGGGGGGGTGATGATCGTAGTCTTAAAGCAGGATGGAACGATGCGCTGACTGAGGGAAAGGTTGACGATGGAACAGAGAACATCAGCCAGCTTGTTGTAAACATGATCCAGTGTGTTCTTCTCACGGGTGGGAATGTTCACGTGTTGGTGGTATTTGGGAAGTATAGTCCATAAATTGCACTGATTAAAAGTCACCAGCTGCAATATAAACAGCATCGGGATGAGCTGTCTTTAAGGTGCTGATGACGTCACGGAGTTTGCCGAGCGCTGCCGTGGAGTTAGCTCACGATGGTATGTAAACAGCGGCCAGAAACACAGCAGTGAATTAATAAATAATTAAAATTAGGGAACACCAATTAACATAGAATCAAAGTAAAGTCCGATGGCCAGGGAGGACAGAAAAAAACAAAAAAAAACTCCAGATGGCTGGAGAAAAAAAAAAATCTGCACGGGTTCCAATGCCACGAGACCACCCAGTACCCTTTAGGCATTCTACCTAACAAAAATGACCTCAATCAGTCCTCATTGTGTTCAGGGTTCACATGGAAGAAGGAACGTTCACAAGGAAGGGAATGGAGTCAGTTGTCCTCATTGGGTGTCGTCTTGAAGCTGTGGGTGGAAAAAGAGCCAATACCGTCAGCAGCCTCATCCCCTCGTGTCCCAGCGTAGCAGTGCTTACCTCTGATGAAGGTGATCCTCGGATATGTGCGTGTGACACACTTTAATCTGTAACCAGAAAAATGAAGTTGACTCTTGCTGACCACCCAGAGAGACTCTGGTTATTCTGTTGAAGTCATTTTTATTTTAACCAAAGACGTTTTCTAACTAAACAAGTATATCCTCTGTATGGTTTGCTATTTGTCATGATAGTTGAAAGAAAAAAACAACAGGAATGGTTTTTAAAAAGCCTGAAGATTTGAGATACATGTGTGTAAGACCACAAGATACTTTTAGAAGAGGTCTTATTTGTAATTAGTATAAATCTTTTTTTAGTTGGTATATTTGCTTAACATCTCTTTTCAATTGCAGACAACTAATATCCGGAGCAGAAACTCTGGCCATGGTGTCGCAGCTTCTCCGGTCGATTGATAGGATTTCCGAAGTTAAAAGTGAAGATGAAGAGCCCTTGCCAGAATCGTAACTGAGGATTCATGGTTGGCTGCCATTGACACTAAGAGCACTTTATTCGGTCAACTGTTTCCACTCATTTATGACTTTCCGGTGAGATTGTTTTAACAGAAATATTGAGGGGAATTCTGATCCCATTTTACTGCATATTTATTTGATAGTTCAGTTTCAGAATTACTGCCTTTTTATGCATTCTTAAAAGTTTCATCCCACAGTGTATATACTTGTTTACAATATATAAATTAAAATGGATTTTGTTACTTTTGTCATTTGAGTTGTTTTTTTTTTTTAATTTTATGTGTGTGTGTATTATAATAGTAAAAAGGTGCTATATATGCGCCTGACCCGACACAGATTCACACTGTAGGCACACATATAAAATAAATAAACTTTTGTCTTCAGCTAGAGGGCACGTCTTCCCCATGTCCCCCAGCCACAACACAGTCCCAAAAGACTGACACACAAAAGCAAACCAGTCTTCCTCTGCACCACCACACCTCCCAGGCAACCTCGTCCTCCTCCACCTGACTCTGGCTGCTGAGTGGTGGTCGCTGGCCCCTTTTATTCGGCACCTGGAGATGCTCCAGGTGCTTGATTGCCGACATCCGGCTGCACTTCCGGGTGTGGCAAAACCAGTGGCCAGAAGGGTCCAGCAGCTTCTGCTGCAGCACCCCCTGGCGGCGCCTGCGGAACCCAACAAGGCTGCACAAAACTCCAACCCCCATGAAGCTCTGGGGGAGTCCGAGGCACCGCTGCAACCCAGGGAGGCTGCCATCTAGCATCCAGGGGGAGATGTTGTGTTACCCATGCTTGCTCCCCTGGTACATATGCTACATATGCCCGGCCATCCGTCACAATATATATATATAAGTATTCACAGCGCATCACTTTTTCCACATTTTGTTATGTTACAGCCTTATTCCAAAATGGATTAAATTCATTTTTTTCCTCAGAATTCTACACACAACACCCCATAATGACAACGTGAAAAAAGTTTACTTGAGGTTTTTGCAAATTTATTAAAAATAAAATCACAGAGAAGTTCCATGTACATAAGTATTCACAGCCTTTGCTCAATACTTTGTCGATGCACCTTTGGCAGCAATTCCAGCCTCAAGTCTTTTTGAATATGATGCCACAAGCTTGGCACACCTATCCTTGGCCAGTTTCGCCCATTCCTCTTTGCAGCACCTCTCAAGCTCCATCAGGTTGGATGGGAAGCGTCGGTGCACAGCCATTTTAAGATCTCTCCAGAGATGTTCAATCGGATTCAAGTCTGGGCCACTCAAGGACATTCACAGAGTTGTCCTGAAGCCACTCCTTTGATATCTTGGCTGTGTGCTTAGGGTCGTCGTCCTGCTGAAAGATGAACCGTCGCCCCAGTCTGAGGTCAAGAGCGCTCTGGAGCAGGTTTTCATCCAGGAAGTCATCTTTCCCTTTATCCTCACTAGTCTCCCAGTTCCATCCCCACAGCATGATGCTGCCACCACCATGCTTCACTGTAGGGATGGTATTGGCCTGGTGATGAGCGGTGCCTGGTTTCCTCCAAACGTGACGCCTGGCATTCACACCAAAGAGTTCAATCTTTGTTTCATCAGACCAGAGAATTTTGTTTCTCATGGTCTGAGAGTCCTTCAGGTGCCTTTTGGCAAACTCCAGGCGGGCTGCCATGTGCCTTTTACTAAGGAGTGGCTTCCGTCTGGCCACTCTACCATACAGGCCTGATTGGTGGATTGCTGCAGAGATGGTTGTCCTTCTGGAAGGTTCTCCTCTCTCCACAGAGTACCTCTGGAGCTCTGACAGAGTGACTATCGGGTTCTTATCACCTCCCTGACTAAGGCCCTTCTCCCCTGATCGCTCAGTTTAGATGGCCGGCCAGCTCTAGGAAGAGTCCTGGTGGTTTCGAACTTCTTCCACTTACGGGATGATGGAGACCACTGTGCTCATTGGGACCTTCAAAGCAGCAGAAATTTTTCTGTAACCTTCCCCAGATTTGTGCCTTGAGACAATCCTGTCTCGGAGGTCTACAGACAATTCCTTTGACTTCATGCTTGGTTTGTGCTCTGACATGAACTGTCAACTGTGGGACCTTCTATAGACAGGTGTGTGCCTTTTCAAATCATGTCCAGTCAACTGAATTGACCACAGGTGGACTCCAATGAAGCTGCAGAAACATCTCAAGGATGTGAATACTTTCCGGATGCACTGTATAGAGATATATTTAGAGATAGCCGTAAATGTTTTCAGGGTATCTCTAAATGATCATTTGGCTTGCCACAGCCATAGTGCAGGGGTGGCGAACTCCAGGCCTCGAGTGCCGCAGTGGCTGCAGGTTTTCATTCTTACCATCTTCTTAATTAGTGACCAGTTTTTACCGCCGATTACTTCTTTTAATTCACTTGACTCAGGCCCCATAGCTGTTTCTTGTTCTTTAATTAGCAGCCTAACAATAATGAGACACACATGAGCAGCTCCTCTGTGCCCATCACACAATATCTGAAATTAAAGAGAGGTGATGGTCTTGGTCAGGTTGAGCTCTCAGGCCACCAAAACATTTTGACGGTGCTCTTAGAAAGAAGAGAAAAACAACAACAGTGGCAGAATGAGAGCAGCAACAAGCCATGGGACTAAATAACGGCTTTAATTAACAACAAGAACTGGCTTCTCATTAAGAAAGTGACTGGAGTGAAATTGGTTGGAGTTTGAAGCCCCAGTTTAGCTCGTTTCACATCTCATTTCTGCTTGGCTGTCATTTAATGAAGAAAGGAATCCATTCAGAGGGCTGAACTCTTCTAACAGGGCCATTAAAGTGATGGGAAAAAAGTTAATTAGCCGTGAAAACTGGTCACTGATTAGGAAAAGGGCGAGAATGTAAACCAGCAGGCACTGCGGCCCTCCAGCCCTGGAGTTCGCCACCCCTGCCTTAGTGGATCAGCGGCTCCGCGCACGGCGGCTCTTCTCTAGGAGGGGGGGAAAACAGCGTGTCTCGTAAAATTATGCAAAACACGCCCACAAAGAAGTTGCTCTAACCAATCGGCGTCTCGCGTTCTGAAACGTCGGTCGTATTATTTAAAACAGCTCTGGCGAGGTGTATTGTGGGTAAAATGCTAAATAGCTGAGCGTTTACCGCTGCAATCTTATTAAATGTTTGAAAAAGCAAAGTAAGCATCGTTGTAAAACGTGAACGAGAGGACGAAGAACGAATTGGCTGTAAGTACGAAACTTTAAAGGTAATGCTGCTTATGGTACAGGGCTGGCGTCTAAAGTAAACTGGAAGACGCCTGGGCTGCGCTTTCCCTTCGTATAACTCGGTTGCTTGTCTTGTCTTCTGCTTCTGCGGCCTTATTCTACTGCCGCGCACTTCAGCGTTTAACCGTTGAGCTGCGAGCCCGTCGGTGCGTCCCGGTCCCCGTCTCGTCGGGTACTGGCAGCTTCTTCAGGCTCGGCGTGACGCGCCGCAGCCCTGCATTTGTAATGACGAGCAAAGCGCGCTCCCTTGTATAGGAATCTAAAGGCGGAAACCCAAATCTGCAGAAGGAGGAGGAGGAGGAGGAGACGCTCGCTGCCCGCTCTGCCCGCTGCCACCTGCCTGCCGTGACTCGCGCGTGTCTCCCTCCTCGAGGTGTCCGTGCGCGGCGCTTTCTGCTGGCGCGAGGCCGTAGCGGACGCGGAAATGGCACGTCAGGGCGACGTTCAGCTGGACGAGGGGTCTGCACGCTTTAACTCCTCAAACGCTGTGCTGTTGGACCCTCATGGCGGTCGGTGGTTACTCCATTTAGTTTCACAGTCCATACCTTCAATTGATGTCCTAGTTATACAGAGAGAATGTTCTAAGAAATTGCAGGTATTTGTCGTCTTTGCCATAGCTGTACATGCTTACGTTTCTTTTGCCGTTTCCTTTACTAATTGATCGTTTTCTGTAGAGTTTGTTTTCTTAATTAGAACATTCGAAACATTTTGAGGAGAACAGGCAGTACATCTTAAGAAAGCTCTTCAATCCTGTCCCCTTAATTCCTCCAAAATAACATCAAGTCAAGTTTTGGACGGTACATCAAACTACTTGTTCTCTTGTGTCTGTGGTAGTCTGTGTGAAGACAAACTTTCAAATGTTTGTGTTGAACTCGTTTTAAAGTCACCATCTCGATCCATTGGACTGATTCCCTTCATAACTGTAAACACTTAAGTCAGGTCTCCAATTCATCTCTGCTCCTTTAGTCTTTCCCCCTAATTCATCCCCTGTAGCCCCGTAATCAGCCTTGTCGCTCATCTCTGGACCTTCTCTTGTGCTGCTGTGTCTTTATGGAGACCCAAACTGCACCCAGGACTCCAGATGAGGCCTCACCAGTGTGTTAGAAAGCCTCAGCATGACCGTCAAGGCGCTATATGACCTGACATTCTGTTAGCCATCTTCATGGCTCCTGAACACTGTCTGCCAGTTTGAGACCACTGCGACTCCTAAGGTGGACTTTCAGCTTCAAGACCCCTCACAGTTTTACTTCTCACGTGTCATACCTTACAGTTACTGACACTAAATGTCACCGTCCACACCTGTCTGCTGTCCAAGTCCCCCTGTGATGATTCAGTGGATTCTCGAGTACCTGCCGGACCACCTCAGTTGGTGTCGTCTGCGGACTTGCGCAGCTCATTGCTGATATTCCTGATAGCCCCCGCACTGCCCCCTGCTGGACGCGATGTTCTCAACGTCTTCCCGAGACGCCATTTTGTGTGAATGCGTACCTGCTACGCCGTGTCCAGGGCGTCTGCTCCGGCCGCCACTACATCACAGGTTCGCCTTCACGGAGGTCTTGTCGTCTTTGCGTTTTCCGTTGATTTTCTTTCTTATCGTTCTCCTTCCTTGGCGTGTGAAGCCCCAGGAGG
>JANRMT010062806.1:127449107-127473776 GCA_026402145.1 Polypterus bichir lapradei | reverse complement strand
AAAAAAGTGTTTTTTTGAATTATTTTACTTCTTAATTAGGTACCTATTGGAATCATAGATATTTTGAAGTAACAAACAAATAGCAGTAGTAAGGGGGGCTATGTTTGCTGTTGTTGACCCCCCACTTTTTTTATTGAAACTATCGACCCCTAGAAAGTTCAAATCGACCCCAGGGGGTCGATATCGACCACTTTGGGAACCCTTGTTCTAAACGCTAATTGTCAAAAGCAAAATGCCTGAGGTTTTCCAGGTATAATGGTACATAATGCATTTTATTTCATTGATTTAAATGATTGTTACTATTGGTTTGGATTATTTATTTTTTTCAGTTTTGTTTCCATTTTGTGTGTTTTTTCAGAAACTTCCACTCATGGATACCAAAACTCTTTGTGCTAAAAAGGAGCGAATCCAAAGGCAGATAGAACACCTGGAGAAGAGCCTGGGATCTGCTGCTATTGATCCAGACATATCGTCCTCCGAGACTGATGATTCGGATTTGGAGTCGGGTAGTACAACTGTATTTATCTACAATTCAGCTTGTAGTGGTTAACTTGACATCTGAATGTGAACCAAAGGCTTTTGTAGTTCTTTGGTTAATGCAGTTTAATGATGTCGTTATTAACCAACCCTCCCAACTCCCAGCGCCTTTCTTCCTCTGGTGTTATCAGCCTTTGCTAGAGCTCTCTCTTGCATTTCTCTTCCACAACGGTCTCTCCACTTTACTCTCGACTTTTGTCCAATCTTACCACACATGTGCCTCTTCCCGTTGGATTGTTCTTTCCTGATTCTTTTCTTTTTTGCCTTGATGCTTCCATTTTGTTACTAAATGTGTTTGTAATTCTCTGTGTTTCAGTGGTTGCTCGTCTTTTTAAACTTCTTGTCCCTCTTTATGTTCACTTTTTGTCATTTTCCTGTTTTTTCTCTTTACCGTGTTTGGTTACATTCCCTTCATTTGTCTTGACCTTTTTCTCTCAATCTGTAAAGTTGCATTTCAGTCCTAATTTGTCGTCTTAATGTGTGTTAACAGATAATTCAAGCGATGAAGCTGTGGTGCACAGTAAGTTGGTAAGTTTTTAGGCCTCAGGCTTGGGGGGGGGGTAGATGCATTTTAAAGCTATTGGTTGTTATTTACACATTAAGTAAATACTTATCAAAGTGATTAAAATAATGAAAGCAAAAAGTAAAACAAGTAAAAATCTGTCCATTACTGGATCATTTTTGAATTTAGTTCAATAGTTGGCTAATTGTTTGGTGTCTGCTGAATGAAATATTGAGAACTTCAAACAGCTGAAAAAATAGGCCTTTTGAAATTTAGAAAAATGTTTTTGGATGACCCTTTAGAGCAGGGGTGCCCACACTTTTTCGGCTTGCAAGCTACTTTTAAAATGACCAGGTCAAAATGATCTACCTACATTAAAATTTATATATATATATATAGTGAAATAAAGGACAGAATCGTATCAAGGTTTGGGGTTTCTATGCCCCGTATACTGTAACAAAAAAGAACAAAACAGGTCTTCTTCTCAAACAAAACTTGTAAGAGCTTAACAAAAGACAAAGATGGCGGATTTGGAGGGACAATATAAAGGGGTGGACCGGAAATTAAACGTGATGGCTGCTGGGAAGGCGTAATGGCGGATGGGAGTGTGATGTCATCTTTGGGGGACCAGAGGGAAGAAAGGAACCCGGAAGTGGAGACTGTCGTTTACTCCGGACGGTGTTATGGCGGCGTCGCTTCGTCTTTTCTGAGGAAAAAAGGGAGAGAGAGGTTAGTACGCTGTCTTCGTCCCCTGACGGGTCTCATTGCACTGCGCGTCAGGTCCTTAAACTGCTCCCAATGCGCTTGTGCGTGACAATATATATATACAGTGGGATGCAAAAGTTTGGGCAACCTTGTTAATAGTCATTATTTTCCTGTATAAATCATTGGTTGTTACGATAAAAAATGTCAGTTAAATATATCATATAGGAGACACACTCAGTGATATTTGAGAAGTGAAATGAAGTTCATTGGATTTACAGAAAGTGTGCAATAATTGTTCAAACAAAATCAGGCAGGTGCATAAATTTGGGCACCGTTGTCATTTTATTGATTCCAAAACTTTTCGAACTAATTATTGGAACTCAAATTGGCTTGGTAAGCTCAGTGACCCCTGACCTACATACACAGGTGAATCCTATAATGAGAAAGAGTATTTAAGGGGGTCAATTGTAAGTTTCCCTCCTCCTTTAATTTTCTCTGAAGAGTAGCAACATGGGGGTCACAAAACAACTCTCAAATGACCTGAAGACAAAGATTGTTCACCATCCTGGTTTAGGGGAAGGATACAGAAAGCTGTCCCAGAGATTGAAGCTGTCTGTTTCCACAGTTAGGAACATATTGAGGAAATGGAAGACCACAGGCTCAGTTCAAGTTAAGGCTCGAAGTGGCAGACCAAGAAAGATTTCAGATAGACAGAAGCGACGAATGGTGAGAAGAGTCAGAGTCAACCCACAGACCAGCACCAAAGACCTACAACATCATCTTGCAGCAGATGGAGTCACTGTGCATCGTTCAACCATTCGGCGCACTTTACACAAGGAGATGCTGTATGCGAGAGTGATGCAGAGGAAGCACAAACGGAGCCGCTTGAGGTATGCTCAAGCACATTTGGACAAGCCAGCTTCTTTTTGGAATAAGGTGCTGTGGACTGATGAAACTAAAATTGAGTTATTTGGGCATAACAAGGGGCGTTATGCATGGAGGAAAAAGAACACAGCATTCCAAGAAAAACACCTGCTACCTACTGGTGGTGGTTCCATCATGCTGTGGGGCTGTGTGGCCAGTGCAGGGACTGGGAATCTTGTCAAAGTTGAGGGACGCATGGATTCCACTCAGTATCAGCAGATTCTGGAGACCAATGTCCAGGAATCAGTGACAAAGCTGAAGCTGCGCCGGGGCTGGATCTTTCAACAAGACAACGACCTGAAACACTGCTCAAAATCCACTAAGGCATTCATGCAGAGGAACAAGTACAACGTTCTGGAATGGCCATCTCAGTCCCCAGACCTGAATATAATTGAAAATCTGTGGTGTGAGTTAAAGAGAGCTGTCCATGCTCGGAAGCCATCAAACCTGAATGAACTAGAGATGTTTTGTAAAGAGGAATGGTCCAAAATACCTTCAACCACAATCCAGACTCTCATTGGAGCCTACAGGAAGCGTTTAGAGGCTGTCATTTCTGCAAAAGGCGGATCTACTAAATATTGATTTCATTTATTTTTTGTGGTGCCCAAATTTATGCACCTGCCTGATTTTGTTTGAACAATTATTGCACACTTTCTGTAAATCCAATAAACTTCACTTCTCAAATATCACTGTGTGTGTCTCCTATATGATATATTTAACTGACATTTTTTATCATAACGACCAATGATTTATACAGGAAAATAATGACTATTAACAAGGTTGCCCAAACTTTTGCATCCCACTGTGTATATATATATATATATATGTATATATATATATATATAGAGAGAGAGAGAGATAGAGATATAGATAGATAGCATTCGAAGTCTGAATCACAATCTGATTGTATGGGTGGTTACCTACCAGGTAACACGTGTGGTTGGTCTGCAAGTTGGCAAACATGCGCCACGGGTGCCCTCTCAGTTACGAGAAGCAGATCATAGAATGTTACATAGTTAACTGTCAAATAATGCAAAGAGTACACGACACATGTTTCGCCCTATTTTGGGCTCATCAGGCTTACACACTCACTGCACCCCTCATCGGGAATTGAACCTCAGACGTCAGAAAAACGCACTTCGATTGTGACATTGTGAGAAAAAAAATCCTCTTCCAAT
Source organism: Polypterus bichir lapradei (assembly GCA_026402145.1). Classification (NCBI taxonomy): domain Eukaryota; kingdom Metazoa; phylum Chordata; class Cladistia; order Polypteriformes; family Polypteridae; genus Polypterus; species Polypterus bichir. The sequence goes on along the minus strand of JANRMT010062806.1, from coordinate 127,469,930 downwards.
TCCACATCCAGCCCATACCCTCCCCAAACATTTTTTTTAAATCCTTTCTTTAGTCGATATAAATAGGAAGGCTAACTAGATCACAGCCGGAGTTTTGCAGTAGCTCTCGCGTTTGATCGTGCGTGTGGGATGACCAGTGTGTTAGAAGAAAAGAGATCTCAGACTGGCCGCCCTGTATGTCAATCAAGTGGCAAATACCATAGGGAGGATATATGATAGACTGACATTTTTAAAAAAAAAAAAAAAATGTTTTTGAATGCAACGCAATCTACCCGCATTACCTTTGCGATCTACCGGTCGATCGCGATCGACGCATTGGGCACCCCTGCTTTAGAGTAACCAGTGGTAGGTTTTTTTTTTTTTTTGTTAACTTCTACTATACTGTAGACAACTCCAAATAAAACCTCCATTTATCCTCCTTAATGCTATAGCAGGATGAGATATTGCTCATCTGCGTTAGGTCTGTCATGATTGCAGACCATCCTCTTCCCATATGTATCGTAATGTGTTGTACAACTTAAGTGACTCTTTTTCTTTGTACTGACTGGATTGTGTTGTTTAATAAATTAATGCAACTTGTTACAGAACGTTGAAGATTTGTCTGCAAAGAAGGTGAAAATCCAGAGGGAAATAGAAGAGCTGGAGAGAACTCTGGGCCCATCAGCCTCTTCTGTAGATGCAAATGTAATAGATTCCAATTCAGAGGATGAGGAATCAGACAAAGGTACTGCCATTTGTATTGGCCTTTTAAAAGTGGTTTAAAATAGTCAATGGTGCGTCTGGTATCTACTGCTGTGCTGAACAGAACAGAAATTCACAGTGCAGCACTGACCTAAGCAGCTGTTCCTGGTATAACCGTGAGCTGCAGCAACACTTTTTGTGAAAGCTGCGTTTTGTAGACAAAATTCAGTTGTATTATTTTAGGTATCATTAGACTTTGGAGGGCAGACGTTGTTAAAACAATGACCCTGTATGATAAGTGCAGTATAGCGCCTGACCCGACACAGATTGGACACAGGAGGCACGTGTAAAATAAAGAGACTTTTATTTCTCTTCAGCTGGAGGGCACGTCTTCCCAGTAATCTCCCCTGCCACAACACAGTCCCAAGCACCGGTAACCACCATTACAGCTCAAGCACTTTTCTCTTCCGTGGCACCACCACTCCTCCCTAGCAACCTTGTCTTCCTCCACCCGACTCTGGCCACTGAGAGGTGGTCACTGGCTCCTTTTATAGGTCACCTGGAAGTGCTCCAGGTGTTTGATCACCGAGTTCCGGCGGCACTTCCAGGTGTAATGAATCTGTTGCCCACATGGGCCCAGGAGTCCCAAACACAGCACCCCCTAGCGGTACCTGCGGGACCCAACAGGGCTGCCCCCAACTCCAATTCCCAGGGAGCCCTGTGGGGAAACCGAGGCACTACTCCAGCCCAGGGGGGCGGCCATCTAGTGTCCAGAGGGAGGTATTGCACTGTCCAGGGCTGCTCCCCCTGCATATAGTGTGCCGGGGCATCCCGGCTGGGCATGGACGCCAGCCGCCTGCCGCACCCTTATGCAGTAAGTATGTGCATCATGTTAGCCAAGAGATGGTTGCTATTTTTTTTTTTTTAACAGTCCATTTTAGACCAGAAATTATTTCTAAGCGATGGCCCGTTAACTTCCATTTTCAGTCTTCACTTCATATAAATGGTTGTAGTTGTTCAGTACACATTTCATTGATCTGAGATAGTTGTTCATAACTCTTTTTATTTTGTTCCATAATAGTACAGTTATTGAACAATTGATTTTTATCAAGCATTTCATATAGTCGAAGAAAGAGAGAAATGTTTGTACAGCTTAGTATCTGCTTTTTCTGAAAATGTATCACTGAATTTGGATCTAGTGAGAGGCCTACAGATCTGCATATTGTGAAATTAAGTCGAAATCGTGATTAAAGAATTGAGAGCTCCATGTAAAGCATTAATTGTGTCTGAGAGATATGTTTTATTGCATGAAATATATGCTTTATACAAAAAATAGACAGACACTGGTTTAGATAGTAATTTCACTCAATGCACTTCTTTCACTTGTGTACTTGATGCACTATGTGTCATGTTTACAGTGCACAGGGATCTGTCCTTTTCTCTTGGTCTCACCCAAGAAGTGTCTTATGTCTTCCATGCAGTACATTAACATCCTTCAGTGTGAGCACCTGTCATGCTAGATTTGTGAGTTTACTGATTACTTGTAATGAGTTTTCTATATTTTATAACATGACCTTAGAATTCAGGGCAGATCCAAGCAACTGTAGGCCAGTAAGCTTAACATGCATCACAGAAAAACTAATGGAAGGAATTATTAAGGATAAGATTGAGCAACACATAGCAAGGACAGGAGTTTAATTGAACATCATGGGGTCAGAAGAGGGAGGTTGTGTTTTACTAACAGGCTGGAATTCTATGAGGAGGCAACAAAAGGATACAAACAATGTGGAGCAGAGGAGATTATTGATGAGGACTTTCAGAAAGCATTTGACGAGGTGCCACATGAGAGGTTGGGCATCAAACTAAAAAGTGGCAGTTCAGGGTGATGTTTTTAGATGGGTGCAGAATTGGTACAGACACAGGAAGCAGAGGGTGATGGTGCGAGGAACCTCCTCAGAACTGGCCGATGTTAAGAGTGGTGACCAGTGGGGGGCAGTTCTGGGGCTGCTGCTATTTTTTAATATCTATAAATGATTTAGATTGGAATATAAGTAACAAGCTGGTGAAGTTTGCAGATGATACCAAGACAGGTGGATTAGCAGATAATTTGGAATCCGTTATATCATCACAGAAGGACTTGGATAGCAGACAGGCTTGGGCAGCTTTATGGACAATGAAATGTAATGTCCGTAAATGTAAAGAATTACACATAGGAAGTATAAATGTGAGGTTTGAATACAAAACGGGAGATCGGAAAATCGAGAGTCCACCTCATGAGAAGGATTTAGGAGTCGTAATGAACTCTAAGCTATCAACTACCACACAGTGTTCAGAAGCCATTAATAAGGCTAACAGAATGTCCGGTTATATAGCGCCTTGATGTGTGGAGTACAAGTCACAGGAGGTTCTGCTCAAGCTTTACAACACACTGGTGAGGCCTCATCTGGAGTCCCGGGTGCAGTTTGGGTCTCCAGGCTACAAAAAGGACATAGCAGCACAAGAAAAGGTCCAGAGAAGAGCAACTGGGCTTATTCCAGGGCTACAGAGGATGAGTTATGAAGAAAGATGAAAAGAGCTGAGCCTTTACAGTTTAAACAAAAGAAGATTAAGAGGTGACCTGATTGAAGTGTTTAAAATTATGAAGGGAATTAGTACAGTGGATCGAGACGGTTATTTTAAAATGAGTTCATCAAGAACACGGGGACACAGTTGGAAACTTGTGAAGGGGAAATTTCGCACAAACATTAGGAAGTTTTTCTTTACACAAAGAGCGATGGACACTTGAAATAAGTGACCATGTAGCATGGTGAACAGTAAGACTTTAGGGACTTTCAAAACTCGACTCAATGTTTTTTTGGAAGAATCAAGTGGAGAGGACTGGCGAGCTTTGTTGGGCTGAATGGCCTGTTCTTTTCCAGAGTGTTCTAATTGGCTCCCTTTTAAATCGACTAGTATAATGTTCATTGAGGGGTCTTGACGAATTTGCGGTCAAGCAAATTCCTCAGGATTCGCTCCTCACTGTAGGTGAATAGGATGGACGAGCTCATTGGGCTGACTGGCTGTTCTTGTGTCAATTTTTCAAATGTTTTAAGTTTAAAACACAGTAAATGTCATCTAGTTTATATGGAAAAATACAATTTTTGATTACCTTTACAGTGCAGTGTACTGAATTTTAAAGTTACTTATTCATTTGCTGGGGAGCAAAGCCCCTGAAAGCTTTAAATCATGACTTTTATGTAGTATGTGGACACATTTTTGTATGTCATTATTAGTATTACCCATCTGTAATAGTGAATGATTGCTCCAACAATTTTAACATTAAGAAGCAAATGTGGTGTCATCAGGGTCATTGTCACTGCTGATACAAGTTTAGTTAACGCAGTTTACCCCACCCATAGCCCCCACTGTATTGACCCCCTCTTTCCATACAGTTTGTCCTTTTGTATTTTGCTTGGTTAGTATAACATTTTACTTTGGCAAAAAGAAAACCATGTATGTTCCATCCATCCATTATCCAAACTACAGGGTCACGGGGGTCTGCTGGAGCCAATCCCAGCCAACACAGGGCGCAAGACAGGAAACAAATCCTGGGCAGGGCGCCAGCCCACCACAGGGCCCACACACACACACCAAGCACCCACACTAGGGACAATTTAGGATCGCCAATGCACCTACCCTGCATGTCTTTGGACTGTGGGAGGAAACCCACGCAGACACGGGGAGAACATGCAAACTCCACGCAGGGAGGACCCGGCAAGTGAACCCAGATGGGTCTCCTAACTGCGAGGCAGCAGCGCTACCACTGCGCCACCGTGCCGCCCCCACCATGTATGTTATTTATCGTTAATATCTCTATAAATTATTGAGGAATGTAAATGTTTTGCACCTTATGTAGCAGGTATTTGAAAGTAGTGCTTACTCCAAGTGCGTAATACTAGAATGACAAGTTCATTTAAAGGCACTCCTATTTTACTTTTTATTTTATAGATGTAGATGCTGATGGATGTCTTCAGATTGATATGGTAAGTAGTCCTTCATGTTTTGGTCTTTGCTTCCCTCACCGTTTTATTCTTTTCTTTTCTTTTTGTTAAGATATGTTAGGAACAGTAATTGAACAGTAGCCTTATTGTGTGTACGAGACTTAAAATGAACACTCGTTAGCATTACTAGCTCAGCTTTACTGATCATTTCAATCAATCAATCAATCAACATTTATTTATATAGCACATTTTCATACAAAAAAATGTAGCTCAAAGTGCTTTACAAAATGAATAGAAAAATAAAAGACACAATAAAACATAAACATAAGTCAACATTAATTAACATAGGATAAGTTAGGTCCGATGGCCAGGGTAGACAGAAAAAACAAAAAAAAAAAACTCCAAAAGCTGGAGAAAAAAAAATAAAATCTGTAGGGGTTCCAGACCAAGAGACCGCCTGACCAGTCCCCTCTGGGCATTCTATCTAACATAAATCAAACAGTCCTCTTTGTATTTAGGGTTTTCAAGGAAGGACCTGATGATGATGATGATGATGATGATTTGAAGTTCATTATTTGTCTTAGTGTTAATTTGTTGTGATGTTTACCTTTAATAGGGTTGCCTACTGATACTTCTTACTTTAATTATTTTTTGCTTCGTGATTTCTTTAGGATGCCTCGCTGCCCCTTGTGTTATTTTATTTCTGTTATTATGAGACTAGTAACATATACTTCTTATTTTGCCAAAACCTCCCTAACACTCAAGAACTTCTGGCTTGGATAATAAGAGAGCTGCTGCCCTCTGATAACAGGCTTGTAGGTAGGAATACAATGGAGTCCGATCTGTAAATTTAAAGGCATTATCATCTAAATAGAGCAGTGTCTCCACTAGGCCTGAGTAAAAATACTAAAAATTTTTATATTGACCATTATTTTTTGTTAAAACTATTTGGTTTCGATTCTTAAATTGTCAAGATTGTTCTTGTGAATCTCTGCCCTGCTCATTTACTGTATGTAAAGCACTTTGAGCTACATGACTTGTATGAAAATGTGCTATATAAATAAATGTTGTTGTTGTCAATTTTTGCTTATCTTCATTTTTGGTATCCAGTACAGTTGATGGCACTAATGCACCTGTTAAGGCTTTCTACGGAAAAAGCACTTTAGTGCTTTGCATAAAATGGTGTCCCCTCAGTGTCTTTGACACTTAAATCAGATGTGTGGGCTTAGCATGGATTCAAATGGTGCGTTGGTAAAGAACAACTGGACAAAAGCAAAGCCATATGTAAGCTGTATTGTTGTAATGCAACAAATTTGAGAAGTCACTTATCTTGACATCACCCAGAAACGTCGTTTAGCGCCAAGCTTCCATTTAAGTTTAAGTCGGAGTGGTGGCTCTGAGGCTAGGGATCTGCACTGGCAATCTGAAGGTTGCCAGTTCGAAATCCGTAAATGCCAATCGGGACTCTGCTCTGTTGGGCCCTTGAGCAAGGAAGGCCCTTAACCTGCAATTGCTGAGCGCATTGAGTAGTGAGAAAAGCGCTATATAAATGCAAAGAATTATTATTATTATTATTATTAAGTCACCTTGTGCCCAAAAAATAACAGACTCTATAGCAGTGTATATCTGTGAAGATAAGACCCTACAATGCACCTGACCTGTCAGTGCAAGTGGGCAATTGTTGGAATTTTTAGATCAGCCTGCAGTACAAAAGTGAGCGCATGCTCAAAGCAGCCAACTTGAAGTAGCTCCATAAATCGGCACTATCAGTCACGATGGCTGCTTCTTTTTCTTTTATTTTCCATTCATTCGATGCCGCTCTTAAGAAACAACTGCTGTAGATCTTTATTTTAATATGCTTCCTTTTTATTTGATGACTATCGGGTCACATTTTTGAGACTGATTAACGTGACTGCTACAAGTGAGCAAATGATAATATGTGTAACTTGTAGAATTATAGAAAGACATGAGTCTTCCTGCTGTATCTTTAATTTCATCTAATTCAGGATTATTTTAAATGTCCAAAACGGGAATAAATTTGGGTAATAGTTTAGTTGAAAAGTGTCTGCATGGAGATTCATAATGCACAGACAGGTATTCGAATAACATTTCTTATTTAAGAAGCGATATTTGATTAGTATGATATTATTTGCAAGATGATCAGATGTTTTATAAAGTAGATGTTGTCATTGCATTGTATTAAAATAAGGAGCCCCCATAATATGTGTGGATTCTGATGTGGCGATACACACAGTCGTCGTCTTCTTCTTTCGGCTGCTCCCGTTAGGTGTCGCCACAGCAGATCATCTTCTTCCATATCTTCCTGTCCTCGTCATCTTGTTCTGTCACTCCCATCACCTGCATGTCTTCTCTCACCACATCCATAAACTTTCGCTTAGACCTTCCTGTTTTCCTCTTTCCTGGCAGCTCTATCCTTAGCATCCTTCTCCCAATATACACATACACACAGTGTGTTAGTTAAATTATTCTGAATTGTGAATGAGTGCAATGCTGTGAAAAAGTTTTTTATTTTTTTTTTATTTTAAAGAGCAATGATATTTTGTTCCACATCTTCCAAATCCTGATGTTAACTGTTCATTCCTAATCAAGTATTTCTTTTTAAATGTTATTCAGTGCCTGTGAATAGGTTATGAAGTCACTATGTAGATGCCCTTCAAATAAAGTGTTAACTGAAATTTTGTGCATAGTTAAGTCATTTCTAAAAAAGCCACCACTTTAAATAAGTCCATGCATGCTAATTCATTCAGGATCAAATCAATTTTGAATCGAATTGGGGCGTTGTGAATTGCAGTCAGATCAGATCGGGATATCGGTGCTGATTCCCAGCCCTAGTCTCCATAAATGGAACATGCTGATGGAAAGAAGAAGTTTGTTTCTTCCAAAGTTCCCTTGATTGAATGATTCATCATTAGAGTGTGGGTAGTAGAGGGAATCATTCCTGTTAATAAACATTACCAAAGGTGATGTAACATTTCTCCATAGACCGTAATATTGACAAATTGAGTCAGTATTTCAATGTCTGTATTACACATTTTAGTTCATATTGTAATGTGTTGCCTTTTTTTTTTTTTTTTTTTTTTTAAACCATTCCTCATTCTCATAGATTTCCAGTACACTGCCTTCTCCATTCCACATAACCCCTCCAAGTGTAAAAAGCTTCTGAAATAAGACGTTAAAATCGGTTCTCAGCAGTACACAAAATGCCACAGTACCTGAACTCACAGTGACACACCATGAGATGTGACAGTTCAGCCACCATTTTTTAAAAGCGATGGAATATTCCCCATTATGTGGAGGTAGGCTGGATCTGAAACCTTTCCACCTTACTTTGTACCCTTTCATTTTCGGACAAGCTGCTCCTTTAATAAGGTGGAACAAAGTTCCGTAGGCAGTAGTGATTGCAGTGCTACCAGCTGAGTTTGGGTGTATTTGGTATATCCCTCTTTACGCTCCTAGAGAGTCTTCTTACGTTCTAAGATGTAGCAGACATAAGGTAGCCTTCACAATCTCGACACTCAACCTGTGACGTCTCTCGAGTTTACAACTGGAACAAGTGGACTATTGGCGTTTGCAATGACAGCACAATATCTATAATAATCCATTAGAAAATGTATAGTGTCAAGCCACATACCAGGTCATACTTAATCTTAAAAATAATAATTAATAATTTTTAAAAAAGTTTATCAAAACAAGGAAAAAAGCATAAGAGAGACCTGTAAAGTGCTGCTGCCTATGCAGTGCCCGCTTTCTTGTCTTCAAGGTACAATGAAAATAAATTGAATTGAAAGAGATAAAAGCTCATTTAGACTCAAAACTTTTTCACTTCTGGAAATATGTGTATCTCTTGTAAATGATGAAATATGTAGAACTTGTACACTGCCTATCTTTGAAAATTGTGAAAAGGTAGGAATAATCTGTTAGCCATTTTGGGTATCTAGCTGTACTTTATTAAACCCTGTTGGAAAGAATGGTGTTATCTTTTGTAAATTAATTAAAAATAATTAAGTGTAATTTTTAAAATTTTTGTTTTAGGGTAATGATGCAGAAAATGACGATGATTTAGGACTCCCTAAAGACTCCGAGACCTGTCTGCAGATAAACTTGGTTTATCAGGAAGTGATTGAAGAGAAGTTGCTAGAGCTTGAAAGAATGCTAGCTGAGAACAAAGAACTGCAAGTATGTTAGTAAAGTAACCTTATAAATGTACAATTCTGGGAATTTATTTTTTATTGGGCTAATTGCACAAATATAGCATAGCCTGTTGAGGAGGTAAATTCTGCTATTGAGATTTTCGAGGAAAAATGTCATTGATATCATAACACATTATAATTAATGTAATATTTAACAAATAGATAGTTTGTGAGGTACAGCTGTCTTCCATGTTAATACTCGATGATCTAAACTGGACATATTTTGCTTCTGCTCTTAGCAAAGAGCTCCACTTTCAGTGTATTAGATTCTTTTGTTTAACTAGGAGCTCGCAATGCAGAAACATCGCATACCCTCCACAGCCATGCTGAATACCTGACAGGTTGAGCAAACGAGAATGTCTTGGTGGACTACACCTAAAATGACATCTTTTGTTGCATACAAGGTACAACCGCTGTCTTCTAAGCTGCTCTCCTCAAGAGGTGCACTTGAGAAAAGGAGTACCTTATATACTTACATATAAGTCGGGTCGTGAAACCCGAAAAATCGATCGTAAAATCAGACCCTGACTTATACGCCCGTTCAAAAATACGACACTTATTTGTTTTACATCTTCTTGCTTCCTCCAATCTCGCATTAGTTTCTCAGACGCATCGAATTTATTGCAGCAGTGCAATCACCAGTTTCTTTCGCCGTTTCAAAGACGTTTAATTTTAAAACCAGCTTCATGTTTTCTTCTGACCAAATGCTCCATCATAGATAAAAGATGCTCTTACAATAAAGGTGTATGAGGGTGTGAGATACAAAAAACACAAAAGAGTGCAAATGTCGCTTCAGAATAGTGCGGGTATTACCGTGTGGGCACAATACATAGGGGAAAAAAAAAAGGCTGTGTGCTCCGTGGTTACTCTTTCAGGTAGGCGTTAGCATATCGTAATCTCTTGGACCAATAGTGTGAGTTTTGTGCATTGGACTTATACGACCAACGTTATAAAATACCAGAAATTGTACAGTAAAATCAAGTCCCGACTTATCCATGGGAGAATTTATCTGCGAGTATATACGATATTTTTCAATTAAAGTGAAATTTCTCAGTGTTTTTATTTGAGTGCTTGTTAAAAAACTTTTTCTGTTGAGCAGTGTCCCAGTTACATTGATGCTGGCAGACAACCAAGCACTTCACTTCACTTCAAAAAGTGGAGGTGCTTTCCACAATGAAAAAAACATTTGCAAATGCAAGAAATTGCTTACAAAGAGTAAAAGTAGAGCTGCTCACAGTCTGACTCTTAAGTATCTCTCATTCTCTGATGCTTCCCTTATTTTAATATTGTTTTACTCCTGGACTCTGAGAGATCAGAGACAAAATCATTTTCCAGGTAATGTGGAGAAAAGATGTTGAAAGACTGAGTCTGTTTAGTAAAACAAAGAAAGAAACCAACACAGATGTTTGTCAGTCTAACTGAACAAAAAGATGAGCCATTGTCTATCTGTATTAATAGGAAGGTAGAATTATGATAATTAGTAGTGGAAGCTCAGTTAGAAAGTGAGGTGATGATTAGTGAGCAGCAGGATGGTTTCATGCCAGGAAAGAGCACCACAGATGAGATGTTTGCTCAGAGGATGTTAATGGAGAAGTAGAGAGAAGAACAGAAGGAGTTGCATTGCGTCTTTGTGGACCTGAAGAAAGCATATGAAAGGGTGACTGAGAGGAGCTGTGGTACTGAATGAGGAAGTCGGGAGTGGCAGTGAAGTACGTAAGAGTGGCACAGGATATGAACGAGGGAAGTATGACAGTGGTGAGGTCTGCAGTAGGAGTGACGGAGGTGGGATTACATCAGGGATCGGCTCTGAGCTCTTTCTTATTTATAATGGTGATGGACAGGTTGACAGACGAGATTAGACAGGAGTCCCCGTGGACTGTGATGTTTGCTGATGATGTTGTGATCTGTGGTGAGAGTAGGGAGCAAGTTGGAGACCCTGGAGAGGTGGAGATATGAGAGGAGAGGAGAGGAATGAAGGTCAGTAGGATCACCAAGACAGAATACATGTGTGTGAATGAGAGGGAGGTCAGTGGAATGGTGAGTATGCAGGGAGTAGAGTTGGCGAAGGTGGAGGAGTTTAAATACATCAACAGTACAGAGTAATGGGGATTGTGGAAGAGAAGTGAAGAAGAGAGTTCAGGCAGGGTGGAGAAGAGTGTCAGGAGTAATTTGTGACAGACGGGTATCAGCAACAGTGAGAGGGAAGGTCTACAGGACGGTAGTGAGACCAGCTATGTTATATGGGCTGGAGACGGTGGCACAGGAGACAGAGCTGGAGGTGACAGAGTTAAAGATGCTAAGATTTGCATTGGTTGTAATGAGGATGGACAGGATTAGAAATGAGGACATTAGAGGGTCAGCTCAAGTTGGACGGTTGGGAGACAAAGTCAGAGAGGCGAGATTGCGTTGGTTTGGACGTGTGCAGAGGAGAGATGCTGGATATACTGAGAGAAGGATGCTAAGGATAGAGCTGCTAGGCAAGAGGACAAGAGGAAGGCCTAAGAGAACGTTTATGGATTTGGTGAGAGAGGACATGCAGGTGACGGGTTTGACAGAACAAGGTGCAGAGGACAGAAAGATATGGAAGAAGATGATCCGCTGTGGTGACCCTTAACGGGAGCAGCCAAAAGTACCAGAAGAAGTAGGGGGTTTCAAAAGTTACAGCTTTATGCTCAAATGATGTAACAAAACCTAATAAAAGTTCTGCAAGAACAGAGTCAGTGCTGCTGTGGCCTTTTGACCTCAGAGTGGAAGATTTTAATTAATACACAAGATTAGAAGGAATATTAAACTACCCATAAGTATAGAGAGGACTAGTACAGTGTGTCTACACTAAACCATTCGCTTTTAGCTAAAGGCGTTTCTCTCACAGAAACCAATAACACTCGTATTCCAGTTCAATTTTGACTGAGGAACTGGTCCTTTCGAGACAGACCTGCTGCTGCAGTAGCCTTCCTCGGTGCTTTACTGCACCACTTGGTCACCCTCAAACATGCAGATCCACTCTTCTGAAAGAACAGGGAAGCAAGAGAGGGGAAAATGAGTTACCTGTGAGAGTCTGAAATGGTCCTTAATAGAAAGGCTTAGAGTCTTCCTCCCTTTCTTGGTTAATGAACTTAAAAGATGGATCATTTACAAGTGAGTTTATTCTTTTGCCAGTGACGAGTGAGAGTAGAGCTGAAATTCAGTCGTTAGAGTGACAGGCAGGCTACAGCACCGGCCTTTACTTTTCTAAATCGATTGTACTTCCATGCTCGTTGAAAGTATGATTTGTAGTGCACTAAAATAATCAGGTAAAGAGACACATTAAGTCAGTGGAAATATTATGGTTGCAGACTGGAGCTTGATGTTGGAAGCAGACAAAGGTGCAAAAGAATTGTGCTTTGTGAGGGATGGACATGATGCACAGTAGGGCGTATTATAGCAGGAAACCCGCTGAACCTTTGTGTTAATGGAGTGTAGCAAAACCTAAACCACCCTTTTGTCTTCAGAAAAAGAAAATGAGGGTTTGGTTTCCTGGTAAGTGTGAGAATGACACTGCATACCTGAGGATTATTGATAACAAGATACACCCACTCATGGCAGGTAACAGTAGCTTTGAGTAATACTACAAGCATTTCACAGGTCATTACATTTATGTTATTGTGTTGTAACGTCATAGACATTATTGGAGAAGAGTGTAAAGCAGTGGTACTCAAAGTGTTCTGGGCCGAGGACCTCTTTACTAAAGTCAAATCTAACAGCAGACCATTTAAGACTGACTGTTGCCTGTTAGCGTGTTTCCATGTTACATTTCTAAGAGTCATTTTATGAAGTGCATTTATGTAAAAAAAAAATAATAAGATTTCAAATCCAGTGGTTCTAAGGCTACAATTCCCAGGTTTCAACCAGTGATTCAAAATAAACCCCTCAGATATTAAGATCAATTAACAGCAGGCAGCTTGTTCCCCATTGATGTGCAGGTCACGGGCTTCATATATTAAGAAGAGGTGGGCTCTATAGGCTGACATCAGAATGAGTTTAGGAGAGAGAACTGCGTGGTGGTTGAGATTGGCTGGATAGGAGAGTCCAACATTTAAAGAAGTGTTGCAGGTGAGAGAATTAGTAATTGGAGTGGAACGGGAAGGCGTGGAATTGAAGCAAAAGTCAGTAGGGCTGCATCATGGTAGTACAGCAGTTTTTGAAACATTTATCTTGTGCCTAAAAGTAAGTATCGCCTATGTCAGATAGTAGCCTTGACTGTAAAAAATTAAAATTTTAAGTAAAATACATGACAGACTAACCTATCTGAGTGATGTAAAAGTCACAGATGACTGTCAGCTTGTGGGCCGCTCACACTTAGGGACCACCGGTTGATCCGGGGACTGCTTCTTAAGAACCAACAGTGTAAAGTAGCAAGTGCACAGCATAATTTAAGAAATGACCGTCAGCAATGTTTCTAGTAGGAGTGTCATCTGTCAAGTAAGAAAAATGGCTAAGGCAAGAACGTGCTGCCAGTGGAAAGTCCCAGTTAGTGTGCATGTATAGAAGAGAGTGCTTTGTAGACAATGCAGCAGCCAGTATTGTTTTATGTAAAATGTAAATGTTAAGGGCAAAGATCAACTTCAGTACTTTTCACATTAAAGTATTCTTGCATGTTTTTTCTTTTGTTTTCTTATAGAATGAAATCCTCTCTCAGCTGTCAAAGCCAACGGCTATTGTAGCAGAGTCAAGTTCACTTCCACCATTACGCCTGTTTGTGGGAAACTTTCTAAAGCCCTATTTTAAGGATAAAATAACTGGTGTGGTAAGTTAAAGTCTTCTTAATACTTACTGAGCTGTCATTCTCACAGCTGACACTAGGTGAACTTTATGCAGTATTGCACGATGTTCATATGGAGTCTTTCGTTTTGCTTGAGCATTATTTTAGAAAGGAAAACGTCTTCACTTTTTGAGTATAACAGAAGTATCTCAGGCCATCCACTTGCTGTTGTGTTTGTGGCTCATTTGAACAGCATTCATGTTTTATTATCTGCTTTAATGACTCTACCTCTGAAAACTAGACTTGCAATACGTGTAGCCGCCGAAGTATAAGGCGAAGTGGAGCACGGGCAAAATATGTGCCGAAAGAAATCTCACAGTCTAAAAGTTTGTTTTCAAAATATTTAGTGAAAGTTAAAAGCAAATAATCCACACAAGAATTAAAGAAAAAATAGTTACACACATAGAATAAAGGGCAAAAAAAAGGGAAAAATGTATCTTCTCTAAACTTAGCTTTTCTTGAGAAACTTTAGTTACTTCTATACTTAAAAGTTTTTTACTTCTTTCTATACTTAAAGGTTCTTAATTTCTTCTTCTGTACACCTTAAGTGCACAGCTTCGTGCTTATATAAGCGCGTTATCTTTTCGTGTTACTTCACACAGTCAAAAAGTCCGTAGGCCATCAAGCACGGTCACATGCACGAGCACAGTTTAAAACCGTATGCCTCTACACCTTACACATGGCAAGGCTGTCACTAACTGAAGAATAATGTTTATTCAGAGCTGTTAGAAATGGCAAGAATATACCAATTCAATTATACTTATGGGTTTATAGGAACCTCCCATAGATTATGAATTGTCATCTAGTAAAATATTTATTTATAAAATGGCTCTTACAATATGGAAAAATGTTTTGTGAATAAGATCTCTTGATTATGAGCAATGTGGGATATTAAAGGCTCTCCTCTATGTTTAAAAACCACATGAAACACTGTGATTATGATTTAATGCAGGGTGGCGCACGAAAAACCGAACCATCTCCGACTGCGATGTCGACGTACATTTCTTAGCCCGTACACAAAACGAAAGATATGCAATACAGAAATCTGTACTTACAGGTTAGAGGAGGTGCTGGAAATGATTTCCTTGATTGTCAATAGACTTTTCTGCACGCCGCGCCATATTGTCATAGATGTGACGTAGCTCAGCCACTTCAATTTTTCCAATTTCACTCAGAATATTGTACTTCAGTTCTTCTAATGTCTTTGGATTATTGACATACACTTTTCCCTTCAGATTGCCCCACAGGTAAAAGTCGCAAGAGGATAGGTCTGGTAATCTTGGTGGCCGCAAACCTTTGCTGACAGTTCTTTCCTCTGTGAAGATGTTGTGAATTTGAGAAAGTGACTCGTGAGAAGTGTGACATGTCGCAACGGCACCCACCTGTATAACAGCTCGAGCCAGCCGGTCGGAGGCAGTTCGGTTTATTGTGTGCCACCCTTTATTATACAAGAAATCACTTTGTCTTCATTGCTATGGAAACACTAAAATTCTGACTTTACAAGACCATAGTATACCTTCTGTAAAAACAGACAAAGGAAAATGAAAAGGAACTGGGGTGCCGAAACAGTCCCCGTATATTGAAATTCACAAAGTAAAATTAAAATAAATGCAAGTAAATCTTCTGTCCACGTGAGTCAAAAATGTGAGATGCGATGGTTTTCAGGACTGCAGACAGGAAGAGGTGGGTTCAGAAGACCTGACCAGATGTGACATCATGAGAGTGCGCTTGTCAATCATTCCTTCTGCAGTAGGAGAAATGAGGAGAGGTGTTGAGTGATGGCGCCAACACCTGGCTAGGAGTAGAATTACAGTCAACCAAGCCTTGGAGGAGTTTCCCATTCACATGCATGTGACACTCCTTACTTTAATGAGAGACCTTTATAAACTACTTTTGTAGGTGTATTAAGCATTTCTGCTTCCTTTTCGAAGATGTGGTTTCTTATCCTTTCATAGGATATTAAAAAATACACCACCTCTGTTTTAATATGAGACCTCAAACACCAGTCAGTAATTTAATGAGAGGAAATTTGCTTTTAATTCCTTACTTACAATATCTGTTTATTAATTCTCTATTCTCTTGTTACTGCATTTTAGAACCTTTTTTTTTTTTTATTCAAATTTTCTAAATTCATCAACAAGGAAAAGAGTCCATTGACAATTTCTGCTACTCATTGGACTTTCTTTTGTGTTTGCTATTCACTAGAGCTACGTGCAGGCCTCATTGCTCAATTCTGTTTTTTTGCTCAGATCGGATTTGCCTAACTTGACGGTTCAGAAAGTACAAATGACCTTTATCTACGTATAATGTGAACGCACCTGTTTGTGCAACTGCATCACCAACAACACGAAAACGTCCTATTCCTGCCATTAAAACTGACAAGCGCTAGTAGCTGGTGTATGCATTGCTTTTTGTTCTAGAGGATGGCAAACAGTGTGTCAGCTCTACATGATTAGGTCAAGAAAATGAAAACAAGCCGCACAGTGAGCTTTTGCTGTTTTCGCAGCTATTGCTGACACTGTTGCACCAAGAGACATGTGGGTATGAGACAAAAGCCACCAATGGTGGGACCCTAACTGTTGTCACAGCTGTAGCTGTCCTCTGCTGTGCTGACAGTCCTGGCTGATGACAGCAGCAAATCGATGCATAAAGATGAAAAACTACATGAATTCCGATCTGGCCATTCTCATTCATGTCGCGTGGCCGTGACTAGGGTACATATCTGATCTACGACCACATATGAAAGTGACTCAAATCTGATTTGAGAAGATTGGATTTCTGTATGCACACAGCCCTGGAAACATTAGATTTGTGTCACATTAAGGCAGAAAATCCGATTTGAGTCACTTCAGCCTGGTAATGTGGATGTAGCCTTTGACTGGTGGCATGCAGTTTCAGATAAGGCTGTCCCTTCCATATTAGATTAGATAAACTTCATTAATCCCTTGGAGGAAATTCAGGTACAGCAACAGAACCATAAAAAAACAAGGATATGTATTCACAGGACAAATAATACAGTTAATCAATCAATTGGTAAGTAAATAAAAATAAATAATTAAATGATATGCTCTGGAGAGGAGAGGAATGAAGGTCAGTAGGACCACCAAGACAGAATACATGTGTGTGAATGAGAGGGGGTCAGTGGAATGGTGAGGATGAGGGGAGTAGAGTTGGCAAAAGTGGAGTTTAAATACTTGGGATCAACAGTACAGAGTAATGGGGATTGTGAAAGAGAAGTGAAGAAGAGAGTGCAGGCAAGGTGGAGAAGAGTGTCAGGAGTGATTTGTGACAGACGGGCATCAGCAGGAGTGAAAGGGAAGGTCTACAGGATGGTAGTGAGACCAGCTATGTTATATGGGCTGGAGACGGTGGCACAGGAGACAGAGCTGGAGGTGGCAGAGTTAAAGATGCTAAGATTTGCATTGGGCGTGACAAGGATGGACAGGATTAGAAATGAGGACATTAGAGGGTCAGCTCAAGTTGGACGGTTGGCAGATAAAGTCAGAGAGGCGAAATGGCGTTGGTTTGGAGAGATTAGGGGTATACTGGGAGAAGGGTGCTAAGGATGGAGCTGCCAGGCAAGTGGAAAAGAAGAAGGCCTAAGAGAAGGTTTATGGATGGATAAATAATTATATTCAAAGTTCAAATCACAAATAAGTACATGTCACATTAAGCATGTAGGTGATGGGGGTGACAAAACAAGATGACAAGGACAGAAAGATATAGAAGAAGATGTGGCAACCTGAAAGAAGAAGAAAAGAAGAATTAAATAAATTAATATTAGGCAGATATTAAAAAAAGTATTTCAAAGTGAACTTAACAAGTGCCTCAGGAGGAAGCATTGAATTGCCTTGATAGCAGTGGGCACAATAGACCCCCAGATGATGAAATAAGCCTGTGGCTAAAAGTGCTCCAAGAGAGCCCCTTCTGGAGGGGATTTTTCATGGTGGCATCCAATTTTGTCACCATACTCTTTTTTTTCTGTAACCTCTTCCAATGTTTCCAGGGTTCGCCCTGTGATGGAGTAAGCTTTCCTAATAAGTTTGTTCAGGTATTGTGCTTCTTTTGAGCTCCGGTTGCTTCCACAGGTGACCACAACGTAGGACACCACACTGGCTGCTATGGACTGATAGAACATGAGTCTCCTTAGCAAGTGCAGTCTGCTGGCAGCACCACTGTGTTGTCAGACCAGCCCAGTTTTGTTGTTTATATGGACCCCAGTTACTTGTATCTCTGCACCACACCCACGTCCTCTCCCTGAATGGTCACTGCACTCGGAGGCTCCTTGGCATGCCTGAAGTCCAACACCAGCTCTTTTGGCTTGCTGATGTGTAGTTGCAAGTTGTCTTCCTTGCACCACAGGACAAAGTCCTCCACAACCTTTGTGTATTCTGATTCGTCTCCATTATTAATATAGCCTGTGATGGACGAGTCATCTGAACACTTCCGCAGATGGCATGCCCTGGTATTTGTGTTGGAATTCTCTTGTAGAGGGTGAGCAGCAAGCGAGAGAAAACAGTTCAGTGAGGTGCTCCAGTATTACACACTACCATTTCTGACACACAGTCCTTCAGCCTCACAAACTGCTGTCTGTTGGTCAGGTAGTCCATCATCCAGGAGATTGTAGGGGCATCAGGTTTGATCAAACCTTGAGCTTTTTTCCCCAGTCTCCAAGGCAGAATGGCATTAATAGCACTGGAAAGGTCAAAGAACATGATCCTGACTGTGGTGTTGGCTTTGTCCAAGTGGGAGTGGACTCTGTGGAGCATTTAGATGACAACTACATGTGTCTGATAGGCAAACTGCGGAGGATCCAGATGTTCTGAAACCAGGGGTCTTAGCTATTTTAGGACCAGCCTGTCAAAGGCCTTCATGATCTATAAAGTAACAGCAACTGGTCTGAAGACTTTGGGATCACTGGAATGCCCCTTCTTTAGCACATGACGTTTTTGACAGCCAGGGAACCCTCTGCAAAGTCAGGGCTTGGGAGAACAGGTGCTGAAGGACTCCCCAAAGAGCTGGCTGGCACATGTTTTTAGCACCCTGGGACTGGTTTCATCCAGCCCTGAATCCCTGTTTATGCAGAGTTTTCCCAACTCTCCCCTCACTTGATCAACAGAGACACAAAATCCAAGGAGTCATCGTAGGGGAAGACCTAAAAGTATCACTGATACCTCTCCCAGAGTATCCTTCCTTTGAACTGTTAGCTGACAAACTCTGAGGGCCTTCACATACTAGAACTGCTGTCTTATTTAGACCTCCTAATCAATCAGGTGTTTTTATTGCTGAACTTTTTACTGTTTTAACTACTTTGTGTGCAATCTCGCTTAATGTCATCCTTATGGGTGATTTTAATATACACTTTGACACCTCAACTGATGCACACACAAATTACTTTAATAAAATGCTTGGCTGTTTAAATTTAATTCAATATGTGAACTTCTCAATTCCCAACAAAGGTTATATTTTAGACTTATTCTGCTGCTCCAGCATTATACCCATCAATCTTATTTCTACTGAATTACCCATCTTGGATCACAAAATGATTATATTTGATGTTAGCTTACCTGTCAGTAAATTAAAAGGTTCAGTGTGTGATTTCATTTTGTAATATCAAGCCTGTAAACCCAGTGAGCCTTATTAGTTTATTGCAATTACATTCTATTTCTCCTTCTAGTACCACACTGTCAGAACTAGTAGACCAGGGGTGCCCACACTTTTTCGGCTTGCGAGCTACTTTTAAAATGACCAGGTCAAAATGATCAACCTACATTAAAAATTATATATATATAATTGGGCACCCCTGTAGTAGACCATTAAAATGCTGCTCTGTCCTCTGCCTTCGATACACTGGCTCCCTTAAAAACACGGACTGTTTCATTTATTCACACCTGATCTCCGTCAGCTCAAGGCCATGGGCGGACTGATGGAGCGTCTAGGTAAGAAAACGGGTTTTGATCCACATAAGGAAATGTATTCAGATCATATGTTAAAATACAAAAATGCTCTCTCTGCTTCCAAAACTGTATACTACTCTAACGTTATTATAACAGGAGGGAAAAATACTAGAGCTCAAAATGAACAGGCTAATTACACCACCAGAAAATATCATTCACCATAACTTCACTGTTAAGCACTGCTGAAGAAATCCAAAGACGTACAACTCAAAAATAGAAAACATCCACCAGCAACTTGCTTCTTCTATCCCTGTAGGAAATGACATACTTCCCACAATCACCCATATTATATTCCCTTACCAATCGCCTTATTCACAGAGTTTAGCCGCTGAAAATGATATCTCGGAGCTTATAACAAAATCCAACTCTTCCTCTTGCCACGTGGATCCAATACTTTCAAGCTTTGTTAAGCCCTGTTTATCACATATCTCCCCCATGATAACCACTATAATTAACTCTTACCTTACTGCTGGCACGGTCCCCCATCATTAAAAATGACATATCTTTTCAAACTGGCCTACCAATTATGAGTTTATCACTCTTACTCCAGTTCTGAAAAAACCTGGCTTAGACCCTAGTAACCTTAATAATCATTGGCCTATTTCAAATGTTCCATTCATACCAAAATTCTCGAAAAGATAGTTGCCTCCCAACTTCTGTCCCATCTTTCAAAAAATACCCTTTTTGAACAGTTACAGTTTGGCTTTCATCCTAAACACTGCTGTAATAAGTATGTAAGTTTAATATGTCAGTGTGCTCTGTACAAAAAATATTTTATAAATCCACTCATGTCATGTACAGCTAACACAAGGCCAGATTTAGCACACAGGGGCTCATCATTTAGAACTTCTAGGCAAGCATTAGAAGACAAGTAAGGGACAAACTGTGAAGTGGGCATTGCACTATTTCTGTGTGTCAGAGTCCGCATGACATTGGATCTTCTTTTCCTTGTTTGGAATGGCATGATTCACTTAAGTGGGGGCCTGCACATGAAAGAAGAGTATAAAGCCTTGGCACATTGCCTGGCACACCTTTGAAGCCGACAGACGGATGGGAGATTACATCATCTGATCCTGAAAATCCTTCCAGTGCAGCAACGAAAATGGCAGACTGTGTACACTGAGCTCCAACTTTGGTAATAGTCTTGTCATGGCTTCCTCGTCTGTTATGCCAAGTAAATCGTCGTTAAAGAA
>JANRMT010062806.1:127381607-127446607 GCA_026402145.1 Polypterus bichir lapradei | reverse complement strand
CCTGCAATTGCTGAGCGCTTTGAGTAGTGAGAAAAGCACTATAGAAATGCAAAGAATTATTATTATTATTATTATTATTATTATTATTATTAATTGGATTAGGATGTCTAATGTTACAGCAGTCCCAACTCTTACATACGTATGTTGCTGATTAGAACATCACAAACTTCTAAGGCTCGCTGTGCTTTTCATCCGCTGTGAAATGTTTAATTCACATTGTCGTAGTTATGGGACTGATAAATGGTGTTTATCTAGTCTCTCCAAGCAAAGAAAATTAGTGTCATTATTTACAATGTAGTTGATTTGGGTTTGCTTTAATGTACATTCCTGCTGTGTTTTAAATTGTAATGATTTCACTTTAAAACGTGCTGACAAATCTGCCATAGGCTTGCACACTGACTAGTTGAGCTATAGAGAGATTAACTGAGCAACTATGAGAGTCCGATGAAGCGCAGTAGTTTAAATGAATAACCAGATTTCCTGAGGAATAAACATTGAAACTGTTTATTGTTATCTTTGCTTGTGCAGAAACAAATGTTAGTTCTAACTGTGAGAAGAGTTGGAAAAGCTTGCTGTTTACTGTTTTTATTCATTTAAACCATTGTTAACAAATAGAGGAAAACCTACACAGAAAAGATTGCAAGGTACCCAGCAAGACTATGTGAATCCAAAACATTTTGTTCATTTTTATGTGCTGCACCAATGATCAATGAAAATTCGCCTTCCCAGTTTAAGTTAGGAAAGTTCTTGAATGACGTAGAGCAGTGCTTCCCAAACTCGATCCTGGGGACCTCCTGTGGCTGCAGGTTTTTGTTCTAACCAGATTCACAATTGGTGATAAATGAGATCAGTTGTTATCGATTATTAATTAGCTGGGCTTTTTTTATTCTTCTCTTATTCTGCATTCAGAAAAGCACAACAATATGGTTTTTACATTTATAAGACATTTAGAAATATTTGTATTTTTTTCTAAAGCTGTAAATGCTTAACTCTCTTTTGTTGTTTTCCTATTATTTTCCCCTTTTCCTGTGTAGTTTGCTCCCTTCATTTAACCCTAATGGTGACAGTTAACAACCAGCATAGCAGACACCCGGGATGATGAAAGCAGCAACGACTTCAATGTCAGACCCGCTAATTTGTAAAATAATCAATTAAATAACCAGAATACTGGAAAAGCAGAATGAAAATGAGGCTGAAAATACTGTTACTGACTTAAAAAAGTGACACATTCCCCATATAACTGCTTATTACATTTTAATAAAAATCTACCAAACTAAGTTTGTAATTTGTACATTGACTCCAAAACACAGACACTGGGAAATAACGAGTCACTTAATTAGGCTAAGAGTCCAATGAAAAACACAAGCTGCTTGGAACGAAAACCTGCAGCCACACGGGGTCCCCAGGATTAAGGGAAGCACCCAGGATCGATCGTTTGGGAAGCACTGACATAGAGAAAAATGGCTGATCTTAAAGCAGACAGAGGGAGTAAATGTGGCTGTTAATCTGACGGGGGGCAGGCATACGTGCCAGGTCTCTGTTTTAATTCCACTTCATGCAATATTATTATTATTATTGCATGTTTTAATGTGGTCTTCATTAATGATTTCAGTTTTAGGCTGCATTGGGTGAGAGAGAGATGGAGTGTATATGCATAGTATATCAATGTCAGAGCACATTTAAAACAACATCAGTAATGCTGTAGCCAAAGTGTTTTACATTAAAGCATACAATAGACATAAATAAAATAAATAGAAATAAAGCACACCAAAAACAAAGTACAGCCAGCCCGGAGTTAAAGAAAAAGAACAGCAACAACACCATTTATTTCTGTCGCACATTTTCATACAAATGATGAGCTCAAAGTGCTTTACATGATGAAGAAAGAGAAAAAAAGACAAAATCGGAGAACGCTAATTAACATAGAATAAAAGTAAGGTCCGATGGCCAGGAAGGACAGAAAAAAACAAACAAAAAAAAAAAACTCCAGACATCTGGAGAAAAAATAAAATCTGCAGGGGTACCGAGGCCACGAGACCACCCAGCCCCCTCTAGGCATTCTACCTCACATAAATGGACCTCAATCAGTCCTCATGGTATTCAGGGTTCTCATGTAAGAACTTGATGATGACGGTCACATGGACTTCTGGCCTTTAATCCATTAATGTAGGAACATCATAGTACTTTGATCAGGTGGTGGCAGTGCAGATCGCCACCTCAGAAAACCAGAAAAAGAACGGAAGAGAGAGTAGGGGTTAGTATGGATTTTGGAGCCACCATGAATAGTAATGATAATTAATTGAATATACAGAGCATCAGGATTAAACTAAAAGGAAGCTATGAGAGAGCCATGTTAAAGTAATGAGTTTTAAAGTGCTCCACTGTATTAGCCTGGCGAATTCCTATTGTTCAGCTATTACAGATTTGAGGTGCATAACAGCAGAAGGCCGCCCGCCTCACCACTTTTTTTTAAGTTTAGCTCTTGGAATTCTAAGCAGACCCTCATTTGAAGATCTAAGGTTACGATTTGGAGTGTAAGGTGAAAGACATTCTGAGATACAAGATGGAGCAGATTATTTAAGGCTTTGTAAACCATAAGCAGGATTTTAAAGTCAATTCTAAATGACACGGGTAACCAGTGTAGTGACATCAAAACTGGTGTGATGTGCTCAGATTTTATTTTCCTAGTTAAGATTCTAGCAGCTGCATTCTGCACTTGTAATCGATTGATGTCTTTTTTTGGGGTGTCCTGATAGAAGTGCGTTACAGTAATCTAGCCGACTGAAAACAAGAGTGTGAACTCATTTCTCAGCGTCTTTCAATGATATAAGAGGTCTAACTTTTTTTTTTATATTTCTTAAGTGAAAAAATGCTGTCCTAGTAATCTGATTAATATGCGATTTAAAATTCAGGTCAGAGTCAACAGTTACCCCTAAATTCTTTACCTCCGTCTTGACTTTTAATCCTAATGCATCAAGTTTATTTCTAATAACCTCATTATATCCATTATTGCCAATCACTAAAATTTCAGTTTTCTCTTTCTTTAGTTTGAGAAGATTATTTAGAGAAGATGTCTAAGAGTAGGGAAAACCATCAGTATCAGTGAAAGCTAGAGAGTAGAAATAAGTCCTCACTCTCCTTTCGAACAGTTCAGTTGAAGGTGACTCCTTATTGTAATGAGGTAAAGAGAACCACAGACGCGGGGCAGCAGCCGCCAAGCCCTCTGC
The DNA here is from genome assembly GCA_026402145.1 of Polypterus bichir lapradei. NCBI lineage: Eukaryota > Metazoa > Chordata > Cladistia > Polypteriformes > Polypteridae > Polypterus > Polypterus bichir. Next base: position 127,443,380 of record JANRMT010062806.1, on the reverse strand, counting down.
CACTTAGTTTTACACTTAGTGATGGGGACCATAAGAGACAACTGACTGGTAGATCTAAATGTGTAAGTGTGTGTGTGTGTGTGTGTGTGTGTGTGTGTGTGCGCTAATGAGGCACACTAACGCAACAAAACTCCATTATATTTAAAATAAATAATTTATTAAGGCAAAAGAAGATAATGATAGACAATACATAATAAACAGCTGAGCAAGTCCTAGATGCCCGGGGTGACTATGATGGCTCATCTGTCTGTCTTCCCATTCTTCCCATTCCCAGTGGCTTCGGAATCTCTCCCTGACTGTTTTTAGCTACCATACCTTGCTGCCAGCAGGGCACTTGCCACAACTCTCCTGAACATAAGCGTAGAGGAGTGTCTTTTAAACCACATCAGAATGTCATTTTCAGACTTGGAAGTGACTTGTGAAAGTACTGGAGCCATCTTACTAGAGGTCCTTCATCCACCCTGAGATACCACTGTATCCTGGAGTCCTCATTCTCTGTAAAAAGGACAAGGCACACTTGGTAGATTTCAAGCATCTTGCATTTAGGAAGGTTTTGTAGCTATTTCTTGGTCTCCTGCCAGTTCCACAAGACTACTTTCTCACACCTCGGAAGCCTAGGAGTCACTAGTTTTGGGTAATATTTAGACCAGTAAGCCACACTGGTCACTGAAGTAGCTCTTTGGTTCTTTTTTTGTTTTTAATCCTTTTTTTCTCCTTTTTTCATTTTTCCCCTTTAGTGGCTGGTGCAAAATGTAAAAATTTTAAATACAAGTACTTTATTTCTAAGATATTTATATATATATATATATATATATATTATAGCAGATGATATTTCGGTACACTTTTTTAATGGTTATTTCCAAACAGATGAAAAGATGTTGATAAAGAGTTCTTTTCTCTCAGGGAAGACTTGGCAGAAGAACCTGTTGCGCTCTGCAGTTGCTGGAGATCGGATGAGGCAGCTGCTACAGCCAAAGCTTTCCAAGTAAGTTTACTGGTGCTTGTATGACTGCTTTTTTGGTTCTTTTTTATTTGATGACAATTCAAGTATGGTCAAGGTAGGGAATCTTAAGAATAACTTGAATTATTTGCCATTTTATTTAGATTGAAACTAAAAATTGCCATCTTATTGTTCAGATATACCTTTCCATTAATTAACCGTTTATTTGTTATTTAGAGGTTGTGCTCTTGCTGTTTGTATGATACATTTTAAATCATACTTTTTATTCTGAATAGTTTGCATAATGTGATACGATACGATATACAATTGTGCTTGAAAGTTTGTGAACCCTTTAGAATTTTCTATATTTCTGCATAAATATGACCTAAAACATCCTTAGATTTTCACTCAAGTCCTAAAAGTAGATAAAGAGAAACCAGTTAAACAAATGAGACAAAAATATTATACCTGGTCATTTATTTATTAAGGAAAATGATCGAATATTACATATTTGTGAGTGGCAGAAGTATGTGAACCTTTGCTTTTAGTATCTGGTGTGACCTCCCTTACTAAACGTTTCTGGTAACTTTTGATCATTCCTGCACACCGGCTTGGAGGAATTTAAACCCATTCCTCCGTACAGAACACCTTCAACTCTGGGATGTTGGTGGGATTCCTCACATGAACTGCTCGCTTCAGGTCCTTCCACAACATTTCGATTGGATTAAGGTCAGGACTTTGACTTGGCCATTCCAAAACATTCACTTTATTCTTCTTTAACCATTCTTTAGTACGACTTGTGTGCTTAGGGTCGTTGTCTTGCTGCATGACCCACCCTCTCTTGAGATTCAGTTCATGGACAGATGTCCTGACATTTTCCTTTAGAATTCTCTGATATAATTCAGAATTCATTGTTCCATCAATGAAGGCAATCCGTCCTGGCCCAGATGCAGCAGAACAGGACCAAACCATGATACTACCAGCACCTTGTTTCACAGATGGGATGAGGTTCTTATGCTGGAATGCAGTGTTTTCCTTTCTCCAAACATAATGCTTTTCATTTAAACCAAAAAGTTCTATTTTGGTCTCATCCATCCTCAAAACATTCTTCCAATAGCCTTCTGGTTTGTCCATGTGATCTTTAGCAAACTGCAGATGAGCAGTAATGTTTTTTTTGGAGAGCAGTTGTTTTCTCCTTGCAACCCTGCCATGCACACCATTGTTGTTCAGTGTTCTCCTGATGGTGGACTCATGAACATGAACATTAGGCAATGTGAGAGAGGCCTTCAGTTGCTTAGAAGTTACCCTGGGGTCCTCTGTGACCTCGCCGACTATTACACGTCTTGCTCTTGGAGTGATCTTTGTTGGTTGGCCACTCCTGGGGAGGGTAACAATGGTCTTGAATTTCCTCCATTTGTACACAATCTGTCTGACTGTGGATTGGTGGAGTCCAAACTCTTTAGAGATGGTTTTGTAACCTTTTCCAGCCTGATGAGCATCAACAACTCTTTTTGTGAGGTCCTCCGAAATCTCCTTTGTTCGTGCCATGATACATTTCCACAAACATGTGTTGTGAAGAGCAGACTTTGATAGATCCTGTTCTTTAAATAACACAGGGTGCCCACTCACACCTGATTGGCATCCCATGTGACTCGAATTTCACCTTCAAACTAACTGCTAATCCTAGAGGTTCACATACTTTTGCCACTCACAAATATGTAATATTCGATCATTTTCCTCAATAAATAAATGACCAAGTATAATATTTTTGTCTCATTTGTTTAACTGGTTTCTCTTTATCTACTTTTAGGACTTGAGTGAAAATCGGATGATGTTTTAGGTCATATTTATGCTGAAATATAGAAAATTCTAAAGGGTTCATAAACTTTCAAATATAACTGTAATATATATATATTAATAGTAAACTAGAAAAAGCTAATTATAACAAAATTAGGTGCAATTTGCGGATTGTTTTAGTATAATTAAATAGATGCAGCTTTGACAAAACAAACCCGTATATCTGCATATTTATCATACTTTGTTATTTACTATGTCTAACAAACAACTTCTTGTGTTTTTTGAGGTTGGATTTTCTGACCCAGAAGTTAACAAACTTAAATGTGGATGTGGAAAAGCAAATAGTAGAAAAGCAGATTAGGCAAACTGAGCAGGAAATTGTGGAAATAAGGTGAGTATAGAAATTCCCTCTGGTATTGTGTCATGTTGCCCACAGTGGTGATTTGCTTTAGCATGATCCAATCTAATTGATCTGTGAGAAACTATTTAAGGTTATACACTTTAAAATTGTGTAAGACATCCAAACGTATATGTAATTACAATTGTTAAAGCTTATTATGATTGAATGTTAATATAAATGGTAAATAGTTAACAGGATGGTTATTTTTATTTATATGGCTGTCATGGAGTTTCATAAAAGTGAGCCTTTCTGTCTGTCAGATGTAGTGAGAAGTCAAGCAAAATGACACCTTTAATTGGCTAACTAAAAAGACTGCAGTATGTAAGCTTTCAAGGCAACTCGGGCTCCCGCTTACAACCTGCCTGAAGAAGGGGCCTGAGTTGCCTTGAAAGCTTGCATATTGTAATCTTTTTAGTTAGCCAATTAAAGGTGTCATTTTGCTTGACTTCTCACTAGATTCATAATGGCTAACACAGTACAACGTCCTAGTACTACAGTCTGTCAGGTGAGATATATAGTACCCTCTATAATGTTTGAGAAAAAGGCACATTTTTCCTTGATTTCCCCCTCTGTTCCACAGTTTAAATTTACAAAGCAAACATTTCTGAGGTGATTAAAGTGCCCATTGCAGACTTTCATTTAAGGAGATTTGCATACATTTTCGTAACAGCATGTAGAAATGACGACAATTTTTCTACGTGGTCCCCCATTTCGGGGAACTATAATGTTTGGAGCAATTGACGTCACAGGTGTTTGTGATTCCTCAGGTAGGTTTCATGGCTTCATAAGATGCCTCTGCTTGCTTCTACCCTTTGGAGTCTGTAGTTGCCATTGTTCAATATCAGGACAAGAGCTGTGCCAATGAAAGTCAAAGAAGCCATAAAGAGGCTGATAAACACGATAAAAAGCATTTGAGGCATCGATAGAACCTTAGGATGATCTAAAGCAACTTGTCTAGAATAGCATTAAGAGGAAAGAACACGCTGGTGAGCTCGGGAATCGCAAAAGGACTGTTAGACTAAGGAAGATCTCCAGTGCTATTGACAGGAGAATTCTCACTATAGTCTTCAGGAGGCCAATGTTGATGCGTCAGAGCCAACTATCTGCAGGACTTGATGAATAGTGTGAAATGACACACACAAAAAGGTTTGGGGCAGCCACCCATATATTGGCCCTGGCTGCAATTGAGTTTTCAAACAGCACTCATGTGCATTGAATGGAGTTCCAATCTAAACTGATTAGGGTTAGGAAAAATGGCATCTTTAACACTAGAATTACCAAAGCCTACGAAAAAACTCATAAATTCGTCCCACCTTAAATCTCTTTGCACCGCTCTGCCAGCGTCCTTTGTCCTGTAAATGAGTCAATAAGCAGCCAACTATCACATACCCCCAACAATGCACAGTTTTCTCAGCTCAAGTCTGTTTACCTGCATGTCAGTTGCTTAGAGTTGTATACAGTGAGATGTCAAGCAAAATGACACCTTTTATAAATACTATATCATTATTTAGAACACATGCATTTCATGTGTGTTCCGTGTCTACAACAATCTATGTAAACACATCGTTAAAACAGAAACGTTTTTCATGTCTTAGTAATAATTGACAAAATGTAGACATGAAATGTATAAGGTGTGAAGCCTGAAGTCTGTCCATCCATCCATTATCTAACCCGCTATATCCTAACACAGGGTCACGGGGGTCTGCTGGAGCCAATCCCAGCCAACGCAGAGCGCAGGGCAGGAACAAACACCGGGCAGGGCACCAGCCCACTGCAGGGCGCCTGAAGTCCAAATATCGAAAAAAAACAGTTTCAAAAGATACAAATATAACAGAACAAGTGAGCTTCCATTCAAGAATATAACTGCAGAAAATTAACCACGTTAGGGTGCGACATTCACACCCCTTTGATATAACCGCTTTGGTGGCGCAACGGTATCAACTATTGACTGGTAAACAAATTCTTCACGGAGAAAGAATGCACGTCGCACTTTTGCCGTCGCTGTACTTTGTATATGTACACAGGAAGCAGTGCAGTCTACTTGTGACTTTATGCTGTAGGAAAATAAGTAAATAAATCAAGGTAAATAACATTTGATGTGGCTCCTCTATACAAAGTATAGCGACGGCAGCTTCCACCTTCAGCAATAGACTGTTCAGTACACAAGTGGCTCTCCACGCTAGTGTGCCCAAAACATTAACATTTATATGTTACTTACATAAAAGCCTGATTGAATGTTATTTACCTTGATTTATTTACTTACTGCCTACAGCATAAAGTCACAAGTAGACTGCAGAGCTTCCTGTGTCTGATTGATACGGGCATGCTCAAAAAATACATTTGTAATGCCACGAAAAGTGCCTGCTGACACTTCAGTACGCAAGTAATGGTGTGAGAATGCAGTCAGACTTCTTTTATAGGCACATACACTGTCCTGATCTAAGCACTAGCGTGGAGAGCCGCTTGCGTACTGAAGAGTCTATTGCTGAAGGTGGAAGCTGCCGTCGCTATACTTTGTATATACGAGCCAGATCGAATGTTATTTACCTTGATTTATTTACTTATTTTCCTACAGCATAAAGTCACCAGTAGACTGCAGAGCTTCCCATGTACATATACAAAGTACAGCGACGGCAAAAGTGCAACGAGCATTCTTTCTCTGATGTAGAACCCTTGTCATCATCCGAGTTCACCTCTGTTGTAATGCGTCTTTATGTGAAAACGGCAGTGTCGGATCGGGGGTGGAATAGTGAATGCGACTGAGAGAATAAAACTGAATAAAAAGAAACAAAGCTAACCTTTACAAGTATCATAAATTTACACTGGCTGTTATAAACTCAAATCATATGTATGTTTTTATTCTAAAATAATAAGAATAAGAGCAGCTCACTTCTCAAAGCGGACTCGTCCAGGGTCGAACCCGTGAAGTTTTTATTACTAGTCAACAGTTGATACCGTTACGCCGACGAGGTGGTCGTATCAAAGGGGTGTCAATGTCGCACCCTAACACGGGTTCTTTTTCTGCAGTGATATTCTTGAATAGAAGCGCACTTGTTTTGTTATACTTGTACCGTTTGTGAAAGTGTTTATTTGATATTTGGACTTCAGGCTTCACACATTAGACATGAAGTGTATACATTTTGTCAATTATGACTAAGACATGAAAAACGTTTCTGTTTTAACGATATGTTTACATAGATGTAGACATGGAACACACATGAAATGCATGTGTTCCAAATAACGATATAGTATTTATAAAAGGTGTCATTTTTCTTGACATCTCACTCTATATACAGCTCTAAGCAACTGACACGCAGGTAAACAGACTTGAGCTGAGAAAACTGTGCGGCAGTGGGGGGATGTGATAGTAGGCTGCTTGCTGCTTATTGACACATTTGCAGGACAAAAGACGCTGGTGGAGAGGTGCGAAGGGATTTAAGGTGGGATGGATTTATGAGTTTTTTCTTAGGCTTTGGAAATTCTAGTATTAAAAGTCAAAATCGGAAGTGATGTCATCTGTGGCTGGAAACAGAAGCGACGTTGTCCTTGGCACCACGACCGGAAGTGACATCACCCTTGGCATCGGAACCAGAAAGTGACATCATCCTTGTAGAATCAGGCAGGATTTCCCGTGTTTGGTCTTCAGAGACAACAGAAGTAGGTTTAGTGCACTCCGCCACCCCCTGGCCTGGCATGGAATTGCCTTCACGTGGTCCATTCAACTTCCTTCTCTTTGCGCATTTGTGACAATAGAAATACAGAGGCCACACTGCAAGATGCAACCCACTAGTTAGCCCCAGAAACAGGATGTCCAGCTTACAGTTTGCAAGAAAGGATGTCGGACAGTCTTCAGAATTCTGGAATAAGGTCTTGTTACCAGATGAGACAAAGATGAAACTGCACCAGGGTGAAATGTGGTCTTGGTATTTGAACTTGAGGAAGCTTTTGCAAGGGGTTACAGAGAACTGACGTCCATAAAGCTTTGTATGGTGCAATTAAAATTCAAACAGGAGTGTGGCAAAATAGTCAGGAAGGCTACCAGAAGTGTTCTGAATCGTCCAGTGTTCCCAAGAGTTACTGGCCAGCAAAGAATACACAGAGACTGGACCGAGTCGAAGTTAGTGATGACTAACCTGCAGTGCCTGTTAAGCAGCAGGAGTCTTGGGATTGAATATTTCTTGGTCATTTTTATTGCCAGAAAATAAACCAAGAACAAGCTGAAAGTTACAACGTGCGACCAGGCCGACCTGTAGTACCGGTTGTAGGGAAGAATCAACGGACAAAGTTAAAGGATCAAGTAAAAGGGAGAGAGCGAAGTTGTTGTTGTGGTTTATTTTTGTATTTTTTGAAAGTGATAAACTAATATATTTGTTTATATGATTCAAAAAAATGAGAATATTTTGTGGTGGTATGTATGTATAATTATTATATTGCACTTGCTATCTAAACACTGCTTGATGATTGACTTACAGTGTTCCTCTCTCTGTTCAGTTGCTTGTCTGAGGAGCTGTTGTATGGAGACCGCCTAGATGAGCATGACTGGGACAAGATTTCAAATATTGACGTGAGTGTAATGTCTCATGCGTCGTACTATCCATCCATCCATTATCCAACCCGCTATATCCTAACTACAGGGTCACAGGGGTCTGCTGGAGGCAATCCCAGCCAACACAGGGCGCAAAGCAGGAAACAAACCCTGGGCAGAGCGCCAACCCACCGCAGTGCATTGTACTAGCAAACTCTTAATGCCTGACATTTGTAATAACATACTGTACTGTAATACTCCTGACAGTTTGAAGGTGTCCGAAATCCAGAGGAGCTGAAGAGTTTTTGGCAGAACTACGAACACCCATCAGTCAATAAGGAGAAGTGGAGTGAAGAAGAGATTGAGAAGCTGAAGGAGATTGCAGCCAAACATAGAAGCACAGACTGGGAAGCCATTGCCAGTGAGCTTGGGGTAAGATTGAGAAGTTCCTCCTTCACTTCTTCGTAGTTTTGGTTTATTGTGTTCCAAATTTTCTCATTCGTAACATATTTTTGTATGTGGATTAATTATTCTGGGTAGCCAAAACTGAATGTGTTCCCTAGGCTAGGTTAATTTGCCTGACTATGCGGGACAAGGCTAATACGATTTTGTACCTGAGTAGGAATTACCTTGGCAGTGCCATTCATGACTTTCTATGAAGTCAGTAGATGGATTGGGAGAGCATGGAGGGGGGGGTCATGAGGTCACTGGAAAAGGGTGTGTGGTACTCCCGATATCTATGCAAAAGGACGATGTATTTCCAGGCTCTCAGCTTGTATGTATGTATGTATGTATTTAGTGCCTCTCATTTTGTTTCACCTCTACTTCAGATCATCTCGATTACCTGAACACTGACAGAACAGGGCAATAAATGGATGTGCTTGCTGCAGACACACAAAAGACAATGTCAGAGCTAAACCACAGTCAAAGGCTCATGTTTTGGGTCCAGCCTCTCCATTATGCTACTTAGTAGACATTTCCAAGCAACAAAGAAAGATAAGAGAGGCCTGGTCCTAAAGGCAGTTAAACAGAAGCCCCAATCTCCTGTATACGTACATCTTATTTGTTTTATGTTCCGAAACTCCTCATTTCCTTCTTTCCTTGTGCATTGTACTTCCAGCTGAGCACTCATTGGCTGTCAACTCTCATACACTGAATTGCTCACCTCTGTGACTTGAAACAAAATTCAGACAGGTTTGGGACAAGTTTCAGACCCCAGTGACCTCTAAGTCTTTAGGAACTGGGGGTGCCACACACCCCTTTTTTAGCAACCTCATGACCCCCCCCCCCCCCCCCATGTTCTCCCAATCCGTCTACTGACTTCGACATTATTTCCGCAGAAAGACTCAAAACTGTTGTAGAGCCAATGGGGTCAGGCCTGTTGGGGATCAGAACTGGTGTGGTTCTGAGGTGTTGCCTGCTGCATGGCAGCATTTGGGTCCCAATTTTATGTAGCCCATCTGGGTTGGCACATGGAACAGTCTTGTCTGTCTGGCACATTCCCAGTTAGCATCTTTAAACCTGGGTTCGAAAGAGAGAAAAACAAGTATGATCAGTCAGTGAGGGCGGAGTGGTGGCTCTGAGGCGAGGGATCTGCACTGGCAATCGTAAGGTTGCCAGTTTGAATCCTGTAAATGCCAAAAGGGACTCTGCTCTGTTGGGCCCTTGAGCAAGGCCCTTAACCTGCAATTGCTCTGTCCTGGGTATGATGCTAATCTGCATCCACCCCTGCATGTAGGCCCTTCAACCTGCAGGGAAAAACTTGGGGGTTGGTGGCAGAATTGGCACTCCAGCCACCATAAAAAAACCTCACGCTGTTCCACTCCATCTGAACTAGTGCAGTGCTGAGGTATCACCCATTGCATGGCTGCACTCGGGTCCTAATCTGGATCCTGAGTTGGTTTGTGGGTGCACTGTATCAGTGCCCGCTCCTAATCCTCTATCAGTCAGTCATTTTCTAACCCACTTAGTCTTTAAAAGGGTTGCAGGGGTCTGCTAGAGACTATCCCAGCTGGCATAGGGTGCAAGGCAGGAACAAACCCTGGACAGGGCACCAGTCCATCGCACAAACACACACCCTACCACACAGGATCCCATGCTGTCTGTCACTCTTCAGAGGAGAGTCAAAGGGAAGGAAGCACAACTTGTAATTGACCACCTTAAATACCTTTTACCACTCGTGATTGGACACACCTGTCTATGAAGTTCAAGGCTTAACGAGCTCATCCAACCAAGTAATCAGCATTGAGCAGTGACAGGCATTCAAATCAACAAAGTGACAAGGGGACTCACATTTGTGCACAGCCAGTTTTTCACATTTGATTTAATTTCATACAACTAAATGCTGCGTCACTAAAAATCTTTGTTCTGAAAATACCGCAGTACTCCTAGGAAATGAAAGACATACCGCTGTCATCTTTACTGTTGAACGGAGAGTCAATGATTATGCAGGCTGAGAGGGGGTCACAAACTTTTTCATATGACTGTATATGGAAAAGAAAGAAATACAAAATAAAGTATAGGACTTTCTTATTGAGGAAAATGAGAAAATAAAATATGAACCTACTTGTTTCAACAAGGAAGGAAAAAATGTTATTTTAAATTGCACTTAATTGTCTTTCGCACAAAAAAGTAAAACTTTAAAAGAGAGTCATGAAAAGGCATTCATTAAAATTACATAAACGATAAAAGAAAATATCAAATAAAATACAGAACTTACTTACTAGAAAAAAAACAAGAGAAAAAAAAACTAACCTACTTGTTGCAACAAGGAAGGCTTGAATGGCATTTTGGATTGCACTTCATTGCTTTTTTGCATTAGCGGGAGTATTTTATACTTTGCATAGAATGTCTAGGAGATGTGTGAAATATTAATCATTTCATACTTTGATGTCCAGTTTTCTGTGTTCTATACAACGCCTGCCTTTCATACATTGCCGGTAACATACATGACTAGCTACAAGAAGAACACCTTTGCTTTGTAGAAATGTATTTTATCAGTAATGACTGCTCTTCTTATGGGTGATTTTGTAATAGTTTTAAACATTATTAGTCCAAGATCCTACCTAAAGACAATGATAAGGCCATATTCAGAATTACTTAATACAGCCCATGTGTTTTTAGTGTACAACAGCTTGCAATTTATTTATTGTGTGCTTGTTTTTTTTTTTTTCTATTTGTTTTACTTTATACGCCTTGAATTCTGAAGACCAACAGGACTGCCTTCATGTGTTTGGAAAAGTACCAAGCCCATATTAATACAAACCTGAAGCGAAAGTACTGGACCAAAGAGGAAGACAAAATGCTTCTGGAACTGGTTGAAAAAATGAAAGTCGGCAACCACATCCCCTACACCAAAAGTAATTCTGTTCTCTGTTTACACATTTTATTGACGCCTTGCTGTCTCCCAACTTCAGGGGTCGAGGTTCAGGCTGTAGGCCAGTTACTGTGTGGTGTTTGCCTGCTCTTTCCTTGTCACTAGGACTGGGTATCGGCACTGATGACCCAGTTTGATTCCATTTAGATTTTATCTTCATTTAATTAGCATGCACTGATATTTTTGAAGTGCTGGCTTTATTAGAGATTACTTATCCATGCATAGAGAGCATTAATCTAATTTTGGTAACTCATTTTATTTGAAGGGTTACTACATAGTAACTTCATACCCTGTATGCATAAGCACGAGATGACGTTTAAGAATCAATACTTGATTAGTAATAAACAGTTAACATCAGTATTTGCAAGATGAGGAACAAAATATTTCTCTTTTTGAAACAAAAACTTTTTCATAAAACTAATTCAAAATTCACCATAATTTAGCGAACATATCTATTGCCATATCAGAGTCCACACATATTATGGGGATTCCTTGTTTTAATCTTTCTTCTTATATAATGTGTTACTGTGGCTGTCTAGGATTTTAAATCACCTGTAGCTCTCAAATCGTTTGATGTGTTGACCTGAAATTTTGGTACACATTAGGGTCAAGGTTATTCCTCTTTTTATTTTTATTTTATCTTATTGTAGAATCAACTCTCTGCAGCGACCAGCAGGGCGGCCATGTGGCACATACATACGGGCGCTGTTCTCATTCCCTTCCACCTTCGCCATCACTTCCCCTACCTCTTTATATCTTAAATCATTCTTGAGGCAGATTCAAGACTTAAGTGAAAAATGAAGAAAAACATACTAAGTAATTGCAACACAAACACCGACTTAATCAGTTTTAACGCAAAAAGATGCCAACGAAGAAGAGAAGAAGCGGGCCGCTAGGGTGGAGTAGAGAAGAGCTGCTCAGGAAACAGCAAGCGCATCAAGCACTGAGCAGACAAATGATAAACGTACAGAGAGAGAGGATGAAAACTAGGAATGCTCAAGTCAAGTGTATTCCGTGTAGTGCGCCGTTAGCTGGTATTTTTTTATAAAAATATGTCATCTATTGAATAGTATTATTTAAAAATATGAATATTGGATAATGAAAATATTTCTTCTTTAATAATGTTATTAAGTAACCTATTAGCTAAATGTATTCACCTTTTGGATAATTAAACTAACCTTGAATTAGTTGAAATCAAAGATGCACCGGGAGGACTCGTCTACAAGTTACACATATGTTCAGTCGCTCACATGTAGCAGTTGTGTTACTCAGTCTCTAAAATGTGTCCTCACAGTTCCTTCTCAAACGAAAAAAGAAGCCTTTAAAATGAGGATCTAGTGCTGATGCTTGTTGACAGCGGGGTTGGTGAATGGAACATAAGACACCGAACCAGCCACCGCGACTGGCAGCTCCGCTAATGTGATCTATGCAGTGCAGCTTATGGAGCTTCTTCACATCTGCTGCTTTGCTCACATTCTCAATTTAACATCGCAGGCTCACTGCAAAAGTTTTCCACCACAGCAGTACAGTTAGCCACATTCGAAAAGAGAAGCAACATTTTTTAGACTTGCCAACACACAAACTTGAGATTGATGTGGTCATGCAAAAGAACAGTGCATTTGAGATGCTAGAAAGGTATTTGGAACAACAGCCAGTCATCTCAGCAGCTCTAAGTATTGGTATTGAGGTTGCCCCTGGTGTTTCTGACCTCCAGTTCTGTTGTTGGCAGCATCCACCACAGGTGCCACTTTGTTTCTGTTGTAGTGACATGTGATTGTCACATAGGAATCTGCTGTCCTGGATGCCCAGCTGTCACAAGTTTAGGGGTATTCCCTCCCCTGAAGTGAGAGACGTGGGGATGTTTTTTCTTAAGATCTTCATAAAGCATAGGTATAATAACTTTACTCGTTTGCTTTCTGGTTGGTATAGCATGCTGCAGTTCCAAAACTGGTATCATTTTCTGAAAGTCTTCATTTTCAACAACAGTGCCGGGTCTCATATCTTTACAGATAAAAGCTGCTATAGATTGTTATTATTTTGGGCATGAGACAAATTAATTGGAAGCTTGGAGCTAAATGCCATCTCCAGTGTACTCATTTGGATGTCTACTGAGATAACGTTTCTGGGTGACATCGGGATAAGTGATTTCTCAAATTTGTTGTGTTGCCACAATACTTCTGAGTTGCACAGTTTACATATGGATTTGCTTTTATCCAGTTGTTCTTTACCGACACACTGTTTGAATCCTAAACAAGTCCACACGTCTGGTTTAAGAGTTAAAGGCGCTGATTTCAGTTGAGGAAGACATGCCATTTTGTGCAAGGTAGTAAGGCGCTTTTTCTATTTAAAGCCTTACCAGGTGCATTAGCAACATCTCCTGGATCGGAGACACAAAAAATGAAAATAAGCAAAAGCTGCATATGGTAATAGAACAGGATAGAGATCCACTAGTTCGATCTTGAGACTTTAAGAATCGATATAAAAAAAAAATCAATTAATTGGAAAAAGTGAAATTTTTACTCTTCTAGCAGGAAATGCCAGTCTCATTGTGTTTCTTCACAAACTGAATGGTTTTAGCCAAATACATCAGAACTGTATGTCTTTTATATACATTTTGCATGGGAAGAATACATAAAGGGACAGGACGAAAGGAAAAAAAAACTGACCTGACCGTCAGATGTGTTCTCCAGATACAGTGGCTCACAACGCTGTCCAGCTTGTCTCTGACTACAAGGCCGTCATATCCCTCTATCCTGTCACCGTTATATGTAACAAGTATTTGACATGGTGTTAAGTACAGAAACACAAACTTTAAAATAGTTTCATTTATTTATATGGCTTAAAGTGGGACAACGAAGGGGCTTTAAACTGTTACCAAGCACACTGTGTTTCTGAAACACCAATTAAATCGCCTTGTGTTTTATGTTTTGGTATTTTGTTTCAGTTTCTTATTTTATGGAAGGCAGAGAAGCAGCTCAAGTGCTACATCGTTATAAAAACTCCATTGATCCCTCATTAAAGCGAGGTTACTGGAGCAGTGAAGAAGACGCGGTCAGTACTTCTTGTAATTCTTTTTTTTTTTTTTTGTAAATTTGAGAGTGGACCTAAAATGAATGACCAAAACATTCCAAATCCTGTTTTTCCATATATATATATATGTGTGTGTGTGTGTGTGTGTGTGTGTGTGTGTGTGTGTGTGTATGTATGTATATATATATATATATATATATATATATATATATATATAATAAATATATAGGAAAGCTACTGAGTTATTAACTTAAGTTATTACACTAACTACATGACTATTCATTTTCAATATTTTGCAGCTTCTATTAAAAGCAGTGGCTAAATATGGTGCCCAAGACTGGTATAAGATTCGTTTGGAGGTCCCTGGACGGAATGTTTCACAGTGTAGAGATCGGTAAGAGCGAAGTGACGACAAAATCACGAATCGGAACATTTTGTTTGATGTGTTTTGCTTGCTTGATTGATTTCTTTCAATGATACATCTCAAACTAGGAAGTTTTTCTTTATACTGAGAACCATAGACACATAGAGTAAGTTACCAAGTTGTTTTGTAGACAGTGGGACTTTCAAAACTTGACTTGATGTTGTTTTAGAAGATTTAAGTGGATAGAAATGGCAAGCTTTATTGGGCTGAATGCCCTGTTCTGGTCTTGATTGTTGTAATGTTCTAAACGGAGAGTAAACTTTGACATTCTAATCCTTGTCTTTCCTATCAGGTATTCAAGGAAATAAAGACGGACCTGACATACACACACACGCGGACACACACACACACAGCTGATTTCTGTTGAGATCAAAAACAATAAATCAAATGATAGAAATACACACTCAGCTGTCATGCTCTCAGATCACAAAGCAATGTAACGGCGATATTAACTGAAGAAAAATTAGAACATTAGAACACTCTAGACGAGAACAGGCCATTCAGCCCAACAAAGTTCACCAGTACTCTCCACTTAATTCCTGCAAAATAACATCAAGTCAAGTTTTGAAAGTCCCTAAAGTCTTACTTTCTACCACACCATTTGGTCGCTTATTCCAAGTGTCTGTCGTTCTTTGTGTAAAGAAAAACTTCCTAATGTTTGTGTGAAATTTACCCTTCACAAGTTTCCAACTGTGTCCCTGTGTTCTTGGTGAACTCTTTTTAAAGTCACCGTCCCGATCCACTTGAGTAATTCTCTTCATAATTTTAAACCCTTCAGTCAGGTCACCTCTTAATCTTCTTTTGCTTAAACCGTAATGACTCCGCTCTTTTCATCTTTCCTCATAACTCATACCCTGTAGCCCTTAATCAGCCTAGTCGCTCTTCTCTGGTGCTGCTATGTCCTTTTTGTAGCCTGGAGATCCAAACTGCACCCAGGGCTCCAGATGAGGTCTCACCAGTGTGTGTAAAGACTTGAGCAGAACCTCCTGTGACTTGTACTGCACACATCAAGGCGCTATATAACCTGACATTCTGTTAGTCTTCTTAATGACTTCTGAACACTGTCTGGAAGTCTATAGCTTAGAGTCCACTACGACTCCTAAATCCTTCTCATAAGGTGTACTCTCGATTTTCCAACCACCCTTTGTGTATTCAAAGCTAATATTTTTACTTCCTATGTGTAATGCGTCTCTTCTGTCTCATTTTTATCTCTCCCCCTTCTGATGCATTTTCTCATGTCTGAGTGATGTAGCTTTCACTTTCCTTCAAATACAGGGGAGTCAAAATTATGTTAACACTAATGGCTATGTATATACTCCTGTACAATTTTTATGGACAATTTATGTGCCCCATATGGTACGTGTGTTGAACGTGATGGAGAACAGGTTGAGACATTCCTGTAAATCATCTCGCACATATGAAGTGCATTTTGTGAATAAATTGTTTCCGCCATTCAAATGTTAACATAGTTTTGACTCACCCTGTAAATGTGAATATATAATTGTGACCAGCTGAGTATGGATATAAAATTTGAGCCGACACATCTCCTAGGAAGGCTGAAGAGAGCCTTCTCTTTGGTCTGAGTTTTTAAAAATCTACACTCCCACTATAAACGTGAACTGCAATGTACTATTAAAACATCAGGCAGAGTGGTTGGGGTCCATACACACCCTAAAAAGATGAATCCAATCCTTTATGATCCTAGTCATATTCTAAACTATAAATTCTCTTTTAACAGTGCGATGAGCAATACGATCATGGAAAGCCGAAACAAAATAAAGAGCTAATCTGGATATGAATTGTAATGCATATTGTAATTAAACAAGCAGTTTTATTTTTATTAAATATACTAGCTATGTTATCTGTTAAAGACAGGTAATAGATTAAATTAAAAACTTATTTGATACCTCTTGCCTTACCGTATGTGTACCCTCAGTGTTCTTCCTATGCCTTTCCTTGGTATCCTAGTGTGTCTCAACTCCTCTTGAAGAGGCATTCCCATAATACCTGCTTCTCACAGACATGTTGATTTCCTGTCCAGATTTTGACCAATGGTAGACGGACCCCCCCCATTACCCACTGTGAAAATATCATTTTTATTCTTGCTAATATTTCCAGTCTTTGAAGCCGAATCACAGATTCCTCCTACGCCTTTCCTCGATAGCCTCATGTGTGTCGACCTGTCACATTTAACTAAGAAATTACAGTGAAACTGACCAATGATGTTGCTCAAAGGTACACACACACACACATATTTTTATATTGTTAGATGTTTCTTCACTGTTCTGTTTTGTTGTGTTTTTTAGTTTTAAAAGGCAGCAATATTTTAAAATTCCAAATTTAGTGATATTACATTATCAGGTTATGTGGCGTGTGCGTGCTAGGACACAGTTTGCCAGAATGTTCAGTGTTGCTTAAAAATCCATTTGGTTCGGTTTATTTGGATTGCTTTTCCTTGTGTGGACTGTTAGCTTACGTGTGTGGGGTTGCAGGGTGGAGGAACGGCCAGTATAAAGTCTCAATTGTTTCTTGAGAAATTAGCCATTTTAGATACTTGCTTGAGCAGATATTTATCAATGATTAGAAACTTTTTGTCCAGGTTGGTCTGAGCCATTTAGGTTTCGCTGAGAGGATCTCCATACATGTTTCCTTATCTCCATTGTGGTAAGCAGCCTAGACACAGACAGGCAGACATCGTTATATGCACCACCACACGTTTATTTACAGAATATTTACACTGATGAACACACACAAACCCAGTGCCGCAGTACCAATCACCCACAAGTCCTGGCCCTTACACAATGCCTTTCTTTGCCTCCTCCACTCCTCTCCTTTGAGCTCCATCCTCTTCCACCCGACTCCAGCCATCGAACGGAGAGAGGCAGCCCCTTTTATACACACCCAGATGTGCTCCAGGTGCCTCCCGACAATCTTCCACCGGCACTCCCCAGTGTGGCGGAAGTACTGGCTCTGCACCCAGAAGCACTTCGGGTGTCCCTGATCCTCTTTCCCCCGGTAGTGCTGAGGTCCAGGGCGCCCCCTGGCGGTGACCACGGGCCCCTACAGGGCTGAGCTTCAAAGGTCTGTACCCATGGTCCCCACAGCCACCAGGATGGTCATCCCCATGTGGTCTGGAGGAGGAGTAAGCCCTCCTCCGGTCCTCTTGGGCATCCTGGCTGGGTACCACCCCCAGCCGCATGCCACACCATCAATGGTACTTCTATCAGATTCATCTTTTGAAGGTACTAAACTTGGTTGGTAGATTGTATTCCTTTCTTACCAAGTTCTTTGTATTTTTTGATATTCTGATAACGAAAACGCAACTGGAATTTCAGAGTGTAGTAATAGCTGTTCTGAGATGGACTTCTGACCTTGGTCTGAAAGAACAGGACAACATTGAAGGCTTGTTGTGCCGTAGCAAGGACTACAGCCTTGATGTTTTATGTATGAGCACATATGATGTGTGTTTCTTATATGTCTCTTCTGAGCATTAAGCCCAAACATGAAATTTGTTCAATTCGTGAGCAAAAATGTTCTTTTGTTCTTTAATTATAGATATATGGAATGTCTGAGTAATGAAGTAAAAAAGGGAAAATGGAGCCCTGAAGAAGAAACAAAGTTAATTGAGCTAACGGAAAAATACGGAGCTGGTAAGAAACATTTAGAAAGAATGTGATTTGATCTTTTGTTACTTAGATTTTAAAAAGTTCTCTCCAGTGTTGAACAGCTTTGCTTACACAATGCTTTAAGATGTATTTATCTACCAGATTGAAGGTTAATTCAGAAATGTCACTTGTTATCAACATTACACAATTTAATTAGCTCACTAAATTATGCCTTTATCTTTCTTTATAAAGATTAATCTGTTATGATGTTCTGAGTCAAGAATGGATCTGGTGCCAGTAACTATACTGACCGCTGTAGGAAAAAGTCATGAATGATGAATTGGTACATTAAATAAATGAACACTGCATCTTCATCATAATTCGTTTTAGCCCTAATGATAATGAGAGATACCCTTGACATACATTATTTGGCCAGAGGGTCATGGATACCTTGAACTTATTGGACATCCCATTCCAAACCCATGGTTGTTAATATGGTGTTGGTCCCCTCATTGCGGCCCTAACAGCCTCCACTCATTTTTTTTTTTTTTATTGTAATCATTCCATACAAATCAATCAATTTTTACAAAAAGTGGAAATGAGAACAAGTCAACCCCCACCCCTGAGAGAGAGCGAGCAAGGCCAACGGAGTAAAACTTAAGGCTTGTAAACATAACTAAATTGATGAGTTTGATAAGCCAATAGAAATGAATGGAGAAGAAAAAGAAATGCAGAAATAATTGCTTCCTCTGTGCTTTAAGAGCTTATTCTAAAATATTGCTGATCAGATCCTGCCATGTTTTGAAAAAAAGCTGTACAGATCCTCTAACTGAGTATTTGATTTTTTTCCAATTTCAAATAGTATAAAACATCGCTTTCCCACTGACTTAAAAGAGGAGAGTTAGGATTCTTTCAGTTTAGCAAAATAAGTCTGTGTGCCAAAAGTGTAGTGAGTGCAATCAGTTTGTTTGTCCTTCTCCACTTTAAACCCAACTGGTAGCCCACCAAACACAGCTGTTAATGGGTTAGGAGGGATTGTGAGACCGAGGCTGTCTGAGAGGTAATTAAATATTTTGGTCCCGAATGATGATAATTTGGTGCATGCGGCCCAAAACATGTGACCCAGTGAGGCTGGGACTTGACTGCAGCATTCGCAGGTTGGCTCTCACCCTGGAAACATTTTGGAGAGTTTTAGGCGAGTCAGATGTGCTCGATGTATAATTTGGAGTTGAATAATTGTATGCTTTGCACATATCGAGCTCGAGTGAATTCTCTGCATTGCTATTTTCCACTCCTTTTCTGATATATTGATTAAGAGATCTTTTTCCCAGTGTCGTCTTGGATCTTTGAAAGGGAGGGACTATAAAATAATTACTCTTCTAATCACAAGATTCTGGAGTGCTTTTCCTGGAATTTGTGCCCATTCAACCAAAAGAGGATTTCTCAGGTCAGGTACTGATGTTAAGTGAGAAGACCTGGCCTTGCTGATTCGTCCCTTAAATGTTCAGTGCTCTGTGGATGCCTCTTGAGTTCCTCAGGGCCTTAATGGACCTGACTCTGTGTGCAGGGGCACAGTCATTCTGGAATAGAAAGGGGCCTTCCTCAAATTGTTGCCGCAAACTTGGAAGTGCACATTTGTCTGAAGTGTCTTTGTGTACTGCAGCATTAACAGTACCCTATACTTGAACCAAGGGGTCTGGCCCAAACCCTAAAAAGTGGCCCCCTGACCATTTTTCCTGCTCTACCAAACTTTACTGTGCAGTCCAGAAGGGAGCGTTTTTTCTGGCATCTGCCAGATCCAAATTTGTCCATCAGACTGCCAGATAGTGAAGACTGATTCATGACACCAGAAAACACATTTTCACTACTCCAGAGTCCAATGGCAGCATGCTTTACACCACTGGACCTGCAATCGGCATTGAACATAGTGGTCTTGGGTTTGTGAGCAGCTGCAGCAGCTGTCATAAAAGTCTATTTCAGGAAGCTCCTGACGCACAATTCTCCTGAAGATGTTGCTTCCAGAGGCAGTTTGCACCACTGCGTGTTTGTGCATTGTTGGGCACCATATACTTGGTGGTCCTGTTCTGTGTGTTTGCTCTGTGTACTATTTTGTGGCTGAGCTTTTGTTACTCCTAGATAATGTCTGTCTGACTGGGACAAATCAGAACAGAACAGAAATTTCACGTACTGACTTGTAGCAAAGGTGGCATTTTATGACACTGCCACATTTTAAGTCACTGAGCTCCTCCGTATGACCCGTTCTTCTGCCAGTGTTTGTCTGTTTAGATTGCATGGCTATGTGCTACGTAAGTTTTTTGCGCCTGTTAACATTGAAACCCTGAACTCAGTCATTTGGTGGAGTGTCCACATAGTTGTGGCTTTATAGTGTATGTCTTGAAAGGAGAAAAGAAGGTAGGCAGATAGATAAAACTGTATTTGTCGCCAGGAAGAAATTTGACTTTTTACAGAAGCTCATTCAATAAATAAACACACACACTATGACCTGATCGCCCAGCAGAATGACTGAGAAGAAGGTGTCACAAGAACGACAGAGTCATCGCAAAGGTTTGGGGCAGCCACCTGTGTGTTTCCTGGCTGCAAAACTGGTTAATTTGAACAGACATGTTCACAGGTATGAGTCCAAAACAGAACTAAAATGGCGGTTTTAAATACAAGCAGAGGAAGTGATGTCATCAGGGGGTGAAACCGGACGTGACCTCATCGGCAGCACCGGAACTGGAAGTGACATCATCGGTGGTGCCGGAACCAGGTGGGATTTCCCGGGAATGGTGTGTAAGGGATTGAGAGAGACAATTGGTGCCCCTCGCCGTCCCCTGGTCAGGCATGGAATTACTGTTATTCAGGCCCTTTAGTTGTCTCCTAATCACATGTGTGTTTTAGGAGCAGGCGCTGATACAGTGCATTGCAGCACCCACCACATGACAAACCAACTCAGGATCCAGATTAGGACCCGAGTGCAGCCATGCAACGGGTGATACCTCAGCACCACACTGGTTCAGATGGAGTGGAACAGTGGGATGTTTTTTATGGTGGCTGGAGTGCCAATTCTGCCACCAACCCCCAAGTTTTTCCCTGCGTGTGTGACAAAGGAAAACTTCTGACTTGAGGCATTAGGAAAGCAAATTGCTGATGGCATAAAGGAGTCCCGGTCACATTTCTTGACTCTTCTGCTGAACAATTCGTTGGCTGAAAGTCCACAGTGTTATTGTGTCAGAGATGTTGTGCAGCATTATTCATAATGGCACTCCGTTTCGTTTTCATTTTCTCCTTCGCTACGACCTCCAAGGGGGATCCAGAGTGCATCCCATAACTGAGCCTGATCTTTTTAATTAGCTTATTTGGTGGGCCTTTATTGAAGTGATGTTACCAGCCCAGTACACCATAGTGCAGAAAATCATACTGCCCATCACAAAGTTGTAGAAAATGTGAAGGATGTCAGTACCCAAATTTAAAGAAACACATCATCTTCTCTGTAGTGTCAAGTATACTCGTGCTCCAATTTATGGCTGACCAAGTTGAAGCCCTTCGTACTTGTGGCCAATGTTCCCTCTGATTTCTTTTTTCATTGATGAGTGGGTATGAATAATAGATGAGCTGAAGTATCGATCGGTCACTTTGACAAACCAACAAATGAATGTTTTCCCCATGATGTAATAAACTTGGCTAAGCACCCAGATGTGAACGACTAGTAGGAGCTGCCCCCCATGGAGTTGTGTCACTTCCAAACTGCTGCATGGGAGGATGAGTGAATGTCACGATAACAGCAGAGTAGCTCTTTAAAAATGCTGCATGGGACCCTGACAATATCGAATATCGATTTGTGCCAGCTGTAGCAACAACATGTATTTCTAGAGTATGTTTTCATACAAATGATGGAGCTCAAAGTGCTTTAACAAGATGAAGAAAGAAAAAATAAAATTAGGCAATACTCATTAACAAAGAATAAAGTAAGGTCCGATGGCCAGGGAGGACAAGTAGGTATCTGCACAAGTGACCTACACCACACCGACAGAACCTCAAGTGCAAAACACTTTGTGAGTGACATACGGCCAAATGGCCCGTCCTGAATGGAGCCATAAGTGAGCACATGAGTCTATTTAGGTTGTAACTTGTAAGAAATTTGCTTTTCTTTTTTTTTTTTCCCCTCTATGGTTTTATTAAAAGCCCGGCTGTTTTAATGTTAGAGTGATGTACTGAGCTGCTGTAAAAAAAACACTGATTTTGGGCACAAGGTAGTGTTCTCCTATCCATAACTGTAACCATTCCCTTGAATTAATTGCCATAATGTTCAGTGATTTTAACATTAGAATAACTGAAAACAACTAAAAACTGTAAAGTGCTAGATTAGGACTGATGTTGTGCTAATTGTTTGGTCCTGCAGTGGTTTTAGGTATTCATTATAATGTGTTTGTAAGTCTCGCACTGTCAAATTACGCTGCTTTTTCTCTGTTTCCAGTTATCTGTTTGAGGTAAACTGAATGTTCTTAGAAGCTCAATTTTTAAAGTTGGAGAATTCAGCCCCGGCTGCAACACATCCTTTTCAGATCCAATAGAAAAGAAAATTGTCAAACCAATTACCTTGTTAAATGATTTTATTAACAAGCCAATAATGTGATCAGAAAGGTACCAAGGGCTGAATTTTGATGTTTTCTTTAAATATCCAACAGGTACACAATCGTCTTATTGCTTTTATCCACCTATAATGGAATTGAACATATAAATCAGAAATAATTATATACAAAAAGAAAGGAAAGACCACCAGAACCGTCAGTATACCAATAACTGCTGAATGTCTAATGAAAACAAGAACAAAAGGAGAAATACAAACTACAAGTCCAGGTTGTGTCCAGAATGGAGAGCTTCTGAATTGTGGGGGGGGGGGCGCGGGACGAAAGCAACAAACACAGCATCATCTTTAAATCTGCTGTTTTAAAGTGTAAATTTCAGGCCTCACTCTACTATCCATGTGCTCGGAGTTCTCAGATTCATAGTCCTTAACATTAAAAGTGCAGTGAATGTGACAAAATATAAATCTAATGTTCATAACACCAAGTGATGTTAGAACAGACTTTACAGACAGTCAACCCCCTTCCCCTGCAGCTAGTAACCCACTTACTGGATAGAACTGAAGTAATTGTACTGTATATTCATGTATGGCCACAAACACTTTATTTGATAGCGCTGCCTTATTTAATCTACTATTTATGTATATAAAATCCTAAGCCTAAAAATGCAACAATTTTGTGCAATGATTTTATGTCAGGTTTTTTGTCACGCTTTGAATCGGGCTTATTTTAAAACCTACATATATGTGTTTGGTATCATTCTTTTCAGAATTTATCACCCTTTAATGTGATGTTGTTAGATTTTCAGATTCGTATTCCGTTTTTAAATTATAAACTAAAAAATATCAAGAAGCTACATCCCATGAGATTAGACTTTGTGCCGAGATTTAATCATACCTGGGGCCGGAAATAAAAGACAAAGAGTAGGAGAGCTGCTATACAGGCTTTAAAATGTTCGAAGAACCGTGCAAGATTCAGATCACGCCGCACGGCAGCAGCAGCAAGCCAGCAGCTGACCGAGCAAAGAGGAGTTAAAAAAACAACTGTATTTGTTTCCCATTGTATCACCACTTAAGAGGGGGTTTTGGAGACGCGAGCGCATCTCCTTGGGGTGTGTGCAGCTCCCCTTTTCACAACGCGAGCAACAGAGACAAGTTGTGGCTGGTGCGTAGCGCAGGCTGGGGAGGTTGGCGAGTAAAGCGAGCAGGGGGCGAACCCCCTAGTGTTTCCATAATTTCCTGAAGTTGAAAATAGCAAACTGTGAACGAATGAAAAAGTGAAATACTTCCTGGTAATAAACCTAAGTGTTCAATTAAGTATGGGAACTTCAAGTCCAAAAAGAACTACACTTGCAGGGTGTAATATTTTAATTCTTGTTTGCTTCTTCTGCCTGGTCAGGCAGACTTTAAAACACCACTCTAACATTTCTAAATAAGTTTTGGATGATTCTAACCAATGTCAGTACCAGTTTCATGGTCACATGACCTACAATACTGTGTGTTTCCTGCTGAAAAGGTGCTGTGATGCTTTTGAAAAATGATTTGCTTTCTGTTTTTAGGTCGCTGGTCTAAAATAGCTGCTGAACTTCAAAATCGTACAGATGGTCAGTGTTTACGCAAGTGGTGCAACCTAACAAAGCAAAAGGTAAGAGCTGTTGACGGCACGAGAACACATTACACTTCTCAGAAAAGGATACAAAAGATACTTTGCTTTGTGTTAAGTTCTAATCAAGGTTATTATAGTTTTGCCTTTTTATATTAGTTTTTATTTCTATATATTTTCTGACCTTACTTGGAAATTCAGTTTAGTTTTAGTTTTCCTTCATCGTGCATTTTTAGTTTTAGTTTCGTTTTTATTTTACAAAGACATTTCTGTTTTATTTTTATATATATTAGTATTACTTTTAGTAATTTATAGTATGGTTAAAGAGCTACTGTGGAGTTTAGTTTTTGTGTCACAATGAGACAGAACTGTGCACTTAACGAGTTTGGATATACAGTGAAACCTCGGTTCACGACCATAATTTGTTCCAAAACTCTGGTCGTAAACTGATTTGATCGTAAACTGAAGTAATCCCCCCCCCCCCCTTAGGATTGTATGTAAATATAATTAATCTGTTCCAGACCATATGAACTGTATGTAAATATATATATTTTTTTAAAGATTTTTAAGCATAAGTATAGTTAATTATACCATAGAATGCACAGTGTAATAGTAAACTAAATGTAAAAACACTGAATAAAACTGAGAAAACCTTGAACAACAGAGAAAATAACACTGCAAGAGTTTGCGCTATAGTGCTAGGAACCGCTCGCTAAAAACACTTTTTTTTTTTTTTTTAAATGAGTTTTAAGCACAGGGAAAAAAATAAACATTTGAAAAATCCGTAATTTAATAAACCATCAAGAAAAGTAGCATTGCAACAATACACACTATGAACCGATCGCTGTAAACAGAAGTGAAGTGGAGGTTAAAATCCAATAGAAAAAAAACCTTCATTAAATACAGCAAGGTTAAAACAGTGCTCGGATCTGTCTCTTTAAAAACAAGCCCTGTGCATTCTTTAACTGCCTTCTCGGCCTTACGCGTCCAGCCGTCTCGCTCTTTCTCGCACACGCGTGTGTGTGTGTGTGTGTGTGTGTGTGCGTGCGTGCGTGTGTCTCTCTCTCTCGCTCGCTCTCGCTCTCTCGCTCGCTGCACAGGGAATGCACAGGGAGAGACTGAACACGTGCGGAAATCATCAGTACGCACAAACCGACAGGGAAACTGGCTTGTTCGTATACCGAGTGTGTGGTCGTGAACAGATGCAAAAGTTTGGTAAACTCTTTGGTCGTAAACCGATTTGTACGTGTTCTGAGACGTTCGTGAACCGAGGTTCCACTGTAATATGAGTTTAATGTTAGTGGAAGCTTACTACACTACACGACACACTTTATTATTTGGTTTTGTTTTTGTCTGATAAAAACAAACATAATCAAAATCAGATACTGAATATGAACAATTTCACCCAATTTAATAATTTTTAAAATATTTTTAATGTCATTTGTGCTGAACAAATCTGTGCTGACTGTTGGCACTTATTATTATTATTATTATTATATTATATTATTATAATATTATTAATATTATTAATATATATTATTATTCCTTTTATTGCCCAGAATGGGCCAGTTTGTAATGAAATTTAGGTGAAATTTAAGGTGTGAGGGTTTTTTACACTAAATGTCTACAGCACACAACATATCCTGCTCCAACGACAAAGTGCTTATAATGAATGCCTTCAATATTGCATTCAAAAATCTCAAAAAAAACTGGGCTGTGTTATTTTCTACCATCCATATTGATCTCTGATTCCATCTCAGGTACAAACAACTTATAGACAGAATTATTATAAAAGTAAAGTTGATTAAATCGGACTCTGCAGCTGCATGAATAAAAAAAATCGAGTATGTGTTCAGGTAAAGTACCACTTCCAGTTGATGGATTTGGCCCAAAAGTTAGAGAGCTACAATTTTGGTGTAACAACCACATGCCAAATTTCATCCATCTATCTAGTTGCGTTTTTGAGTTACCGTGTTTACACGTGGGCATAATTCAAAAAACGGTATTTTCAGACTTGGGTAGGTCTAAAACATCAAAATTCATCAAAATCTCGAGGTCAAATTTTTTTCGTGATTATACCTTCTCTATACTTTGTATAGAGAAGTATAGGTGAATTGCAGTTGAATTACTGTCAACAAAAAGCAGGCACCTGAGAAATAAACTGAAACGTTGTTCACTCGTGAAGTTTTTGTTGACCACCACATTCCAGTTTCAGGCATTTGAATTACATCTTGATATACAACAAATGCAAAGAAAGGCGGCACATAAATCGTTTTCTATTTCACACACTTTACCCGCATATTCAGCTTGCTCTGTCACCGCAAATGCTGTGTGAACAGCCGCCGTTCACTGGATGAGTATATGTGGGCGGCTCATGGTGGATGACTTTCAGTTTTAGAGTTTAAAAGTTATAAGGGTTAAAAACTAACAGCAAAGAAAAGTCATTCAAAAATGAAAACTAAAATTATTTAGTCTTTCCAGCTGCTTTAATAGTTTTGTTTAGTTTTAGTTTTATATTTTGGTTTTGTTAATTATTTTATTTTACGAAAATGTTTTTTTAATAATAATTTCAGTTTTGATTTTAGTTTTCGTTAACTAAAATAACCTTGCTTCTAATAGTCCGAAGACAAAGCCCATTTGATGTGCTTTTTTTAATGAGAATCCAGTTAGGTCACATTATAAATGCTGGGGTCTAGCGTAACTGCTTATCTTTGTATTTTAACTATCCACTTAAGAAATCTAAGTAATCAACGTAGACCTCATGTTTTTTTATTTGATACATGGGTTGTCCATTTGGTCTGGTATAATAATACGTACCTGATCCCCTCTCCCTTGTGGTGGCCTTTTCCTCTTGGCATCACAGTTCAAACTGAACCCTCTTGGGGTGTACTGACACTAGGCATGTTTGTTCCGTACCGTGCCCAAGTGCAGTTGTCTCCCCTCCCTGCTCCCACTCTGGTCTGCACTCACACTCTGCTTAACGTTCTGGGCCTGGACCATGTGACTTGGTGTAAAGCCAAAACAAGATCCGAACACCGAGTGAGAGCGTGCATGTCAAAATGATTTGACGTATTTTGTGGTGGTTTTGGAGTCATGCAGGGAAGGATAATGCTGTTCCCTCTTACAGACTTTTGTGTGCAGTGCAGCATTTTGATGTTAATCGTGCTGCATGTACGAGAAGATTTTCATGGAGACAAATATGTGTACACACGTTCATGTGTAAGGTGAGAATCAAAACCTGTTTTTAACTCAAGTGGTAATTTAATGAAATAAGAATTGCACTATTTGTCTTGTCAGACGTCATGTCTGTTTTCTGTGCTTCCATTGTACTGAACCGTACCCAGCCTCGCCTCTTCCAAATGGGCCAGGGCACAGTATAGTTGCCGATCACACTAGTCAAACAAATTAGACTTTGCGTGATTACATGTGGGCAAATGTGCTCGGGCACAGAATGAATTGCCAGTGTGAGTTCACCGTTACATTATAAGTGTTTTGCATGGACAGTGCGCCGGTGGGCTCTTCCACACTTGACTGGTTTAGCAACTGCAGCCTAATAGTGTGTAGGCTTTTGTTTCCCTACTTGTGCGTCCATTTAGTGGTATTTTCACTCATCCATTGCCAGCCACACAAAGGTGTGGTCATTAGCGTTATAGCTATAAACCTTGTTCACATGGCCAGAGCAGGAGCAAGAAAGTTGCTACCACACTGCTGTTGCTGGCATAAAATGTTGGACAACAGAAAAGGCCAATAACACCAATTTTCTTATTTTTAGACCCTTATTTGGTATTTTTATAATTTTTTGATTTTTTTGACCCCCCCCCCCACATGTTTTGCCTATTTTTTAAAATTTTCTTCCTAATTCTAGAAACTGGACAGATACACGGACACTTGTCCTTTTAATTTAGGCGTACATTTAGAGCACATGTAGATAAAGTGACTGCTTTCGGTTTCATGTTGTGGGTAATCTTACGGTGAAGTCCAATGCTTTCTCCACATTGCCTGCCAAAAGCCACAAGTAAAACCACAAGAATGTTAGAAGTATACTGTGTGGCCATCAGTAATTTAGCCATAGTTTGACTGTCTTTTGAAATCCCTTGCCAGACTCACAGGCGTCCAGAAACTTCTTTCTGAGGGCCTTATTGAGCACTTTTGAGCAAAGGGAACACCAGGCCTGAGACATCTACAGGCCCACCCGCATACTCCCTAAAGAGGTTCCAGTTATTGGCACCTCATCTGGAACATTTAATTTGATAGATTTTGAAGGGGTAATCGTTATAGGGGTGGACTTGCTTTTTCCACGTGACAGACCTTTATTTTTCTTAATTTTGTAAATTTCTCAGTCATGTCAGTTTTATGTGTTGTGGAAAGTCCAGCCCTAATACACGAGTCCAAAAAAACACTTTTTATTTTCTTTTCTTTGCCCTTTTCACAGCACCGGGCCCCAAATCCCCAACAGCACTATTGCTCAGTCTCTTTTTTCTTTCTCTCTTCTTCTGCCGCCTTCTCTTCTTCACACAAGCTCTGTCCTCCACCTCCCGACTCCGGCTCTCAGAATGGAGTGAGGCAACACCTTTTATATAATACAATGTAATACAATCTATTTTTGTATAGCCCAAAATCACACAAGAAGTGCTGCAATGGACTTTAACAAGCCCTGCCTCTTGACGGCCCCCCAGCCTTGACTCTCTAAGAAGACAAGAAAAAACTCCTAAAAAAACCTTGTAGGGAAAAAATGGAAGAAACCTCAGGAAAGGCAAAGAGAGACCCCTTACCAGGTAGGTTGGGCATGCAGTGGTTGTCAACAAGAAGGGGGTCAATACAATAAAATACAATACACAGAAGAGAACAAATCCTCAATACAGTATAAAGATAAAAATTTATAAGTATGGAGCAGAATTTTAACAGAAGATGATATCCCATAATAGGATTTGGATTTGTTCAGAGTCCTGGAGACCTCAGCCATCAAGCTGCCTCCACCAATTGGCCATTCCACAGCTGAGTCAGCACTGGGCCAGCCAATCCGATGACAGGACCCCTTAACCTGATGATTCCTGCGATCCTCCATCAGAGGTGACTTTAGTAGGCAGGCAAAACAACTTAGCAGGTGGGCAGTGGCATCAAGTGCCACATTTGAGTACCGAGAAGAAAAATTAGGGTTTTATAGTTCACCCGGATGTACTCCAGGTGCTCCCTGATGATCTTCCGGCAGCACTTCCTGGTGTGGCGGAAGTGCTGCAGTCCAGGGCTCTGGAATTGTCCAGGCGCCCCCTTGGCGTTGGCCCCGTGTAAACCAGGGGAGCTACCCTCTCGTATCCCGGGGAAGGTATTGCCTCTCTTGTGGTCCTTCCATCTGCCAGGCTTCCCCATGCCATCTGCCACAGTGACATTTGTTCAGGTCAATCATTGTTATCTGTAGGAATGGTTTTCATGAAGATCAAATGTTTGCCTCTCCAGATATGTTGAAAAAGTGAATATTTTCCATGGGGTGTACTTACTTTTTCACATGACCGTACAGTAAGTTTAATGTACAGAATAATATTGTACTTCCATGGCATTTCTGTGATAACAGCTGGGACCGTTTGTAAAGTATTGGATAAAAGGAACAACAGGAAACTAACTGGCTTACATTCCCTTTTCCGTTCCTTTGCTGCTCTTTTACTGTGTTAATACTGTCCTCGTGAATTGAACTTTTTATCCATTTTTCCGTGTGACTTGCTTTTTGCAGTTAAGTCTTATTTATTTCTATTTTTATTTAAGTAATTAGCATTCAAAAAATGTCACATAACATAAAACACTAACTTGTGTTGTCACATGGTCAGTTTTAATCTTGGTTATTGTGTTAAAGTGAAAGAGCTGTTGACTACAAGGTGTCTCACAATATGTTAACTTCTATTTCAGAAAAGTAAAAAGAAAGTGTCTGGAAGAAAAAGACACAAAAAGGAGAAAAGAAGAGGCAATGAGAAAAGGAAAAAAAGCGGCAAGAGAGCTCCATCCAGAGACGTACATTCTTCAAGCTCTGAGTCAGAGCAGTTAACTGAAATAGTCAGTGAAGAAGTAAACACCGAGAGTGATGAAGAGGACGATGATTACACAATCACCAGTATCGACTCCTGGATTCCTGTTGTCTTAAGAAACACCAGAACATCGTCTAATGTGAGGTCTCGGTGTTCAGTCACTTCCAAAGTTGGAGCCAACTCTGCACAACCTTCACAGGATCCCAAATCGAGGGCCCAGCCTGTCAGTGGTACAGACTTGAATGATCCTGTCCCAGAACGCAATATTGTTGTGAAAAATAACTGGTCTGGCCATTCTCGTTTCTTTGACACAATCTCCTCTGCCAAAGCAGTTGAAGAGGTAATAAAATGTTACATCTATGTTACAAAAAGAAACTGCTTCATAGTTCTTTAGCGGAGGCAAAGCTCAGTTTTGCTTGTTCTAGAAAAACACCAACTTAAGTGCTTAACTTTTATAAAGTTAAATGTGAGTTGGGGGTTTGGAGGGTTTCTGTGGCAGTAGATTTGGGTGTTACCTTACAGCTCCAGGGTCCTGGGTTCAGATTCAGGTCTGGGCACTGTCTGTGCAGATATTCTCGACCCAGGTTATCTCCTATATGAAGTCAAAGTGAACTTTATTGTCATTTCAACCATATGCAAGTATACAGACAGACGAAATTGCGAAGCTCAGGGTCCACAGAGTAACAACATGACGTGCAAGTAATAAATCCACCCATTTTCCAACCCGCTGAATCCGAACACAGGGTCACGGGGGTCTGCTGGAGCCAATCCCAGCCAACACAGGGCACAAGGCAGGAAACAATCCCAGGCAGTGTGCCAACCCACCGCAGGCAAGTAATAAATTAAAAATTAAATTTAAAATTAAAACTCAAACAAGACAAGACAAAGAAGTAGCAGCAATATTAGAACATTAGAACACTCTAGACGAGAACAGGCCATTCAGCCCAACAAAGCTCGCCAGTCCTATCCACTTATTTTATTGACGTGTAGTTACCAATATGAACATTGATGCATGCTATTTAAGTGCAGTTAAATACGATCGCCAACTGCGTGTGGGCTGCTCAGATGGTCTTCACTACTGAAGTCGGAAGATTGACTGGATGCATGAATTTGAATTTGACTCTTGAATAACTCTTGTCATTTTTGTTTTTTTTGCTAAAGTCAGGAAAAAAACTCTTGAAGGTAAACCTAAATGAAGTGAGAAAGATGCTGAGACCCAAAACGGCACATCCACGGAGAAAGGTAGGACGGAATATCTTCTTCTTTTTTTAAATTTAGCAATTTATACAAGTACAGTAATCCCTCGCTATATCGCGCTTCGACTTTCGCGGCTTCACTCTATCGCGGATTTTATATGAAAGCATAACTAAATATATAATGCGGATTTTTCGCTGCTTCGCGGGTTCTGCGGACAATGTGTCTTTTTACTTCCTGTACATGCTTCCTCAGTTGGTTTGCCCAGTTGATTTCATACAAGGGACGCTATTGGCGGATGGCTGAGAAGCTAACCAATCAGAGCACGCAGTTAAGTTCTCCTGACTGAGAAGCTAACCAATCAGAGCACGCAGTTGAGCTCCTGCGTGCTGAATGCAGTGTTAACCAGGAAGTCTCGTCTCGCTAATTCAGCATCAACGTGCTTCGCTGTGTAAAGAGTTGTGCTCTTTAGTGTTTATCTTTGTGCATAGTCAAGCCCTTCATTATGGCTCCAAAACAATCTGCTACTGCTTCAGGGGCCGTGCCCAAGCACAAGAAGAAGATGTTAACGATTGCCAAAAAGGTAAACGTTTTGGATTTGTTGAAGGCTACGATTCTTTTTATTTAAAAAGTAGGAAAGGAATATAAGATCTACAGCTGCAGCGTCCTTTTAACCAGGGTGCAAAACGAGTTGTAAGTGGATGTAATAAGGCAGTAGTCTGGATGGAATCTGCTTTAGGGATTTGGATTGAAGACTGCCAGAAGAAGAACAACGGCAGTGCTACACAATCGCCTGAAGTGGCTCCTTTACAAGGGCTGTAACGCTCTCCTTTGTTGTGCAGTAAAATTAAACTCATTGTTATCGGACAAGTCATCGTGTCATTGTTGGTGAGTAACCATAATTAATTTTCTTCTTACAGTGCTTAGTACATGTACGTACGTTTAGTGTCACTGTACACACATTTACTGTATACTATTTTTCTTGCATTGTATGTATTTATTGCTGGTGACCTGTCTATCGTAATGGCTGTAACATATGTGATATCGGAGACACTCAATATCTTTAAAATAATATTTAGGTTTTACTGTATATAAACAGTGTGTTTATATACATAATTTCAATGAATCTTACCTAATATCTAAGAGAATACAAAGGGATTATGCTGTATAACTCTGCGGGGAATATTTATAAACAGTGCGGGAGAGTTTATAAGGGCTTAAAATGTATAAAAATAACCATACAAACATATGGTTTCTACTTCGCGGATTTTCACCTATCGTGGGGGGGTCTGGAACGCAACCCCCGCGATCGAGGAGGGATTACTGTACAGTAATCCCTCGCTACTTTGCGGTTCACTTTTCGCGGATTCACGACTTCGCGGGTTTTTAAATATAGTAGTAGTATTTCCTAGTCTAAGAACAACAAAACAAGTTCGGTGACTAAGTGCGTTGTAACACGGGCTGTGATTGGTACATGGGAAGGAGACGACAAATCACAGCTTCCTGCTTTCTAATCGGGCCCATGATTGGTGCTTTGACTGATGCCCAGATCCCACAGCACCTCCCCTTGTTTCTCTGTTGTGGCCATTTCGCTTCAAGCTTTCTTGCCGAGCGGTTTACTTTACACTGTACTGTGTGTGATTTTTTTTTTTTTTTTTTTTTGTGGTTTCTTTGTGTTGAACTTCACTTCAATTTTCACCCCCTGCAATGGCTCCCAAACATGCTCCTTCTTCCAAGGCTGGTGCAGAGCCTAAATGGCAACGAAGAATGATGACGATCGCTGAGAAGGTGAAACTTCTGGATATGTTGATGAGTGCAGCACATCTGTAGGCTCTAATCTATTAGTTATTCCCTGAAGAAAGCCCTTTTGTAATATGAGGAGATTACCTTTTATTTTCAGTTTTTGCTAACCTAAACTTTAAATGTGAACCTCTGGCAGTTTACTGCTTACCTTTTTACTATTTTAGGTCATTCATTGCATTTCAGCTGATCAAATTGGAAGAAAAACTGGAAAATCTCAGGTTTTCTAAAACTTTAGACAAATACTCTGTATTTGTGTGTGTGTGTAATGCCCTCCATAATGTTAAGAACAAAACATATTTTTTCTTGATCCGCACCTCTGTTCCACTCTTTTAAAACTACAAATCAAAAATTTGGACGTGATTCAGGTGCACATTGCAGACTTTAAGGGGATTTGCATACATTTCAGTCACACCCTGTGGAAATGACAGCAATTCCTCTACATGGCCCCCTCATTTCAGGGCACCATAATGTTTGGGACATAGCAATGGGTGGTCATATTTAATACTTTGTTGCATATCCTGCCATTCCACCTAGTTTAATATCATTACAAACTTAACCAGCTTGCTGTTTATATTCTTATCAAAATTGCTTTTGCATATATTAAAAAAGAATTGAGGGGAACACTGCTTTTAACATCATTTAAATCTGTGCTTTCCAACCTCGGTCCTGCAGGTTTTTGTTCCAAGCAGATTCCTAATCAGTGACAACACCTGATAGCACTCCTCTCATTTAATTAGCTGGTTAATTTTTTTTCTGTTATTCTACATTCAGAAAAGCACAGCAGCGTGATTTTTACATTTATAAGACATTGAGAAATATTTCTACTTTTGCTATCGATTTAAATGCTCTTTGGTTGATTTCATTATATGTTGTCCTTTCTTTGCTCAGTTTTTCCCCTTTGTTGTATCTTATTAATGATCATTAAAAATGAGCAGAGCAGACACGCTGGCAAACAACACACTGAATTGAGAAAGGCTGCAAGTACTTTAGCGTCAGGCCCACTAATTAGCAAATAATGGATTAATTAAACAATTAGAACACCTGATGAAAATATTGTTAAAAAGAAAAAATTACATTTTTTCCATATAACTGCTCGGTACGTCTTTCTATTATATAAAACAATCTTGGGATGAGACTTTTTTCCAGCGACAAGACGTGATCTTTTGAAGAGAGACACTTTCACATCCCGCGAGACAGGCACGTCATGTCATACTTACAACCTTTGTAAGCAAGTCCCGTAATACACACGCAGAGCAGGTCAGAGATAATGGAAGTAGGAAAATTGGAAAGTCTCAAAAAAATGAGTGAAAAGATCACATTAGCACAAACAGACGGAAAATATTACTCAGTGAAATAACAAAACCGAAAAGAGATCGCATAGTGTTTGAGGACAAAAGGATGGATGCTGTACAGGCTTTTAAACGTTCGAAGCGCCTCCCAAAATGGCGATCGTGTGGAACGAAAGCAGCAGCAGCAGCAGAAAGCCAGTAACTGATCAAGCAAAGAGGGGATTTAAAAAAAACTGTTACTTGTTTCCCAATGAATCACCCTTTCAGAGGAGCGTCTGGGTCACCTTGGTGTGCATTCAGCCACACTCTTTACAACGGCCCGTGACGCTGGCATGGGTAATTGGTATGCGAGTAAAGTTCAGATCACACAGCATGGCAGCAGCAGCAAAACCAGCAGCTGATCGACCAAAAAGGAGTTAAAAAATTTGTTTCCCATTATATGTATCACCGTATAAGAGGGGTTTCGGATGAAGCGTCCACGTCTCCTTGGGGTGTGTTCAGCCCCTCTGTTCACAATGACGCTTAGTGCTGAGTGGTTGGCGAACAAAGTGCAGATCACGGGGCAAACAGCAGCAGCAAGCCAACAGCTGATTGAGCAAAGAGGAGTTGAAATGAATTGTATCCAATTGTATCACCGTTTAAGCATAATATGTTTTATATATATATATATATATATATATATATATATATATATACACAGCAACCCTCCACAATTATTGGCACCCCTGGTTAAGATATGTTCTTAGGCTTCTAATAAATTCCATTTTTTCTCAAAAAGTATAGGCTCACAACACAAAAAAGAGAAAAATCCAACCTTTAATTAAAGTACATTTATTCATTGGGGAAAAAAATACCACATTAAGAAATACATTTTTTACATGAAATCATGTGTGTACGTATGTATACGTGTTTCGCCCTTATTTCTGCTTCCCACTGAGCGCAAACAGATACCAACTACCAACTGTGGTGTGTGCAACAAGTATGGACAATGCAAAGTAGCCTGTTATGTTTGCGGCACATGAGCTTCTAAGCCTGCACTCTTCGGGGTTCAAGGACTCTTATTCAAATGGAGACTTTTAGTTGTGTTGCTAGTGAGAATAAGGCAGGGGGCTCCAACACGTCGCTCGTGAGCCACTGGTAGCTTGCAACCCCTTTCCAAGCAGCTTACCAAAAGGTTAATGAATCCTACATAAATTTGAAAACTTGATTAGTCAAATTAGGGGTGGGCGATCTTTCCAAAAAATCATCTTTAACATAAAATCACGATCCACAATCTGAGTGGCAATCTCTCTTTTCAATGTGGCATACACTTAAGAGAATATCCGGACTCAAACTTGGCAAAACCTAAGTAACACCATCCATTATCCAACCCGCTATATCCTAAATACAGAGTCATGGGGGTCTGCTTGAGCCAATCCCAGCCAACACAGGGCGCAAGGCAGGAAACAAACCCCGGGCAGGGTGCCAGCCTACCGCAGGACGCGCACACACATTCCAAGCACACATCAGGGACAATTTAGAATTGCCAATGCACCTAGCCTGCATGTCTTTGGACTGTGGGAGGAAACTGGAGCTCCCGGAGGAAACCCACGCAGACACGGAGAGAACATGCAAACTCCACGCAGGGAGGAACTGGGAAACGGACCACTGCGCCACCATGCCGCCCCCTAAGTAACACTTTATTTTAAATATCCAACAAAGTTGGATTCAGTTGTTCTCTTGTTTGCTAGCTAAGCAGAGTTAAGGCACACGCCCCGAAGCCGGTGAGTGAGTGAGGAAGGCCCCTCTCCTCAGCCCGCTGTGTGTTTCTCAGATTTGCGCTAATAAATCGGTACTGCAAGCGAACTGTGATACATAACAAAATAAGAGAAGTTGCAAAATCAACCGGAATGTTCAAGAAAATTATAGAAAAAAAACTGATCTAAATCCGTAAAGTAGTTCTCTCGTGAAAACCGGACATCCATACAGACAGACAGGGAGACATTGGATTTTCTATATTATGTATTAGTAAACCTTCAAAATAATGTGCAGTTAAAGTGTCAACAGCATTTTTGGAGCTTAGTAGAGTCCGGATAACTACAAGAATCTTCACCAAGCAGCTCTGAAGATGTCTGCTATTTTTGGGTCTCCATACGTCTGTGAGTCTGACATGAATGTCATGAAATTACAAGAAAACGGACAGACGAACATTAAAGGACTCCATTAGAGTGAACCTGAGTGGCTCCACTCCACCGTACAGCTCAGTGCCAGTCATCTGACCAACTAAAAACACATCACACATGTGACTGGACCTGTGAATAAAGTGACACCGTGACAAATGAAGAAGGAATATCTGTGGATTTGGAATTGCATTGTTTTGTTTTAATTCAATAGTGTGAGATACGTTAGAAAATGCATACACACGTACAAAATGCACGTGCAGGTGAACTCAATATTTATTTGTGATGTTTTAATGCACAGTGTGAGTTGTGGACACCAACATTCTGTAAGTGCTCAGGCAAAATGAGCGTATTCAGTTTGTCTTGGCTGAAATAAGCTACGAGAAGAAATGTTAGAAAACCTGAGGAGCTCTCAGCCATTTTCATTTTGTAAAAGTAGCTCTCAGGGGGGAAAAAAGGTTGGAGACCCCTGGAATAAGGTAATTAAAGTTTTACATTTTCGACAGTTAGTTTTGATAATAAAACCGTTGCTTTCTAATGCATTTCTTTACATTTTGATGGAGTTCATTATCTGTCATGTATATACATAAGCCAATACTGCAGCATCTTGGTGATAAGTGATCCAGCAGTCAGTGTGTTAAGTTCGATTCCCAAACTTCTCATGTGGGACCTTATCAAATGCTTTCTGGAAAATCAAGATAAGTTGTACGGTCTGCCTGACCATCAAGGGCACACTGGGACATTTTTGTGCGTCACATTTTGTTTTGTTCTGTTTTAAAGCAGCATGTACACTTGCATGTGTTCTACTCTGTCGCTGTAAATGTTATTTTAATGAAATAAAGACGGGTTAACAAGGAAAGGACTTAATAGTAAAATGTTAAAGAACTAAATTGTGTTCACAAGCGCAGGAATTTATTCAAAAACATGGTCACTTTTTTCTGGTGCATCTTCTGATGGTTCACGTTACAAAAGTATTAGTCTTCTCTTTTTTGAAGTTTGCAGTGGGGTGGCCACCATTATATCAACACAAGAAAACATTTTGACTTCAACAGTATTGAATGTATTGGCCTTAAATATCTGTGTGGTTTCTGCTCATCTTGTCTTTATTGTGATTTTGCTAAGATTTGTTTGTTTTCTCTTCTTTTTTTGAATCTCTGTTGTCCTTCGTGTAGAAGACAAAAAGGGACAGAAGACGGCATTCCACTATGGTACAATCGCATTGCTCCCAGGGGACAACCAATACAGACCAGAGTCAAGCAAAGGCGCTTACTGGTAGAATCCAGGCCATGGAGAGTGACAAAAACGTGGAAGCTGGAGGCCATAAGAGTCTGGCAGAAAGGATTCTCTTGAACAGATTTGACGGAAACAAGACTGTGATGGAGAAGTTTAGAAAAACCTCTTTGAAAACCTCTAAGAGTGACGAGGAGGTAGAAGCTGGCTCAGGTTCTGCTCATTATAAAAGGGATTTTATCTTAAACCAAAACCTTATGCTAGCAGTGAGCCCCTGGGTTGGAAATGTCTACATGCAATGCAGCAGTGGTCTGTGGCCTAACAAGCGTACTAGAGGTATGTTCCTTTTCACTGATTTCTGTATTAATGGGAAAACGTAAAGAAAACTCGGACATTTCACTGTTAATGCACCATAGCAGCCATACAACATGCCCTTCAGAACAGGCAATCCACCTGAAGCTAAGTATGTGTGGGCCCAGCCAGTATTTGGATGGGAGACTATCTAGGACCTTGACGAGTCCAGCAGGGGGCGCTTAACCAGTGATCTATGTGGATCCCAATGACACTGTGCTGTAAAAATGGCACTGACCTTCGGATGAGACACAAAACCGAGATCCTGACTCTCTGTGATAATGAAAGTTCCCCAGTCATCCTTTGTAAAGAGTAGGGCGTATCCCGATGTCCTGGCTAAATAGCACACCATGGTCTAGTCAGTCTGTCCTCTGATCATCACATCTCTCTAAATGGCTGTCTGTCTGTCTCACCCCTTCACCACCTAACAGCTAATGCTGAGCGTACTGCCACCAAAATGGCTGCTGTCACATCATCCAGGGGGATGCCACACATTAGTGATGGTTGAAGTGAATCCCCACTCACAGAAGCATCTTGAGTTGTGAGAAAAGCACTATAGAAATGTAAAGAATTATTATTATTATTGGGGCGGCACGGTGGCGCAGTGGTAGCGCTGCTGCCTCGCAGTTAGGAGACCCGTGTTCGCTTCCCGGGTCCTCCCTGTGTGGAGTTTGCATGTTCTCCCCGTGTCTGCGTGGGTTTCCTCCCACAGTCCAAAGACATGCAGGTTAGGTGGATTGGCGATTCTAAATTGGCTCCTAAGTGTGTGCTTGGTGTGTGGGTGTGTTTGTGTGTGTGTGTCCTGCGGTGGGTTGGCACCCTGCCCGGGATTGGTTCCTGCCTTGTGCCCTGTGTTGGCTGGGATTGGCTCCAGCAGACCCCCGTGACCCTGTGTTCGGATTCATTCGGATAATGGATGGATGGATGGAATATTATTATTAGATGTTCACATTACAGAGAGGTTTGCTTGTCACATTGTGTTTTGGAGAAAAAGAGTACATGTCCTTAAAAGATGAGCTTGGCGTCTTTCAACTCAAAAGTTTGTTAGTTTCACAATCATGGTATACATTTCATTGGCCTTGGAAAATTTGTGATCTTTGGTGAAGTATTTTTTATGTTTTTGAAAAGGAAAAATGGCATACCCATTCATTGGTTCAAACCTTTAAACTTCAAAATACATCCACTTTGAAGCAGCAAAGGCTTTGGTTTCACAAGACAGGCGTTTCATGTTTCTGGCACAGGTTTATGCCAATAAAAGCCAACTGTGATGAACTAGTTTTATCACAGATACCTGGCACCATTTCTTCCCGTGCTAAGATGTGTTCTTCTTCATTTGTGTGTTCACAGCAACTGCAGAGGGTCAAGTTTTCATGTAAATAAGAGAATAAAACTGCACAACACCACACGCGCTAGAGTGAAGCTGTTTAGTGTGACATTGCCTTTCTACTGCTTCATTTGGGACATATCACCAGGATTAATTTAAAGCTCATTAGTGTAAATCCTGAAAAAAATCTTAACTTGAGCACTTTAATTTAACTTCTCAGTGTTTTGTAAGAGTGTGGATGCAAAGACTAAAATTGTTAAGTTGAACTTTGGTAGGGCAAATTTTGAGCAGATGCAGCAAAGTCAAAGGAGGATAGGCTGGGATAAGCTTTTAAATGTGGAGACAGTCAAGGAGCAGTGGCACAGGTTTAGAAATGTAATGCAGGACAGGGTCATACCTAAATTTGGAAATAATAGGAAATAAAAAAAAAACTCTACAGTGTGTTAATAAAGAGTTAAAAAAATAAGCTGCAAAGGAAAAAACAGATGAATAAGACTAATAACTCCAAAGTGAATCGTAGAGCGTATGAGAACAGGAGAGCAACCATTAAGAAGGATGTCAGGGAGGCTAAAAGACAGTTGGAGAGGAATAGAGCAGATAAGGCGAAAGACGACCCTAAGAGACTCTTTAGTAGTGAGAGAGGAGGTGAAGTGCATCAGAAATAGGAAAGGG
The DNA here is from genome assembly GCA_026402145.1 of Polypterus bichir lapradei. Classification (NCBI taxonomy): domain Eukaryota; kingdom Metazoa; phylum Chordata; class Cladistia; order Polypteriformes; family Polypteridae; genus Polypterus; species Polypterus bichir. Next base: position 127,403,059 of record JANRMT010062806.1, on the reverse strand, counting down.
GAATTAAAAGATACAGACAGGGAAATAGCAGACACTCTAAACTTACATTTTTCTGAGGTGTTCACAAATGAGCAAGTGGATAACCTGCCAGCAGTAACAGGGACTACTAAGGAGGAACTGAGGGATTTGGAAATTGTAGAGAGAGAAGAGTTGTGATGATTAAATAGGCTGAAATCAAACAAATCACCAGGACCAGATAAGATTCACCTTCGAGTTCTTAGGGAGGTTAGCGAGTACAGATATAAACCCTTGACAATACATTTTTAGGAAGTCACTGCACACTGAGGAGATTCCGAAAGACTGGAAAATGTCAAATATTATCACATTATATGAAAAGGGTGGCAGGGCAGATCCAAGCAACTATAGGCCAGTAAGCTCAACGTGCATCACAGGAAAATTAATGGAAGGAATTATTAAGGGTTTGAGCAGCACATGGCAAGAACAGGAGTTTAACTGAACAGTCAGCATGGGGTCAGAAGAGGGAGGTCGTGTTTTACTAACAGGCTGGAATTCTATGAGGAACAACAAAAGGATACGACCAGAGTGGAGCAGATGAGATTATTGATCTGGAGTTTCAGAAAGCATTTGATATGGTGCCACATGAGAGGGTGGGCATCAAATTAAAAGAAGTGGCAGTTCAGGGTGATGTTTTTAGATGGGTGCGGAATTGGCTCAGACACAGGAAGTAGAGGGTGAAGGTGAGAGGAACCTCATCAGAATTGGGTGATGTTAAGAGTGGTGACCAGCAGGGGGCAGTGCTAGGGCCGCTGCTGTTGTTAATATATAGAAATGATTTGGATAGGAATATAAAGAACAAGCTGGTTACGTTTGCAGATGATACCAAGATAGGTGGATTGGCAGATAATTGAGAATCCATTGAATCATCACGGAGGGACTTGGACAGCAGACAGGCTCAGGCAGATTAGTGGCAGATGAAATTTAATGTCAGTAAATGTAAAGAATTACACATAGGAAGTAAAGATGTGAGGTTTGAATACACAATGGGAGGTCGGAAAATCGAGAGTCCACCTTATGAGAAGGATTTAGGAGTCGTAGTGGACTCTACTCTGTCAACTTCCCAACAGTGTTCAGAAGCCATTAAGAAGGCAAAAAGAATGTCAGGTTATATAGCGCCTTGACGTGTGGCATACAAGTCACTGGAGGTTCTGCTCAGGCTTTATAACACACTGGTGAGGCCTCATCTGGAGTCCTGTGTGCAGTTTTGGTCCAGGCTATAAAAAGGACAAAGCAGTGCTAGAAAAGGTCCAGAGAAGAGCAACTAGGCCAATTATGGGGGGCTACAGGGGATGAATTATGAAGAAAGATTTCAAGTGCTGAGCTTTTTCATTTTAAGCAGTACAAGAGTAAACGGTGACATGACTTGAAGTGTTTACAATTATGAAGTGAATTAGTCCAGTGGATCGAGACGGTGACTTTAAAATGAGTTCATCAAGAACACACAGACACAGTTGGAAACTTGTTAAGGGTAAATTTCGCACAAACATTAGGAAGTTTTTCTTTAGATAGAGAATTATAGACACTTGGAACAAGTTACCAAGAAGCGTGGTAGACAGTAAGACGTTGGGGACTTTCAGAACTCGACTTGATGTTTTTTTAGAAGAGCTAAGTAGATAGGAGTGGCGAGCTTTGTTGGGCTGAATGGCCTGTTCTCGTCCAGATTGTTCTTATGCGGCATTCATGAAATGAACAACAGGAAAGGACATACCTGAGGTTTAAAGATTGCCAAAGAGGTAGACGAGCAAGTCAGTTAAGAGCACAGCCAGACATCTTTTGAAAAGGCACAATCTCACAGAAATACATATTATCCTAAAAACAATATGATACGCTGTTTTACAGTATTGTTGGAATCACGACACTCAGATCAATACTCGAGAGCATTCTTTGCTTCAAAATGGACTTACTGGGTTTAATTCTTAGGTTTTCAGGTTTGAACCAATGTCTCATTTTAAACAGCAAGCACTAGAATGGTATTGTTTTAAACTTTAATAATGCAGCCTTCACAGACTTTTACTTAATTGTCCCTCCACACCCCAACCTGCAGCCAAAATAATAAAGAAATACAAATCAAGCCAACAGATGACCAGCTGACTCCACAAGGGCCACCATTTTCACTCCGACCATATCCCTATTTAGCTGTTAATGAAAGTCATCATTTAATTCTGTGGCTTGTTAGTATTCGTAATCTCTCACACCATCCGTTTCCAAAACCAAATGTTTTCTTTCTTTTTAGCTGATGTCATGAGAGAAGAAGCAGAAAAGGTTGGCCTAGCCAGCACACCAATTTTTATTCTACTTCTCAAAGTGAGTATGCAATAACCCACAACCCCAATATGCTACCTGCAGCTCGATTTCTTTTTTGATTTAGGTAATGAACCTGCAGATTAACATTTTCTTCTGTCTGCCTCATGTAGGTCTTTCAGATTGATGCTGAAGGTTGTAAGAACGTTATTGAAGAAAGGTCCAAAAAGGTGAGCCACATCTCGAGGAGTTTGTAGAATTTCTGCAGTGCTTAGGAGACTGTCAGGGTGTAGACTGAAGCTTTTCCCTGACCACAGTGTCCTTCCTGTTCATCAGCCTTCTCAAAGATCTTGTATGCCTGTTGTTTTTTTCTCCAGCACCATACCATAAGCAGTTGATTTTGGTTCCCACATTTTCCTCACAAATCTTATGTTAAAGCATTGTTAAAGTCTCTATTCAATGCACTGAGTCATAGAAGGCCCATGTTTTTTTTCTGGTGTAGAAGAATGCATATCTTCTTATTAATCTTCTTCTTTCGGCTGATCCCGTTAGGGGTTGCCACAGCGGATCATCTTCTTCCATATCTTTCTGTCCTCGTCATCTTGTTCTGTCACCCCCATCACCTGCATGTCCTTTCTCACCATATCAATAAACCTTTGCTTAGGCCTTCCTCTTCTCTTCTCTGTCAGGTCTATCCTTAGTACCCTTCTCCCAATATACCCAGCATCTCTCCTCTGCACATGTCCACACCAATGCAATCTCGCCTCTCTGATTTTGTCTCCCAACCGTCCATCTTCAGCTGACCCTCTAATGTCCTCGTTTCTAATCCTGTTCATCCTCCATCCAGAAGAATGCATATCTACTGTATTTCTTTAAATAAATGATGGTTTTTAAGTTAAAAATGGAGTAGTAATTCGAGTAAATAGCAAAAATCTAAATCCTGTAACCACTATTAAATGTATTTGATGTTTAAAATTAAAATTTAAGCTTTTAATTACATTAAAAATGTACCTGATCCTTAGAGCCGTGCTGCCGAGAGCCTTGTGCTCTTGTTACTTAATGCCTTAACCTTCATCATTAGCCAGCCTTGTATAGTTTTTACGGGGCACCTTATAAATAATTCCAGTCACCATCAGATATTGGATGAGCTGTGAATTATTACTAGGAAACCTTGGTGTCATGTGTAGTCATTGTGGGGGAAAAAAGGAAAGACCTGAATAGCATGACTCTAGTTGGCCATTAAATTAATAAATACGATTTTATCAGTGTTTGAACATTAACATCGGAAGCCTATGATTTCCACATTGAGAAGAGTATTTAAATACAGGGCTATTAAAAATGAAAGAGCAGATTTCAAAAATGTATTTCAAACAAACTGTAAAAGGCAGAAACACATTCCGCATATCACTGGACAGAGGAAAGTTCAAAGTTTGGTGTTATGATCCTTGAGGTTGCATGCACTCAACTTGAGCACCATGTGTTGTACGACAAACATCAAAACGGTAGACCATTTCTTGCCACACACGAGTTCAGCTGGTCCCTAGTTACTGAATCCACAGCTTCCTCAATTTGATGTCGTAAATGTTGAAGATTAGCGGGCATAGGTGGAACCTTCCAATCCATCATCCTGGAATGGTGTTGTTCAGGTAACACCGGACCTTCATGCAAGATGGTATCCTGCCTCATTTCCACTTGGAGGTCCGGCATTACCTGAACGACACCATTCCAAGATAATGGATTGGAAGAGGTGGACAACAAGATCTTGCTCATTGTCTATGGCCTCCCAGATCTCCAGACTTTACCCCCTGCGATTTTTATCTGTGGGGGTACATTAAAGAAAGAGTGTTTTTTCCACCTATGCCCGCTAATCTTCAAGATTTGCGACATCAAATTGAGGAAGCTGTGAATTCAGTAACTAGGGACCAGTCGACTCGTGTGTGGCAAGAAATGGTCTACCGTTTTGATGTTTGTCGCATTACACGTGGTGCTCATGTTGAGTGCATGCAACCTCAAGGACCATAGGACCAAACTTTGAACTTCCTCTGTCCAGTGATGTCCAGTTTGTTTGAAATAAATTTTTGAAATTGGCTGTTTCATTTTGAAGAGTCCTGTATAACCATGTAAACTAAAAATGAATATAAAAGGCACAACAAAAAGACCACATAATCTGTCATTTTAGCTTTTACAATGGGCCACTTCGCTCCCTGGTTTGTGGCTCTGGTTTATTTCTAAAGTTCAGTCATGGGTACTTGACAAAATGGGTAGATACATGAATCTGTCGTGAAGTTTTGCCTTTATTTCACTTGTTTGTAATTTCTCTTCCAGGATAAAGGCGTGTTATCTAGGAGAAGTCTTCCACCCACTTCAAAGGGCAGCATCAATCAAAAAGGTATGCTGCCTGTGAATCACTGCAATTAAAGCAAGCTGTACTGTTTCATTCTGCTTTAAAAGTAGACTTATTTCTGGAAAGTGACTTCAAAGTAAAATTAAAGTATGAGAAAACTACTCAAGTATTAGTTTTTAAAGTATCTGATACAAAGAGTTCTTACAGACCTCTCCATATTGTTTGCGACAAAGACACATTTTTCCTTGAATAGCCGCTCTGCTCGACAATTTAAACCCTGTCCTGCCCGGGGTTTGTTTCCTGCCTTATGCCCTGTGTTGGCTGGGATTGGCTCCAGCTGACCCCCGTGACCCTGTAGTTAGGATATAGCAGGTTAGATAATGGATGGAAGTTATTTGGTAATCAGCATTTTGCATTTTCTCTGCTTAATAGTTGCTATCATGAACATGCAGTATGTACACCACAGAATACTTTCAATGGCATTATGAAAATAATAGCATTCAATATCCTGGAAATTATTAAGGTAATGTTTTGCTTAAATGATGTACAGTGTAGTGGGTTTATTAGAGTTTCTCAACTACTCTTGGGTCACAAGCTGCTGCCGTTGGGTGTTTATTATGGCAGTGGGTTGCCATAGGCTGCCGCTAACACTTGATTCACCAAGGGCGACCACTGTTGTAATGTATCCTGCTTGATTAGTCAATGGGGACCTTACAAAGGGAGGTCCCACTTTGATGGTCACTCTCGATTCACTAAGGATGAATAGTCGCACTTGATCTAATAAGGGGGACCCAAATACAAAAGTACAGCCCCTTGGTGGCCCGCAAAGACGCTGCCTTGGAAAAACGTGGGGCCCAACACCAGAAAGGTTGAGAAACACAGGCCTGTTGGATGATTAGGTACTTACTAGCTGTCTTTCTTATCTGTGTCTATATACTCGCATGCTTAGCATCCTTTTGTGTAGGTAGAGTGCTGAAAGTAGATTGGAGAGCTCACTTGCCGCTCTCCAGTAGACTGATTAAGTAAAAAAATACATATGTGTAGAGATATACAGTGGGTATAAAAAAGAATCCCCCCTTTGACATATTCCCTTTTTTTTTGCTTTACAGCCTTAACACACAAACTAATATTTCTTCCCAGCTTTATTTACTCAATGCCACCTTTAACATCCAAGTGAAAGCTATCACAGCTACAGTTCAGAAAAATTATAAAAAAAATCAACAAGACCTGCTGAGATTAATAAAGGCCCCCCCCATGTCAATGTCATTGTGTTGACCCCCCTTTTCCTTTAATGACAGCCTTGAGTCTGTTGATTCTTCTCTCTCAGCTTTGCACACCTACATTGTGTAATATTTGCCCCCCACTCTTCTTTACAGTTTAACTGTTCAAGTTCGGTCACATTGGCTGGTGAATGTTGCTGGTCTGCTATCTTCAGATCTTTCCACAGATTTAGTTCTGGGCTTTGACTGGCCACACCAGGACATTCACTTTTTTCTCCTTCAGCCCCTGTGTGTCCATTTTGCTGTGTGCTGCAGCTCGTTTGTCGTGTTGAGAGGTGAACATTCTGCCCATCTTCACCTTTCTGGCAGAGGGTAGCAGGTTTTTCTCAAGTATTTTGCCCCATCCATTTTTCCTTCTACCCTAACGAGAGCCCCAGGCCCCACACAACAGGATGCTGCCCCCTCCATGCTTTGCTGTAGGTATGGTGTGTTGTGGATGGTCAGCTGCATTGACGTACTGTTTGGTGTTGAGGCCAATAGTTTGATTTTGGTCTCATCTGACCATAAGTCCTTTTCCCACTTGGCATCAGAATCTTCAAGGTGCATTCTGGGAAAGCTCAAACGAGCCTTAGTGTGGCCTTTCTGGAGAAGTGTGACCCTCCTGAACAAGCCACAATGGTGGAGCGTTTGTCAAATTGTTGTCACATACACACCATTAATGACCACTCTTGGCCATCAAATCCTGCAACTCCTTCAAAGTGGCCATTGGCCTCTCGGTAGCCTCTCTTCCCAGTTTCCTCCTTGCTCCTCCATCCAGTTTGGAGGGTCCTAGTAGTACCAAACACTTCTTTATGATGGACTTTACTGAGCTACTTGAGATTGATAAAGCCTTTGAGATGTTTTGGTCTCCATCTCCTGCCTTCTGTCTGTCCACAACTCTGTCCCTGAGATCTTCTGAAAGTGACCTGCCACCCACAGTCAGGTGTTTGCTGTCAGTTGCTCTACCAAGCAGGGGAATGAATGGACCAGGAACAGCTTCACTAATCACACTCATTACAACTGAGCACAGGTGGGAGGAAACCAGTAACCACAATGGGAATGGTGGGCACTGACACCTGAGTGAGTTTAGGAGGGGGGGTCCTTTATTAGTCTCAGGATTTCTTGTTTTTTATTATTTTAAAATTCTTCTGAACTGTAGCTGTGATATCTTTCACTTGGATGTTAGAGGTGGCATTGAGTAAGTAAAGCTGGAAAAAAGTATTGGTTTGTGTGTTAAGGCTGTAAAGCAGAAAAAATGGGAATATGTCAAAGGGGGGATTCTTTTCTATACCCACTGTATATACACACATACACCGGCCCCTTTGCAGAATGTCTTGAGAAAATGAATTTTTAAGTGATCCACAACAGACTACACCTATATGCTATTCTTACACCATGTTATATTTTACAGATGTACCAGCTCAAAGCAAACTTGAACCCCAGGAAGGTGAGCAAATAAAAATTCCAGCTTCAAGTCGCGTCAGAACAGTTGCTCAGCTCCTTTATGAACGAAGAAAAAAGCAGAACACTACTGAGAAGGAAGCTTCTCCTGATAATGAAGAGTCTAGAAAGCAGAGTACAGAGTCTGATAACAAAGAAAAGGATTCCAAGAAGATGAAACCACAGAAGCCCAAGGAAATTTCAAGTCACACTCCGCCAAATCCACCGTTTACTTTGACAAAGCATCCCTCAAGCCTCATAACAAGTCAAACAGAACAAAGGAGCAACCCTGCACAGGAACTTCGAACCCAATCAGTTACAGCATCTTCCAGTCAAATAAGTTGGATTATGACAAATCAAGGAGTGATGCCATTCATCGCAGTGCAGTCTCCATGTGCAGTTCCGCCAAGAGGTGTGATAAACCTAAATGTGCCAAGGCCAGGAAGTGGCCCACCAGTTAGAGGGCCAGCAGCCTCCAGAAGCCCAGCTAATCCTGCAGCTCGTGGTGTGAGACCATCTGTTGCTACCACTATGGCTAAATTCCCTCCAATTTTTCCCCTAGGAATCTTTGCAGCTCCTCCGTCTGTTCCACTTTGTGCTGTTCCAGGCTCACTTCCGACTGTTGTACACCATCTTGCAGTAGACAGCAATACCTCTGTGACCCCCAGTACTCTTTCCCCAACACCTTTCACCATGAAAGATGTTAAGCAGCATAATAGTAATCCATCTAGCAATGAGGTTCCACCATGCTACAATGTGGTTAGACCCCATTTGCCCAAGGCACAGCAGTTAACAGTAATACCATTTGCACAGCCCATCATTCAGGCAGTGAGTATACCTCATTTCATCCCATCTCATCAAGGTACCATACAGTTGGGGCCAAGAACTGAACAACCTGCCCTGCAGTCATCCTCACTAAACATTGTTGCTACAACTCCGAAAGTATGCCCATCAACAACTCCGAAAGTTTGCCCATCAACAACTCCGAAAGTTTGCCCATCAACAACTCCGAAAGTTTGCCCATCAACAACTCCTAAAGTATGCCCATCAACATCCCATAACACTGCCAGTTCAAAACCGAAGAGAACAGTTTTGGATTTGAGCCTGCTGTTCTTTGAAGAAGACGCTGCAACAAAGGATTGGATGAAAGGTGTGGGAGGAGTTCAGCTGCCTGACTTGAGCTTTGCCCTTCCATATCTCCCTCCTTCTTTGTGCAACTTGAAAACCTTATCACAACTGCTGGAAAAGAAAAGCATTTTGGAGAGTCGTGCCTCTGCCCTTATCTCAGATGAGGTACAAAACCCACGTGCCAAAATCCAGGCCATTAGAAAAGTGGTTAAAGAAACACTGGGGGATAACCCAGCTTACCTTCTCCTGAAAGCTCGCTTTCTTTCTTGTTTCACTCTACCTGCGTTTCTGGCAACCATTCCTCCTGTTTGTACAACATTAGACATTTCCAAGCCTTCACGTCGACACAGAAGGAGAAAGAATACCGATTTTCAAGTGGTCTATTTCAAGAAAGGTTCCCAGAAAGACCGTGGTCAACCGGCTCCATTCAGCATGAGTGAGGTGAGAGTCCTTTGCTTGGTAATACAACTGAAGTTCTTTATATTTGACATGCACACATTACATTAAAGAGAGAGGTCTGTTTGACTACTGTATATACTCGCCTTTAAGTTCTCCTGCGGATAAGTTGGGACTTGATTTTACTGTCTTTATAGATAAAATACGCTACCGTGGCTGTCCACTTGTCTGTCCAGGATTTTAAATCACCTGTAGCTCGCAAACTGTTTTGACATATTGACCTGAAATTTGGTACACATATACTACGTGACATCTACTATCCGCTTTCGGGGTGATGATTGACCTCCAAGGTTATTCCTCTTTTTTGTTTTATTGTATAATCAACTGTTGGTAGTGCAGCTGTGTGGCGCATGTGTATGGGTGCCGTTCTCATTCCTATCACCTTCACCATCACTTCCCCTACCTCTTCATATCTTAACTCATTCTTGAGGCAGATTGAAGACTTAAGTGCCAGCTTAAGTGAAAAATTAAAGAAAACACAGTAAGTAATTGCGACACAAACACTGACTTAGTTGTTAACGCGAAAAGAAAGAGAAGAAGCGGGCCGCTAGGGATGAGGAAAGAAGAGCTACTCTGGAAACAGCAAGCACATCAACCTCTGAGCAGACGAATGATAAACGTACAGAGAAAGAAAGAGAAATTAGGAATGCTCAAGTCAAGTGTATTCACTGCATGTTATCATGCAGTGCGCTCTTACTAGTATTTTATAATGTCGGTCATATAAGTCGAATGTGGAAGACTCACGCTATTGGTCCAAGAGATTATGATATGCTGACGCCCACCTGAGAGAGTAACCACGGAGTACGCAGCCTTTTGTGCCTACGTGACCACACGGTAATACCCACACTATTCCGAAGCGCCGTTTGCACTGTTTTGTGATATTTTTGTATCTCACACCCTCATACGCTTTTATCGTAAGACATTAAGGTGCCACATGAGAGGTTGGGCATCAAATTAAAAGAAGTGGCAGTTCAGGGTGATGTTTGTAGACTTGGCTCAGACACAGGAAGCAGAGGCTCTGAGGCTAGGGATCTGCACGGGCAATCAGAAGGTTGCCGGTTCGAATCCCGTAAGTGCCAATCGGGACTCTGCTCTGTTGGGACCCTGAGCAAAGACCCTTTACCTGCAATTGCTGAGCGCTTTGAGTAGTGAAAAAAAGCACTATATCAATGCAAAGAATTATTATTATTAATTATTATTATTATTAGAGGGTGATGGTGCGAGGAACCTCATCAGAACTGGCCGATTGTTAAGAGTGGTGACCTGCACGGGTCAGTGCTAGGGCCGCTGCTATCGTTAATATATAGAAATGGTTTAGATAGGAATAGAAGTTAACAAGCTGATTAAGTTTGCAGATGATACCAAGATAGGTGGATTAGCAGATAATTTGGAATCCGTTATATCATCACAGAAGGACTTGGATAGCAGACAGGCTTGGGCAGATTTATGGACAATGAAATTTATTGTCCGTAAATGTAAAGAATTACACATAGGAAGTAAAAATGTGAGGTTTGAATACACAATGGGCGGTGAGAAAATCGAGAGTCCACCTCGGGAGAAGGATTTAGGAGTCATAGTGGACTCTAAGCTATTAACTTCTCGACAGTGTTCAGAAGCCATTAACAGAATGTCAGGTTATATAGCGCCTTGACGTGTGGAGTACAAGTCACAGGAGGTTCTGCTCAACCTTTATAACACACTGGTGAGGCCTCCTGTAGTCCTGGGTGCAGTTTTGGTCTCCAGGCTACAAAAAGGAGCACTAGAGAAGGTCCAGAGAAGAGCGACTAGGCTGATTCCAGGGCTACAGGGGATGAGTTATGAGGAAAGATTAGAAGAGCTGAGCCTTTAAAGGAGATGAAGAGGAGACCTGACTGAAGTCTTTAAAATTAGGAAGGGAATCAGTCCAGTGGATTGAGACTTGTCTCTTTAAAATGAGTTCATCAAGAACACGGGGACACAGTTGGAAACTTGTAAAGGGGAAATTTTGCCCAAACATTAGGAGGTTTTTCATTACACAAAGAACGATAGACACCTGGAATAAGCGACCAAGTAGTGTGGTGGACAGTGAGACTTTAGGGACTTTCAAAACTCAACTCAATGTTTTTTTTGGAAGAAATAAGTGGACAGGACTGGCGAGCTTTGTTGGGCTGAGTGGTCTGTCCTCGTCCAGAGTGTTCTAATGTTCAATAAGAATAAGAAAGGGGCCATTCATGCCTGTAACTGTGCTCACTTAGCCTGTGCCTGTGTGCTTTAACTTTACCAAGAATTGAACGTCATCTTATATTACAGGTGCTGGTCATAAAATTAGAATATCATGACAAAGTTGATTTATTTCAGTAATTCCACTCAAAAAGTGAAACTTGTATATTAGATTCATTCATTACACACAGACTGATGTATTTCAAATGTTTATTTCTTTTAATTTTGATGATTATAACTGACAACTAATGAAAGTCCCAAATTCAGTATCTCGGAAAATTAGAATATCAATTAAGACCAATGCAAAAAAAGGATTTTTAGAAATGTTGGCCAACTGAAAGGTATGACCATGAAAAGTATGAGCATGTACAGCACTCGATATTTAGTTGGGGCTCCTTTGGCCTGGATTACTGCAGCAATGCGGCGTGGCATGGAGTCGATCAGTCTGTGGCACTGCTCAGGTGTTATGAGAGCCCAGAAGTTTAGCAGTGCAATTTTTAAAGCTTGGTTTGAGTCATTTAAAGAGGTGCATGTAGTGCTGAAAACGTGACTCCCCTGCCAGTCTTTGTTTAATTGAATAGTCACCGTTGGAAGTGAGCGGGTGGTTAATTATCAGACAGCAGCTCTTGCCATTATGTCGACTGCAGATCTTACCTTAGCATTAAAATTTTCCACTTTGTTATTCACACTGTTAGTACTATTAAAGTAATTACTACAACTGGATTGATTGTTTAGAATATTAGAAGTCTTTGAAGCTGCAGGTCAAACAATATGCATCACATTAGTTGTAGTTATCAGTATTTCTGCATTAAATATGGAAAAAAATGTTCCAAAATGCTGCCATCCATGTCTTGCCTCACATCAACGTTTAGTCCTTTTAAAATCGCTAAATCCAATGTGTGTTCTCCCTTATGTGTGGGCTGGCTGACATACTGAATCCGATCAAAAGATTGCGGTAAATTCAGAAATCCTCTTGCTTTCGAGTCACAGTGGTCATCCACATGAAAATTAAAATCTCCTACAATTAGATACCTATCACAGTTCATTGTCATTATGGATACGAAGTCTGAGAATAAAAGACGCATCATATTTTGGAGGTCTGTAATATGAGAGACTGTGAGATTCCTTGAATCTCTGTACCTCTGTACACTTGAAAGACGTGAAGGTACTAAAACTGGCATTTTTACCGTTTAATCGGCTTGAGTAAATATTCCTTAAACTGCCTCCTTTTTCACCTTGGTGAACCGAATGAGCAAAGCTGTAATTTTGGGGTGCTGTTTCAATTAATACTGCAGCGCCATTTGAGTTAAGCCATGTTTCACTTAGCGAGAGAAAGTCTCAATTCCTATCACTGATCAGATCGTTAATGTCAAAGGTTTTGCTAGTTAATCCTCTAAATATTAAGCAGAGGAATGTTGAAGGACTCAGAAGAGCAAAGCTGAGACTGAGTGTAGCGGCAACTTGAAATAGTAATAAGATTATTTTTGTTAATATTAATCCATAATCTGTTGTTATAGCTTTAATACAGTGCACATCTATCGATGAAATGTTAATTAAATGATTCACGTTTATACCGCTTTGTCCGGATTTTTTAGTGAGACTGTGGTTAGTTATTCTAGTATCAATACATTGTACATCGGAAGGTGAATTCAGAACAGAAGTATCACATGCCAGCAGGGCGTTCGGGAACACATTAGAACTAAAACTCAGGAAAGGCCGACTACCTTTGAGATGTTTTCAGAGAGGACCCAGGTGCCGGCCAAATCAAACGCGGTCTCTCCCAGAAGGGATCCCAGTTGTCCACAAAGCCGATGTTTCGTCTTTTGCAGAAGCTTCTCGACCAGCTGTTCAAGGAGAGTAGTCGAATGTAGGCTTCATCCGGCCTTCTAACTAACAGCACAGGACCTGAAATGATGATTCTAGCAGCTGGGGTCCTCTTATTCGTGGCCTGCATTAGTGCTGTGAAGTCTGCCTTTAGAACGTCCGACTGTCGAAAACGAATGTTGTTTATGCCTGCATGGAATACAGTGGTTCCAACGGCCCCGTCCTGGTGCTTCTCGACGACTGTCTGCGCTCTTCTTGTAATGTCTTGAACTCATGACTCTGGGAAGACCAGAAACAGAAGATTTCTGTATAGGGCATGCCAGATAAAAGTTGCGTACAATTGAATCCCTGATAAGAATTAGATCACCAAGATCTGCTGGTACTGTGGGGGAGCGAAGGGGGTCGAAGCGGTTATGGATTTTGACGCCTGCCTGAGCCAGCGTAGAGGATCTGACTTTGAGCCCCCGCCTGCAACGTTGAAACAGCCCTGTGTCATCATCATCATCATCATCATACTGTCGAGCAGTTGTGGGGGTAAAACTCACTTGGCCTTGTGAGCATGCAGAACAGTGCGGTGTTAATGTTGCCGTGAGGAGACTAAGTGACTCGATCTCGGCTGCAGAGGAGGTCTCTTTTAGCAGGTGAGCTTTCAGATCTGTAAGGTGTGTCCGTCTTTCAAGGAGGTGTTAAATCCGAGTCTCAAGGGCCCGTAGTTCTTCATTAACATGTTGCAGCTCATAGTCAGCCATCTTCCACTTCCGCTTCAGTCCTAGGAGAGGGAGAAGGTAGAGAGAGACCAAAGATTAGTCACACACTTAACCGGTCCACCTAGAGTCTACAGTGTGGTAGAGGAAAGCTCAGGCATCCTGGGTGCCCTTTCTTGTGGTATTCCTAGATCTTCTCTAGATCTTCTCGTATCAGAAGAATATGTCTGTTAGGATAGTTAATAGCTCTGAATGATCCTGGTATGGGCGAGTGTGCTGTCCATCCCGGCACCTGCTTTGTGTTCAACACTCCTATACCTGTGAACCTGTAATAGGGGAAGGAACACGGCTTCTGAAAGTGAAAGAACTGATGATCTTTAATATGGATGGTCTCCCAAAGACCAGCACAACATAACAAAACATTTGTGTGTAACACCATTTGAACAGTCTCAATGGGTAAAGCCCCTTTTTTATTTTGGTTGTGAAAATGATCAGACTCAACACACTTACAAAGGTTTGGGGCAGCCACCTGCATGTTATCCCTGGCGGCAGTGGGTTGAATTCTGGTAACAAGTTGGAGTCCTGAAATAAACTGATGATGGTTTGTAAAGATGGTGGTTTTAAATAGTCAGACCGGAAGTGACCGCCTTCTGATGTCAGTCGCGGCGGCAGAAACCAGAAGTGACGTCTTGAAGGTTGAGTCACACAGGTTTTCCCGCGGCTGGTGTGCAGAGATAACAGGAGAAGATTTAGTGCACCCCGCCACCCCCTGGCCTGGCGTGGAATTACCTTCCCTTGGTCCATATACAACGTGCGTGACATGGTGCAATATAAAATGAGCACTGATTAATACATACAGCAGTTTATGATGGCCCCTGTTTTGAATTCAATATAAAGTTCGAAGCATTTTGTGGTAGCATTCCCTAAGAGGGCCCTCTTTAATTATTGTTTGACTTCTTTAGAGCTCATGTTGATAACAGCTTGATTTGTGTAATGGCAATTCCCTACAGCAGGGGTCGGCAACCTTTCAGTGGTTTTTGTGCCAAACCTTTGTTACACTGTTATTCCACGTGCCGACATAATTATACCAATTTTGTTATATATAGTATCAAAATTGGTCCGGTTATAGTGGGCTGTGCTTTTGTACATCTTATATTATTGGTCATTCAACATTTTAAAATGCATAGGATCATATGTGAAGAGAGTTTGCATGTTCTCCCCGTGTCTGCGTGGGTTTCCTCCCACAGTCCAAAGACATGCAGGTTAGGTGGATTGGCGGTCCTAAATTGGCCCTGATGTGTGCTTGGTGTGTTTGTGTGTGTGTCCTGCGGTGGGTTGGCACCCTGCCCAGGATTGGTTCCTGCCTTGTGCCCTGTGTTGGCTGGGATTGGCTCCAGCAGACCCCTGTGACCCTGTGTTCCGATTCAGCGGGTTGGATAATGGAGGGATGGATATGTGAAAAGAATGTTTTGTCAAATTTGAATTTCAACACGTTTATTAAAAATTGTATTACAAATTATAAATGACAAGTTTTTTCAATTCAAAATACATAGTTTGAATAAGAAAAAAATATCAAGAATTAAGTATGATTAATCATTCTTTATTATTAATCAGAGCTATTAATCCATTAATGTGAAGCAATTGTATAACTACATTCGGTGGCTTTATTTTTGGTTCCAGTTATTTGACTAAAATAAGTGTTTTGTTTCTTAAAGCCAGAAACAGCCCTTTTTATAGCTTCACTTTTCTCATCAGAGATTTTAAACGTGGCCTGATGTTTAGTTTGATGACGATGTCCTTGTACACTTGACGTGTGACACTTTCACAGCACAATCCTTTTCTTGTAGAAATTCATAATTCATTCGTCCAAGAGTCTTGAAAAGGGCGAACGTCAAGTTTTTGTCTTTTTTAGGAGTCATTTTAGGGCAGTAATAATAATTAATTTAATAATTTGCATTTATATAGAGCTTTTCTCACTACTCAAAGTGCACAGCAGGTTAAGGGCCTAACAGAGCAGAGTCCCTACTGGCACATTTACGGGATTCAAACCAGCAACCTTCCTATTGCCAGTGCAGATCCCTGTCCTCAGAGCCAGCACTCCACAGCACAGCACAGTAAATTACTTAATAATAAGAAGAGGTTTGTTTTAATGTACCACAGCCTGCGCTGGACACTTGGTGTTCCTTTACATTTGAGTCGCATGCGCAAAACGTAGGTGGGGACGTGGAGCGCAAATGCATGCACTGTAATTAAAATATAATAAGAGGTTTGCTTTATTTATTTTAATTTTATTGATTTTATTGTAATCATTCCATACAAATAGATCAATTTTTACAAAAAAATAGGTCTGAAAACAAATCAACTCCCACCTCTGAGAAAGAGAGCATGGCCAAAAGAATAAAACTTAAAGCTATTAAAAATAAGTGGATAGATGAATTAATAAGTGAATAAAGATAAATGGAGAAGAAAAAGAAATGGGGAGCGAATCTGCTTCCTCAGTGCTTTAAGAGCTTATTCTAAAATATTATTGATCAGATCCTGCCAGGTTTTGAAAAAGTTCTGCACAGACCCTCTGAGTGTGAATTTGATTTTTTCCAGTTTCAAACAGTAAATAACATTAGTTACCCGCTGACTTAGAATAGCAGAGTTAGGATTCTTCCAGTTGAGCGAGACAAGTCAACGTGCCAATAGTGTAGTAAAGGCCATGACGGTTTGTTTGTCCTTCTCCACTTTAAGCCCCTCTGTGAGCCCACCACACACAGCTGTTAATGGGTTAGGAGGGACTGGGACACCCAGGCTGTGTCTGAAAGGCATTGAAAGAATTTGCTGCAGGCCCAACACATGTGACCCAGTGAGGCTGGAAGAGATTTGTTTTAACGCACCACGGCCGGCTCTGAACACGTGGTTTCCTTTTACATTTGAGTCGCTTGCACAAAACGTAGGTGACGGTGAGAATGCATGCGGTGTAATTAAAATATATATATATATTTTTTTTACTATGTTTCAATTCAATTAGAGTGCCGTTGAAAATCGTTCCACGTGCCACGCTTGGCATACATGCTGTAGGTTGCCGACCCCTGCCCTACAGTAATTGGTTTATTTGTACTTTTGACAGTACAGGGCATCCTACAGAAAGGCCTTGTGGATTCCTTTCAGTGTCTGCAGGAGGAGATCCAGTCCATAAGCCGACTAGATTTACTGGTATTGTTGTATGTTTGGCACATGCTTTACCCAGGGTGGTGTTCAGGTTGAGGACTGTTTGATTTATGTTAGGTAGATTGCCCAGAGGGGACTGGTCAGGCGGTCTCTTGGTCTGGAACCCCTACAGATTTTTTTTTTTTTTTTCTCCAGCTTTTGGAGTTTTTTTTTTTTTTGTTGTTTTTTCTGTCCACCCTGGCCATTGGACCTTACTTATCCTATGTTAATTAATGTTGACTTATGTTTATGTTTTATTGTGTCTTTTATTTTTCTATTCATTTTGTAAAGCACTTTGAGCTACATTTTTTTGTATGAAAATGTGCTATATAAATAAATGTTGATTGATTGATTGATTGAGAGTTGAACATTTCACAATTGGAGGGATGACCGGTTAATTGACCTGCTTATAGGGAGTTAGCGACTGAACTGAAAAAGTTCAATGCCTGAGTGTGTGGGTCTGTCGCATGTTGAGTCCTTATTAAGACCAGGAATGAATATGAAGAGGATGAAAGTGGCTGTCTGAGCTGGAAGGATGGGGTGGCATCATCAGCGGCAACAACAAACTGATGACACATGAGCTTGCATGAAGCCTCACTCGTGTTCTTTAATTGTCTTTTGCAGGACAACACTTGCAGCTCCCTTATGCTGAATGTGGAAGGAGCAGAGGCCAATCAGTTTAAAGGAATCAGGACAAGAAGTCGGTCCCGTTTAGAAAAAGGATGCAGCTCTGAAATTGGAGGCAATGCATAAATAACCATTTGTGTGGCAAACAAGTGTTTTCTATTTGTTTCCTTTCGTTTTCCTGTTCACTTTTGTTTTTTTTTGTTCTGATGGTGACATGTTCAAAATGTGTTGGAAAAGCACTTTAGTTGTCTGCTCAGGCACTGGATGACCAAGAAGCAGCAGCAGCAGCCATATTAATAATGGAGACACGTTTGCGAAGCTTTCTGCTGGATTCAGTTGTGTCCAGGTCTCTTGATTATCTTTCTTACACGCTTCTCACTGGGTTTTTATTTACATTCTGCTTTCTCTCGTTTTATGACATTGACTCAGTTGTATACACGGGATGGTTCCTTCTTTGTGTGCCAATGGCGCCAAGAGTTGGGTGAGTCAATCCAGAATTTCCATAAGGGAGGCGTTTCTACTTCCCTCTTGTGTACTTTGAAACGGAGAATCTTGAAATGTGACTTGTTTCTGAGATGCCTACAGATTTGCACTTATAAGGACTTTGTAAAGTCAATTTTGAAATGTAAATAGTAATTTAGAGAAAATAAGAAATAAACTATTTGAACTTCAGTGAAAGCAGGTTATGTTCTTTTCTGTCACCAAGCTGTCTTTCACAAATTTCTGCACAAGTTCTAAAATTGCTTTTATGTTTGACTTTTACGGACATGAACCTCGTGTCACTAACCTGCTTCAGTTTCAAGGAGCTGCAGGAGAAGTGAGCTGCTGTGACTGAGGGGGCCGGCGAAACGAGAGCAGGATGGGGCAGAGGCCGACTGCTGCATTCTGGGGCAGTAATGAACAGTGATGATGATGATGACATCAACAATATCATTACTACTGTAAGTGTAAAACTTATTGAAAATGCAGACCACGGTGATGTACTGAATGTTGAATGAACTTCATGGCTGCCGTCCCCAAAGTTAGCCAAATTACGAGGGATATCCAGAAAAAAAGGCTACAAGTGCCCCGGAGGGTGCAGGGAATTTTTTTTCGAAGGTTGGCATACCTGCGTGTAGGGGGGTCCTGACGGTCAAAATAAGCCCGGGACTGCGTCAGTCAGTTGTGAAATGTCATCACAGCAAGCGAGTTCGTCAACCTCTGCTGAGGCTGTTTGCTCCACCTACCGCCGATGCGAGATTCGTTCGGTCATCAAGTTCCTCACTTTGCGTCGCGATTCCGCAGCCAAGATCCATCGTCCGCTTGTGGAAACTTATGGACCTGAGGTAATGTCACGTCAGCATGTTTACAAGTGGGTTAGGTCGTTCAAAGAAGGTCGCACTGACACTCATGACGAAGAAAGGAATGGGAGGCCGTCTCTCGTTTCAGAAGAGCTTTTGCAGCAAGTTGATGAAAAAATTCGCAGTGATCGTCATGTGACGATTGACACCCTTCATGAAATGTTCCCACAAATCTCACAAAGTCTCATGGGTGAAATTGTCTCAGAAAAACTTGATTACAGGAAGCTGGGTGCAAGACAGGTGCCAAAAATGTTGACTCCAGAACATCGCCAAATCGCGTTTTGGCTGCACGTGAATTTCTTCAGCGTTATGAAATCGCGGGTGAGGCGTTCCTTGACTCTATTGTGACTGGAGACTAAACTTGGGTATGTCACTATACTCCTGATTCCAAAAGGCAGTCCCAACAATGGCGCCATACCCATTCCCCATCAGCCAAAAAATTCAAAGTTCAGTTTTCAGAGCGGAAGATTATGGCATCTGTCTTTTGGGACAGAAAAGGGGTTTTGTTGGTGGATTTCATGGCCAAAGGGACCACCATCAATGCTGAAACATATTGTGAGACCCTAAAAAAATTGAAAAAAAAGATTAAAGACAAAAGGAGGGGAATGCTGACTCGTGGTGTGTCCCTCCTTCACGACAACACCAGACCCCATACCGCTCATGTGACTCAGGACCTGCTTGTGTCCTTTGGATGGGATATTGTTACCCACCCACCCTATTCCCCGGACCTTGCGCCCTCAGATTTTCACCAAACTGAAAGAATTCTTGGGTGGGAAACGTTTTTCCAACGATGAGGAGGTGAAGGAGACAGTGGAGAAGTGGCTTTCGGAGGTGGAGCGGAGCGCATTCGACGAGGGTATAAAAAAGCTGGTGCCCAGGCTGAAGAAGTGCATCGAAGTTGACGGCGATTATGTTGAGAAATAAACACATCTTTTGGAACATACCCTGTAAATGTGGTTGAAATATATTCATTTTTCAATTTTTAACAGCTGTTGTAACCTTTTTTTCTGGATATCCCTCGTATTTGGCCTGGAAGGTGTGTGCCCTAAGATGAATGAACCGACATCCTATCCTTATTCCCGATGATGCCAGGATGGGCTGCAGCCCCTATAGATTTGAGAAGATTAAAATGATTAATTTGATTCTGTTCACTTTTCCTATGTCTTACATTATAATGAGAGATTGTTATGTCCCAGCCTGCTAAAAAGTGAGTAGGACTCAAAAAAACAGAAGCCAGGTCTTTTTGTGATTAGCTTCTCGTCTTTCATTTTTATTTGTTCACTTGAGGTGTTTATAGAGATGTATGCATTGTGATCTGTAGGGGGCATAGCAGAGCCCCAAACCCCAGACACAAGTCTCAAGTTCAAATAAGAACTGATGTTTAAAGAAATGCCTCAATAGAGGCTTCCTCATAAGGTTGGCGCAAGCACAAGTCGACACCTCCAAGACGAGCTTTGTCCTTACGGCACACCCAACTCCAACTCGTCTGGGTGGAGCAGAACAGCTTTCTTTATTCCAGACCCAGAGTACGTCTGTGGCCACCACACTGCACCTCGGAAGCACTTTTTGGTCAGACAGAATTTCTCTAAAATGAGAAATACCCCTTCGTGCAGATCTCCCCAGTGACTCCTAAGGAAACAGAGAGGGCTGCCCGTTGGTACTACAACTCCCATGCAGCCCTGCAGGTGTGCACATGGGCGATCCACCAAAGGAGTGTTGACACTTTTTACACAGGTGGGAGCACATGCATGACTCCAAGAGGCTGCTTCTCTCCAGCCATTGATTATAAAGGCCACATAGCCGGGTAAGAAATTGTTCATCCGCACCAGAATGCCAACCATGCATTTTGAATCTGGTATTTGTTTTATCGCTTGGAGATATTTTGAAGAAGCTGAGCGATTTTAGGGCGGCACGGTGGCGCAGTGGTAGCACTGCTGCCTTGCAGTAAGGAGACCTGGGGTCTCTTCCCGAATCCTACCTGTGTGGAGTTTGCATGTTCTCTGCGTGGGTTTCCTCCCACAGTCCAAAGACATGCATTGCCCCTAGTGTGTGCTTGGTGTGTGTGTGCCCTGTGGTGGGCTGGCGCCCTGCCAGGGGATTTGTTCCTGCCTTGCGCCCTGTGCTGGCTGGGATCGGCTCCAGCCGACCCCCATGACCCTGTGTTAGGATATTGCGGGTTGGAAAATAAACTGACTGACTGAGTGAACAATTTTAACATTTTGTGGTGCCATTTTTCTTTTATTATAGGTGGCACCATTTTAGAGTGATAACGTTGGCAGTCTTACCCAGAATAGTCTACCAGTGTGCAGTGTGTGAGTGACAGTTTAAAGGTCAGCATATGCATTAATGGATCATCCAAGATTAAGGATTTTCATATGATGATGCTTGAGTATTTAGTGTGTGACATCTCGGGTTCAAGATCTTACCATTTCAGTCTAAGACTCTGATTGCTGGTTAGAGTGGTGGGCTTGACAGCTGAGCCGCTTGACTGTTGGCATTGAGAGCTTGGCCTGAGTTTAGTGTATGTCTTATCTTCTAGTCCTTTTGATTAGAGTTTAGACTGTCTTGCTTCCTGAGGCATTATTATGATGAGGATTAAATTTAGAACTTTTTCATGTAGTTCTCTTCATATAGCTAATCTATACTAATAAAAGGCAAAGCCCTCACTCACTCACTC
>JANRMT010062806.1:127361077-127376607 GCA_026402145.1 Polypterus bichir lapradei | reverse complement strand
AGAGAGAGAGAGAGAGAGATGACAACAACACTCATATCAATGACAAAACAATTACATTAACAATCATGTTACGTTATTTTTAAAATATTTCCTTTTCTTTTTCATAACTTCTTTAACACACTACTTCTCCGCTGCGAAGCGCGGGTATTCTGCTATCTATACTAATAAAAGGCAAAGCCCTCACTGACTCACTCATCACTAATTCTCCAACTTCCCGTGTAGGTAGAAGGCTGAAATTTGGCAGGCTCATTCCTTACAGCTTCCTTACAAAAGTTGGGCAGGTTTCATTTCGAAATTCTATGCATAACGGTCAGCAACGTCCGCCATGTTAAACTTTCTTATTTATGGCCCCATCTTCACGAAATTTGGTAGGCGGTTTCCCTATGCTAACCGAAACCAATGTACGTACTTATTTTGGTGGTATGACAGCCGGTCTTTGTTACTTATGGGCCCATCTTCAAGAAATTTGGTACGCGGGTTCCCAACACTAACTGAATCCTACTTACGTACATATATACGTCCATAGCCTGAAGCTCGGTCACCATGTGAGGCGGCGTTGGGTCCCCCATCCCAACTCCTCCCACGTTGTTGGCTGCCTGCCTATATAAGGCCGTCCGTTGCTCCGGTCTCTACATTCCCTTCCTTGCTTCGCCACGGGATTCACGTCTCCCTACTGATAACTACAGCCTTTTTGTTTAATCCACGGCTTCTCCACTGTTTTATTGTTCATTTATTACGATTATAGTTATTGTGTAGGTATTTTAGACTTACTTTACATTGCTCAGGTACCCATTTACTTTATCATTCCAACCGTACCCCCATTAACATGTCTATCGAGGTGATCACCATCGATCAAAGAACTGTCACTTACTGAGTGGTTTCCATGCCCGGAGATGGCACCTGCCTTTTCCATTGTCTTTGTTACATATTGCACGGCCATATCAGGCTCACTCTTGATATCCGGAGGAACATTGTGTCATATGTACTGAATGACTGGCACAGGTTCAAGGTGTGGACTGATGACGGTACAGGAGATAATTATACTACACAGGAGCAATAGAAGAGTGAAATGCTTAAGCCCTTCACCTATGGTTCTGCATGTGAGTTGATGGCTGCTGCTGAATTGTTCGGTTGTCGCTTTCAAGTGTACCGAAATGGCCAAATATATTACACCTTTCGACAACCGCCAATGCCTCTTAAACATCTTAGATTCACAGGTGACGATTTCAGTTGTGGACACTTTGATGTTTATGAATGTTTAAACTCTCAAAAGCTGGATGTGAAGTTATCGATGAAACCGGTTGTATACTTACAACGCTTGACAGATGCCGAATGTCACTTCAACACAAGTCCTACAAATACTGTCGTAATTGAAACAAACCATGAAACTCAAACCGATTATGACAGCAGCAATCCAAGCTGTGAGATTTGAAACAAGATTACTGTTCACATGGCCGACTGTACGTTACATGCTCAAGAGTAAGCTCAGCGCACAGCTACAGCTTGGTCATGTTACAACCGGAGGGCCGAACTGACAACGTGGTATACAAAGAGATCCTTAACAAATAATTATTGGTATATTTTCCCTCAGTTTAAAAAGGTTTACTTTTCATCTTAATAAAAATTTTAAGGCAGTACTTCGCCACTGCGAAGTGCGGGTATTTTGCTAGTTAATTATACAACAGATTCATAAAGTATTCAGACCCCTTCATTTTCTACACACTTACTGAAATTAAAAACTCAAATCTCTGCTTCATAGAAGTATTCAGACCCTTAATTCAGCTTCGAGTCTTCTCTCCACAAGCTTTGCACACCTGGATTTGGGCAACCCATCCCAGTTCTCCCTGTCAGGTCCTCTCAAGCTCAATTAGATGGAATGGGAAGCGTCTGCCATCTTCAGGTCCCCCCTTACATGTTCTATAGGATTTTAAGTCTGGGCTTTGGTTGGACCACTCGAGGACACTCCAGCATTGTCTTGGCCATCATTGTGGTGTCCAGAGGACCTCTCTGTGTTTTTCCCTCAGTTCTTACCAGTCTGCCTTGTCTCTAGCATTCCAGGACCTCCGGGGATGAGTTATGAGGAAAGTCTTGAGGCAAAAGGAGATTAAGAGTAACGTGACTGCAGTGCTGAAAATTATGAAAGGAGTTAGTTCAATGGAAAGAGACGGTTACTTTAAAATAACGAGACCACAGGAACACACGGTAAACAAACAAAATGGTAGCAAAAATGTACCAGATTAATTAATAGAATCAAAATTCAGATGTCCAATAGCAAAACTGATTTTAAGTTTGGATTATAGGGTTTAAAAAATACCCAAAACAAGTACAAAAACTCTTGAAAATGTAGCAGAAGATAAATAGATGAAACAAATAAATACGTAAGAGTGAAAGATGTAACAGAGTACGATTCCACATAAACCAGCAGATGGGTAAAGTACCCATTGCCGGGGGTTTGGGGGAAGCCATCCCTCAAGTGGGAGCTGCCAGGGAAGAGGAAAAGAGGAAGGCCTAAGAGAAGGTTTATGGGTGTAGTGAGAGAGGACATGCAGGTGACGGGTGTGACAGAACAAGATGACGAGGACAGAAAGATATGGAAGAAGATGATCCACTGTGGCAACCCCTAACAGGAAGAAGAAGATTAAAGTTTCAATTCACACACTGGCTGATTTGCAATTTCCCTTTGTTATCTTTGCTTCTTTCTTACTGAGAGACAAATTGAAAATTAAGAATATCTGTGGACCCAAATCAATGTATGGCTAATAAAATCTACATGTTAACTATTCAGTACTTATTTGTGGTGGTTTAGTTTTTCCATTTATTTATTTAATTTAGGGGGCGTTGCCCCTGCTCGCTTCGCTCACCAACCCATTACCCCCACCCCCCTGCTTGCTTAGCCTGCCAATCCCCCCCCGTCTCTGCCACTTGCGTTGTGAAGATGGGGGCTGAATGACCCCAAGGAGACTCGGTTGCTCGTCTGAAACCCCCTCTTAAACGGTGATACAATGGGAAACAAATACAGTTTGTTTACCTCCTCTTTGCTCGATCAGCTGCTGCTGCCGTGCTGTGTGATCTGCACTTGGCGCGGTGCACTTCTGTCATATCACCGATGTCCATATAGTCGATCTCTTTTCGCCTTTACGTTTTCGTCAATATTGCTTAGAATTTTGATTCCGTGTTTGGAATTATTCACTCACGGGGAGTTATACATTGCATTGTCACGATGTATCGTTTCTTTCTGTCTACACAAACTGTGTCTGACAATGGCATTCACACAAATGAGAAGCGACTGAACCGTCTGCGTGGTTGTAAATGTTTTAGATGTGGGCGGGACTTTTCCAAATCTATTTGCATAAAATCTTGTCTTGCAGGGCTTGAAATTTTTCCTCACGGGATTTCACTTTCACCAAACAACACATCTTTTCATTCTTGTGGATGCGCCTCTTCATTGGGAGGAAACACTACTTATCTCTGATCACAACACGAATTAGACGATCTACAAGTTCTTTTTGCTGTTCCGTTATTTCACTGAGTGATAATTTCCGTTTGTTTGCGCTAATACGATCTTTACTATCATTTTTTAGAGACTTTTGATTTTTCGTTTTTCTATTACCTCTAACCTGCTCTGCCTGTGTATCGCACCAGCGTTTTTGAATTCTTTACGACGTTCTACTTTGTCATCTACTCTTTGTCTTTTATTTCTGGCCCCAGATGTGGTTAAATCTCTTGGCAGAAAGTCTCGTCTCGCAGGACATGAAAGTGGCTCTCTGAGAAAGTCGTGTCTCGTCTCCTTCCAACCTTCCGAGATTTTTTTTTTATAATACAGAGACCAGTTCTTTAAGACGAAGCAACTGTGAAGCTGGAGATTCCTGAATGGAGACACAAAGAAAAGGTTACAGTGCGTTTATAGCGGCGTTCCTCCCCGGCTTGTGTTTCACTCTCTCTTTTATCATTCATTGTTGATGCTGTAGTTAACGTTTGGCTATGTAAATATTGTTAAGTATTTTTATGTGTTATACATCAGTATTATTTAATGTTTGGATTATTTTTCAAAGATCTCATACCTTTTATATATATATATATTTTTTTAAAATACGTCATTGTTAGGGGACGGCCCCCCAGCCTTTATATTCTGGTTGGGACAGCAGGACCCTGCAGTTCATCAGATTGAGTTCTTTGGAGTTTGTGCTCGTTGTATTTCAGCCAGGGTTCCCTAAGGCTGGAGTTCATATTTTGATTTTGTGTATTTTTTGTTCTCTTTTGTGTGAATGTTACTTTGATGCATAGTGTGCTCCGCCTCAGTTATGTACCGTGTGTTTTGTGGGTGGTCTCCTTACCAAATCTCCACTCTATAAATCAGGGGGTCTTCCATCGTTCCTGGTGGCTCATTTTAAACACGTTTTGCTGTGAATGTCTGGATTTTTGACCCCCTTTTCATTGTTCTCTTGTGGTTTGGTTTCCTTGGATTGCCTTGTGTTTTTAGCAACTTCATTTTGCAGTTGTGCTGTTCTGAACTTCACAATATCACAGGGCATCTTTTGTGGAAATGAAGCCTTTTTATTTTTATAAACTAGGGGGCTTTGCCCCCTGCTTGCTTTGCTCGCCAACCCCAAACCCTGGCCTGTGCGATGTGCCAGCCACTTCATGTCTCTGCTGCTCACGCATGTGGATTTCACTTTCACCAAACAACAAATCTTTCAAATCTCGCAGATACGCCTCTTTACTACTTTTCCCTGATGGCAACACGAATTAGACGATCTGCAAGTCTCCAACTTAAAGTTTCAATCCGAAAAAATATATTCAATCTCTTTTCGCTGTTCCGTTATTTCACTGAGTAATAATTTCCGTTTGTTTCCGCTAATGCGATCTTTCCTATCATTTTTTTGAGACGTTTTAGAATTCTTTACAATGTTCTACTTTGTCTTCTACTCTTTGTCTTTTATTTCCAACCCCGCTTGGAGCTGAGACCGCAGGAACTGTGTCTGCCAATAGCAATCACACGAATGAGAAATGATTGGACTGTTGGCGCGGTCGCGGGACCAGAAATTATCTCCGAGAAAGTCCTGCCCCAGGATTTCCTTTTATAATAGAGAGACTTCTGGTGTGCCCTGCGGTGGGCTGGCGCCCTGCCCGGGGTTTGTTTCCTGCCTTGCGCTCCAGCAGACCCCCATGACCCTGTAGTTAGGATATAGCAGGTTGGATAATGAATGGATGGATGGTCTTCTGGTGTTTGTGCATTTATCTAGCTGAGGTTTGGTGGTATATCCCCCTCTAGTGGACATCTTTGGAAGTGCTTTTCAGGACTCCCAGTCATAACAACGGTGAGTACTGTTTTTCCTTGATTTAATGTTTTAAACTTTTACTTCTGTTTGTTGGGTTCTCTCCTTGGATTGTGTTTTTGAGGACTGCCTTTCAGTCCGCTCCTTTTGTGATCTTTTCTTGTATCTTTCCCTTTTGTGAGCACCGATCCTCTTTTGTAAAGACTCTTGTGAGTTTTTAGACGTATAAAGATATCGTTTGAGAGACCTGAGACTCCTTGTGATTTTTGAACTTTAAAAGGCTGTTCTGCATTTTGGACCCTCATCTGGCCTGAAGCTTCCCCGTTACCTGGGGTCAGACCTGCCTGGGTGAGGCCTGGATTGGAGTTTCTGGCTTGTTTTTGCAATTTTGTAGGGTCGGAATCATAAGAAAGAAAATGTGAAGGCTAACATGCTTATTGAGAAAGGCACACACACACACACACACCCCCTAAACACAGCCTGTCACTCCTCGGTGCTCTACATATAGAAGGGACTCACGTAAAATACAGTCGGGCCAAACGTTTTGAGAAGGACCCAAGTGTTGGTTTTCACAAAGTCTGCAGCTTCCGTGTTTTTAGATCTTTCTGTCAGATGTTTCTCTGGTCCACTCAAGTAGAATTACGAGCAGTTCAGAAGTTTCAAAGGCTTTTATTGACAGGGACGTGAAGTTCAATATTTGCAGTATTGGGCCGTCTTTCTTTTTCAAGACCCCTCCCTGCAATTCGCCTTGGCAGGCTGCCTGTCAATCAATTTCTGGGCCAAATCCTGACTGATGGCAGCTGCCCATTCTTGCATAATCAGAAATGGTGGGTTTTTGTTTGCCTGCCCACCTCCTGACCACAACTTCTCAATGGGATTAAAGGTCTGGGGAGTTTCCTGGCCATGGACCCCAAAGTTCGATGTTTTGTTCCCCGAGCCACTTAGTTGTCACCTTTGCCTTATGGCCCGGGGCTCCGTCATGTTGGTCACCAAACTGTTCTTGGATGGTTGGGATGTTTTGGTGCCATTCTGTGTTCTGAGCCCTGCACTGCCTTGACTGACATGAATGGTCTCAGGATGCTTTACTGTTGGCACAGTGACACAGGACTGATGGTGGCGCCGCTCACCTTTTCATTTTCTCCGGATGTCCCAAACAATCGTAGAGGGGATTCATCAGAGACAATGACTTGACCCCAGCAGTCCAAACTCAGAATATCAGTCTGTCCCTGATGGTTTTTTTTGCTGCCCTTCTTGACACCCACCAGGCCATCCTCCACAAGTCTTCTCCTCACTCACACCTGCCTGCTGCCCTGCCATTCCTGAGCCAGTTCTGCACTGGTGGTGACCCCCCGATCCCGAGCCATAAATCAACTTTAGGAGACGCGTCTGACGCTTGCTGGACTTTCTTGGATGCCCTGAAGCCTTCTTCACGACAACTGAAGCTCTCCTTGAAGTTCTTGATGATCCCATAAACGTCTGATTTAGGTGGAATCTTACTATCCTTGATGGTCCTGTTGCGGCAGGGCTGACATGCGGTGGTTTTTTGGGATGAAGTTCATTTTTAGGGCAAGGATGGACTTTGCAGTTGATTGCAGTTCATCTGATCTCTCTTCAGAACATTCTGGAGTCGATGCAAATGGCCATCATAAGAACTGCGGCAGCAAACTTTGTGCAAATTCAGATTTGTGTCATTCTCAAAACCTGTGGCTGTCCCCAGATATCCCCTCCACAGTAAATGCTGACGCACTTGTGACCCTGAGAGTAGCCTAAGTACATGGAGGCTGATGATGCGCCCCAGTTACTGTAATTCTACTTACCAGCTCTTCAGCGTGACTCGGACCCCCACCGACCCACCTGCTGTCCAGCACAGGCCACTTCATGTCCTTTCATCTCGGCCAACAGCCACCACTCCATCCCTGGACCTTCATCTTGTACTTGTGAGTCTTAAACTTCCGGAGGCTCCTAAATTTTACTCCTGATGTCCCAGATAGAATATGAAATCTGCAGCGTCCCACTCGGCGCTCTTGAGTAATCAGATCGGTGCACAGCCTTCAGTCCCCCAACCGGAGACGTTCTCATCTGATCAAGCTGGTCAGAAATGTCCCCACGCAGTACCTGGGAAGGGGCCTGAGTTGCCCTGAAAGGCTGCATATTGTAATCTTTTTAGTTGGCTAATAAAAGGAGTCATTTTACTGGACTTCTCACAAGTCAAGTCAAGTTGGGGAGCCTGCACTGGTACAGCACGTTGGCACACCCACCACACGACAAAACAACTCAGGATCCCGGTTGGCAACCCCCCAGGCAGACACACGGTCCAGTCCTACCCAGCAGAAATGACCCTCCATCTGCTGCAGCCAGGTGTTATGTGGGCGACCCCTTGGCCTGGTCCAGCCACTCGGGTCCCCAAAAATGAGGGTCTTACAAGCTGATCACCCTCTGGGAAACGCGCCACATGGCCGTAGTGCCGTAACTGACGCTCCCTCACAATGCAGGTCATGTGACTCATTCGGGACTCCGTGAGCAACACAAAGTCAAACCGGCGGGACACAACAACTCTCTGAAGAGACACAGGAGTCGAGGATAGCGGCCATGTCTCACAAACAGGGGGCACCAGGACTCTAAAGACTTGGACCTTCGTCCTTTAGCAGATATCGGGAGCGCCACACACCCCTTTATGACCTCATGACCCCCCCCATGCTCTCCCAATCCGTCTACTGACATCATAGGAAGAGTCACCAGAGTCACATGAATGTCACTGCCAAGGTAAGTAAATCTCTCAATGACGAGGTCGTCACTCTCTCCACAGACAGACACCCTGCTGATGGCCGTGCCCAGGAGGTCATTAAAGGCCTGACTCATTGTTTTCATCAGGACCCTCGCAAGTCCAGACACTCAGACTCTCAAGCACCCCGATCAGAGCCTCCATTGAAGATCACAGCATCGTCACCAAAGTCAAGATCCGTGAATCCTTCTTCACCAACAGATGCCCCCCAGCCACTGGACCCCACGACCTTGCCCAGCACCCAGTCCATACAAGCACTGAACAGAGGAGGAGCAGAACACACCGCTGATGAACCCCACAATCAACTGAGAGGTCCTGCCTCCACTCTGCCCAGCACTCCCAGTACCAGTGGACAGGCCGGCCATGATATCCAGCAACCTCGAGAGGATCCCACGAACCCTCAGGACGTCCCACAGGGCAGCTCGATCAACTGAGTCGAATGCTTTATGAAAATCGACAAAGGCTGGAAAGAAACTCCGCCGATATTCATGTCTGTGGTCCATGAGAACCCTCGGTGCCAGGATGTGGTCGATGGTCGACTTCTTAGGTGTAAAACCAGACTGTTCCGGTCACTGGTAGGTGAGCAGGTGATCACAGATCTTATTGAGGACGACCGACCCTAGTGAGGACCTTACCTGGCACCGAGAGCAGCGTTACCCCCGTAGTCATTTTACTTGACTTCTCACCATCTTCTAAAAGTAAAGGATCTTTCAGCGCAGGTGTAGCCGTCTTCTGACAGGGCTTATCAAACCGAGCTTCATATGCAGCGGTGCTCACAGCACTCTTTCTGGATCCACCAGGCCAGCTCAGATAATATTTGTAGCTTTTTCTTTCTAGCTGGCCATTCCTTCCGTGTTAATTTCTTGGCTCTGCCTCCCCACTCGCATGTATGACTGCTGACCCAGTGAGATGTGCAGAACATTCATTTGCCCCTATATGAACCAGCAAGTGCGCATTGTCGTTGATTTTCTTCAGAAAAGTTTCAAAAAATCTCATTTGTTTCAAATGCACAGAGTAATTGTTACCGTCCTGAAGAAGTCCTCCTCTTAGAGGAGCCTCCAAATAGTCTCCATTGTCCTCTCTGCCAAGTTCTGCACAGACGTCAGTGCAGTCAACCAAGGATCCGTCTTTCTTGAAATGTGATGCAGATGTTTCCTGTAACGTTCAGTCTGGAGATGATCGATTTTGATCTTTTAATGGGGAGCTCTGTAGCATCTTTAGGAAGGCCGACATCTCGTACTGAATCCTGAAGTCCATGCTGACTGAACGGCTGTGGGACAAATCCTTTACTGTCACCTGAAGTACTTTCTGTCCCTGAGTGAGTTTCTACAGAATCAAGACTGCCACCTGGAGGAGGCACGAGGACATCATACGTTTATTTTTGGTAGGGTTGACCTCTGCAATGTGATATCCACTGGCTGTTCAAATCGTTCTTTATACAACTCTCAGCAAGAAGACTACCACCTTAGGTTTATATAGCGCCTTTCAAGACACTCAAAGCACTTTACGCAGAGAGGGGGGAGCCACATCAACCACCACCAATGTTCACCATTCACATTTTTGCCAGTTTGCCCACCGCACATTAGCTAACGGGTGGTCAAGGGGTGCAAAAGATAGCCAGTTAAGTTTAGGAGATGTTTAGGGGTGTGGGGCAGATGGTCGGGGCCCATGCCCAGCCGGGACACCCCCCCAACACCAGATCCGGGGGAACGGCCATGGGAGGCCACTTGCCTTCCCCAGAAAACATGGTGGCGTCCCCCCATCAAGGCCACTACTATGGAATATAGGAGCTCGGCCATGTTGGGCTCCGTGGCCTCCAGCAGGGGGAGCTGCACGGCCTAACGAGGCCATCTGGGTAGGAACGTCGCCACACCTGGAGGGGCAGCCAGAAGTGGGTCAACGCGCACCTGCAGCACTTCCGGGTGGGCTATAAGAGGAGCCGACAGCCACAATCGGGAGGAGGAGGAGGAGAGAGAGAGAGTTTTGTGGAGGTGATTTCTTTTTTCTGCACCACTAGTAGTGGCCTCGAGGTGACCCAGGGGGGCTGCCACCGTGTTTTCTGGGGGTAGCAAGTGGCCTCCCATCGCCGTTCCTCCAGATCTGGTGTTAGAGGGGTGTCCCGGTTGGGCGTGGGCCCCAGCCATCTGCCACAGGGGCCAGAATGACCATCCCACGATTGGCAATCCAGGGTGTTTCCTGATGTCCTGGCTAATCTTTACGAAAGATGTCCAGGCATTTCAGAGAATCAGGACCTCGGTTTTATGTCTCACCTGAAGGACGGCGCCATATTTGCAGCAGAGTGTTACAGTCGCTGCACTGGGGCATTGGAATCCATTCAGGCCACAAGGTAAGTGGCCCCAGTGGTCTCCCCAACACCTCTGCCAGCAGCAACTTAAGCTTCTCCTAGATGTTCTCCTATCCAAGTACAGGCCAGGCTGTGGCTCCTGGTGAATTATTACAAGAACCACAAAGTGTGAACTCATAACTCTGCTTTTCAAGTCCTTGCACTGGCTCCCAGTTAATCTTAGGGCTGATTTCAAAATTTCTCTTATTAACATTTAAAGCCTTAAATAGCCGAGGACCTGCTTACGTATCTGAACTTATCATTACTTACAAAACGGAGTGCACATTAAGATCTCAAGATGCCTGTCTACCTACAAGTTCAAGGATTAATAAAATAACAGTGGGAGGTCGAGCTTTTAATTACCGGGGCCTGGAAGCTCTGGAATGATAAGACATGCCCTTCGGTCTCAGACTGGAGACTCGCAACTTTAGTCTGGCATACCCTGACTAGAGCTGCTGCATCTCTGTTTGTTAGTCATTAGTACAGAAATGTATGGAACGCCATATTTATAAACCATTACTAACCCTTCCTGTTTCTCCTCTTGATATCCCGATGTGGCACTGGGAGCCGCTGCTCTAAAGCCAAGCTGTTCTCCTGCCTATGGAAAAATGACCTGAGATACTGGGAGCCTTGGAATCATCAGATGGAAAGATTAAATCAACAGATTGGATGAAACGCACAGACTCCGCTATAAAATACCAAGCTGGAGTGTGAGCAGCCTGATGGCCGAGATCTGCCAGACTGTCGCTGTCTTTGCCTTTGTCTTTAACTTTCTCTTTTAAAATTTCCATCTCCTCTGTTAATAGTCAATTAGTTAATGGACAGACATTGTTGGTTTCCATTTATGTTAATCGTTTCCTACTTTGTTTTCCATGTGTTGTAACTGGTCTGTATCTTTATATGTACTAATTCTGTATTCTGTACTTGAATTTTACCTGAGAATCTGTCACAGCGCTCGGTGCCTGCACTGCGTGAGTGAGGAGTGCTACACTCTCTGGAGAAAGAGAAATCTCCCCTGGGGACAAATAAAGTTTGTCTATCTGTTGTCACAGACGACTGGGGTTCTGACCCGGCAGGGATGCCTAAATGGACCGGAAGGTCATAAGAATAGCTTCCGGGCCACAAGGGGGCAACCGCCCTGGAGCAGGAGAGGACCACGGGAAAGGAGAAAAAGGGTTCTGGACTGTTTGGACCCGTGGCCACCGCCAGGGGGCGACTTAAGCCTCAAGGAACCTGGAGACAGTTACTTCCGCCACACTCGGCAAGATGGCGGAGGAACCTGCCAGGGACGCCTGGAGTGCTTCCGGGGCAAAGGGCAGCACTTCCGCTACACCAGGAAGTGCTGCCGGAAGATCGTCACCAGCCACCTGGAGCACATCCGGGCGGGAATAAAAGGCGCTGCCTCCCAGCAATCTGAGAGCTAGAGTCGGGAGAGGGAGCAGGACGAAGCTCCCAGGAGGAGATTGGCGGCCAAGGACTGAGGAAGAGAAGTCTAATACTGGTGATTATTGCTGAGTGCATTGTGTGTGGTGTTTTGGACTTTATTCTTGTGTAAAATAAACGTGTGACTTTTATAAAGATGTGGTGTCCGGGCAAGTCTGACACTGTCTATCTACTCTATCTAGGTGGACGGCCAGGGCCCCTGCCCATCCGGGACGCCCCTTCAGCATATGGACCAGGGGAGCAAGCATGGGAAACACAACATCTCCCCCTGGACGCTAGATGGCAGCCTCCCTGGGTTGCAGGGCTTCATGGGAGTTGGAGTTTGCTGCAGCCCTGTTGGGTTCCGCAGGCGCCGCCAGGGGGTGCTGTGGGGGGAACCGCTGGGCCCTTCTGGGCATTAGTTTCACCACAGCCAGAAGTGCAGCCGGGACTTGGCAATCAAACATCTGGAGCACTTCTGGGTGCTTAATAAAAGGAGCCAGCGGCCACCACTTGGGAGCCTGAGTCGGGAGGAGAGGTGAGGAAGAGAGTTGTGGTGACTTTGTTGTGCTTGTGTGATGGGTCTGTGTACTGTCTGGGGGACATGGGGACATGGGGACGACGTGCCCCACAGGTGAAGAAGAGTAAGTTTATTAGTTGATTTTACATGTGCCTCTGTGTCAGTCTGTGTCGGGTCGGGCATGGATATAGCGCCTTTCATGTCCATCTATCTATCTATCTATCTATACTGGAGATGTTGTGATGTATTGTATCAGGTCCATGTGGTGCATGTGGAAAATTAAAATAAGCAATTTCACTTCTTTTTCTATTTCTTTTTGTTGTATCCTTGAATTTTGCAGGACCGTGACTAAGATGAAGTTGGACGTCCCATTCAGTCAGTCCATTTGTCACTCGGCTGTCCCAGTATCTTCTCCAGACCCTTCCTAAAGGTGGTCGTGGTTTCTGCTTCAACTCCAAGTCTCGGTTTTTTGTCTTTTGATTGTTTTTTGATTCCCATAATTCTTTGCGTAAAGATCTGGTTTCACTTCCACATGCACTTCCCCTTCATTTCTGCTGGTGTCTGTGATTTGCCATTTTGTTGAAATGGTCCACTTTATCATAAACCCACGCAGGCTGTTATTTAGTAGGTTTATTTTTTTTTTATCTGCGGTGGGCTGGCGCCCTGCCCGGGGTTTGTTTCCTGCCTTGCGCCCTGTGTTGTCTGGGATTGGCTCCAGCAGACCCCGTGACCCTGTAGTTAGGATATGGCGGGTTGGATTTTTTTATAGATGTACTTTTCTAATGTATTTCTTATTATTGTATCCATGCTTTTGCTGGTTTGTAATTTCCAGATCGACGTTGCCTTCCTTCGTGGAGACTGGAGTCCCATTTACAGCCGTCTGGCGCGTCTCCTTTCTGAAGTGACTGCTCAGCTCCACCTAATCAGAGTTTATTGACAACGTCGTCTTTCGTGTTCTTCAGTCCAACAGCGAGCTCTGATCACGTGTGAGGTTTTATTAATCTTCGACATCTTGAGGGCTTGGCGCACATCTGACTCTTCTGTTTTAAAATCCCCAAAGTCCTGAGTTTCTGGTATCCCTGATCTTGTCCCAACTTGCATGTCGCTGTGCTTTTGTTCCTCATTTGACCTTCTGAAGCCAAACCAAAAGTCCCACGGGTGTCATGTTAAATGTCGTGTCACTTGTACTGTCCTTTGTCACCTTGCTAGTCTGTCACCGGACTCCATTTCAGCCAGAGGAGCTCCGATGTGTGAGAGGCAAACCATGAAACCAACGTTAGGGTGACAGAAGAAGAAACGGCCCTGGCGTCCATTAGAGGAAGGTGACCTCAGCGTCATCCGGTGACTTTAATGGCAAAGCCAGTCCTACGTTAGCGACGGTGTAAGGGTGACGAAGTGCAGATATCGCTGCACAACAAAGGTTTTGCTTCTTGAACCCTGTTGGGTGTTTCTTGGAGATTTTTGGGTGCTGATCACGAATATCACATCCAAATGTACCCGTCACGTACCGTTTCAGATTTTTTTCTTCTATTTGTATCCAGACATTTCCGCTCCCATAAGTGACTTCTCAACGACGGCTTGTGCAGCCTGGGCATGTCCAGCCATGGAGTCGGGGCAGGATGGAAGTTGACACCCTGGGCAGGTGTGAACGAGCTTGACGCTGTCTCACGTGCTATTAAGGTGGCTGGCATACGCCGATCCTGCTCATTGGTTAATCTCGATAGTCGGTGTGCACGTATGTCGAGTGTCAGTATCTGTAGCAATAGAACAGGAAGTCAGCTCGATGCTGCCATAGACGTTTTGGTGTCTCGTCATCGTCACGATACATTCTGCTCTATCTGTGTGTGGCGAACATACACTCGCGCCTCAGAGACGACCAGTGACTGCTCTTGTGAAGAAAGCTGATCATCTGAATTTGGGCTGGTGATCCAGACGAGGAATGGGCGCCTGACATGTGCTGCCAGTCTGGGCTCAGAGGCACTCGAAAGACCACGCCATTTGCTGTTCTGATGATCTGGCGAGAACAGAAAGACCATGTGAAGGGCGGACCGTTACTGCTGTTTGACTAATGCAGGGGTCTCGAACTCCAGTCCTGGAGGGCCGCAGTGGCTGCAGGTTTTCATTCTATCCACTGTGGACATTCATCCTGGCCAATACCCCCAGGCCGCCAGAGGGAGCCCTCCCTGTGACATGGAGATGCCCCCTAATTCCAGCAGGGCATCATGGACATTGGAGTTTTCCTGTACAGCTCTGCCGGATAACGTCGGGGCCACCAGGGGAGGCCCAGAGACTTCTATTTTAACTCTAACCCGGAAGTACGTCTTAGTCACAGCGACAGAGGAAATGACGTCCTTCCAGGATGAAAAAGAAGAGTTTTGATCTGACCCGGAAGTGCTAGGAAGTCACATGGACTGAGGGTTCAGAAGCACTTCCGGGTCACGGACTATAAAGGACTCTGGGAAATCCCAGACGGACGAGCTGAGTTGGATGGAAGGGTGGCAACGCGTCTGGGAGAGGAGGATTGTGATTATTGAGTTACTAGCCAACCCGCGGCGTAGCATACGCCGCATGATAATTTAGTGATGGGTGAACGCTTCTTGAAAGACACAGTTGTCCAAATGGGGTGGGTTTGAGGATACGACTGTGAGTGAATGAAAAGATGGAACTCTGGAGAGAGCATCCATGACTGAAAACTGGAGGACCGCTGCCGCACCCCCACCTACGTCGACCGCTCGGGGGCCGCGTGACTATTTAGCAGGAGGGAGTCTCGCTCGTTATCGGAATTAACAAGACAAATCACTCCACCAACTTAGAGCGGCCATGCACCAGCACCCACAGACTCGAGACAGAGCTATCAATCTGTCAATCGTCTTCGTGTCCGGGCCAGGTGAGGTGGCCCGTGTTGAGTCAAATTAAGCCAGAGGCTCCACTCCGTCAATTCCTTTAAGTTTCAGCTTTGCAACCATACTCCCCGATCCACCGGAACCCACAGACTTTGGCTGCCTGGCGGGTCATGGGAATAACGCCGCCGGATCGCCAGTCGGCATCGTTTATGGTCGGAACTACAACGGTATGTGATCGTCTTTGAACCTCCGACTTTCGTTCTTGATTAATGAAAACATTCTTGGCATTTGCTTTCGAATTGTTGGTGGGCGGGGCTCTGTCGTGCGTATCACATGGTCTGTC
>JANRMT010062806.1:127321321-127361067 GCA_026402145.1 Polypterus bichir lapradei | reverse complement strand
GAATTGTTGGTGGGCGGGGCTCTGTCGTGCGTATCACATGGTCTGTCTTGGGTGCCATGGTTGGCCGCTTAGTGAATTGTTGGTGGGCGGGGCTCTGTCGTGCGTGCGTCTTGCTTGCCATGGACTTAGTGAATTAGATTATTGTGTTTATTGGATTTATATTTTGTCCTAATAAATATTATTATTGAACTTTTATCTGGTGTCTGGCGTCTGATCTGAGGGTTCAAGGGGACGACAGCGCCCCCTATCTGTCACACCGCCTTCTTAATTAGTGAGCGGTTTTTGCTGCTAATTAACTTCTTAGTTTTAATTAACTCCACTCAGACCCCTTCGTTTCTTTTATTTCCTGAATTAGCAGCCAAACAATAATGAGACACAAAACGAGCAAACAGCTGACCAGCTAAGCACATTATCTGAACATAAAGAAAGGTGAGGGTCTCGGTAAGGTTGATCTCTCAGGTCAATAATCAGAAACAGAAAATCAACCGTTTGGGAAATGAGAGCAGCAGCAAGCCGTGGAATTCAATAACGGGTTTGATTAATTAACAGCAAGAATCGGCTTCTCATTAAGAAACTGGTTGGACTTTGAAACCCCAGTTTAGCTGCTCATCTGTTGACTTGTTTCACGTCTCATTTCTGTTTGGCTGCCATTTAATGAAGAAAAGAATCAATTCAGGGGACTTAATCCTTAAAAACAGGGCTGGGAAAAGGAGTTAATTAGCAGTGAAAAAAGGAAAAGGGTTCGAATGAAAACCTGCAGCCACTGCGGCCCTCCAGGCCTGGAGTTGGACACCCGTGGACTAAAGTGTCTGGCGAGAAGTCCATTGAGTATCCTAATCTGCCTTCAGCAATGAGACCCATGCCACATGACGACAGTCTGCCAGTTCCGAAAGCACCAGAGGATTGGACCTGAGACGAAGCAGACGAAGAAACTGCCATGCAGGGTACTGCCAGTGACATTGAGCCGTGCTCATCAGGCGATCCACAGTCCGAACTGAACGATTTGCTCAGAGATGTCGGTCTGTCAAAGGCAAAAGCCGAGCTGCGGGGTTCGAGACTGCAGGAATGGCGTTTGCTGTCAGCAGGTACGAACACGTCTGTGTTTCGAGGCCGACATCGTGATATGACCAATTCGACCGTCTCTGTTTCTGTTGTGACATTGAAGGATTGTTCTCGGCCTCGGGTCGTGATCACAACAGTAGAGTGGCGTCTCTTCATTGATTCAGCAACGCTAAGCCTGAAAGCTGTCCCGCTACACAACGCTTCTCCTTCAGTACCTGTTGGCTACGCGGCACACGTGAAAGAAACGTATGAGGATATGGAACTGTGGCTGAGGCCCGTCCAGTACAGCAGGTGCAACTGGAATATCTGTGGAGATCTTCAAGTCGTACGACTGCAGCTCGGCTACACAAAGTACTGTTGTGTCATCTATGAATGGGACGGCCATGCCAAAGAGTCGACAGAACTGGCCACTCCGTACAAAGTTAGTTCCAGGACAGAGAAATGTGGCACATGACTCGCTTGTCAACCCGGCAAAGATATTTCTTGCCTCCTCTTCACATAAAACTGGAACTGCTGAAGAATTTCATGAAAGCACTGAACAAGGAAGGCGAAGGTTTTCGTTATTTAAGACCGATGTTCCCAAGAATAACTGATCCCAAGATCAAAGAGGACATTTTTGTTGGTCCCCAGATCAGACGTGTTACGAGTGACAAGCGGTTTGAAGATCTGTTAGTTGGGCCTGGAAAGCCTTCATAGACGTTGTCGTCAATTTTCTGGGCAATTCCTGAGCCCCAAACTCCATTCAGCTGGTAGACAAACTTCTCAAAGCATACAAGACAATGAAGTGCCACACGTCACTCAAGATTCAAGTCCTCCACTCACACTTGGACTTCTTCCCCACAAATCTCGGTGCTGTCAGTGACAAACACGGTGAGAGGTTTGCTACGATGGAGAGACGATACCAGGGCATCTGGAATCCATCAACGCTTGCTGACTACTGTTGGACACGGCAACGTGAGGCACCAGACATCGAATACAAAAGGAAATCGGGAGCAAAACACTTTGAATTCTGTTGAATTTCATAGCTCATGCGAAACATAAACGGGACTAAATACGTTATTGTCAGTAAACATATAAATGCCCATTTCTCAAAGTTCCTACGTGACTATATTGTGCATACCCAGTAGGTACCTGTCATTTTTCAGAAAGCAAGACTTGTCAAAACAATAGTTGTGCGGTGTATTCAAACGAAGTTGTGCGTCCTTCACAGCTCAGTCGAGTGCCCGTTGTCACTTCAAAAATGAATCCATATGTCCCCTGAAAATTTCAGATGTAAAAATGCATCAAACGTAACATTGGTATTTGTAGTGTCTGCCAGGCCGCCATCTCCCTCTGTGCTGGCACTAACTGCGTCCATTCTCAGAGCCACTTAGGGACTGGCACTTCAAACCCAAGCCTTTACTGATCAGCCGGACAGAAAGCCCAGCTTGCCCACATGGAGTGGCCATCGCACAAGGCTTCCCTTTTCATCCCTAAACGTCCACGGTGGGCTTTGCTGACTGAGGGTGACTCATCTGGGTCACGGCATCAAATGTGGGGGTGAAATCAAACCCCGTGTTGTCATTTGTTGGGGGCGGCTGAAGCTTATCCTGGCAGGGGCTCACCATTGACAGGATGCCAGTTGAGGTGCCACTCGTGTCTATGGGGATGTGGGAGTCATACGGACACAGGATGAACATGCACATATCACACAGGGGGCAGCAGTTTGAACTCTGGACATTGGGGGCAGCAGTGCTAACATCTGTGCCACCGGGTCATGACGTGAGTCGCCTGTGGACTGTGTCCCTCCCGTTGGTAGTCTTCTGATTTGAATGGTCGCTGTTCTTACTAAAGTGCCAACTTGTACTTCAGATTTCCTTTGTACTCCTGCTTGATCTGATGAGCTCGAGAAAGTCCCATTCGATTTGCCTGGCATTGCACTGAGATTGTTTGTTTGTTTGTTAGCTGCTCTTTATCTCCGTGCCCCAGTGCCAGTCTGTGGCCGCCTGTGCTTTACGACGTCGTCGTCTTTATGGCTCTGGGCAGGGCGGTGTCGCTCCACTCGGCCGTCTCCTGCACTTCCATGTTCATAAAGGCCGCCTACAGAGCTCCGCACGACACACAACTTCCTCCTTTTTTCTTTGTTTCTTTTTCATGTTTTCCTTCCAAAGCCAGGAGGCTGCCGCCCAGTCACTGCCTGCCATTGCTGGATGCCCTCATCTCTCGCCAAGGTAGGAAAGGTGCCCGTCACCTCCTTTGCTTTCCTCGCTCTTGCTCTTACTCGTTCGTGCTGATATTCACTGTGATGCTGAGCTGAGTTACTCTTCATTTGGCGGAGGCTGGCATGGCACAGTGGTGCCTCAGAGCTCCAGTGACTCGTCAAGGCACTGCCTGGGTGGCACTTTGCATGTTCTCCTGGTGTTTTCATTGGGTGTTCCTTGCACAGTCCAAGCACAAGCCACTTCATTGGTCAATCTAAGTTGGCACCTTGTGGGCGCTTCCTGTGGACCCCATTCAGAGAGGCTGACTTGTGTACAAGGCGTCCCCCTGACACTCACCTGAGCTGAGGTGGTTCTCTTTGTAAGGTGACCAGCTTAATCTTAATTCATCTTGGCAGTCCAGTGGGCAGGATGAACTGCCCGGGCAGAGAGATCCCAATTACATTTGGCACCTGGCTGGGTCATTCAAATGACCCATGAAGGGGGTCTCTTGTCACTCCAATTAAGCCCAGCTACACTGGTACCCATGGGTTGCATGGATAGCAGAAACTGGACACCAGTATGACTTTGGCTTTTTCTGGTTTCTTGAGTCGATACTTGACTTGCTCATGAGGTCCAGTGCCCAACATGAGAGGAAGCGGCTGGATGTGAGCGCCAGTTCATCACACAGTCTGAGAAGGTGGCCTCAGATGCCAGCTTTGAGGCTTGGTCTGCCCCACTGCGGCTGGATTAACAGGTCTCGGCTGAAACGCCTACCCACCCCAGTGCCAACTCTTTATAAGAGGAGGAGGGCACCAGCAGTGACCCTCCAGCAGAGCTTTGGCTTGAAGTGCCAAGTCTCAGCTTGGGCAGAACTATTGTCCCCGCCATGCTGCGTCTTGCCATAGCACTGCCTCACTTGCAGAAATGTCAGCACATGATGGCCGTGTTGCAATCGACCACGGGACCCGAGAAAACCAGAAGTGGCCTTATGCAACACTTGGCGCCTGAGTGCACAGAACACCATGCAGGGCCTTTGAGTCATCGTGGCATCCTGGAGTCAAACACCAAGCCAGTCTGGTCCTCGTGTGTGCTTAAGTAGGCCCTGCGATGGACTGACATGAACGGCAACCTGGTCCAGAGAGGCACGAGGTGGGATCGGGAACAGCCAAGATAAGCCCCATGGCCCGAGCGTGGGTTCAATAACGATTGGCTAGACACGGGACTGGCAGAGTGGTGGGCTTTGAACACATCCCATGCCCACTGGTGACGGTCTGGTGCCCCATTGCGATGGTCCGGGTTGGCCGCCTCACTCCTTGAACCCGAGACCATCGATTAGTCAAAACCGAGGATGAGCCGAACAATGAGGACACATAACAAGCAAGAGTGAAGAGTGACGACGTGCTTAGTGCTTTTATTTAGGCAAAACAAAGTGCGGTGCTGCCCCCCCTTATAATCAATCAATCAATCAATCAACCAGCAGCTTTAGTGGAGGGTCATAAAATCCGCTGGCATCCTTTTAAAAGGCAATGCCACCCTGAGCCAACGTGTAGTGACGTCCCCTCCGCTTACTCTTTAGGGGTCTCCGCAGTCAGAGAAGAAGTCCACCTTTACACGGGCTCGGGACCCCACCACCGTCCCTGGCTTTCACCCGGGTGGCACACTGAGCCCGACTCGGCCTTCTCAAAGCCTTCACCGGGCGTCCTCGTGATTCCTAGGAGCCTCCATGATCGTGCCCGACTCCTTCACAAATGCTCAGTGGAGCCCCTCGAGGTCACTTACCCCGACCGCCTGCTTCCTCTCCCATCAGTGCCGCTACTTTCATGTCACTTTAACCCCCAGTGTCTTTCTGTTTCTGTCATTCTTCCATACTGTTCCCCCTCAACCCTGCCAAGGCTCCTTTTATGGGTGATTCGGGTGCGGGTGCTGCCATTTTGGACCCTGGAGTGCCAACAGGGAACTTGCCAGGACTGTGCAATGTCTGCATGTGAATGCGTGGCCAGCCAGTCACCACTCCAGAGCACCACTTGTGCAAGCGCACCTTCACCCGATTTTATTTCTTAAATATCTGCACGTCGCTACGGACCGGCAGCGGACCTCATCACGTCACCCATTTAGTGCTGGTGGGAGAGGCGCTGGGGCTCACCTGGTGAAAAGGTAAGTGGGTGAGTGGATGAACCCTTGAGAGGGCCAATTGAAAGTCTTCATCCCCTTTTCAGTTTATTGTTACATAGCATGGAGTCCCTGAGGACTTGATTTGGCTTGTTTGACACAAAGAGAAGAGATCTGTGCATCAGCCAGCAGTCTAAATGGACGGCAAGTACAGAAACACAAAATGTGCGAATCGGGGGGCAAAAAAGAGAAATGGCAAACATCCAAGGGGGGCACAGACTCTTCATAGGCCCTGTCAATAACAAGTGGGCACTCGCAGAGGACGGGACCAACTCGGGGTCCCACACAGAGAGCCAGGAGGGTCATACGAATGAAGAAGTCTGTCACTTGTGTTGTCTGGCTTCAGTTCTTTGAACACTTGTGAAAGGCGCTATATCACTCTTTATTAGCAGAGAGTGAGTTCTGTCATTGGATGTGACTGTCACAAAACACAACTGAATTGTAGTTGTCGGCTGACTGGGGGTCTGTCACATCTTCCTAGGAGGAGTTAGATGGACTTGGCACATTCATTGCTGGGTTGGACCTTCTGCTTAACACACACACAGACACAAGTCGTGCACGGCCAGTCACTCCACAGCACACCACGTAGGCACTCGCTGTCTTCGGCGTGACCAACCCGCCGGTGTCCTCGTATAATGACCCTCACCTAAATGCTATGCCCTAAACCGGGGTGTCCAGCTCTGGTCCTGGAGGGCTGCTGGTTTTCCTGCCTGGCACCAAGTTCTGCTGTCCATTGACTTCTATTTCCTTCATTTTAACTCTTTCAGGACGGATGTCGACATTTGTGAGCAGGAGGGGGTTAAGAGTAGTCGGCGACTGGAAACGGTGACCAAACTCGCCATTACGTTTTAGTTTGACTGCCTTTGCTAGAAGGAAAGTTAGCTTCGCTGCTTTGCCGGAGATCCTCTGTGCTTGCGGGAGTAGCGAAGACAAAAATGGCATTGACATCATGCGAGAGATCAAATCGAATGCACAGAACAAAATACGAAAATATGAAAAAATATGAAAGCGAGGTGCCGGCATCAGCTGATCAATCTCCATCTAATCGTGGTGACATAATGACATAAGGTACAAACCAGAGTGCACTGTCACTGCGACTGCTGCTGCCATCC
Source organism: Polypterus bichir lapradei (assembly GCA_026402145.1). NCBI lineage: Eukaryota > Metazoa > Chordata > Cladistia > Polypteriformes > Polypteridae > Polypterus > Polypterus bichir. Next base: position 127,354,544 of record JANRMT010062806.1, on the reverse strand, counting down.
TCGCCCCCATCATGCCACCCGTGAGCGGCTCGTGCCACCTACAACACCCAGCAACTGAAATTTTAGGTTGATTTGTGTGTGAGACCCTCGTGTTGGGGGCTTTTGAGAAAACTGCGTTTGTAAAAAATATTCATCCCTCAAAGAGTTGACTGCCGTGTTTTTAAAGATGGCAGACATGTGAAGCGAGCCAGCAGAAGACCAGCTCACCTCTAACCAGTTTCTTAATGACAAGACGATTCGTGCTGTTCATTTAACCCGTTATGTACCTCCATGGCTTGCTGGTGCCCTCATTCTGCCATAGCAGACATTTCCAAAACTGGTGGTAATTTTCTTATTACTAAGAGAGCCATCACAATGTTTTATTACGTGACCCGAGCAGATCAGCATTACTCAGACTTTCACCTTTCTCTATTTTCAGATTTCGTATGATGGACGCAGGTTAGCTGGTCATGTGTTGGCTCACATTATTGTTTGGCTGATAATTAAGGAAAAAAGAAACAAGTAAGGGGTCTGCATCTTAAATAGCAAGTCAATTAAGGCAAACGATGTTAATTAGCAGCAGATACTGGCCACTAATTAAGAAAATGGTTACAATGAAATCCTGCAGACCTCCAGGAGCAGAGACGGACCCCCCCCCCCCAACCTAAACACAGTGAAGGCTGCCACACACTTTGATTATGTGCCACTTGCCAACCAACAATGTCTTCCTTCTACCACACCGTTCTTCTATCGGAGTGCCCGTATCAGCCCAAGCCAATGGTGTTATTAGCACTCCTAAAAATGGCCACCAGAGGGGGGAAATCCTGTCAAAAACCCTGGCGAGATACAAAAAAGGGCCACATGGAATTGTGATATAATAAAAGATTTCTAAGTACAAAAATGCTCTCTATGTACATGAAGGTCCGTAGAGCACACAAGACAAAAAGGAGCTGCCATCCTGGGCAAACCAAAGCAAACAAATCCCAAAACAGACCACCCTAAGGCGACGTCAAAAACCAAAGCAAAACGTTCAGAAATCACACAAGCACAGCAGAACACAAGAAGACTCGCCAACACCCCGGCGCATTCGAAATGACCAGCAGTGACTCTGGGAGACCCTCCAGGTCTAGCAGGAGGGGGGCAGTTTCTGACAGTGATTGGCAGGTGGCTTTAAAGATGCTGTCTGAGTGTTGCTGTTGTTGTTGTGTCTCCGGATTCAAGTGTTCTTCTTAGGCTGGAGTGCACTCATTGCCTTTGTCGTCTGTTCCTTTTGTCCGTCATGTGGTGTGACGCTGCCATCCTCAGCTCACTGTTAGGGTCTTTGTTTTGTCCTCTGCAGCTTCGCAGGGAAAAGCCTTTCTCTGTCCGGGACAAGGGGTCAGGCTCTGAAGGTCCCTTCTCGAAGTAATGGCTGCTTGCTCAGGCTGGACTCGGTCACTGCAACAGAGGGGGGGCTTACAGTAGTTTAGGGGCTCCAGAACCAAGGAGCGATGGAGAGGAGCTTCCAGGCCAAAGAGGGAGTTGGTGACTGAGAAGCCACCCCAAAAAGAGTGGCATGTCAGCTTTCTGGTCCCTAAAAGAGATGGAAGAAGTAAAGACACCGAACCTTTGAAGGAGGATGTAACCTCTGGTGATTGGATATAGATAGATACATAGAGTGAAAGGCACTATATAATAGATAGAGGGAAAGGCACTATATGATAGGCACTATATAATAGATAGATAGAGGGAAAGGCACTATATAATAGATAGAGGGAAAGGCACTATATGACAGGTAGATAGAGTGAAAGGCACTATATTATACAGTAAGTAGGTAGCTAGATTGATATTTGAGGTGAGGTACATTTAATAATAATAATAATAAATAGATACGTACGAAAGGAATTACATGGGACTGTGGTTAATAATCGAGTCTCGACACACCGAGTTTTCCTCCCACATACTTGAGAATTGGCTGCAAAATGCGAAAACAAGGTGGGGAAGAAGAGTCTTTAGAGACAAGAGTCCAAAAACAGAACTGCACAGGCCAGTAAACATGGCCGATATACAGTTGGACGGCAGTAAGAGGGGGGTCTTGGGACCAGAAATGTGGTTATTGGGCTGCGACTTCTTGGGAGGTGGGACTGGAAGTGACGTCTTCATGGGTGCCAGGCAGAATTTCCCACTCTGACATCCCGTGCCCTGATTGGAGCCCTTTAGCTGCCTCCCACGTGCACGTGATGACAGACAGATAACACAGAGGTGGTATTTGGCAGGTGGGCAGCAGTGCTTGGTCTTCAGCAGACACAGCTCTTCAAGTTCTGCCCAAAGACTTCCATTTCTTTCTCATCAGAGCAGAGAATCTTTTTCCTCGTGTGCTCTCAGAGTCCATTGAATGCCTTTTACTCAACAGTGTCGATCATCCAGCTCCTCCACCATAAACACCTAATTGACGGAGCACCGCTGACGGTGGTCCTTGTGACAGGTTCTCCTACATCAGCAGAAGACTTCTGACGCTCTGTACGACTGACTAATGGGTTTTCGGCCACATTCCTTGACCAAGGCCCATCTTGCCCGTTATCACCCAGTCCTGGTGGCTTCACATGTCCTCCATTTCACAATTCTTGTGGCCGCTGTGTTCCTGGAAACACTTGGAGCTTTCTAAGAGGTTTGATCCTCTTGTCCTGATCTGTGCCATCACCACAGTGTCAGAGAGAGTTCCTTGGACTTCATGGTTTGGTGTTTGTCCTGACATGCAGTGTGACTTGTGGGACCTTCTGTACTCGGGTCCATGTGTGCCTGTCTCATTGATGTCCAGTCAGTTCACAACAGTCAAGTTCTAGAAAGATCTCAAGGAGAGTTTAAGGAAACAGGAGGCACCTGAGTGCCACAGCAAAAAGCCTGACTGCGTCTACTGTAGGAAGGAGAGATTTCAGCATTTGATACGTTTGCAGACCCTTCTGGTGACACTTTGTCATGATGGGTTATTGAGTGTGGACTGAGGGCAGAAATGGCACATTTATCCATTTCAAATGAGATCTACGAAGTGACAGATATGTCTCAATATGTCCGTCTTGGTTCCTGCCTTACACCTGATACTGTTGGGGTGGGCTCCACCGGCCCTGACCCCAATGTTGGGTTACGCGGGCTCACATAGCAAAAGTGGCACGAGGACCTGTGCTTGAGTCATTTGATGAAGGAATACAAGAGAAGTGAGTGAGTCAGGTGGAGCAATGCAGCTTTCTGGAAGGGAAGCAGCTCTCCGGCATGGCTGCTTGTGCTTCTCTTTTCTATTCTATTCAGATTACACTTTATTATTAGGTCAGCCATGACCTCAGATTGTCATTTCGCAGGGCACACAAGCCACATCCTTTTTCATTTTTGTCTTCTGCTCTTCACAAATGAAACCAAAATGTCATAAATTAGGAGGAGCTTCTCCATCCAACCAAATCAGTTCTTGTGAATGTCGATGAAGCATGGTGAGTTAAAAAATAATTGAATATGTTGGGTTTTTCCGCATTTAGAAGAAACACGTAGAGAGGGAAATAAATGAATAAACCGAATACACGTCTCAGTGACACTTTGTTGCCATTTTCTCTATTAGGACTGCATGGACTTGAAGTTCACCCCATAAACTTTCCACCACAATATGGGGACCAACCCAGAGGGCGTGGCAATTAGAGAACCACACCGAGGGGGTCACAGTGGACCAATCAGGTGGTCAGGCTTATCTAGGGATGCAGGAGGAAGTCCATAAGGACACTGGGAGAACATTCAAATTCCAAATGTCAGGCAGATGAAGCCCGGTGACACGTTACGTGACTTCTGGTCAGAAGGGATGTCACACTTGAAGAGTGCAGTCACTGCTCTTGTTGCCTGAGGACGTTATGTGATCAATTCTGAGTCATTGAGGTGCAGTATGTTAATGTTACTTTTGTTTCTTTGCCTGCGTTATGTTCCATGTGTATTGTGGAGGGGTCACCACCGGGAACTGCCGTCCACCCTATACATCTAGAGGGTCTCCCACAGGCCCTGATGGTTCAGTTGGAATGTGCTGGGGAGTCGGAGAGTTTCATTGTGTTTTACTGTGTTTGTGCTCTTTGATATTACTGGATAGTTTTGATCATTTTTCGACTTTGCCATCGGATTGCGTCATGGGACTTGTTTGCCTTGCATTTCCCTCGCTGGCATATCCTTTTTGCGTTGTGTGTTCTTGAGTGCCTCATGTATTTACGTGATAACAAATGTTTATTTAATGAATGTTCTATGTGGCGGGGTGGCATAGTGGCACAGTGGGTAGCGCTGCGGCCTCGCAGTTAGGAGACCCTGCGTGGAGTTTGCATGTTCTCCCCGTGTCTGCGTGTGTTTCCTCCCACAGTCCAAAGACATGCAGGTCAGGTGCATTGGTGTTTCTAAATTGTCCCTAGTGTGTGCTTGGTGTGTGGGTGTGTGTGTGCCCTGCAGTGGGCTGGCGCCCTGCCTGGGGTTTGTTTCCTGCCTTGCGCCCTGTGTTGGCTGGGATTGGCTCCAGCAGACTCCCCTGACCCTTTAGTTAGGATATAGCGGGTTGGATAATGGATGGATGGACGGATGTTCTATGTGGCCCTTTTTGTATCCAGCCAGGGTTTCTTGACAGGATTTCCCCCTCTAGTGGGTATTTTTGGAACTGCTTTTGGGACTTATGTGCTTTGGGACTTCTAGTTTATTGCCATTTACTGTCAAAGTGATCAGACTGAGGAGGACTCATCCGATACGTGGAAGGGGGCCGGAGAAGTGGGACATTGTTGGTTGGCTAAAAACACTTTGATTTACTCTAGCAAAGAGCTCATCGTTCCGCGTCACTTTCAATGATTCTGCCCTAAGGTGTGATGAGGGCCTGGAGATTAACACATTTATCATCCAGAAGCAAACTGAAACTGAAAAAATCACCCGATTCCACCCAAGCCTAATAGTAAACCAGAAATCAACGTCAGAGAGAGAATTAGAAATGAGAAAGTCGAGACAGAACACGTGTTTCTCTTGTTAGGTGTTTTAATCCAAATCACGAATACCGAAAGATTCTTTGCAGTGGATTTAAAGGGTCGTGCTGATGATGCAAGGCATGGCGTCGTGTTACACAACTTCCGGCGCAACCAGGAGCCACGTGCCGGTGACGGGAATAATAAGGTTACAGTGTCTGCTGAAATAATGTCGTGGTACTGTAAAGTAATCGTTACTTTCAGGAAACGTGTAACTGTGAAGAAAGCACACTGAACGTCCAGAGTGTTCACGTAAAATGAACCCCAGCCAGGGGAGGAACTCTGACAGAAATACAACAACGACAGACAGACAGACGGACTGACATGGCAATCACACTTGGGGCTTTGCTGGTTTTTTTAATTCAATTTTTTTGTTTTTGCGTTTATGCGTCACGTGACTGTGAAATACATGGAACCTCGACTGGCACATCATGTGATCCATCTTTGCCAATGGTGCCTCAGGGTTTTGCGCTTCCCTGATTGGTGGAATCTTTTGTGTGGCTGCAGGTCAACCCAGGGGTCAAGCCAATTAGCTAGGGTTAAATACGGGAACGTGTGGCATCCACCGGTGGGCACAAATAAACTTTGTTCATTAGTTCGTGTTGAGTTCGGCGGGCAGACCGGCCAGTTAGGTGCTGATGGCTTCTTGGCCTTCCTTCACAGTTTCCCCTTTTTGTATTCATCCGTCTTTCTGGCTTCGCACTTCTTCCTCCTTCCTTTAGACTTTATTTTTTTTTTTCTGGCACAGCGTTCTCGAGCTCCTGATGATCTTCAAACTCACAGTAACGCTGTGGGACGTTGTTCTCGATCACTTTTCACTTTCTAACAAACCAGACCCTGGCATTTGTGCGTCATTCACTCGAGTCCATTTCACCAATGGCAGATCATCCAGAATGTCTGCTCGACACCCAGACTCTAACGTAACTTTTATTATCAGCGCCCAGACAACAATGATGGACCCTGACAGCCTGAATAACTCGGGCTCGGAGGACGAGGACTGCTGGAACCAGCTGGAGAATTACCGTCTGCTGCTGTGCAAGACCATCGAGCCGTCCCGCATCACGCCGTACCTGCGGCAGTGCAGAGTCCTCAGCACCGAAGACGAGGAGCAGATCTTCAACGACCCGAACCTCATCATCCGCCGGCGGAAAGTGGGTAAGTGACAGAAAGGGGTCAGGCGGGCTTTCTTGTGATTTGTAAGTTGCTAAGTTTGAACAAGAACACATATTCATATTGCAATGTGATGTTGGACGATTTGGAGATCTGCCCAGCTTTATGTGTCCAGACCTGAGAGCAGCAGACGTAGGCCCGTCATTAGCGGGATTTGAACCCACAAACTCGGGGCTCGAGGACCAACTCCTTAGCCACAACGCCTCACTGGTCACAGAAATGAGCCTTCACAGTTGTTATGGCGCAGCCTTGTGTTAAAATCAGTTCAACTCACTTTTCTCACAGCAGGCAACGCTCAATACTCTGGAATGACAGGATAAAGACAGGATTTGGGGAATTTTTATGAATTGACTATTTGACGCGAGTATTCAGACCACTGACTCAGCACTGAGGCGAAGCCCATTCCAGCCTGGAGTCTCCTCAAGTTGGACTCGACAAGCTTTACACACCTGGATTTGGCCATTTTTGCACCGTTCTTCTCTGCAGATCCTCTCCAGCTCTGTCAGGTTGGGTGGAGGCCATCAGTGGGCAGCTGTTGTCAGGCCAGTCCAGAGATGTTCAAGTCTGGGCGCTGGCTGGGCCACTCAAGGACATTCTCAGAGTTGTCCCCAAGTCACTCCTTTGTTGTCTTTGCCCAGTCTGAGGTCCAGAGAATTCTGAGCAGGTTTCATTAAGGAGATTTCTGGATTTTGCTCCATTCTGCTTTCCCTCAACCTGGATGCTGCCACCACCATGGGATTCCACAGGTGGTGAGCGGGGCCTGGTTTCCTCCAAATGTGACATTAGTGTTGGGTTCATCAGACCAGACAATTTTGTTTCTCACAGTCCGAGAGTCCTTCAGGTGCCTCTGCCAAGTGGGATTCCATGTATCACCAGTCCACTCGTCCATAAAGCAGAGACTGATGATGGAGTCCTTCTCCCATTTTTACACTGGTCCTCTGGAGCTTAGCCAGAGTGACCATCACCTCTCCTACTAAGGCCCTTCTCCCTTCTCTCGCTCAGTCTGGCCAGTGTTGTGGTGTGAAATTTTGTATACGAGTTGATAAATGTTGTGTATGTCTTTGCTTTGTCTAAGTTACAAATAACGAAATATTAGTGTGTTAGGACCAGCAGTGGTTTGATATGTGGTTAGCCGTCAACACCGCGTCCCACCTTTTAGGACTGAGTCTTTGGGTCGGGGGGGCAAGTGATTCTCTGCAGGACCCTCTCAATCGACCCCCACAACAAGATTGGCATTTGGGGGTGGCCGCCCCAGGCCACGTGCCTAAGGGGGCCCGTGATCGAGGTCTGTATGTCCCGTTTGAGGGGATTTGTCAAGTTCTAGTCTCCAGTATATATATCTATATATTTGAGATGCTTCTAAGAGGAAACCTTTTAAAAATCCCCCTTCACGGTCAAATTCCATCCATGTCCGTCTTTGAAGACCTTCCATAGCGCACCGTCATCGGCCAAAATGGTCGCCAGTATAATAGTAAGTAAAGCCCATTAGTCACTGGGTTGGCTCCTCTTTTGACTTGGGGACAACTGACGGCTTGTCGCTTAGGACTCCTTCGTGTGCGGAGAGCCCGCCATCGTTTCTTAGTCGAGTCTTTGCTTCAGTTTGCTACAGCAGGCCGAGTTGAAGTGTTTGGTCGAGGAACGCACGCAACGTTTGATTACTGGTTTAGCCGTATCGCTGTCGACGCCACGAGTCAAGGAGATCGTGGAGCAACTTCTTTAATAGATAATATCGTTATATTTGGATAAAGTCCACGTGTTATCTGGCAAAAACGTAGCTGAATACTGTAATGAGAAAATCCGGTGTACGTTAACATTATTTTTATTAAATTTGCATGCAAGTTTATACAGTCCCCACATACCGGTGACAGCGTTTGACGTAACCGGCCCTAGGCCCCCCCACCGCACACCCCTAAGGCTGCCTCTGCCCCACAGGATAGCCAAACTACCCAGCTGGCAAGCATCAGCCCACCAAATGGTTTTGTGTGCCCCCTTTGGTCTGACGTCTGGCTGTTTGGGATTGGTTTGAGTCAGAGGCCATTCTGTAGCACGACGCCATACTGGTGTAAGGATTTGGACAAAGAAGGTAGAAATTCAGTCGCTTCAACTCTCCCTCTCCCTCTCTCTGTCTCACGCCATCACCATGGAAGAGCAGCTCACACACCATGAAGTGAAAAGAAGACCCCACTGACTCGGCAGCCATATTGAGACGGGCATGTGGCCTGTCCTGAAGAAAGCTGGCTAGACGTGATGTCTTAACTTAAGGCATTTCACGTAACTAACTGCACATCAGCATTTATCAGGTGGTATGGCTGCCAGTATTCACAGGTACTTTGCTTATTGTTATTATTTTATGAATATTATCAATAATACATTATTTACTTTTTACTGTAACTGGCACTGTATGCCCCCAGCCTCCTCCTCCTCCTCCTCAACTCCTGCTTGTCTTTTACTCGGTGTAATTAGCTGAGGTTAGAGATGAAGAAGGGAAGGTGGGGAGACGTTAGAAAGTACAATACCGGATAGACAATGGCCAGTCTATGAGATCTGAACCATTCCGACAAAGGCGACACATTAACTCTTTGAGGGCTCAATATATCTTCTAAAATAAACAGTTTTCTAAAAAGCACGCAAAGCAAAGAGTTTCACACAGAAATCAACATAAAACATCAGTCACTGCGGGCCGTGGCCGCCATTTCACTGGGAATGCGCGACAGGCCGGCTACCAGGCCGGCTTCATGTGGCGATTGCATTTGCAGTGAATCAAAATCTGGTTTGTCTGTCCAGCAGGGGGCTCCCTGGTTGGAATAAGTTCCTTCGTACTTGTGGTGTGTTAAATAACCCGAAACGATCTAGAAATAATATAAAAAGTCACTGCGCACTGGAAAGATTCTGAAGGACTGGAAAATGGCAAATATCATCCCATTATATAAAAAGGGTGAGCGGGCAGATCAGAGCAACTACAGGCCAGTAAACTTAACGGGCATCACAGGAAACTTAATAGAAGGAATTATTAAGGAGAAGATGGAGCAACACCTGGCAAGGACAGGACAGTCAGCGTGGGGTCAGAAGAGGGAGGTCGTGTTTTACTAACAGGCTGGAATTCTATGAGGAAACAAAAGGATACGACCAGAGAGGAGCAGATGAGATTATTGATGAGGACTTTCAGAAAGCATTTGATGAGGTGCCACATGAGAGGGTGGGCATCAAATTAAAAGAAGTGGCAGTTCAAGGTCATGTTTTTAGATGGGTACAGAATTAGCTCAGACAGAGAGGGTGATGGTGAGAGGAACCTCCTCAGAACTGGCCAATGTTAAGAGTGGTGACCAGCAGGGGGCAGTGCTGGGGCCGCTGATATTTTTAATATCCATAAATGATTTAGATATGAATATAAGGAACAAGCTGGTGAAGTTTGCAGATGATACCAAGACAGGTGGATTAGCAGATCATTTGGAATCCGTTATATCATCACAGAAGGGCTTGGACAGCAGACAAGCTTGGGCAGATTTGTGGACGATGAAGTTTAATGTCAGTAAATGTAAAGTATTACACATAGGAAGTCAAAATGTGAGGTCTGAATACACAATGGGCGGTCGGAAAATCGAGACTACACCTTATGAGAAGGATTTAGGAGTCATAGTGGACTCTAAGCTATCGACTTCTCGACAGTGTGCAGAAGCCATTAACAGAATGTCAGGTTATATAGCGCCTTGACGTGTGCAGTACAAATCACAGGAGGTTCTGCTCAAGCTTTATAACGCACTGGTGAGGCCTCATCTGGAGTCCTGGGTGCAGTTTGGGTCTCCAGGCTACAAAAAGGACATAACAGCACAAGGAAAGGTCCAGAGAAGAGCGACTAGGCTGATAATGGGGTTACAGGGGTTGAATTATGAGAAAAGATTAAAAGAGCTGAGCATTTACAGTTTAAGCAAAAGAGGATTAAGAGGTGACATGATTGAAGTGTTTAAAATTATGAAGGGAATTAGTACAGTGGATCGAGACGGTGACTTTAAAATGAGGTCATCAAGAACACGGGGACACAGCTGGAAACTTGTGAAGGGGAAATGTCACACAAACATTAGGAGGTTTTTCTTTACATAAAGAACGATAGACACTTGGAATAAGCGACCAAGTCGTGTGATGGACAGTAAGACGTTAGGGACTTTCAAAGCTCGACTTGATGTTATTTTAGAAGAAATAAGTGGAGCGGACTGGCAAGCTTTGTTGGGCTGAATGGCCTGTTCTCGTCTCAAGTGTTCTAATGTTCTAAAAAGGCGATGCCCCTCCCTTAGTGATACGTCGGTAAGAAATCACATAGGAGAAATAACTTAGCTTTGTTTAATGACGGCTTACGCTGCATAACAGACAAAGGAAGCCAATGGCAAGACTTTGTGTAAAGTCTGCCATTTTCGCCGCTGCGTTGGAAGGATTTTCAGGATCGGGTGACGTTATCTCCCATCCGTCTGTCAGCTTCAAAGGTGTGCCGGGCAATGTGCCAAGGCTTTATACCCTTTCTTCACGTGCAGGCCCCACTTAGGTGAATCATGCCATTCCAAAATAAGGCCAAAGAGGAGACAACGTCATGCTGACTCTGACACACAGAAATAGTGTAAAGCCCACTTCACAGTTTGTCCCTTTCTTGTCTTCTAATGCTTGCCTAGCAGTTCTAAATGATGAGCCGCTGTGTGCTAAATCTGGCCTTGTGTTAGCTGTACATGTGAGAAGAAGCAGATTTATCATTATCATTTATTATTATTTTTGTACAGGACACAGTGACATTTTAAACATATAAACTTAGAGTTTGTACCTCTTGTCATTGTAAGTGGCAGTCCCCCACCGTCCTGAGGTGAACGTCCGCTACACAAACACCACGATCAGCTGATGCTGGTACCTCACATCCAGTTTTGATCACTTCTATCCGACAAGTCAGAGTCCAATTCAGTGATGACATACAAAATGGCGTCCATGAAGTATTTCGCTTTACACATTCCCTTCGATCTCTCGTCAGATGTCGATGCCGTTTTTGCCGCTGTTTGCTCCTTTTTCTACTCACACAAGTGTAGGGAATCTCGGACAAACCAATGAAGCTACCTTTCCTTCAAATCCAACTAAAACATAACAGCGGGTTTTGTCGAGTTGCTTACCACCGACAACCCCTCCTTTTGACAAAAGTCGACATCCGCCCTGAAAGAGTTAATAATACAAAAGGAGAAAGAATAGAGAACTCTACTGGGACAAAACAGCCAGTCGGCCAGCTCCAGGAGGAGTTGTGGTCATTTAGTGATGATGGGGGCCGCTGTGTCCTTGCGACCCTTCAGTGATGAGGCCTTCCCCAGATCTGCGTCTGCGTCGAAGTTCTGCAGGGAATTCCTTCAACTGCATGGCTTGGTTTTTGCTCACCTGTGGGATCTTCCTTCCAGTCAACTGAACTGACCACAGTTGGACTCCGAACATCTCAATGATGATCCATGCAAAGGCTCTGAACACTTTGTGCCAACGGGAGATTTCCGTTTTTTATTTTGTACATTTGCAGGGTGGCATGGTGGTGCCTTGTAACATGGAGGTGGGTGTTCATGTCCTGGGTCCTCAGTGTGTGGATGTTCTTCCCTGTGTCTGTCCGTCTGGGTTTCCTCCCACAGTTCAAAGACATGCTGGACTTTCGATGTTCGATTGGTCTTTGTGTGTTTCCCCCATGATGGGCTGGCACCCTGTCCAGGGATTGCTCCTGCCTTGTGCCCCTTGCTTGCTGGGATTGACTCCCCTGACCCTGCTCTGGGTAAAGTGGGGTCAGAAGATGGATGGTTACATTTGCAGTAATGTTTAATTGCCATTATGAGATGTTGAATGTTGACTGCTGAGGGAAAATTTGAATTTAGATGATTTCAGAAGAAGGTTGCAATGCAACAAAATGTGACAAAAGTGAAGAGGGTCTGAAGACTTGGTGAAGGCGCCACATGGCAGGCATGCCAGGGTTTTCAGGGTTCTCTCCCTCTTCTGAGACGTATTTGGAGAAATCCAAAAGTTTAAAAGCCTGTTCTGCAATTTGGGACCTTGTCTGCCCTGAAGCCTCCATGTTTAGAAGCGAAAGGTTGGGAGCGGCACATTGCCGCTCCCACCACACAGCAGACCACCTGGATTGAGATCAAAAGAGTTTACTTGGCCCTTAGTTCCTTAGCTGGCTGGGAGATCAAGGTGGTGAGTGGCCAGGAAGAAAGGCCTGGAGGTTGGCAGGAGATGCCAATATGAAAACGGGATAAGGTATGCTGACGTCCGAGCTGCGCTGATCTGAAGATCTCAACGAGACCAGGAGGCCAGTAAAATGGAAGGACCTGGGGAGGGACAACCTGCCATGACTGTATGCTTCTACGACACACTAGGTGTCCTCATTCCTGGGCCAGGGTCCCCATACCGTCACAGGTGGGCTGCTGAGTCGCACAAAAGACAGGCAGGAGAGGATGGAGCACACAGGACATTTAGTTTGGCACTTGAAGGAGCAGAACTCACTTTATTCAGCATTTGAACTTTACGACAAATGCACAGCAAAATGGACAACCATCTGCTGTAGTTGTCTCTGTTATGGCAGCTCTAGTTCTGGGGTGTAAAGGAACCCATAGGTGTCTTCTTCAAAAGGAGTCAGAGCAGGGGCCAGGACAGGACAAGAGAGAGCAGGCCGACTCCGTGTGACAAGTGCTTTACGCAAGATGGCAGCAGCTGAACGGACATTTGCCACCCCGAGGCTTTTACATTAGATGGCCATTTAAAAGAGTGTTTCCCCTGAGGCTGAAGCTGTGGCAGTGGACGAGGTGCTGCACGAATACAATCAGAAAACACACCTGCAGGGCATGCTGGGAGTTGTAGTCCCAAGGTGGCTGCCAGGGAGAGCAGCAGAAATAAGCGGCCTCTACTTTGAAGGGCTTCCACCTGACCTCCTACATGCAAAGTCCCAGCATTGGAAGTACTCTGGGGGTCCTGCACAAAAGGAGCCCCTCTGGCTCACCCACAGGAGTTGAAGTCAGGTGGAAGAGGACAGGGCTCTTTTGAGCTTTTTCTTGTGTTTCTTTCCTTTTGTGATTAAGATTCTTGTGAGGCTGGTCTCAATGCAAGCCAGGGTTTTCAGGGTTCTCTCCCTCCAAAACCTGAGACTCCCTTGAGATTTTTGAAGTTTAAAAGCCTGTTCTGCATTTTGGGGTCTTGTCTGCCCCAAAGCCTCCCAGTCACATGTTTAGAAGATGGCACTTAAAACCAAAGCATTAGGCTGTATCTGGGGTTTGGGGCTCTGTGGTGCCCCCCACAGGTCGGTTTATGGAAAAGTTGCCCCCCACATTTCGCCCCACCACATTTTGCCTTCTACACTTAGCCCCCCTGTAGATAATGAGTAGGTTACAGAAATGTAAATAAGGCACCTAAGTTTTTTATATCTTCTAATTTATTTTGGTTTAATAAATGCACGTTAAAATTGTCAAAAAATTAACCAAATACATGAAATACAATTAAACTTACCTGGAATTTTAAGATTAACAAAAAGCATATGAAATATATTTAAGTAGTGCTCATTATTATGTCATATAATGTTTTGAATAATATATCAGAGTCTCTCTATTATAATAAAAAAGTCTTGGGACGAGACGAGACTTTTTGAAGAGACTTTCTGGAAGGAAGTCCGCGAGACGGAGACGTTGAACTCGAGATTCTTTCAAGTCGCGCACTTCTTACAACTATTTTCAAACAAGAGCACAGACATCAGGCGCATTCCGGCACTTAACCTGGACAGACGGCAATCCATTAAAGGGCTTACTTATGAACGAAGATCCAGTTTAGAATCACCCATTCATCTAAATATGGCAGCGAGAAACAAATTAACATGAAAACTGTCGATCGCTTACACGGCAAATCGGTTAGATGCGTATCAGTAGACTCTGCTGAAACACTTGGTGGTGATGGTGCGGAAGATGAAAACATCAACTTACAATATCACGAAGAATATCTACAACCGTTAGCACCGTCTGGTCTTCCATCGGCTGAATTACTGTTGAAAGAAGGACGTATCGTAATATTATTGAGTAGTTTATTGTATGTCTGAGTGATGGGCTATGCAATGGGACAAGATTAGTTGTATTCGAAATTGGTCAAACAATTCTGACATGTCAAATTTTAACAGGTGACAAGAAAGGTAATGGGGGATAACATTAGACACAAAAGGAGATCCTGATATGCCATTCGTATTTAAACGTTTACAGTTTCCTGTGAGATTAGCTTTTACTATCTTCTTCTTCTTCTTCTTCTGGCTGCTCCTGTTAGAGGTTGCCAGAGCGGATCATCTTCTTCCATATCTTCCTGTCCTCGTCATCTTGTTCTGTTAAACCCGTCACCTGCCTGTCCTCTCTCACTACCTTCTTTTAGGCCTTCCTCTTCTCCTCTTGCCTGGCAGCTCTATCCTTAGCATCCTTCTCCCAATATACCCCTCATCTCTCCTCTGCACATGTCCAAACTAACTCAATCTCGCCTGTCTGACTTTGTCTCCCAAACGTCCCACCTTTAGCTGACCCTCTAATGTCCTCATTTCTAATCTTGTCCATCCTCATCACGCCCGATGCAAATCTTAACATCTTTAACTCTGCCACCTCCAGCTCTGTCACCTGTGCCACCGTCTCCTGCCCGTATAACATAGCTGGTCTCACTGCCGTCCTGTAGACCTTCCCTGTCACTCTTGCTGATACCCGTCTGTCACAAATCACTCCTGACACTCTTCTCCACCCTGCCTGCACTCTCTTCTTCACTTCTCTTCCACAATCCTCGTTACTCTGTACTGTTGATGTATTTAAACTCCTCCACCTTCACCAACTCTACTCCCCTCATCCTCAGCATTCCACTGACCTCCCTCTCATTCACACACATGGATTCTGCCTTTGTGGTCCTACTGACCTTCGTTCCTCTCCTCTCATATCTCCACCTCTCCAGGGTCTCCTCAACCTGCAGATCACAATGTCATCAGCAGACATCACAGTCCACGGGGACTCCTGTCTGATCTCGTCTGTCAGCCTGTCCATCACCATCGCCTATCCCTGATGTAATCCCACCTCCGTCACTCCTACCGCAGACCTCACCAGGGTCACACTTCCCTCGTTCATATCCTGTGCCACTCTTACGTACTTCTCTGCCACTCCCGACTTCCTCACTCAATACCACAGCTCCTCTCAGTCACCCTGTCATTTGCTTTCTTCAGGTCCACAAAGACGCAATGCAACTCCTTCTGGCCTTCTCTATAAACTTCCTTCTCCATCAACACCCTCAGAGCAAACATTGCATCTGTGGTGCTCTTTCTTGGCATGAAACCACCCTGCCTTTTTGCCATTGTAAATTTTTCTAATATTATACGGCGCGGTGCGGCGCGTGGTGTGGCGGCGTATATATCGATATTGCAGTGTCTGTGACGCGCTGCTTGTTCTTCAGCACTGCGATGCACCGCTGACAGCATAAACAGCAAACACCGCGCTGTGTAACGCCATAGTGTGTTTGGGCACATTAAATTGAGTAACGGTGCTGACGGAAAAAACATGCAAAATCCAGTAACTCTAGTTCTGTGGAATGCTACTTTTATATTTAAAATAAAATCAAAATTAAAAAAAAAAACAATAAAATACAGGCAGTAATAATTTTTTTTAAAAAGTTTAAATGATCCAGGTAGGTGATAGGAAAAATATGTGGGGTGAAGTGTGAGGAGCGAAATGTGGGGGTCAGCTTTTCCAGATCCATGTGAATAAGGCACGCTGTACAGGAAGCACACGTCCCACAATGCACTTTGACTTTTCAGTTTTGGCCTCCCTGAGCGGGCTTAGCCTCTTTTCAGGGTCCTTGCTGTTTGATATGCCAGGATGCCAGTCAGTGGACACAGCGACTCAAAAGCAAATCATTGGAATAAAACAGAAGATGGTGGCGCCGTAGAGATTTTGCTGCACTTTTGTGTTGCCACGTTTGGGGAAGTACGTGGCCATTCTTAACAAGAAGACAGAGTTCCTGCTTTTCCGTTGAATTCCATGTTGGCCTGCTCTCCTCTGCTGGCGAATGTGTTTGCAGTGCTCCTTGAAGCAACTCCTCTTTTCATTTATGGTGTGAGGCCTTGAAGCACAAGGCTGGACATCTGGGACATTTGGTGACCCCGAGTGACTCGCCTCGCCTGTCTGCACCCACAGTTTAAACGAAATCAGATTTATGTTAGCACTCGGGACAGAGAGGCGCTATATAAAATAACGAGAGCAGTACTGACTGGGTGGGTTCTCACCGGCCCCGGGTGCTCTTTGACGCTCTGTCCTGCTTTTTCTCAGGTGTGTTACTAGACATCCTCCAGAGGACCGGGCAAAAAGGCTACGTGGCGTTCCTCGAGAGCCTGGAACTCGACTACCCAGACGTGTACAGAAGGATCACCGGGAAAGAACCGGCCAGGGCCTTCTCCATGCTGATAGGTGAGCCGATGTGCACACGTCCTCCGGGCTGCTCGTGTTCCTCGTCTGTCTGCTTCTGTAAGGCCCCCCGGGTCACGTTGTGTGGCTTGTCATTGTTGTTGTCGCGAGAGAGAAACTAAAGCAGTGAACAAAGCCGCCTGGTGATCACCGTCTGATGGACTTCCTCCCAGCGCTGGGGCTCTGTTGGCCTCATAATGACAGTCACAGTCTGTGTGCCTCACACTTCCTTCCCATCGATGAAAATAATAGTCACCATTCACAAATTCTGCTTTTTTGTCATCTTCCATAACGACAGAACTGTGAGAACGCTGCCCGGTGCCCCCAGGGCATAAACATTCTGATGACGCCATCGCCAACTGCTTCCAGGAATTTCTTGTTCTCTTGTAGTACAAAAGTACAATGCAAAGTTCAGCTGATGATGATGTGGAAAAGCAGTCGGGACAGACACTGCTCAACTTCTGCGGTGACCACAGGCGTCAAATCGTCACATGTTGGGATCAGGAGCCCTGATCTGGTGAAAGGTCTGCTTGCTGAAGAATGCATGAAGGTGCCATGAAGGGAGGAGTCGCACCGCCAGTCATGTGGGCCTCTTCTGTCTCTTGTATGAAGTTGGGTTTTTGTACAATTAGAATTCCATTTATTTGCTTGCCCAACCCTTTCATCCAAAGTGACTTACAAAGAGGTCAACATAATTGAGTTTACATCAGTCTGGTGGACGGCTTAAGAGCAAATGTGACAGGACATGAGGTGACAAAATTAATCACCACAAGTGAAGAGCTCAGAACAGAAAACGAGAGAGTTACACTTCCTATGTGACAAAAAGTTAACGGCTAATATCACTGAGACCGAAATTCACCAGTCGAGCAAGAGGGGCTTCAAAGGTGTCTGAAACACAACAAGGGGGTCAGCAGGTCAAATCAAGGCCGGCGTCTTGTTCCACCAGCCAGGTGCTACACATGAAAAGACTCTGGGCTGAGATTTGGTACCACACAGAGGTGACATCAGCAGACGCCATTCATCAGCAGACCTGAGAGGTCAAGAAGAAGCAGAGGACCTCCTAAGGGTAGCCATATGTGTATAAGTGCAGACTCACTGACTACTCTGCAGGCAAGCATCAAGGCTTCGAACTTAATATATGCTGATATCTGAAAAGAGGAGTGACGTGTGCCACCTCGGCTCACTGAACATCAGAGGTGTCGCTGCTTTTTAAATCATCTGCAGTGACTTGGTGACACATGATGGTGCTCCTGCTAGCAGAGACGTGACAAGACCAGAGCAGAGACCAGGGGATGGGCTCCATGCTCTGTCACTCACATAGATACATATGAAAGGCACTATATAATGCATAGGATAGATACAAAAAGTTGTATAAATTGATTGTAAAAGGCACTAAATTATAGATATGAAAGGCACTATATTTGATTGATAGATAGACAGACAGACAGATATGAAAGGCACTATATAATAGATAGATAGACAGATAGATATAAAAGGCACTATATGATAGATAGATATGAAAAGCACTATATAAATGATAGATAGACAGATAGATATAAAAGGCACTATATGATAGATAGATATGAAAAGCACTATATAACTGATAGAAGTGAAAGGCACTATATAACGCAAAGAAAAGATACAAAAAGTTGTATAAATTGATTGTAAAAGGCACTAAATTATAGATATGAAAGGCACTATATTTGATTGATAGACAGACAGATAGATATGAAAGGCACTATATAATAGATAGATAGACAGAGATATAAAAGGCACTATATAATTGATAGATATGAAAAGCACTATATAACTGATAGATAGATGTGAAAGGCACTATATAACACAAAGAAAAGATACAAAAAGTTGTATAAATTGATTGTAAAAGACACTAAATTATAGATATGAAAGGCACTATATTTGATTGATAGATAGACAGACAGATAGGTAGATAGATGTGAAAGGCACAATATAACAGAAAAATAGATAGACAGATAGATGTGAAAGGCACTATATAACAGAAAGATAGATAGATATGAAAGGCACTATATAACGCACAGAAAAGATACAAACAGTTGTATAAATTGATTGTAAAAGGCACTAAATTATAGATATAAAAGACACTATATTTGATTGATAGATAGACAGATGGACAGATAGATGTGAAAGGCCCTGAATAATAGATAGATAGATATGAAATGCACTATATAACAGATATGTAAATTGACAGTGTGACAAAAGGCGCTATATCAGAGTCTGACCCGACACAGACAGACACAGGAGGCACACTGATAAAACACATAAATGTTTTATTTCTTTATCTTCGCCTGTGGGCAGTGCCTTCCCCATTCCCCTAGATACAACACAGTCCCACAAACACGGCACAAAAACACAGTTCTTTTCCCTTCTTCCGACTCTGGCTCCTGGAGTGGTGGCTGCCGGCTCCTTTTATAGCTCACCCCGAAGTGCTCCAGGTGTTTGATGACGGATTTCTGGCTGCACTTCGGGGTGTGGCGGAAGAACCGCCTACACGGGCTAAGGAACCACTGCAGCACCCCCTGGTGGCACCCCCGGATCCCAACAGGGGTCGTAGAGGACTCCATCTCCGATGGAGCCCTGCGGGAATGTGAGGCACCACTGCCAGCCAGGGGGAGCTGCCATCTAGCATCCTGGGGGAGGTACTGATCAGTCCATGCCTCTTTCCCCGGACCATATACAGAAGAGGCGTCCTGGCCAGGCAAGGGCCCCGGCCGTCTGCCACAATAGATAGATGTGAAAGGCACTATATGATAAATAGATAGGAAAGGCACTATTTAACAGATAGAAAAAAGAATGGAAAGGTACTGTTTAACATATAGACAGGAAAGGCACTATACATAAAGAAAGGAAAGAAAGACACAACGGTGTATAACAGATAGATTGGAAAAAAAAAGAAAGGTAATACATAACAGATAGATCAGGCACTAAACAGCAGATAGAAATAAAGAAAAGAAGGGCACTATACAACACATAGATAGGAAATGAAATATATAACAGATGGTTAGAAAGAAGACAGATGTACTGCTTAATAGATAAAAGGCACTAAGTGATAGATAGATAGATAAATAGATGAAAGGCGCTATATAATAGATAGATATTTTATTTGTCCCCAAGTGAAAATTAAAACTTTACAGAGGCTTGAGAGAGAGAAAAAATATCAATAATTTAACAAACAACAAGCCCCAAACTGACATAAGCACTTCTGTCTTGGACACTGGAGAACTGCTGCTGTCACCAACAGGCTCATCTTTGGCTTTTAGACTGTCTGTCCTGTCCAGATGTCCATTTGAAGATGGCAGGTCCTGCTTGTCGTGTCCACCACTTGTTGTGTGCCATTAGAAGTTTGTTCAGAGTGACTCGCTGTCACAGTTTTGATATCGGAGTCAATCATTTCAGTTAAAACCGCAATCGGCTCCTAAGCAGCGACGTGAGCAGATTCAGTCGGCGTTTCAGACCCTGGCTCTTAAGAAGAAGTCGTATTCTATTAGAACAGTAGAACACTCTGGACGAGAACAGGCCATTCAGCCCAACAAAGCCCGCCAGTCCTATCCACTTGTTTCCTCCAAGAAAATATCAAGTTGAGTTTTGAAAGTCCCTAACGTCTTACTGTCTACCACACTACTTGGTCGCTTATTCCAAGTGTCTATACGTTCTTTGTGTAATAAAAAACTTCCTAATGTTTGTGCGAATTGACCCTTCACAAGTTTCCAACTGTGTCCCCGTGTTCTTGATGAACTCATTTTAAAATACAAGTCTCGATCCACTGGACTAATTCCCTTCATAAGGTGAACCTGTGATGTCCTCACATCTTCCATTTCTCATTCACGTGCAGTAAGACTCCACAACCTCTCAGGTCAGATACTGTCTGATCTTTTAAAAGATGTTGTATGGAGTGAATCTGCAAGACTGAGAGACTTTAGGTGGTTGGTCAGTGGAGGACAGCTGGTTATCAATCAACAGTCCACGAGATGGTGGACTTACTTGGCAGTTGTTACCGATAAACAGCCGAGCTGAGCAGAGATGGGGTGCTGGATAGACAGATGAGCTGGGCCATCTTTGCCAGGTTGAGCTGCAGATGGTGTTCCTCAATATCAGTGTGAGACATGCAGAAGTTCTAGCTGATACCGTGTGGTCCACAGTTGTGAATCATCAGTACATCACTGATAAGAGAAACCATAGGACTGGATGATAGGGCCTAGTGAGGAGCCATAGAGGGCTCAGCACCAATACCCTGGGCATCTGCATGCTTGCTTGGTGCACCCTTAACTTCTCTCCTCACCTGGGCACACAGTAGGATCTGCCCAAGAGGTAGGATTCAAACTATCTGTCTACCACACTACTTGGTCACTTATTCCATGTGTCTGTGGTTCTCTTCCCAAGGTGGTGTCTTAATAATGAGTTCATTGAAAACACGGTGACACAGCTGGAAACTTGCTAAGGGCAAATTTGACACAAAGTTTGTCTTCACGCAGAGGGACACAAACACATGGAATAAGTGACCAAGTAGTGTGGTGGACAGGAGGACTTTAAGGACCTTCAAAACTCAACTTGATGTTATTTTGCTGGAGTTAAGTGGACAGGACTGGCAAGCTTTGGTGGGCTGAATGGCCCGTTCTCATCCAGATTGTTCTAAAGTTCTTTGTGGACTTTTCTGCTCTCTTTACTCACAGACACAGTAGGAGAGTCGGGCCTCACCCAGTTCTTGATGAGTGAGGTGACAAAGCTTCAAAAGTCTCTAAAGGAAGAAAAATGCCAGAAAGAGCAGCTGAGCGAACGCCTGGCCACCCAGAATGACACCATTAAGCAGCTCCAGGTGAAGGACAGCGAGCTTCGTAAGCAGCAGGAGCGTGTGCGCAAGATGAAGGAGGAGCGCGACGGCTTTAACGAAGAGGCCAGGAAACTCCGTGACGAGAACTACAAGCTGCTCCTGGAGTTTGCCAAGTTAAGTGAGGAGAAGAACACGGCCCTCATGAAGACCAGGGACCTGCAGCTGGAGGTGAGTAGTGATGAGTGATGCCGGCAGGTTGTCAAAGTTTTGTGAAGCTGACAGTAAAATGTATTTTGCAGGTGATTTTACATTGCCCGTTTTTATTCTTTTTTTTTGGAAATTGAAGGAACATTGTTTCATTTTAGGTTAAAACAGCAGAGGTTTCTAATGTTCACCCCTCTCCTCAAGGACAATTTTGACCTTTTTGAGTTTTGCTGAACTTTTAAAAGCCTAAGCCCCATTTTTAGGCCTTTGCAGTCTGGAAAGCCAACCTTTTGGGTTTGGGACTAGGCTCCCTGGGGTGAGGCTCGCCTCCTGGGCACAGACCTTGGACATTTCTGGTCTAGTCTTTGTGTATGTTGGGGGCTACCCACCGCGTCTTCACCTTTTGATGTTGCAATATGACAGCACCCATCATGTATACATCTAGAGGTCATGGCTAGGCTGCCTCCCAGTGCTTCTTGTTGAGATGTTGAGCCATTTCTTTATGTTAGTGTTACTTTTGTTACTTTTTCTTTGCCTGTATTATGTTTCATATGTTTTGTGGATAGACCCCCAAAAGGCAGGGCCCAACCTGCCAATCACTGCCAGGAACGAGAAGGGTCTAGCTGCAGTCAGGACAGTTTCAGGCCTCGGACAGATCTGAGCACTTCAGACACTGTGGGGTCCATAAACCGACGCCCCCTTCTGAAGCTCCTCCCCTGTTTCGCCCCTCATGACGACTTCATTTCCCTTTAGTTCCTTCACTCAGACGTGTATTCAGCATTTATTAAAATTCCAAACTATCGAGGTCTCTCCGAAGCAGTTGTTTTGGTGTCCTATATTAGAAACAAATTGAACAAAAAATCTTCACATTTAGTATTTTATAGGATACGTTTTATATCTGCGTTTGCCACGTCTTGTTCGTGAGGCCGCACTTTTTAATACGTCAGTTATACGCTGCACTCCACGGAGTAGTGGCTCTGTGGCTGAGAGTCTACACTGGTAATCAGAAGGCCGACCCCATACAGTATAAAAATGGGAAATGTGAAGGAAGAAGATGAAGAAGAAGAATAAATGATATGCTGCACTCAGCTACATATTCTTATAGACTCAAATAAATCGTAGAATTTGTGTAAACAGTCAAAATATGCAAATACTACGCAACAGACGTCTTTGTGGTTCTCTCTGTGTATTATTACTGGTGTACAAAATTTGTAGATATTTATATTAACGATGAATTCATTGTGGCGGAGTTTATACTCCAGAGGGAGCACAAGGAGGTGTAAAGTAGTCGTTTGACCTTCTCTGTTAGCCGAGCGACTTTGCATGCCCATTAGTTGATGGCTTGCGTGGAGACGTTTATTACATTATTACTTTGGCGCGACCGTTTATCCTGGTGAAGCTTTTTTTATTTATAATAAATATTATTTTGCACACACGTTCAGTTTGCCACCAGTGCTATAATAGGGCGTCTAGCACAAAAGTGTACCGCTAACACGGGGGCGGGATTGGGGGCGTGGAGAGTGGGCGGAGTCAAAAGAGCGGCGTCAGAATGTCTCAGGTGGCTGAATCTGTCCGACTGCAGCTGGACTCTATTGCCAGGAACAGCCCACCACCCAATCAATCCAGAGGGTCTCCAGTAGTTCTTGGGGGTTCATTCTGAAAGTGCCTGGGAGTGCTGAGGTCTTACGATTATTTTTAATTGTTTTTTTTTTTGACCTCATGTTGTAGTGGTCCGGTGCCGCTAAGATTCACACCGTCGGAGAGACGGTGATTTATTTTTTTTTTTTGGTGGAGGTTCCAGGGACATACCCAGCCTTGGCCCGACTCACACACACTCACAAACGGAGACAAAAAAAGCAACCAGTAATAAAGCAATTAATTAAACACGCTAAATAATCCCAGTCTCAGTCCCTTTACGGCGATGTACAATAAACACAAGCAAACCACAACAATACACACTCACTATAAAGTCTGTGGAAGACGGCAACTGATGAAGTGCAACGATGGAGGCAGATAGTCCAGAGATCAGCACATTGAATGGGAATGTAAAGGGCAGTCCTGCTGGTATTTCCTGATGTGATGATGACGTGTGGTGGGATCAGGAGCGTTCCTTTCTTCACAGGATGAAAACAAATCCTCGGACAGTCGTCACGTGCAGGAAGACACCAGACACACCATCGCTCAAAACAAGAGACGATCGCGGACAAAACAAGAATCCACAGGTATCAGAACAGAAGGTAGACAGATAGGAAACACAAAATACTTCTCCTCTTTTGGCATCACTGGCCCCCTTTTTAAATGTCGCCCTGGCCTCCTTGTACCCAACAACCCCCTGCACCCTCCGAAGATGACCAATCACAGCCACTGCAGGGACTGCTGGGAGTTGAAGTTTCAATCCCCAGTAGCACCGCTACAATGTTTCACTTTTTGACTTTCTGTCTTGGGGCTTTGGCTGAATTAATTGGATTGCTTTATTGCTTTGGACAAATCCCTTTGCCTTTGTGCTCCATGGAGCTGTATTGTTATTGGAGAGCATATCTGGGACATTAAGCTTTTTTTTATTGTATAAAGATTCTACGGGGCTCATTTTGTGTCTAGCTGGGGTTTTGATGGGATTTTCTCCCCTAGTGGGCATTTTTGGAAGTACAGTTTGGGACTCCCAGTCATAATAATTAAAATATTACCCAAATTAGTTGAGAAGAAAACACTGCATGTACCTGTGGTCTGAGATGAGACTTCGCTTTGGCCACTACAGAAATGTACACAGCAGTGATGCTTTCGACCTATCTGCTGCCTGATGGGAGTCCCCATGTTGGTTCTGGTTTTTCAGTTGCCCCCACCCCATTATAATGCTTCTTCCCGATATGCCATATAACCTTTATTTTAAATTGGACCAATGGTGACAATCATGGACATTGATGGACACGGGTCTGTATCGAAGGAGTGACAGTTCATAGGAGTGACATAACAAAGGAGTGAAACCTCAGATATAAATTTCAAAGGAGTGACAACCATGCAACCTATCATCCAAGTGGTAGGTGAGGCGATTTTTTTGGTGAGCGTACTTTCAGTTGTGTGTGGTAGGTGAATGTCACTCCTTTAATACGGTATTTATGTCACTCCTATGAAATGTCACTCCTTTGAATGGGACCGATGGACACAGACACAGATAAACAAATAGACACCACAATCAACAACAACAACAACACCATTTATTTCTATAGCACATTTTCATACAAATGATGAAGAAAGAGAAAAAAGGTCAAAATAAATAAGAAAATAGAATTAGGGAACACTAAGAACACTATCCATCCATTATTCAACCCGCTATATCCTAACACAGGGTCACAGGGGTCTGCTGGAGCCAATCCCAGCCAACACAGGGCGCAAAGCAGGAACAAACCCCGGGCAGGGCACCAGCCCACCGCAGGGCACACACACACCCATTAGTGACAATTTAGGGTGGCCAATGCACCTATCCTGCATGGACTGTGGGAGGAAACCCATGCAGACACGGGGAGAACATGCAAACTCCACGCAGGGAGGGAGGACCCAGGAAGGGAACTCAGGTCTCCTTACTGCGAGGCAGCAGCGTTACCCACTGCGCCACTGTGCCACCCCTAAGAACACTAATTAACATATAATAAAAGTAAGGTCCGATGGCCAGGGAGGACAGCAAAAATGAAAAAAAAAAACTCCAGACGGCTAGAGATAAAAAATAAAATCTGCAGGGGTTCTGAGGCCATGAGACCACCCAGCCCCCTCTAGGCATTCTACCCAACATCAATGGCCTCAATCAGTCCTCCTGGTATTCAGGGTTGTCATGGAAGGAGTTGATGATGACGGTCATGTGGACTTCTGCCCTTTAATCCATCAATGTAGGGACAGCATGGTGCTTTGATCAGGTGGTGGTGGTGCAGGTCACCACCCCAGAAGACCAGAAAAAGAACAGAAGAGAGAGTAGGGGTTAGTACGGATTTTGGAGCCACCAGGAATGATAATGATAATTAATTGAATATACAGAGCATCAGGATTAAACTAAGATGAAGCTCTGAGAAAGCCATGTTAAAGTAATCAGCGTTTAGCAGTGTTTTAAAGTGATCCACTGTATTAGCCTGGTGAATTTCTATCGGTAAACTCGTATTCCAGATTTGAGGTGCATAACAGCAGAAGGCCGCCCGCCTCACCACTTCTTTTAAGTTTAGCTCTTGGAATTCTAAGCATTTGAAGATCTAAGGTTACGATTTGGAGTGTAAGGTGAAAGACATTCTGAAATATAAGATGGAGCAGATTATTGAAGGCTTTGTAAACCATAAGCAGGATTTTAAAGTCAATTCTAAATGACACAGGTAACCAGTGTAGTGACATCATGACTGGTGTGATGTGCTCGGATTTTCTTTTCCAAGTTAAAATTCTAGCAAGCTGCATTCTGCACTCGTTGCAATTGATGTTTTCTTTTGGGTGGTCCTGAGAGGAGAGCGTTACAGTAATCTAGTCGACTGAAAACAACAGCGTCAACTAATTTCTCAGCATCTTGCAATATTATAAGAGGTCTAACTTTTGCTACATTTTTTAAGTGAAAAAACGCTGTCCTAGTGATCTGATTAATATGAGATTTCAAATTCAGGTCAGAGTCAACAGTTACCTCTAAATTCTTTAGCTCCGTCTTGACTTTTAATCCTAATGTATCAAGTTTATTTCTAATAACCTCATTATATCCATTTTTGCCAATCACTAAAATTTCTATTTTCTCTTTATTTAGCTTGAGAAAATGACTACTCATCCATTTCAGTTCAGTGAATCGGGGTCATCAGGCGCTATTGATAAATACAGCTGTGTGTCGTTGGCATAGCTGTGGTAGCTCACGTTATGCCCCGAGATAATCTGACCTAAGGGAGGCATGTAAATCAAATAGAGCAGCGGACCCCTGATTGAGCCTTCTAGACCACCATATAGAATATCAGGGGTTTTTGAAGTAGAATTACCACAACTTACAATGAATTGTCTACCTGCCAGGTAGGATTCAAACCAATTTAAGACCCTGCCAGAGAGGCCCACCCATTGACTAAGGCGATTTCTAAGAATATTATGATCAATGGTGTGAAATGCGGCACTCAGATCTAAGAGGATGAGAACAGATAGACGGCCTCTGTCTGCATTTACCTGCAAGTCATTTACTACTTTAACGAGTGCCGTTTCTGTGCTGTGATTTGTTCAGAAACTTATCAAGAATAGCATCCCTAGTGTCGTGTCATTATAGCCCCCTGGGTGGCACTAGAGATTCTTGTATGTTAGCCTCACTACAGAGGGCTACTGGAGGGAGCCAGGCTGGGTGCCCTCCCCAGTATGCCTGTAAGGCTACAATAAATTGTCTCTTTTTAAAGGTCTGGCAAACCTTACACCCTGCCATATATTAGGACCTCCTGCTGTGATGGTCTTCTCTGATGGTCAATAAGCATACAGCTTGCCAGATTAACTTGACACCCATAAAATAAAAAATGGACATAATCCAGGGCTAAACCCTGCCAAACCTGGAAGAGCGTAGTCTGCGCCCGTATAAAGATGCAATGACACTATGAACAACATGGCTTCACTCTTGCATTGCAGATTGAGAAGTTGAAGCACAGCTTGATGAATGCCGAGCACGATTGTAAGGTGGCCAGGACTCACACCAAGAAACTCAAGCATGACATGGAGCAGCGCCCCAGCCAGGATGTCATCTGGCAGCTTCAGAGAGAGAACGACCTGCTCCGTGCGCAGTGCCAGGAGCTGAAAGACGGAGGGCAGGTAGGCTCACTCCTCTCCTCTCCTCTCCTCTCCTCTCCTCTCCTCTACACACACACTCGCCAGATTCTCACCTCTGTCACTGTGTAGGTGGGACGGAAAAACAACAGTCAGAAGGACAAGATGTACATCCAAATCCTGGAAGGTGACAGACAGCAGTCCCTCGAGGAGCACCAGCATCTGGTGAACAACATCTACAACCTGCGCAAGGAGCTACGCAGGACGGAGGACCTTTGTGACAAGGTGAGGGGCTTGAGGTGAGGTTTAGATGATGGGTAATGGAGCTTTAGGACACGAGAAGGACACGCGACATCAGCCAGACTCAGTTATCCACACATGTCGTCTGTTAGGACTGGCTGGGTTCCTTCGTAAGGTTTTTCATACGTTTTTCTGTATCAATTCTGATAACCTGACACTCGTTTTGGGGGTTTTTTGAGTCAGAGTCCAATTTTAACATTCAATTGTGGTGATTCCCCTTTGTTTTGAAGCGTAATAATTGTTTTGTACCGTTTATTCTGCTCTTTTGCTCTTTTGGAGCTCCTGTCATTCGGGCTCATTATGCTCGTTGTGAGGGTCGTGTCCTGTGTGGTCGACGACATGATGGGTTAAAAGGCCCTCCAGGAAATCACTTTCTCATCCAATTCAAAATCGCTCTTTCAAAGTCTTTTTTGCTAAATGATCTTTGGTGATGTCTTCTTTAAATTGTGATTTATTATCAAAAATAGCAAATATAAGGAAGGAATGGTTACAGGGAGACCATAAAGCAACACACACCTTAAAAAACGGACACATGTCTGTGTGTCTGTGTATAGATGTTTCTGTCTGGTTGCTATGTCTCTGACGTTCCAACACATGGCGTGTGACAGACATTTGTAGTAGTAAAATGAATTGCATTTGTCATTCCAACAGTTGGCCCATCACAAAAATGTGCACTTTATTCTGCAAATGTTTTTGATGTACCATCACAGTTCCCTACATGAATTACAAAATACATTACAATAGATGGTGCCTGCAAATGTTAATGGTGACGTCTTAGGTTTCTACGGAAGCCAAGAGAGGACGTGCAATATCGTTATTTTTTTTAATTGTCTCCTCGAGATAACAGACTAATTTTATCGAGATCCACGAGAAAACGAAAATTTGTTTTCTTGAGATAACAGACTAATTTTATCGAGATGTCGAGAAAATGAAAATTTGTTTTCTTGAAATAACGGAATAATTTTATCGAGATGTCGAGAAAACAAAAATTAGTTTTCTTGAGATAACGGACTAATTTTATCGAGATGTCGAGAAAACAAAAATTTGTTTTCTTGAGATAACAGACTAATTTTATCGAGATGTCGAGAAAATGAAAATTTGTTTTCTTGAGATAACGGAATAATTTTATCGAGATGTCAAGAAAACGAAAATTTGTTTTCTTGAGATAACAGAATAATTTTATCAAGATCTCGAGAAAATGAAACTTAACTTTTGCTCCTGGCATCAGGCTCGCTTAGATTGTGACGCCTATACAGCTAAAGCCTTGCTAACCGTCTTCTTAAATGACAGACACTAACGTTATTTTTTTCTAAACTAAGGCAAAAACATATTTCAGCCTGCGTCAGCACTTGATTGAACAAAAATGTGATGCGCTGATCAATACAGTTCTGCTCTTCTGCCATTTCAAACGGGACATGGCTTCAATAAGCTAAACATTAAACGTTAGATACAATTATTTCATAATTTCGAGAAAACATCTTTTGTTTTAGCAAGATCTCGATAAAATTAGTTTGTTATCTCAAGGAAACAATTTTAAAAAATAACGATATTGCACATCCTCTCTGGCTTCCGTAGGTTTCAACCCGCTAGTATAAACAAGGGAATAATCCCTGTACCAGCCCTAACACGTATTGTTTCATTGAGTAAGGGGTTGCTGTGGGGTCCTAGATCTCTAAGAAGTGTTTTCTGTTTGCTACGATTTCTCTTCTTCACCTTTCTCGTTCACGTTTTTCAACTTTAGACAGCTGTCTTTTGTAACTTCTGCCCCAGTACTGACCGCTGCCTGTCCACGCACGTAGCCGTAACCTTTAACCTTTCAATTCACACTCATCTCCTTGTCATTTGTTTCCATCCTTGTTCAACTCCCACACCGAAACCTCACACTACCAATTGTGATCGACCAAAAGTCTTTTATTCTTGTAGTATGTGGAGGAGAAAGAAGTGCTGGAACTGCAGTGCCTGACCTTGAAAAAAGACTCCAAGATGTACAAGGACCGGATTGAAGCCATCCTAAAACAGCTGGAAGAGGTGACCATTGAAAGAGACCAGGTGAGATGGCCACTGGCACTACAGGCCTAGAGATGGCTGTGTGCTATACCAACCTCTCCACCTCTTCTTCTTCCTCCTCCTCCTCCTCTGCTTCCTGTCATAGGCGATCAAGACGCGAGAGCAACTTCATTCACAATTCTCCAGGAGCTTGATGGAGAAGGACCAGTACCGCAAACAGATTCGGGAGCTGGGTGAACGATGTGACGAGCTCCAGATCCAGCTGTTCAGAAGTGAAGGGGAGGTGCTGGCAATGGACACCAAGCTGCGGAGGATTAACAAGGAGCCACCCACTCCGGTAAGGGGCACCACAAAGATGGGACTGTTGGCTTAGTGCTGAGGTGAACTGGAATATATGGGACTGGGGAGGAGATGGGAGGAAACTCTCTGGCGGGGCCTAGCACAGTGGGCCTCTTGATGTACAGGAGATACCCCTACATGCTCTGCACACTTCATTGTATTGTAGATTTAATTTTAAATGGATAAATCTGACATATTTGCCCATCTCTGAATCATCAATAAGCTACCATGACAAATTGATAACGTGTTTTCAGAAAGGTTTAGAGATTTATTAGAAATCAAAACCTAAAATCTCTCATTCCTAGAACTGCTCAGACTGAATTGATTGAACATCATTTAGAAAGGCAAGCGTGGACCTGTGTATAGTAGGTCCACCATCCACAGTGCATGTCAGGACCACAACCGAGCCATGAAGTTCAAGGAACTCTCTGTATACCTATGTGATCAATTTGTGGTGAGGCACAGATCAGGTCAAGGGGATCAAATGATTTCTAACACTTTGAGTGTCTCTAGGAGCACAGGGGCCTCAATAATTGGGAAATGAAAAGACATTTAGGAGCACCGGGACTCTCTCTCTGGAGTGTACAGTTTAAGCAAAAGAAGATTAAGAGGTGACATGATTGAAGTGTTTAAAATTATGAAGGGAATTAGTACAGTGGATCGAGACTGTTATTTTAAAATGAGATCATCAAGAACACGGGGACACAGTTGGAAACTTGTTAACGGTAAATTTCGCACAAACATTAGGAAGTTTTTCTTTATGCAAAGAACGATAGACACTTGGAATAAGCGACCAAGTAGTGTGGTGGACAGTAAGACATTAGGGACTTTCAAAACTTGACTTGATGTTTTCTTGGAGGAAATAAGTGGATAGGACCGGGGAGCTTTGTTGGGCTGAATGGCCTCTTCTCGTCCAGAGTGTTCTAATGAGTTGGCTGTCCATCCAAACTAAGTAACTTGGCTAGAAAGTGACTTGGTCAGGGAGGCTACTGAGAACCCAATGGTCATTCTAACAGACCTTCATAAACCATCTGCTGAGGGTCAGGAGGACAATCATCTCAGCAGCACTCCATCAGTCAGGTATGTATGGTAGAGTGTCTAGATGGAAGACACTGTTGAGTAAAAGACATTTAAAGGGTAAGAGTTAGGATTAGGGTTAGGGGTGAGAGCAAGAGGAAAAGGATTCTCTGGTCTGATGGAAAAAGAATTGAACTCTTTGGGCAGAATTATGTCTAGTGAAGACCGGGCACTGCTCATCACCTGCCTAATTCCATCCCAACACTGAAGTATGGTGGTGGCAGCAGCATGTTATAGAAATGGCAAGACTGGTCAGACTTGAGAGAAGGATGAAAACAGCCAATAAAAGAGAGAGGTCCTTGTAGAATAAGATAAGATAAGAACTTTATTCGTCCCAAGGGAAATTCTTATGTCATTGGCATGTTTAGTGCAACAAGAGAAATGACCTCAGACTGGGGTGACTGTTTAATGACAGTGACGCATAAGACCAAGTCAATGCCATAACGTCAAATCTCTGAACTTGTGAGGAGAGACCTGAAAATGGCAGGTTACAGACACTTGCCATTTAGTTTAATGGAGTCTGAGACCAGGAAGAATGAGATAAACTGCCCCACTCCATGTGGGCAACACTTGTAGAGACCTACCTGAGAAGGTGGGACTGCTACCAAAGTACCAAATTGAAGGTCTGAATACTTGCAAGAGTGAGAGATTTCAGTTTTTGATTTTTAATACATTTGCAGACTTTACTGAAAACATGTTTTCACATCATGGGATATTGAGTGTAGAATTAAAAACGAAATCTTCAACACAAAGTGTGCAGAAAGTGAAAGAGTCTGAACACTTTGTGGATCCACTCTACATACCGTAGCTTCTGGAATTTCATGAACTCCTATTAACCCCTTCAGTGTGACTTCTAGAGATACGACTCTGTGCTTAAAGGCCTAAAGAACGGGTAGCTAGCCTTGAAAACCACAATCCCACATCTGACACCTTTGTTTACCAGTAAATTGTGTTTGGAATGTTAACAGTCACACATGGCACTATATAAGCAAAAAGAGAGCTGCCGTGGCTTGCTTTTGGCCAGTAAAATTGAGATTGAAATAGGAACATTGAGCAAGCAGGGAACACAAGCCAATCTTATCACTAATTGTATCTTTTTCTACAGACATCTGATTCTGAAGAATTTTCACCAAGAAGCTCCCAAGATGTAAGTTCTTTACATACAGCATCTTGCTGAGCTTGTTCTGTCCTGCCAGTGGTGTCATGTGGTGCTACAAGCCTGGCATGACGCCTGCTTGTCACTTCATTCAGAGCGTTTTATATGTAAAATGAATGGTGAAATTGATAGAATAACTGCAGAAATTGGCAGGTTTTATATTTTTATATGCCGATGGTGATGTGAGCGTAGTGTTTAGTATGGCTCCCTTATCCCAACATGGAAGACGCATTCTTACATTGTTAATTAGAATGAAATTATACAAACCCGGGAAGAAAGAGCGAGGTTTTGATGTAAGAAGCAGGAATAGTCAAAACAAACCACCGTCAAAGTCAGCAAATCAACGCAGCCGATCATCCAAAAGGAAACCACTAACCAGATACATGAACCAAAGGACGGGAGCTAAGTCTGAAATATCAGGGAAGAGGAATTCAAAGAGTCTGATTGCATGTGATTAGAAATTTATCTGTCAATCTCCAAAAATGAAGCTGATCTAAATAAGCTTGAGTCGAGGACATTATGAACAACACGCTTCCCAGAGAATTCTGGGGAGGATCACCTAGGAAATGCCAAACAGATATCTTTCAGAACAGTGGGGCCTGTAGCAAATTGAAATTGGTGCTGTGGAAAAATAGTAATACAGACGCATCTCAATAAATTAGAATATCATTGAAAAGTTCATTTATTTCAGTAATTCAAGTGAAACTCGTATATTATACAGAGTCATTACTCACAGAGGGATATGTTTCAAGTGTTTATTTCTTTTCATTTTGCTGATTATGGCCTACAGGAAATGAAAACTCAAAATGCAGTATCTTAGAAAATTAGAATATTACATAAGACCAATAAAAGAAGTGAAATGTTGGCCTACTGAAAAGTCTGTCCAAGTACGCACTCAGTACTCGGTCGGGGCTCCTTTTGCATGAATTACTGGCATGGAGGCGATCAGCCTGTGGCACTGCTGAGGTGTTATGGAAGCCCAGAATGCTTTGAT
>JANRMT010062806.1:127255456-127316321 GCA_026402145.1 Polypterus bichir lapradei | reverse complement strand
TACTTTGATTGAACCTTCTGGTTGCAGGTGGCACTGCAGTTTGTTTTCCAGATTTTTACACATTTAGTATACTTGGTGGTGAAAAAAATGATGTCTCCTGGGTCAGCTAGTGATCAGTCAGCCCCCGTTGTTCGCAAGGTGAATGTGTGGCCTCTCTTATACTGTCTTGCTTTGCTTTGGCACTTGCTGTCTTGTCAAGGTTTGTACGAATGGCACCCCTGGTCCAACTCCTGTTACAGACGCTCTTCCATTTTTCCAGTCCAGCCCTGGTTACCCTTTGATAGTAGAAGGGATTGCTAGGCCCACACCTTGCATGCACTGGAGTCTCTGCTAACCAGTAGGTCAAGCACTAAGTTAGGGTCTTAGAAGGGTCTCTAAAGTGAGGAATAGAAGTCTTGACATTGACTTTTTGGTTGCACATAAGCCAGTACTTTTAAGTTGACCATTGGTGGAAAGTTCTGTCCTTCACGGTTGTCAGTCCTGGAGTTTTGGGCCTTTGCTCCAACTTGGGCACCCGTCCTGTACCTCGGAGAGCTGTCCCCGAGTGTTACTTGGTGTGATTGATCATTTTATCAGATAAGGTCTGCGTTCCACAGGGGTACCCCGTTATGCAAACAGAGCTGGCATTGAGAGTGTCTGGCACTGGCTTTAAAGCCAGGACTTGTGTTCAGGTGAAGCAAAAGAATTGATAAAGTCCATCTGTCCTGCAGAGGGGCCTGTGTCCTTTGCTATTCTGCTAAATGTTTAGTAGGTTTAGTAGGTAGGATGTGAAGCAGGTGTTGTGCTAAAAAATTAACACCGAGATGAAATGGATCAGGAGAAGATATGTAGAAAACAACCCTAAACAATGCTGACGAAAGAGTTACATTAATCAGACATCGCAGTCATAGCCTTGTTAACTAAAAGACCACCTTTACAGAAAACAAAAGGAAAATGACTTGTCAACAGCTGAGACTTAGTGACAATCCCCCGAGGGCTGACCCTCGATGACATAACACACCCTGTACATCGGAGTCGTCTTCCAGGTACCAGTAAGCAAACGGTAGCATCTGTTAGAAAACAAAAGGGGGGGACAACATTTATTTATAAGTTAATAAGTACTGTTTATCTCTAAAAGTGAACACATAATTGAGAATTGCGAAAAGAAGGGTCACCTTTTCACAAACATGTCACAGAAACGTTAAAAGTGAGGACAGATTGTAACTACAGGGACGAGAAGAACAAACGTAAGTCGGCACACAAGCTGAACTGTTAACCAAACAAGGAGTTTGATGAGACGTCTGACCAGAAACAAAAAGCTAAACCCATAGTCGTTAAATCGAAGTGCTTACCAGGATCAGCCCACAAACACGATAGTGAAGCCGTCTGCCATTTGTGGTTGGACAACAGAGAAATGCCTGACACTGCAGCCACAGAGGTGGCGTCAGATGCGCCACACGTCTGGATGGTATTGGGCTAACTTCACTCCAATGTGGAGACGGCATTGTCTGGAAGAGCAGGACCAGAAGATGAGACATTTGGCAAAGACCAAAAGCAAAAGTCAAACTGCATTTTCAACAAGCCAAGAAACTAACCCCAAAGTTTAGGCTCAAAAGATGTTTCCAGAAAGTCGTATTCCTGAAAGAACGAATTGCACAAAATCGGATAGAAAACGGCAGCCGTTAACTCCGAGGCCTCGAGCCCCAGCAACAAGGCAGCCATGACTTGGCAAGAAATTCTCAAAATCTGAACAAAACAACATCAGAAATGGCATATTTCAACAAAGTTAAATATAAATAAAAATGAAATGCAACAGAAAGGAAATCTATGGAATTCTCAAAGTCAAAATCCTAATAAGGAACAATTAGGGAGAAGAAAACATCTGAGAGAAGGCGACAAAAATTAAAAACAAAACAACATCATAACAAGTATGGCCTGGCATTGTGGCAGCAACCACACCGACAAAAGGCGTCGAGCACAACTAAAACAGGAGATGGCACCGGAAAACGAATGGCAAAACTGGAATCGGCAAACGCTAAAACCAATAGAACAACCCGCTTTGTCTCGAGAAGAAAATATAATAATGCAAAATAATCGCAACAGAGAAACATGCTGGTAAGGTAAAGCAACCTACATTATGAACATGGCAGCCTGCCACATGACAGCATTGACATTAATAACGTCATACTATTACCGTATATACTCACGGATAAGTTCTCCTGCGGAGATTTTACTGTATAATTTCTGGTATTTTATAATGTCGGTCGTATAAGTCGAATGCGGAAAACTCCCCACTATTGGTCCAAGAGATTATGACATGCTAATGCCTATCTGAGAGAGTAACCACGGAGCACAAGGCCTACATGACCACCCAGTAATACCCACACTATTCAGAAGCGACATTTGCACTGTTTTGTGTTTTTTGTATCTCACATGGGCGGCACGGTGGCACAGTGGTAACGCTGCTGCCTCGCAGTTAGGAGACCCGGGTTCGCTTCCTGGGTCCTTCCTGCATGGAGTTTGCATGTTCTCCTCGTGTCTGCGTGGGTTTCCTCCCACAGTCCATAGACATGCAGGTTAGGTGGATTGGCGATTCTAAATTGTCCCAAGTGTGTGCTTGGTGTGTGTGTCCTGCGGTGGGTTGGCGCCCTGCCCGGGATTGGTTCCTGCCTTGCACCCTGTGTTGGCTGGGATTGGCTCCAGCAGACCCTGTGTTCGGATTCAACGGGTTGGACAATGGATGGATGGATGGATGTATCTCACATCCTCATACACCTTTATCGTAAGAGCATCCCTTATCTACGATGGAGTGTTCTATCAGAAGGAAATATGAAGCTGGTTTTAAATTAAAAGTCGTTGAAGTAGCGAAAGTAATTGGTAACTGCGCTGCTGCAAGAAAATTCGATGTGTCTGAGAAACTGGTGCGAGACTGGAGGAGTCAAGATTCAAAAGTCAAAATTTTTGAACGGGGGTATAAGTCGGGGTCTGATTTTATGATCGATTTTCTGAGTTTCAAGACCCAACTTATACGTGAGTATATACAGTAAATATTTACCATATCACCGTTTTGTTTTCCTATGGGTGCCGCCACATTGCAGTCCCATCATCATAACATGTTATATCTTTCACTTTGGAGGCCACACAATGTCACGCCACAATCACAACTGTAGGAAAGTCATCAGTAAACTTTCTGCACCATTCCTGATTGGGGATGAACCTTAAAACTCGCCTTCTTCAAAGCTCTGATTCTCAGTTACTGATCTTTAGGCGTTGCTCTTTCTAGGCTTTGGTTGCCCGTCCTTTTCAGTTTCGACCCTCACACATCTTTCGACTACGTGTCTCTCCTGGTCCTTCTTCACCTGAGTCACTGACCTGCAGTCATGGAAGAACGGTGGCCACCTGCTGGCTAACATTGTCGATTCGGCCTCCACCGTCGATTCCCTGTGTGGCTCAAGGAGAGTTTCTTTATCTGACTTGTACACACAGTATCACTGTGCCTGTAAAAAGGCGCTATAAAAAGCAGAAAGTCAAAGCTCGAGTTCTTGCTGTTGCCTCCATTTGACGCTGAGTAAGTCAGTTCACCTGCCATCATTTCAATTTTCGAAATATAAAGACAATTGTACTGTGCCAGGTAGGGCCTTGTGATGGTGTATCCCACTCAGGAATTACATGCCTATGATGGCTGAGATTCACGTAACCACCTTCAAGGTGGCATTGATGTATGAGATTTGCTGCGGACTCATAAATACTCCACAAGCAGTCTCAGTTCACAGACCTGCACTTTGGTAGAAGCTGGTAGTCATCCATGAACCCCAGTTGTCTCTCAGAAGCAATTTCTTATCAACCCAAGCCAAAGGAGGCTCCTCAACTGTGGGCCAATCAGACAGTGAATCTGAACACGGCGAGCAGAGCGCCACCTGTTGATGACAGCTGAGCTCTCTCACCCACTCGGCCCCCATTGTCATGCACAGACCCTCCACCTCTACACTCCACCCCTCCGCAGTGCAAATCTGTGAACTGACGAGGCTCGACGTGCATGTTATGAGTCCACAGTTTAACACTTGGCGTAGTCGGCAAAATTCCCTTAGTCCAAAATGTAAAGAGGTAATAAAAATACTAAGTGGACATTATGAAAAATCAAAAACAAAATGGATTTACAACAGGCTATAGCTCTAGTGAGGTATCCTCGGGCTTTTTAAAAGTGCCATTCACTGCCATCACAAAGCAAAAAACTTCAAGCTAATCCCATTGCTAATTAACTTTTTAAATTCATTTTCATTCATCCTTGTTGTTAGAGTCCACTATATGAAATTTCTGCAGTGTGTCAGACTTGACTTGTGAGTATCTGGCAGAGGGGGCCACGTGATAACCTTGAATGTGAGTGCATTTTGG
This sequence comes from Polypterus bichir lapradei, assembly GCA_026402145.1. Lineage (NCBI taxonomy): Eukaryota > Metazoa > Chordata > Cladistia > Polypteriformes > Polypteridae > Polypterus > Polypterus bichir. Next base: position 127,311,950 of record JANRMT010062806.1, on the reverse strand, counting down.
CCGCATGCTTTATTCATGTCACCCTGGATTTTGGACCAATACATAGGTGAGACTGGCCAGCCATTTGACCAAGGCCCCTGAGACACTGGGGTCAGTCATTAGTGAACGCGGCTGTGAGGCCGTGGTCTGTAGGTGCAAGTCCAGGTGGTGTCCAGGAAACAGAGAGCAGGTCATTGTTGAGTATGTTATCACCTTCATCACGTGATGTCTTAAGAAGTGGGAGACAGACAGACAGACAGACAGACAGACAGAGAGACGGACACCATTTGTTTAGCTACTTTGTTTCCTGCTCTGCTCTTTTTGTGTTGCATGTTAATTGTCTTTTTCTTTGGTCGCTGGAGGGTCATGTTGCCTTGTTGCAGTGTGAGATTTAACTTCAAGTGTCATTTTTTTTGTACTTTCCAACAAGCTGACACACGATGGCCTGCGGGACGCAGATGAGCCGGACAGCTCCAAACGTGAGTGCTTTAAACTGCTCCGTCAACTTTCTTCACAGTTCATTCTGCCTGCTTTTTTGACTGTCATCTTCACTCCTTCTTACAGAAGCCCAACCTTCTGTGGTGACAAATCCAGCTGAGAAGGTGTGCACCTCCAATAACGGTTGTTTCCTTGAGTCCCCGGAATCCAGCACAGTGTCCTGCCTCATAAAAGCAGACTTCTCAAGATGCAGATGGGTGGTACTTTCTCATTTCCTAACCCTAACCCTTCCCGTAGGATTAGGGCTGACTTCACTGTGGCACAGGAACATGGTATTGTGAAAGCGTGCTATCGGTAATGTGTTTGCTCATGTAAGCAGGAGAAAAGGGATAGTCTGTGCCAGCATCAGTCACACATTTCAAGAGCAAAGTTCAAATCAGAAGGACAACCAAAGGCTTTTAGCAAACATTGTTTAGCAAAATGGGTTCTGAAATCCACAGACTGTGAGGTCACAACCTCTGGGGAAACACCACTAACGATGTGGGTCACTGTCCAAGATACAGTAGATAGATAAGGTGCTATATAATAGATAGATAGATAGATAGATAGATAGGAAAGGCATTATTTATTACATAGATAGTTAGATGGATAGAGCGATGTGAAAGGCACTATATAATTGGTAGATAGACACAATATAATGAATATATACTGTAGACCAATGGATAGACAGATAGATGTGAAAGGCACTATATGATAGATAAATAAATATGAAAGGCACTATAAAGCAGATATAGATCGATGTGCAAGGCACTATATAATAGATAGATATGTGAAAGGTACTACATAACAGATAGATAGATGTGCAAGGCACTGTAAAATAGATAGACAGATAGGAAAGGCATTATTTAATATAGGCTATAGATGGTTAGATGGACAGATAGATGTGAAAGGCACATTAAGATAGATAGATAGATAGATAGATATGTGAAAGGCACTACATAATAGATAGATAGATACTTTAGTGATCCCGGGGGATATTTATGCTAATCCACCTTAATAAAAGGATAAGTGTCTGTGTGTTTGTTCAGTGGCTACGTGTCTGTCATTCCAACAGGTGGTGCATAACAAACATTTCCAGTGATAGATTTTATTACTACAAATGTTGGTGATGCACCATCTATTGGAATGATAAACGCAATGCATTTTCTTTCTGCATGCATTACAAAATACATTCCAATAGATGGGGCACTGCAAACATTAACGCTGAGGTCTCCGTTGATTATTTCGATTTCAAACCGTCTTCGATGTGTGCCACAGCTAGTGGGAGACATAAAATGACAGCACTCAGAATGCTGGGGAAAATGCCAACAAATTACAAAATAAGCTATGATTCATTAAATAGATTCCTTACTTGAGAACCCCACAAAACGAGTGGTCATTCAAGAAAATTGTTGAAGAAAAGTCCACAAAAAATGAATTAAGGACCAACTCCTAACACTTGGTGGCCTCCATTTCTGGCCTGGCTATTGTTGGTGCTGACTTGGCAGGTCCTCCCTGTGCCTCCAGGTAATCTGGTGTTGACCCCGGGAGCATTGCTGCTTTAATGGGTGACTCCACAATGCCCCCCGCAGGTGCGAGTGGCCCTCTGTGAGAACACAGGTTGCCTTCTGCCTCGTTTCCAACTTTGTGCAGTACAATTTCTGCCAAAAAGCCAAGCAAAATGACCCGTTTTATTAGTTAACTAAAAAGATTACAATATGCAAGCTTTCAAGGCAATTCAGGCCCCTTTTTCAGAAGAAAATAAAATGGCAGTGAAGATTCCGTTCAAAGCACCTTTGAGCACTGGCCATCATAAACTGACAAATTTGGAGACGTCCTGCACTTCAGTGCATGGCTGTCTATTAGGTGGCATCTGTCGGGTTAATTGTTTTATTAATTTTGTAGATTCAGCATCGGTATAATACTGATAGTGAGTTAGAAGTACAGGTTTTTTCATTTTTAAAAACTTGGAGAAGAAACTTGGAGGGTAAGAAAAAAGGACAAAACTATAAGATCTAGCACCCAGTGTCTGTTATACTCCCACCGTGGTCCTCCACACTCCAGTGTATGGAAGTGTGTCCTGCAGAGCGCTGATATGCCGTCCAAGGTTGGTTCATATTAACGTTTGGCTGTCTCAATTGCTGTAATAGAATAAAGTACTCTAAGTTCAGATAATATACAGACTGATTTGTTTATGGGTATTACGTAACTTTTTGTTATAGCCACTGTATTAGATTCACAAAGCGCTTTGATCCTGCAGTTGGGAAGTTACATGAAAATGAAACAAAAGATATGGCCGACAGAGAGCTGCTGATGCAGAATTACACTTTGGCATCACAGATGATAACAAACCGTTTATTTTCCAATCTGCTTAATACAAACATTAGGTGCAAGGCAGCAACTAACTATGTGTCTCACGCTTTCTCCTTTGTCTGTTTTAATATTGTTGATTATTTAGTTTCCAGGGGTGGCACGGTGGCGCAGTGGGTAGCGCTGCTGCCTCGCAGTTAGGAGACCCGGGTTCGCTTCCTGGGTCCTCCCTGCGTGGATTTTGCATGTTCTCCCCATGTCTGCGTGGGTTTCCTCCTGGGGCTCCAGTTTCCTCCCACAGTCCAAAGACATACAGGTTAGGTGGATTGACGATTCTAAATTGGCCCTAGTGTGTGCTTCGTGTGGGTGTGTGTGTGTGTGTCCTGCGGTGGGTTGGCGCCCTCCCCGGGATTGCTTCCTGCCTTGCGCCCTGTGTTGGCTGGGATTGGCTCCAGCAGACCCCCGTGACCCTGTGTTTGGATTCAGCAAGTTGGAAAATGGATGGATGGATGGATGGATTTAGTTTCCATATGTGGGTCGTCCCCCAAGAAGCAGACCCACCTGCCCATCATGGCCCGAAACGTATACTGTTATTATTATACAGTTTAAGCAAAAGAAGATTAAGAGGTGACCTGACTGAAGGGTTTAAAATTATGAAGGGAATTAGTGCAGTGGATCGAGACGGTGACTTTAAAATGAATTCATCAAGATGATACCAAGGTGATACCAAGATAGGTGGATTAGCAGATAATTTGGAATCTGTTATATCATCACAGAAGGACTTGGATAGCAGACAAGCTTGGACAGATTTGTGGACGATGGAATTTAATGTCAGTAAATGTAAATAATTACACATAGGAAGTAAAAATGTGAGGTTTGAATACACAATGGGCGGTCAGAAAATTGAGAGTCCACCTCATGAGAAGGATTTAGGAGTCGTAGTGGACTCTAAGCTATCAACTTCCTGACAGTGTTCAGAAGCCTTTAACAGAATGTCAGGTTATATAGCGCCTTGATGTGTGGAGTACAAGTCACAAGAGGTTCAGCTCAAGCTTTATAACACACTGGTGAGGCCTCATCTGGAGTCCTGGGGGCAGTTTTGGTCTCCAAAAAGGACATAGCAGCACTTGAGAAGGTCCAGAGAAGAGCGACTAGGCTGATGCCAGGGCTACAGGGGATGAGTTATGAGGAAAAATTAAAAGAGCTGAGCCTTTACAGAGATGAAGAGGAGACCTGACTGAAGTGTTTAACATTATGAAGGGAATCAAGACGTTGACTTTAAAATGAGTTCATCAAGAACACAGGGACACAGCTGGAAACTTGTGAAGGGGAAATTTTGCACAAGCATTAGGAAGTTTTTCTTTACACAAAGAATGATAGACACTTGGAATAAGTGACCAAGTAGTGTGGTGGACAGTAAGACGTTAGGGACTTTCAAAACTCGACTTGATGTTTTTTTGGAAGAAATAAGTGGACAGGACTGGCGAGCTTTGTTGGGCTGAATGGCCTGTTCTCCTCCAGATTGTGCTGATGTTCTAATAACCCACAGTCCCTTGCGGTTCATTGAATGCACTGGCATTCTCTGGTGATATTTCTTGTCTGCTCGTCTTGTGTAGTTATTGGATTTTTGACCTTTTGCTTTGTTTTTCAATGATTCTTTGGGTTTGTGTATTGGCACATTGTTTACCTTGGATTGCCTTTGCCTGCTGTGCCCTTTGTTCTCTTTGGAGTGTCACTTTCTACAGAGTATTTTTTTTTTTGTATAATAAATAATTTTATTTAGAAAGATTCTACATTTGCCCTCTAGTTTTTAGCCAGGGTTTAATGGTTTTCAACCCACTAGTGGACGAGTGGATGAGTCATTTTTTGAGACCCTTTGTAATTAGAGGTTCCCAGTTCAGGAAAATTTCAAAGCCAAAATGAGAAGCAAAAAACTGAAGTAAAAAAAAAAAACTACAGGCAAGAGTCGGAACCAAAAACTAGTCACAAAATCAAACGTCAAAATGGTGTTTGGAATCCGTAAACCCAGATAGGGATATCATCTCATGGGTGACCTTTTAAACCCTCGAGTCATGAACGCGGCTCACAGCTTTGGAGTACACATCCCAAACAACATGGGAAAGTTAAAATCTGTACTCATTTTCCTGTACTACTTATTATTACATTATTAACAATCTATATATCAAATAATCAGGTTTGGAATATCGAGCTTCTATCAAAAGTTCAATCATTTTATCACTTTGCTACAATGACATTTTGTTTTACTCGTTGACATAGAAACCCTTCCAAGAATTCTTTGTGAGGTCAATTGGCCGGCGGTGTAAAGGTCACCCACGCTAGTCCTTCAATATCCGAACTCGTCAGATTAATCTAATCGCGTTGCCAAATGAATCTCTTCCATTGAACGCTGATGTGCTCTCGTTTTGGTGCAGGATTAGCTTTTACTTAGGGTTTGGCCTTGGCTTCTCCCTGAACTACGTGTCTTCCGATTACAATCATTTTTTATTTACTGCGTCTATAATATATAAGGAGCTGCCCTGATGATGGGAAGACAAAATGGTGGCAATCGAAAATAACTGAGATGGTGGCGAAAACGGTACAAAATAATTGGTAACAATAAAAGTACATTTAAACTAAAAAGCAAATGGACAATTCATAATCTTGGGCTCAAGGAACCCCCAAAATGAGCGCTCAAAGCTGTAAATTGATGCAGAAAGAGGAAACAAACAATTAACAAGAAAAGCATTCCTAGCAGATTGTCTGTGCACGGTCATATCAGATTTGAAGTATGGGGTAAACCAGCCCGGACTGAAACAGGCAGACACAGAATGTCTCGTAATCACACACATTTATTTACAAAGTCCCAACACACAACACCATGCCCAGGCACCAAACACCTTGTTCAGTTTGGATCTCTCCCTTCCGGACTTCTCCTGCCGCCTTTCCACCTCTCCTCCCAATGTTGCCCAATTCCGGCTTCCTTACTTGAGGGAGACGGCCTCTTTTATAGCCACCCAGATGTGCTCCAGGTGCTCTGTGATGGTCTTCCGGCGGCACTTCCTGGTGTGGCGGAAGTGCCGCATGAGCACCCGGAAGCACTCCAGGTGTCCCTGGAATTCCTTCCGGCAGCACTTCCGGGTGTGGTGGAAGTGCTGACCTCCAGGGCTCCACAATCTTTCTGGCGCCCCCTTGTGATTGCCATCGGCCATTGAGCTTCCATGCTTGTTTCCCGTGACCCCCATACAGACCAGGACAGCTGCCCACTCATGGTCCAGGGGAGGTGTAGTCAGTCTCCCAGTACTTCCAGGCGTCCCAGGAGGGCACAACCCCCAGCCATCTGCCACAAGTGCTTGCAAAATGAAAATCAGATGTGAGCCAGAAATTGCAATGGAGCCCCCTTAACCCGCAGTCTGCATGGCCCCTAGTAGCCTGCAGTGACACCTGGACTGTTGAACTCATTTTTACCACCTTGACTCCTCAAGCATTGATCTGAGACTGGGGGGCACTTGCCCCTTTGCCACATAGACGGTGCCCTTCACGTTGCTTTATGTACGTTTCAGTTTCCTGTGTGCTCCACCGCAGTGTCTAGCGCCTTTTCAAAATGTGAAATGTTTAATATTCTGTTTAAAACAGAGAGTGACTATCTTCTGCCCTCTTTCACTGAGTAATTTGTGGTTTTTCTGTTTTGTTTTTATAGATGAACCCTACGCCCAATGGAGAATATGCAGAGAAACGGCGAGTGAATTTTGAGGCGTACAGAAGGTTTGTGGCTCATCTCTGACTCTGACCTCCCTCTGTAGTGGCACACTTGAGTTAGTATTGCCATGCCAGTGAGTTGACCACCCCTATCTCTCCTTTGCTCATTCTTGAAGCCCATGCATGGCCTCTGTCTCCCTCACACACTCCAGTCATAGCCCCCCAGTTCTCCACTGCGATGGTCCTCTGGCAATGTCTGAACAAAGTGTGGCCTCCATGGCTTGTGGGACCCTGTGGGATGGGCCTGTAGTACTCATGACATAGGTCAGGTAATGCTCACAACGCTGAGGCACACTGTACTATAAAAATGGCACCGTCCTTCAGATGAGATATAAAACTGAGGTGCTGACTCTCTGTGGTCATAAAAGAACCCTGGGCATCCTTCATGAAGAGCAGGGTGTATTCTGCTGTCTAGGCTAAATTGCCCACCTTGGCCTAGTCATTCTGCCCCCTAATCATCCACTGCCTCTGATTGTGTCTCTCTCTCTCTCTCACACACACCTTCACCACCTAACCACTAATCTGTGGTGAGAGTACTGGTGCAAAATGGCTGCCGTCGCATCATCCTGGTGGATGCTGCATATTAGTGGTGGTTGACGTGGCCCCCAACTCACAATGTGAAGAGTTTTGAGTAGCGACAAAAGTGCTATATAAATGTAAATAATAATTATCATTATTAATCTTCAGTAAAAAGACATGGAGACTGGGTCCCTAGTTAAGAAATCACTTGGCCATCGGTTTGGAGACTTCATGTAGAAAGATGCTGCTGGTTTCTTCAGATGGGTCTCAGCAGGTCCTCCCCATTGGCTGCATTTCTTCCTGGCTGTATTCCCATGGAGGTCTCTTTGTGGATGTCCTCCAGATCTGATATGAGATGTCTCACACTGTGCATTATCTAGTGCCTGTACTTTATAGTGCGCTCTGATGAGACATTCTTTATGAATTTCAATTCTGTCTTGTTGTGGAAAAAACGTTCTTGTACATTCAAAGAAGGCCTCATGGAGCTCAGATGAGAATGCAAACATTTCTTTATTTGCACATAATGTCTCGGTCCATGAAGTGAGCAATCAGTTCAACAATTCATCTGCTTTAATACTTTCACCTCATCTAACACATCACATGTTCTGACTCTTAAAATACAAAACTTCATCGCCTCCTCCAATCAACTGAAGCCACCTGTAAGTTCTGACTCATGTCGACTCTCCCATTATTCTGAACACTGCTTTATTAAGTGGGCTGTTTAGCCGATTGCCCCGTTGATCTTAACAACAACCACTTCATAGGAGGGGTGTTTGAGTTTTCCCATCAGTTTATCCCCACTTTCTGGAGGGGTGTTTGTCACTCATTTACTACATTCTAACCTTATGTTGGTAGATTCTCTAAGACTCGGGTGCTTTCAGCTTTAAGTTACATTTTGGTAACCCTTATGTTACATTCAGTCATTTTCATTGTTTAATAATTCATTCAGTTACGGTTTCATATATTTATACTTTGTAATAAATTGTAAAAGATTATTTTATATTAAGTAAAAATTCCATCGTCTCTGGGCATTTTATACACTTCAGTGACTGTCAGATTAATTCGGCTATTAGGAAAAGCCACGTATACAACAAATGACAATAACAAATCTTTTGTATTACTTATGTAACTGGAAAATGAGTTACAGCAAGACCAGATTAAGACCCCCACAGACCACAGGGTGTCACTCACATATATTTACACTCTCTGATAGCACGTATAAACATAAAATGAGATTTCCATGCTCAGTCTCTTGTACATTACATCTTCACCCCCTTGGAGATTTGAGCACTATGTTACTTGCACATCATATTGAGCAGAGTTGTGGGAGGTGGGGTGATCCCCCTCTGAGATTAAAATGAGTGGTCATTCATATATTACATTGATATAATGTATGAATAGCGGCGTATGTATGGCATGGAAGAGCACGAGGTAAAAACAGAAACAGAATAAAAGCCGCCATTCCCTTTATCTTCAATAGACCGAGCGCCCTTGGTGATCACCAGGTCACCCATGAGGCATGGAGAGACAATTCTGTTTTAGGTACAATTCTACTATTATGTACCTCTCATCATTACTTTCCGTATGTATTTCAAGTGAATAACGTTACAATAATGACAACGGCACTCATTTCGATCCAACGTAGCTTAACGATCACGATGGATTTTTTTCCCCTGTACTCTGTCCCTTTAAATCGAGTGGCATGGCACGTTGTTATTTGAGAGAGGGCGAGACGGTAAATACCACATTAGTGAGCAATCAGATGACCAGCTGAGCAAACCAAGCAGAAACATGAGGCCAAAAGAGTTAAACCTGGTGCTGATCTTGCTCTGCTGTTCACCGAGATGGCACTTGGACTAAGGGTCACCTCCTCTTCGTGTCATACTGTGCAGTCTGCTCGTGATCCATTGCTAGTACACTGACACTGACCCAATGGGTCTAAATTGAATTATTTGGAGTCTTATGCACCCCCCCCGCCAGTTTAATTTTAATTTTTAAAGCAGATATTCTACTTTGGTCTGCTGTTGCCCCGATGTCACAGCACTGTACAATGTGCCATTTTAAATATGGCAGCCCCTGACCCGGCCTGCTGGACATGTTTATTGTAAGGCAGGAATCATGGATGCTTTTTTGTTTTGTTTGTTTCCTCTGTAGGAAAAGAGCCCTGAAACCCAACGCCCACAGTGAACAAAGTGAAGCCAACCTGAAAAACACAACGGGCAGTGACAACACGGACACGGACAGCAGATAGCAGACATGCCATTACGGCACAAAGCGCTGGCACAGGACGGATCCTGTGGGCATAAAATGACTGATTCTGCCGTTTTGTGACGGTAAAAGCCATTTCAAGTGTATGTGATGTAAATATCAGGAAAAGAAGATATTTTACTACAAAATAAATAACAATAAAGAAAGAAAACGGTTTAGTGATATGTGTTTAATGTGTGCATCGCCCGAATACTTGGGCACCTGAACGTAGACCACAATGTGCTGCTTTCAAAGCCAGCTGTGCAACACAGATTATCAAACTGGAATAAGATGCACGTTCTAAAGACACGTTCAATTAACGAGCCCTGTGATGCCCCAAGGCGCTGTGGTATGTTTATTTGTGCCGTCACATGGATGCCAACAAATGCCCTGCTCATCCTCCTGCACATTTTCTTCATTGGCCTCACCAGCCATTCACACAATCTGTCTGCTGTCAATTTCTGTCCCCACTGTAAGGAGGTGGCCATTCACGTCCTTTGTTGTGATAACAACTGAGGACATTGGATGAAGGACAATGTGATGTGACACCTGGGTATTCGACACTAATGGAGTTAGAGAGGATCTGCCAGGAAGAATGGGGTAAACTGCCCAAATTCAGGTGTGCAAAGCATGTAGAGGCTTACCAAGAAGACTGGCAAAGGGGCTTCTACAAAGTACCCAATCAAGGGTCTGCATATGTCAATGAAGGACAGAGTTCAGGTTTTGATTTTGAATAAATTTGCAAATCTTTCTGAAAGCCTGATGTCACTTTGTCATTATGGGTTATTGAGTGTAGACTGAGAGACAAGCACGGCAAATGCATTCCTTTCAAATGAAATCTACTACACGATCAAGTAGGCAAGGTTCTGAATATTTTCTGAATCCACTGTCTACAATAATGGGAAAAAGCAAATCACATACAAATACCACAGTGACACACCTGAATATCAATCAAACTTCATGGCTGCCCACAGTGCCACAGAACTGTAAGAAGTTTGGAGACAACACACTGTATCTGTCTGACTGGACCGGGTCTGCTGCCTGCCTTGCCCACTTGCCCACCTACAATACCACACCCCACTCACCTCCAGCTCACTCTTTCAATCCAGGTCAGAGTTGTGAGGAGCCAGGGCCTTTCCATGCAGCTCTGGGTTCAAGGTAGGAGAAGACATGTCTTGACTTCGGAGATTAAAGGTCCAGCTTCTTGCCCAGCAATAGTATACACTGAGTGGTCACATTGGGGTTCACCATTTTCCCACATTCTCAGACCCGCACAATGTAGTTCAGTGTCACAGAGAGGGACACAGCTTGTCCTGGCCACCACTGGCACAAGGGAAAAAGGAAGCCTGGGCTGGATGCCAGTCCTTCACATTGCTCACACAATACCAATTTAGTATCACCAAGAAACCAAACCTGCACGTCTTCAGAGATGTGAAAGGAGAACCAGAGTTTATGGAGATCCAGGGAGAACATGCAGACTCCACACAGGAGCTGTGGGATGTGAACTCAGGACTCTGGAGCTGTGTGGCAGTAACCCCAAAGACACAGTTTATTTGTGTATTTTTTATTGATCAATTCATTGCAAATAAGAATAGAGTAATACATATTTTAATTGGTGTATTTGGAAGCAAAAATAAATCCTTAAACTATAAGCACTTCATGCACTATTGCAGCGTCAGCACCAAGCATTGCAATGGATGAATTCCTGGCTTTTTACGTGACTTTTTGAGGAGGCTCGCTATCTTAAGAAGGGCTGATCGCCCACCTCATGCTGCACTAGTTGGAAAAAGCCTGCAACTTTGCAGGTTTGCCATTTATTACAGGTGCCCCTGCCACATGTGATGTAATGCCAGCTCATACGGGGTGTCTCATCCCTGGCTGATGTAACTTATGTTACAATATAATGAAGTCGGGTGATTAACTAGTTTATCTAAACAACCATTTCACATTTCAGTTTTTCTTTCTTTTAGATAGATACTTTATTAATCCCAAGGGGAAATTCACATAATCCAGCAGCAGTATACTGATACAAAAAACAATATTAAATTAAATAGTAATAAAAATGCATGTAAAAACAGACAATAACTACGAGTAATGTTATCATTTACTCCCCCGGGTGGAATTGAAGAGTCGCATAGTGTGGGGTCTCCTCAGTCTGTCAGTGGAACAGGATGGTTACTGCAGTCTGTCACTGAAGCTACTCCTCTGCCTGGAGATGACACTGTTCAGTGGATGCAGTGGATTCTTCATGATTGACAGGAGTTTACTTAATGCCCATCGCTCTGCCACGGATGTCAGACTGTCCAACTTTACTCCTACAATAGAGCCTGCCTTCTTAACAAGTTTGTCCAGGCGTGAGGCGTCTTTCATCTTTATGCTGCCTCCCCAGCACACCACCGCGTAGAAGAGGGCACTCGCCACAACCGTCTGGTAGAACATCTGCAGCATCTTATTGCAGATGTTGAAGGATGCCAACTTTCTCAGAAAGTATAGTCTGCTCTAACCTTTCTTACATAGAGCATCAGTATTGGCAGTCCAGTCCAATTTGTCATCCAGCTGCACTCCCTGATATTTATAGGTCTGTACCCTCTGCACAGTCACCTCTGATGATCACAGGGTCCGAGGGGCCTGGGCCTCCTAAAATCCACCACCAGCTTCTTGGTTTTGCTGGTGTTCAGGTGTAAGTGGTTGGAGTCGCACCATTTAACAAAGTCCTTGATTAGGTTCCTATACTCCTCCTCCTGCCCACTCCTGATGCAGCCCACAATAGCAGTGTCATCAGTGAACTTTTGCACGTGACAGGACTCTGAGTCATATTGGAAGTCTGATGTATATAGATTGAACAGGACCGGAGAAAGTCCAGTCCCCTGTGGCGCCCCTGTATTGCTGACCACAATGTCAGACCTGCAGTTCCCAAGACGCACATATTGAGGTCTGTCTGTAAGATAGTCCATGATCCATGCCACCAGGTGTGAGTCTACTCCCATCTCAGTCAGCTTGTCTCTAAGGAGCAGAGGTTGGATGGTGTTGAAGGCACAAGAGAAGTCCAGAAACATAATTCTTACAGCACCACTGCCTCTGTCCAAGTGGGAGAGGGATCGGTGTAGCATATAGATGATAGTATCCTCCGCTCCCACCTTCTCCTGGTATGCGAACTGCAGAGGGTCGAGGGCGTGGCGGACCTGTGGCCTCAGGTGGTGAAGCAGCAGCCTCTCCATGGTCTTCATCACATGTGACGTCAGAGCGACAGGCCGGAAGTCATTCAGCTCACTAGGACGTGATACCTTTAGGACTGGGGTGATGGAAGATGTTTTCCAAAGCCTTGGGACTCTCCCCTGTTCCAGGCTCAGGCTGAAGATGCGCTGTAGAGGACTCCCCAGTTCCAACGCACAGGCCTTCAGCAGTCATGGCGATATACCATCTGGACCCGCTGCTTTGCTGGCACGAAGTCTCCTCAGCTCTCTGCTCACCTGCGCTGCTGTAATTGTGGGTGGGGATGTCTCACCTATGCTGGTATCAGCAGAAAGATGGTTGGAGGATGCAGTACTCCGAGGTGAGAGTGGGTTAGGGTGGTCAAACCTATTAAAGAAGTTGTTCATTTGGTTTGCTCTCTCCATGTCTGTCTCGATGGCTTTTATTTTTTATATTAATGTTAAGTTATCAGGTTACTACTTGGAAGGGCATTTCTCCACTTGATTTTGCCCCTTCATCAATAATATATTTGTTATAAATATCATCATTGGTCCTCATCCTTGCAAGTCCCCTAAAGTGTGAGATGGGTCCCGCCAGGACAGTCTCCAGCTGCCACCCCCCGGATGTCTGCGATGAATCACAGCGCCCAACCTCATACAGCAATACAAACTGTTTAAAACATAGACATAGAATTACTAGACGCCACATGACCAGCAGCATTGTACGTCAATGTTGCCGCCATATTGCGAGTGGCAATGCTGTGGAGTGAAGTAACTGATAAAGATGTCTCACGCATGTGCTGCTTGGGATTTTACAAACTGCTGTACGCTCCAAACCAGATCCTGGGGGATTACATTTCATAGGTAAGGCTGAACAATTGTTTTGGTTATATTTGACCATTAGAAAATTAAAACAAGAGAATGATAAATCAAAAAGCAATAATTAGCAAACAAACAAAGATAACTGGCAGTAACAGGGCAAAATTCACAATTGGTATGCCAGTTTGAAAAGATAAGTTTTGAGGGCAGTTTTAAAATGTGTTATTGAATCGAGCTGACGGATATGAGAGAGAAGAGAATTCCCGAGTTGAGGAGCACCAGGAGAGACGCTCGAGCTGCCATAGCACAGAGTCTGACGTGCGGTACAGAAAGTCGAGCTGCAGATGAGGATCTGAGTGCCAGTCTGGAGGAGATCAGTGAGGTTTATGGAGAGCTTTAAATGTTCAGAGCGGGATTGTGTATCGTATTCTGTAGTTAACAGGGAGCCAGTGAAGTTGAGAGAGAATCAGTGTGATATGTTCAGTGGATTAGAACAGCAGGTTATTATCCTGGCAGCAGAATTCTGAAGAAGTTGTAAGCGATGGATACGTTTTTGTGGGATGCCAGATAGAATATCCATCCATCCATCCATTTTCCAACCCGTTGAATCCAAACACATGGTCACGGGGGTCTGCTGGAGCCAATCCCAGCCAACACAGGGCACAAGGCAGCAACCAATCCCGGGCAGGGCGCCAACCCACCGCAGGACACACACACACACACACACTAGGAACAATTTAGAATCGCCAATCCACCTAACCTGCATGTCTTTGGACTGTGGGAGGAAACCGGAGTACCCGGAGGAAACCCACGCAGACACAGGGAGAACATGCAAACTCCATGCAGGGAGGACCCGGGAAGCGAACCCAGGTCCCCTAACTGCAAGGCAGCAGCGCTACCACTGCGCCACCGTGCCGCACCCCAGATAGAATAGCGTTACAGTAATCTATACGTGAGGTGACTCGGGCATTAACCGATACTTCAGTACTGTGTTGCGTAAGAACAGGACGAAGTCTAGAAATGTTTCAGAGATGGAAGAAGGCAGTCTGAGAAATGTTACTTATATGGGAGGAATTATTTAATAATAATAATAATAATTATTATAATTTAATAATTACCATTATTAGTGTATAAATGGATATTAATAATTTCATTTAAACGATTCGCCAAAATCTGTTGTATGTAAACGATACTGTTTTAAACGTTATTGTTTTTTCATCAGAAAACCCGGTTTGCACGTCTACCTGTATTTGTTTAAATTGCACTTTTGCCACTCGCAATATGGCGGACGCGCTGACGTATCGAGTCGACCGGGAAACACAGTGAATGCGGCGTCTATCTATATATGTCTATGGTGCAAAGCCTTACCAGGATGTGACGTATACGTTTCCGCCTTCGCTTCCCCATGCTTGTCTCTCATTGGTTGCTCTCTGAGCAGTAGGCTGAGCGGAAGCAGACAGAGGCCATTGTTGTTGTACTATGGCGGCGAGTTTGACGCGTTGCGTTTGTCGCCAGCTTCTGTCTGTCGGCACCTCCACCCGGGGTTTGTTCTTCGTAGGCTCCCAGCAGCGCGCTGCTCGTGGCATCGCTGGGCTGCCATGGCTTCACGTACGGCGCGAGAGAGCAGCTTCGCGAATAAATTGGGATGCCTTACTACTCCGCGGAGCCAAGAGGACTGAAGCGCAGAGACCGCGGAGCACCTCGGCGGCTAACAGCAGTGGGGGTCTCACGGCGGGGGTGACCTCCACGCACTACCACCTCGTGTACACGTGCAAGGTGAGCAATGCGGTTGAAGGGCGAGTCTTCACCAGAGGACAGAGACGGAGCGGGGAGGCGCCGTGACGGGCGGCTCGACGGCTTTGCGTTCAGCAGAGATGGGGAAGGGAGACGCCTTAGTTTCATCCCAGTGTGCCAAAGGAACTGCTTCCATTTTACAAGCAGCTGTAGACGTTAATGTCGTTGAAGTGGGCAGTGACAGGAAGTACACACGAGCTGTCCAGTTGTAAAAATGCGAAATAACAGCAGCGAGAGCTCGCCACAGTGGCATCTGATGTGATTGTAACAATGGCACCTTCTGTGCATGTGGGGATGAGATCCTTTTACATACATTTGCATAATCGAATTGAAGGAGGCTGGAGCCAACCCTGGCAACATCAGGTTGAGATCTGATGCAGAAAATCCCATTTCTTTGGGATCTCGGAGTAAAATCTCATGTGGCTCCAGCATGAAAGCGGTGCCTCAGTGGACTTGGGAGACTTTGCAATCCGATGAGCCAATAGATGCCACACACCAGCTTTGATAGAATGCGCTGTGACAACTCTGTGTGGGTGTGCCAGCCACCTAACCCTACAGAAATGGACGCAGGAATCACACTTATAAAATCACAAGCTTTTTCATTTTGTTTCTTCACTTGTAGGCAACGCCTTCCCTGTTCCTACAAGTGCACAACACTGCACAATATTTTCCTTCTCTGTTCTTTTTCTTTCTCCTCCACTCTTCCTCAGCAAGCTTCATCTCCCGTCTCTGGTTTGCTGGGTCTTCAGCAGTCCTTTAAATAGTCCTTGACCTGGAAGTGCTTCTGTTCTTCCATCTATCTGACCTGCCAGCACTGCCATCCTCTTGATCCATCAAGTACTTCTGAGCTAGGTGAGAATTTATTCTCCCACCATCTTCCTACAGCATCCCTTGATGGTACCCAGCAGGCTGTATTACCGAACTCCATGTCGCCATAGTGCTGTGGGAATCTGGAGCGCTGCTGCTGTCCAAGGCAGCTGCCATTTAGCGTCTTGGGGGAGGCAGTGTCCTAGAAAAGCTGCCTTCCCCCATCCTTCCATCTCGGGGGCGTCCCGGCCGTCTCTTACAGTGCACAGCAGGTAGACAGACACACGTATGCGCACATGAAGAGTTTCTCCGTTTGTTTGTGCTCTTTAAAGTAGGGATGCACCGAAATTTCGGCCGCCGAAAATTTTCGGCCGAAATAGCATTATCGGTTTCGGCCGAAACGTAAGAAAGCGCCGAAAATAAAAGCCGAAATTGTCGCCACGCCTCTCCCATCCTCCCGTCTCGTTCGCGCTGTCATTACGCATCAAACACGGAGTATGTCGGTGGTTTTGAAGCACTTCAAAGTTTCAGATGAGGACAGCAAAGTTGCAATATGCAACATTTGCTCTGCAAAAGTTTCAAGAGGGGGTTCAACAGCAAAGACATTTTCGACTACAGGTTTAATACACCACCTTAAGTCAAGACACGCAATTGAATTTGAGGAATACCGTCAAACAACGTTGGTTAAAACTAAGCCAACTAGCACATCAACACCCTCGGTTGCCACAGTTTTCGAAAAAATTAAGAAATTTGCAAATGACAGTGCTAAAGCACGTGACATAACAGAGAAAGTAATGGAATTCATTGCTTTAGATGATGAGCCGTTTTCAGTCGTGGAGGACATCGGATTTCGTAGGCTAATACACCACATTGAGCCGCGTTACACACTGCCAAGCAGACGGTATTTTGCAGAGACCTCTCTACCTGAAATGTATGACCGTGTTGCAAAACATGTTCATGAGCTCATGACCACAGATATCTCTGCTCTAAGTTTTACCACAGACATATGGAGCTCTGACGTTAGTCCAACTAGCATGCTCAGTTTGACAGCGCAGTGGATAAACGCGGAGTTTAAATTGCAAAACATTCTGCTTCATGCACAGGAGTTTGTCGGCTCACACACTGCAGCAGCAATATCCGATGCTTTGGCTAACATGTTTGAAACTTGGAACATAGACAAGTCTAAAGTGCATGTGATTGTGAGAGATAATGCACGGAACATGATAAAGGCTATGGATGACAGTGGATTAAAGAGCATACCTTGCATGGCACACACGCTGCAGTTGGCTCTGAATGAGGGAGTGCTTAGTCAGCGGAGCATATCAGAAATCACAGCAACTGGGAGAAAAATTGTGGGACATTTTAAGCATTCTCCGCTTGCTTATTCCAGACTACAAGATTTGCAAAAACAGTTTGGGATGCCAACAAAACGACTACAGCAAGATGTGGCCACTCGCTGGAACAGTACATACTATATGTTGCAAGGATTACTTGAACAGAAGCGGGTTTTAGCTGCATACATGACAGATCACGACCTGCCAGCAACTTTGAGTGCACATCAGTGGATGTTGGTGGAAAACATTGTCTCTCTTCTCGCCCCGTTCGAACAGTTAACCAAGGAAATAAGCTCAGCTCAAGCGTCTGTTGCTGAAGTTATTCCACTGATCGCAGCACTGAAGCGCCTGCTTGGAAAAGAGGCGGAAACAGATCATGGCGTAAAAACAGCTAAAAAAAACTCTACTGGAGGCTGTTAACAAACGCTTCCAAGACATTGAGTCCAACCCTCTTTACGGCATTGCAACAATATTAGATCCACGCTTTAAAGACCATTACTTTGACGATGAGAAAAGGCAGGATGTACGCGAAATGGTGCAAACAGAGCTTACGGCTCTTGAAACCTCTGGTGAAGCACAAGCCGCGACGGGGAGAACAGAGCAAACTGTGCCTGAGAAACGGTCACGTACAAGTGATGAGGCGCACATTCCTTCGCTTTCTGATATGTTTGACGAAATTTTACAGGAAAGCGTCCCAACCCACAGCGGTGTAAGAGCAAGCGCAGCCTCACAAGAAGTAGCAACCTATCTAGCTGAACTACCCATTGGCAGAAGTGACAATCCACTTGACTTCTGGCGCGCGAACTAAGATCGCTTTCCTTTGCTTGCATGGACTGCGCGCAAGTACTTATCTGCCCCAAGCACCAGCACAGACAGTGAGAGATTATTCAGTGCAGCATCTCATGTTCTTGATGAGAACAGAAATCGTCTCTCCAGCCAGAAAGCTGAACAACTTTTGTTCATAAAGAGAAATCTGCCACTTTTGCTAAAATAAAAGCAGCCTAATTTGATGTTGTTTACAGTTAAAGGTTTGATTTATTTATTCTGTTATTGCAATGTTGTTTTGCACAGTAATTTAAAATTGAAGTAAAACGTTTAATGCAGGTAATATTTTGCACAATTCGTAAAGGCACTAAAAGCTAGCACAGACTGAGTGATTTTATTCAGTGCAGTATGTTCTTCATGAGAAGAGGAACTGTGTCTTCAGCCAGAAAACTGAAAAACTTTTGTTCATAAAGATAAACCTGCTTCTTTTGCTTAAATTAAAAGCAGACCAATTTAGTGTGTATAGTTATGTTGTTTACAGTAAGAGGTTGGATTTATTTATTTTTCTTCTGTTTGTGCACTGTTGTTTGGTACAGTAATTTAAAATTGAAGTAAAAAAGCAGCTAGCATTTTTTTTGCACAATTTTGTTACAGAAAGAAATTTTATTTAGTTTTGTTATTGTTAAACAGCCTTATTACTGTTATTTATTATCAATAAAAGTTTGATTGCTTAATTAATTTGTAGTTTTTTTAATACAAACAAAAAGAAAATATTTTAAACATGTTTTTTAATGAAGCCATTTTCGGTTTCGGTATCAGTTTTCGGCCAAGTGCATCCAAAAATTTCGGTTTCGTTTTCAGCCCAGAATTTTAATTTCGGTGCATCCCTACTTTAAAGTATGGCAGGCAGACCTGTGAATCACATCTTTTCATGTCAATGCAGGTGTGCCAGACGAGGTCAATGAAGAAAATCTCCAAGCAGGCTTACCATAATGGAGTCGTCATTGTGAAGTGTTCGGGCTGTGAAAATCATCACATAATTGCAGACAATTTTGGGTGGTTTTCAGATCTGGAAGGGAAAAGGTGAGGGTCTTTGATTTGTGTTTTTCCATCCTGGCTAGCAATGTGGGCTTCTAGTAGCTAAGATGCTGGGCATTAAACCACAAGCTTGCTGGTTATATCAACAGAGTGGGAAATTTGGCTTTTTATTGAAGTTCTTTAAATAAAAATAAATAGGTAGCTAAGTAAATACATCAATAAATACAGTGCATCTGGAAAGTATTCACAGCACATCACTTTTTCCACATTTTGTTATGTTACAGCCTTATTCCAAAATGGATTAAATTCATTTTTTTCCTCAGAATTATACACACAACACTCCATAATGATAACGTGAAAAAAGTTTACTTGAGGTTTTTGCAAATATATTAAAAATAAAATCACAGAGAAGTCACATGTACATAAGTATTCACAGCCTTTGCTCAATACTTTGTCGATGCACCTTTGGCAGCAATTACAGCCTCAAGTCTTTTTGACTATGATGCCAGCACAAGCTTGGCACACCTATCCCTGGCCAGTTTCGCCCATTCCTTTTTGCAGCACCTCTCAAGCTCCATCAGGTTGGATGGGAAGCGTCGGTGCACAGCCTTTTTAAGATCTCTCCAGAGATGTTCAATCGGATTCAAGTCTGGGCTCTGGCTGGGCCACTCAAGGACATTCACAGAGTTGTCCTGAAGCCACTCCTTTGATATCTTGGCTGTGTGCTTAGGGTCGTTGTCCTGCTGAAAGATGAACCGTCGCCCCAGTCTGAGGTCAAGTGCGCTCTGGAGCAGGTTTTCATCCAGGATGTCTCTGTACTTTGCTGCAGTCATCTTTCCCTTTATCCTGACTAGTCTCCCAGTTCCATCCCCACAGCATGATGCTGCCACCACCATGCTTCACTGTAGGGATGGTATTGGCCTGGTGATGAGCGGTGCCTGGTTTCCTCCAAACGTGACGCCTGCCATTCACACCAAAGAGTTTAATCTTTGTCTCATCAAACCAGAGAATTTTGTTTCTCATGGTCTGAGAGTCCTTCAGGTGCCTTTTGGCAAACTCCAGGCGGGCTGCCATGTGCCTTTTACTAAGAAGTGGCTTCCGTCTGGCCACTCTACCATACAGGTCTGATTGGTGGATTGCTGCAGAGATGGTTGTCCTTCTGGAAGGTTCTCCTCTCTCCACAGAGGACCTCTGGAGCTCTGACAGAGTGACCATCGTGTTCTTGGTCACCTCCCTGACTAAGGCCCTTCTCCCCCAATCGCTCAGTTTAGATGGCCAGCCAGCTCTAGGAAGAGTCCTGGTGGTTTCGAACTTCTTCCACTTACGGATGATGGAGGCCACTGTGCTCATTGGGACCTTCAAAGCAGCAGAAATTTTTCTGTAACCTTCCCCAAATTTGTGCCTCGAGACAATCCTGTCTCGGAGGTCTACAGACAATTCCTTTGACTTCATGCTTGGTTTGTGCTCTGACATGAACTGTCAACTGTGGGACCTTCTATAGACAGGTGTGTGCCTTTCCAAATCATGTCCAGTCAACTGAATTTACCACAGGTGGACTCTAATGAAGCTGCAGAAACTTCTCAAGGATGATCAGGGGAAACAGGATGCACCTGAGCCCAATTTGGAGCTTCATGGCAAAGGCTGTGAATACTTATGTACATGTGCTTTCTCAATTTTTTATTTTTAATAAATTTGCAAAAATCTCAAGTAAACTTTTTTCACGTTGTCATTATGGGGTGTTGCGTGTAGAATTCTGAGGAAAAAAATGAATTTAATCCATTTTGGAATAAGGCTGTAACATAACAAAATGTGGAAAAAGTGATGCACTGTCAATACTTTCTGGATGCACTGTAAATATCCATGCTCCTTTTGGTCTGAACACACACCAGAATGACTGAAAAGCAAGAAAATTAATGAGGAAAGAGAACTTCAGACTTGAGTGCCACAGTGAAGCACTATACAGACATGGTTCTGTTGGTGTGAGGGACCCCCAGTTACATTTCTTGACCCACTTTTGCTGAGTGATTTATTGGCTGAAAGTCTTCAGTGCTGTTGTGTCACAGAGAGGATGTGCAGCTTTGATCATAATGGCACTCAGTTTTGTCTTCATTCTTTCACCCTGGGGGCCCAGAGGGTGTCCCATAACCGAGCCTGACCTTTTAAATAGGTGGTTGAGTTGGTGACATCACATCCTCACAGGCCATCAGAGACTTGTAGAAGGTGTGAAGGATGTCACTACACATGGTAAAGGAACACAGTCTACTAATGAAAACTGCTGTTCCCTTTCTGCTCCAGTTCCTCTGTGTTCTGTGACCAGTTCCAGCTGTCTCTGATATGGACCACCTCTACATCCGTTCCCTGAATAGTGACTACTGGACATAGAGGCTCTTTGGTGTGGTGACAGTCAATGAGCAGTTCATTGGTTTTGCTGATGTTAAGTTGTAGACAGTTCTCAAAGTCCTTCCCCTTACTCCTGTCCTTTGTCTCATCCCCCTTATCAATACACCTCCAGAAGTACAGAATCATCTGAGGATGTGTGCAGTTGACCTGACCTGCTCTTCTGTTTCTAGTTGGAGGTGTACAGAGTGAAGGGTAAAGCAGACAGGCCTGTTTCTTGTGGTGCTTACACAGTTCTTGAGTCTCACAAACTGCGGTCTGCCTGACAGATTGTCCATCATACAGGACACCACAGGATCGCCCGCCAACATATCTCTGAGTTGACCCCTTAGCTGGAAGACAGTGGAGAAATCACAAAACAGACTCCTCACAGTGCTGCTAGTTTTGTCCGGCCTTGTGGAGCAGACATACAATTGCATCCTCCACTCCAATCCTTGTCAGATAGGCAAACTACAAGAGGACTCATGTAGTCCAGCGCTAGCCTCTCAAAGGGTCCTCATGATGTGAGACATAAGTGTCTCTGGTCTTTAGGTGAAGAGGCGTCTTCCTTCTTTGGAACAGGAACAATGCAGGATGTTTTCCCCGGCCGTGGCACTTTCTGAAGCCTTAGGGACAGAATGGACAGGTGACAGAGAACACCACAAAGTTGGTCAGCACAGGCCTGAAAAGCTCAAGGAGTGACTCCATCTGGTCCAGCAGGTTTTCCTGTCTGTAGCTGCCACGGTTGGCTTGTTGTCTTCTCCCTCAGTCTTCATTTACGGACAGTCCACGCTGATGGTCAGAGGTGGGCTTGTCACTGACCATTCCACTTGACGTGGTAGGAGTTTTGGGTGAGGGTAGGGGACTGGTCATTGGAAGAACGTGAGAGGGAAAATCTAAACAAAAAAAAAAAAAAATGATTGTATGGAGTGTTACCCTCTTCGTAGTATAAATTAGACTTGATTGCATTGTACCGTGTCAGCTGTTATAGATGTAGTGAGAAGTTAAGCAAAATGACTCCTTTTATTGGCGAACTAAAAAGATTACAATATGTACAGTAGGCTTTCGAGGCAACTCGGGCCCCTTCTTCAGGCGAAAGCTTGCATATTGTAATCTTTCTAGTTCCCCAATAAAAGGGGTCATTTTGCTTAACTTCTCACAACTTGATAGTATGGAATGTTAGTTTTTTCGAATTAAAAATGGTTCAGGCTTTTCACTTTGTCCACATCCTCTTCTAGCGCTTGAGTCCCACAATTCTACCCAGTCTGTTCCAGACACGCCTCATATTACTCTGAGTGAGTTTGGTTCTGTACCTCCCATTATAATGTCATCATGTCACAGACTAAATGACTCAAACATAGGGGCCACAGCATTCTGTTGGTCTCCTAATATTCTGTTATTACACATGCCAGCCTTTGGGCACTGGCCTGCCTGTCTCACATTTGACAGTTGTCTTATTGTGTGTCCTTAAGCAAAGTGACGGTTTACTAGACAAGGGACAATACATTTAGCACACCATGAAATTTATAGTGCAATTCAGGAAACGCGTCTGAGACTCCTTTATACCAACGGCAATATGCCAGTATAGCGCCTCACTGTGACTGTAGCTGCCAAGTCATTAGTTTTGTTTCTTTTTAATTTTTTTTTATTTTTTAGTCATTCTGTTGTGTGTGTGTGTGTGTATGCACGGGCGTCTAACAAGCCACATTTCTCCTTGGGGACAAATAAAAAGTTGTGCCAATCTATGATACAACATTCCCACATTATGAAATGTTCTTAACTGAAGTGCATTTTAAGTTGAGTTATTTATTAGTAGACATTCACAAATCAAAATATTGTGTATTGTGCAAATCTTGGAAGATGCTTTTGTGAGCTTGTTCTTCTTGCACCTTAGATATTGCAGTGAGCACAAAGACAGAGAGAGAGCAGTTATGTCCAAGAAGCGATGCGTTTATTTAACAATCAAAGTTCGTACTCTTAGAAGTAGCGAATTCCTGGTGTGCCAATCATGGGGCAAGCTTCGTACCACAGCAGACACCAACGAGCAGTCTACCTAAGTTGGATGCCTATAGGCATTGGGAGGAAACTCACGCAGACACGGGGAGAACATGCAAGCTACAGACAAGGAGGAGCAAGACTCCACCCCGATCTCCTTATTGTGAGGTAGCGGGGCTACCACTGCGCCATCTTGCTGCCCATAGTTGAACTGTAAAACTAGCAGTTAAAGAAAATAAATGAGTAAAAATGAAAGAAGAGTAGCCTGCTTACAAATAAAAAGGAAAAAAAAGTGCAGTGCTGTTAAACCTCCTCCACATTTTTATTACGTCCGTGACGTTTAAAATGGCCAGATGATGATAAATCGGCTCACCTGGAAACCAGACGGAGTAAGCCGATGCACCGGTTGAAAGACACAATGCCTCAGCGAAGGAATTTCTTCTCTTGACGTAGTACTAGGGCATGTGAATAACAGAACAAGATGCAGAGGACATAAAGATATGGAAGAAGATGATCCGCTGTGGCAACCCCTGACGGAAGCAGCCACAAGAAGACGTAGTACTAGGGTGTTGTACCGTGTTCACCATTATGGGTGTAGTGAAAAGTCAAGCACAATGACACCTTTAATTGGCTAACTAAAAAGATTATGAGATGCAGACTTTCTTTCTTCAGGCAAGATGATTGAGTGATTACAACCTGCCTGAAGAAGTGGCCTGTGCTGCCTTGAAAGCCTGCATCTTGTAATCTTTTTAGTTAGCCAATTAAAGGTGTCATTTTGGTTGACTTCTCATTACGCTCTTGACATAGAAATGAAATCTGAAAGGTGTATGTTCGCCTGTTTCCTATGCGCAGTCTTAATGCGCTTTAGCAATCGTGTTCACGCGAATAGAACAGAGATAGAAACCAATCGTTCAGTCGCCAACAGAAGGGGTGCAAAATAAAATGAGCTCCATGTTGTTGGCATCTGCCCACATTTGTCAAGCCTCTCGCAGTCCTAGATGGCTCAGAGCTCTTGGAGTGAGTCGAGTAAAAGCATTTTATTAATTTGGTGGACGCCTCCTATCTACACCAGGGTATAGGAGAGCTTGTGGGCTGTCCCGACTCACTAGAAGCTGCCTGAAGATGGCATTCAGGCTCAGGGATCAGCACACGCATTCTGGGAAAGGCGTCATGTTTTGGAAATGCTGGACAACTTGTAAAAAGCTATCGATTTGATAAAGATGGAGTGATATTAATAACAAATCTCACATGTCACGTAGTTGCTCCACCTGTGTGAAGAAGCCGTGTGCTGTCAGCTGAAATGAAAGAGTCAGTAATGTGATACCTTTTGGCTGTGGGGAAAATGCAGCAATTTTTTTTTTTTTTTTTAATATGTCACAACGTACAGTTTCTCATATTTTGAACCAAACTTAGAATACCCTTACAGCACTTGAGTTAACGAAATACATGGGACCATAGTAACATTATTATAACAGAAATTTCATTATAACGACTATGGGGAAGATACAGTACGTAGGCTGTTGTGACCAGGGTCATGTGATTTGTCATCTCTAATGGCAGCAGTTCAAGGACAGCTCAGTAGCTGCTCTGCTGTGTCTGGTAAAACAGTAAGCCATAGTCATTGTGTATCCCCTGCAGGATCAGGTTTACCGCGTAACACACTTGTTGCACGATGTTTAAATCATTTAACACTGGGCTTTGACCTGATCTTCCTCAAACTCTCCTGGCCTGCCACAGCGGTGATTCTGAACCTCTGCTGTCCTTCTAATCTGAAGATGGGAGCTAAAGCAGGACGATTGACCCCCATCCCCCACCCCCAGTGTGTCGCAGTTCGTGTGCTTGAGTGCTGAAGTAACAGCTTCTATTCTGAATGAAGTCTCGAGACTGGACCTGCCTTCTCCGTGCAGTAATCAAGTTCTTGTATTTTCCTTGGAAACCTGGACTCGCCTTCCTTCCTGTCTCTCGGGCAACTCTGCAACCCGAGCTTGACGGTATCTGTATAAAAAAACCTTCTTAAACTGCAAAAAATATTTTAGTTGAAAATGAGACATTAGATGTAACTTTGTCTTTTTTAGCGTAATCTAATGCTGTTTCCATGTTTTTTGTTCATCGCAAAGAAAACTTTGATAAGCGCTATGAAGCTCAAACAGCGCAATATCCACACACGACACAGCTACCCCTGTGGACGCACGGTGGAGCACTGACTCTGAATTCGGCTTTACCTGTATGATGTCATGCTCTACACTCTCGCCTGAGAACAGAAATTTCACAGCAGACTCTCACTTTCTTTTGGTTTAACAAGAAAGAGACGGCCTGTTGCAGAATTCCTCAGACTCGGTGAAAGTGTAGGCACGGCATTAAGTATTTTTCTGTGACCATTTTTGTTCGAAAAAGCATTCATTATACTGAGATTTACAATTCGTTAAAACAAAATCTGTTAAATATGATGTATTAACATTTATCTAGGTCAACAAAAAGTATTCAGTATTCTGAAAATTTCGTTACTTCGGTATTCGCTATGGCAATTTTGAACTGTACTCTGATTCATCCATTTCCCCAGCACTCCACGGGAGGTCCTGTTAAAGTGAGCGGGGTCACTGGTTTTTCTGTCGGCACTCACATCAAGGTCATTGCACCAAGTGTGGATGAGCACACACACATGTGCATCGCATGCGATATGACAGAATCGGCACACAAGTGGTCATGGATGCAAACTGCGTTATAGTAACCAGCCTATTACCCTGTAGATACAGTAGGTGGGGCTTGATGGGCGATTGACAGCGAAATGTCACCCCTGAATGAACCCCTGGAATATTGGCGTTACACTTTCCAAGTCCGACAAGGTTGAAGAAGGCAGATGGAGACTCCTGTGGCACTGGATAAGTAAGAGCCTTGGGGAGATCAGGGAGAGGGGCACAGCATGTGACTCTGGAAGATGACTGGGAACACCAGACCAAGGTTATTATAGTTTTGCCTTTTCATATTAGTTTTTATTTCTATATTTTTTTCTGACCTTACTTGGAAATTCAGTTTAGTTTTACTTCATCGTGCATTTTTAGTTTTTATTTTACAAAGACATTTCTATTTTATTTTTATATATTTTAGTTTTAGTAATTATGATACGGTTAAAGAGCTACTGTGGAGTTTAGTTTTTGTGTCACAATGAGACAGAACTGTGCACTTAACGAGTTTGGATTTAATATGAGTTTAATGTTAGTGGAAGCTTACTACACTGAACGACACAATTTACTATTTGGTTTTGTTTTTGTTTGATAAAAAGAAGCATAATCAAAACCAGATACTGAATATAAACAATTTCACACAACTTTATAATTTTTTAAAATATTTTTTATGTCATTTGTGCTGAATAAATCTGTGCTGACTGTTGGCACTTTTTTCTTTTCCTTTTATTTTCCAGAATGGGCAAATTTGTAATGAAATTTAAGGTGTGAGGGTTTTTTTACTGTAAATGTCTACAGCACACAGCATATCCTGCTCCAAGGACAAAGTGCTTATAATGAATGCCTTCAATATTGCATTCAAAAATATCAAATACTGGGATTTGTTATTTTCTACCAGCCATATTGATCTCTGATTCCATCTCAAGCACAAACAATTTATTTTGCCCCCTGCAGACCTGAAAAGATCAAAAATCAGAAAACAGAATCTGCTGTGTGCTGACAGGTGTGACCATGAAAATCACGGGGGCTCAGGAAGAACAAGGCTCTTAGGCTTGAATGAGTGTGCAGACCCCACCTCGCTGTATTGTGGGAAACAAAGAAAAACACGCATGTAGTGTCAAGGTTAGGGGCAGTGAGACTTGAATAGCCCAACATAGAGGACAGTAAACCCATAATGAGCAGAGCAAGAGCCGGAAATAAGAGTATGGACAGGCACAAAACGACAGAGACAGCGTCTGAGATTAAGAACCATATATATGACATTATTTAAACCTGTTTATCCAGAGCAGGAAACCTGGAGCCTACCGCAGCAGGTTTGGATGTAAGGCAGGAAACATCCCTGGTATGCAACATAATTCTGCTATTGGATTCTTTTTACAATATCTGCTATTAATAATGATGAATATGAACTAAAAAAGATAAATGAATCAGTATAGCTTAAATACAAAAGCACTTGAGCATGTTTAGCTTTTCATCACTTGACTGACTCTTTCCCCACCAACCTGTAGTTCAGTAGAGACGTTGCCAACTCAGGAATTTGACAAGGTTTGGATCTCTTCGTTGTTAAATGACATTTTTAAAGCAAAAGTGATTGGTCAGCAGCAATATGCTGATCTTGTATTACTACCTTGTCAGTCTCTCGATCAGTGCCGTTTTATTTTAAAAATCGGGAGTGGTCTCCCTTAGATTTTCTCGTGTACTCAGATATGGGGATGGATATTTGAGGAGTAAACTGCAAGACAAGGATGTGAATTAAAGAAACATCAAATGGAATTAATAATATATCGATATAAGTCCCTCTTTGCCAAGAAAGTGAAGTTCATCCCAAAAAACCACTGCATGTCAGCCCTGCCACAAAAGGACCTGCTGATGTCATTTCAGTGATCCTCTCGTTAGCACAGGTGAGAGTGTCCATGAGCACAAGGCTGGAGGTCACTTTTTCGTGCTGATTGAGTTAGAACAGTGAGGTTCAGGGCACTCAGGAATGTCCAGCAAGCGTCAGGACCATCTCCTAAAGTTGATTCAGCTGCGGGCACCACCAGTGCAGAGCTTGCTCAGGAATGGCAGGGCAGTAGGATAGGTATCAGTGAGATAAAGACTTTTGGAGGATGGCCTGGTGAGTGTCAAGAAGGGCCACAAAGAAGCCAAGAAAAACATCAGGGACAGACTAATATTCTGGGATTGGACTTCTGAGGTCAAGTCATCTTCTCTGATGAATCCCCTTTCCGATTGTTTGGGGCATTTGGAAAAACGAAAAGGTGAGCGGCGCTACCATCAGTCCTGTGTCATACCACCAGTAAAGCATCCTGAGACCATTCATGTCACGTGGGGTTGCTTCTCACTCACTTCAGTTTTGCCTAAGAACACAGCCCTGAATAAAGAATGTGACCAAAACTTCCTGTGAGAGAAACCTCTCCTCACCATCCAATAACAGTTTGGTGACCAACATGATGGAGCACCGGGCCATAAGGCAAAAGTGAGAACTGAGTAGCTCGGGGAATAAAACATCGAACTTTTGGAGTCCATGGCCAGGAAACTCCTTCATCCCATTGAGAACTTGTGGTCAAGAAGGTGGGTGGACAAACAAAAAACCCACCATTTCTGATCATGCAAGAATGGGCAGCTGCCATCAGTCAGGTTTTGGTCCAGAAGTTGATTGCCAGCATGCCAAGGCAAATTGCAGAGGTCTTGGAAAAAGAAAGAAGGGCCAACCCTGCAGATATTCTACTTACTGTCAATAAAAGCCTTTGAAACTTCTGAACTGCTTGTAATTCTACTTCAGTAGACCAGAGAACCATCTGACACAAAGATCTAAAAACGCTGAAGCAGCAGACTTTATGAAAACCAACACTTGGGTCATTCTCAGAAATTTTGCCCACAACTGTGAAGTGGTGACATCACTTGTTCTGAAATGTGGACTCCTGCTCCTGGCTGGGAGTCGCTGTAGGGGGCTCCATAGCTGCTTCTCATGTCCTACTTGGGGGGGTTGGTTGGAGACAAATTTTTTTCCCCAGTCAGACTCTTAGTGCAATTCCCAGGAGTCTTTCTGAGATGCTTGATAAATACGGGCCCCGTACTGGAAAACCTTAACTTGAGAAACAACACTTGAGCCAACCATGGCAGACCTTGACAGTAACACATCAAGTACCGTAGGGGGCAGCGTGGCATTTCATATCGTCTACTTCAGCTTTAAAAACTTCATTTGATGCACAGAACGTATCTCAGAAGTGACCAACTATTAAAATGTGTAGTTCGGAATTAGCAAAGGAAATGGGATCCTGTTCAAAGTAGTTTTAATTAAAATATATTTTGAAATTTTAACAGGTTTTTTTTTTTTTATTTTGCTTTCTCCTCAGGAACATTGAAGAGATTTTGGCAGCCAAAGGAGAAAAAATACAACGCTTTACTGGAGACGAGGCAGTGGAATTGTTACTGAACAATAATGGAGATCTGCAAAAAAGCAGGAAGACGGAAACTTGTGGAGATGAACTCCAGAATGACAACAAGGTGACGCTTAAACCTTGAATGCCGGAACTCGTTCCTCTTCTGAAATAAAATGTGACTTTGGTGACTTTGACATGTGGCAGACTGCCTGGTGTTCTCTTGGGGACCCTCCATGAGCCTGAAGCACACTGATATGGTGGCACCAGAAATCGGTTCAAATGGGCCTTCAACTCTGAGATGGCCTGCAGCTCCTCCACTTTGGCTTCTCAGATTTGGGACATTTTTAGGGGGTCTGTCTGTCTGATGGGTTTGATGTGAACACGTCGGTGTGGTTGATGTTAATCAGACGTTTGTTTCTTTATTGCTAAATTAGTAGTAAAAAGACCAAATTTAGGCGGCCGTATTCACTGAGTGCAGCACACTTAAACCTCCGGGTGACACTCTTAGTTTGAATTATTTTTAAAGGTGTGTGAAAGCAGGGGTCGCTGTTCCCCCGTGAAACCCGCAGACAACACATCCTGACACCAGGTAAAATTATCAGAAATGATTTTAATTCATGAATAATGTGCACCAAGCACCTCCACGATACACAATAAATCAATAATAATAATAAACAATCAATAACCACAATAAATCCTCCATTCCACTCCCTCCCAGCTCCGGCTCAGTCTGCTGGGTTTCCCACAGTCCTTTATCTAGTTCGTGACCCGGAAGTGCTTCTGTCCTTCAGTCCATGATGCCATAGCACTTCAGGGTCAGATGAAAACTTCTTTTCTTCAGCCCAGAAGTACTTCATTTCTTCCATCCCTGTGACTAGGGAGTACTTCCGGGCTATAATAGAAACCATCTTTTCTCCCTGGTGGCCCCCAGTGTATCCAGCAGGGCTGTGAAGTAAAACTCCAATATCCATGATGCCCTGCGGGAATTCGGGGCACCCCCATGTTGCAGGGAGGACTCCACCTAGCAGCGTGGGGATGTTGACCGGGATAAACTGCCAGCCATCTCTCACAGGTGTTATTTTCAAATGTCTGGTGTAATTGTGTCAACACACAAACTACCTGCAAAGTTGAATGATTTTTACAAGAATCTGACAAGTAGGATTGTTCTCTTGTATTCCCTCATATCTGTATTAAGATTGATTTTGTTTTAAAGCGCTTTGGTTATTTGAGATGCTGCCTTCTAGTCACTGAATTTGAATGGCTGCCCTCATAGTAGACGAGAACACGCCAATCGCAGTCTGGTGTGGATCAGTACGACCATACCCAAGACCCTTTGAAGATGGTGGTCTCGATGCAACACCACGCAAATGCCCTGCAGCAGTTCGTGCGAGGCATGAAATTGATCCGACACGGAATTGATGGAACTACCAGAAATACTGTGCATTATGGGAAATGTTTCTAATTAGGCAACCTAGGTACAAAAATAAA
The DNA here is from genome assembly GCA_026402145.1 of Polypterus bichir lapradei. Taxonomy (NCBI): domain Eukaryota; kingdom Metazoa; phylum Chordata; class Cladistia; order Polypteriformes; family Polypteridae; genus Polypterus; species Polypterus bichir. The sequence goes on along the minus strand of JANRMT010062806.1, from coordinate 127,280,991 downwards.
TCGACACCCACGCATAAGGTAGCTCACACAAGTGCCCGTCAGTCACATCAATGCCAGCGTCCAAGTCTTCCTCAGAGTCTTTCTTGTTGATTGGATCGTATAGCCGCCCACCACATCCAACAAACGTGTAGATTCACTTGTGATCATCCATTTTCGATTAGATAATCCCAATGGGGAAATTCATATCGGGTAGATCAGAGCAGAGTTGGGGAGAAACGAGTGCCCTTTGTGTGTGACGATTAGAGCCGATGTATTGGCATAACGGTGCACTCTGATTCTTGTAATCCCTGAAGTGAGGTTTCTTCTTGAGTGTCATTTTTAATTGCTGCCATATGTGCTTTGTATTGCTGCTGATTACTTGTGGCTGATTTGTATTTCTGTATTGAGCCTACACTTTAGCCTCACACACCCACACACACCTCCTCAAAAAATGTAACTACACGTCGCATCAATCAGGACCCTGCGCAGACCCCAAAGACTCTGATTGGCCAGTTTGGTAACTATGTACTTCTAGAAAACATATTTCTGTTCTTCTTCCACTATTCTGAAGTAAACATGGAGCCGATCGAGAAAAGGCTCTTCAGAGTTAATAAATATACACCTTTACGCCTTCCCCGTTCCCACAAGTGCACAACACAGTCCCAAAGCACAAAACAATTGTTTAATCTAAACAATTAATTTTCTTTCATTCGAGTCCATCTCACTGAGTAATGTCCACTAGCCTCTTATATAAGCCACCCAGAAGTGCTCCAGGTGCTCGTTGCTCCACTTCCAGATGTAGCGGAAGAAAGGCCCACACGGGCTCAGGAACAGCTGTGGCGCCCCCTGGCAGCACCCCTGGATCCCAACAGGGCTGTAGAGAACTCCATCTCCCATCAAGATCTGCAGGAGTCCGAGGCACGACCCATGGGGGTTGCCAACTAGTGTCCTGGCGGAGGTACTGTTCTGGAAAGGCTGGCTCTCCCCAGTCCTCCCAGCATGGAGGCATCCCGTCCATCCGCCACAAGTGCCTTTACCTTCTGTCTGTGTACTTATTATGTAGTGCCTTTCATCTACGGCCCAATGAAGTGTGCAGCAAGTGAAGGCGTCTGAAGACTCCCTGAGTGGACAGATAAGTGGGCCTTGGTTCTGCTTTGGTCACCTCAGTTGCTCTGTGCGCAGTTTCCTGTATAGCGCCTTTGAAGCCGCCAGCAGGCGATCCCAAAGGCCAAATCACCGAGTGGGAATCCGAAGCCAAGGCATGTCCAGCGTCTGAGTGGAGTGACGGAGCTGCTGCCGCCGCCGCCGTCGTCCCTTCTTTGAGGATTCCTTTGCACAATCGTCAAGGACGCAGGAGGCCATCGATTTGTCCAAAGCTCACAGTCGCGGTGCAGATAATCAGACGGAGTGCGGGGGCTCAGGGGGCCGTTCATCACGCCGTCTGTTTAGTGCAGCGGTCAATGAAGGGGCTTGACCCGGACACATAGAGGTGATTACTTTTTACTCTCCAGATGGCTCAGCTACTAAACAGTTCTGTAGAACAAATGGCACCAAAGGCAGCACACATCTTGTCATCGTCATCTGCTTGTCAGGAGTGGGCAGAATAAAAAAATCAAAGCCGTTTGAAGACTTTGTGCCAACTCACAGAAAGCAGGAGCCACACAGAAGACCCGGGGGTACGCCATAAGCGGCCTCAGGACAGACCCCCAGGTTGAGTACACCTCACAGTGGACCTCTCTGAAGTTGGACCTCCTGAGGGTCTCGAGTTTTTGTTCATTTATTATTCCTTCCCCGGAGTCTTTCTGATTTTTTTGCCCCGTGGACTTCATTTCCTGGCTGGTTTCGTTTGTAAATCTCTCTGATTTAAAATTTAAAGTTCGTGTTCACACAAAGTCGTCCTGAACGCCCCCCAGTATGTGACACACCACTGGACTCATCACAGTGGAGGACAAAGGCAAGGATTTGGGGTGACACGGCCACCCTGAATATCGTGATGGTTTTCAACAAAACAACATCCCTGAGGACACGAGTCTCAAGTCAGACTGTACAAGGGGGTGACACTTCCGCTAAAGTACAGGCCAGGCGGGTCCAGGTGGGTGGACACTGGAAGTGATGTCAGAGGTGCAGGGACTTTGTCAATCATCCATTCCGCAGAGGGCAGAAGAGAAATGGTGTTGGACCCTGTGGGTCAGTGAGGAATTGCCACCATCAGAGCCCTTAAGCTGTCCCCAAAGTACACGTGTGTGACGAAGGTTGAACAAGACGTTGACTGTTTTGAAAGGTCTTACCCTTAATTTTGGCTCTCTAGACCTTGTGGCAGACGGCCAGGGCACCCCTCTGATGGAAGGACTGGGGGAGACGGCATTTGCGAGGGCCTGCCTCCCCTGGGACGCTAGAGGGGACCCCTCCTGGGTGGCTGTGGTCCCCACGGATTCTCACAGGGCACGCTGGCAGTTGGAGTTTGGCGCAGCCCTGTCGGGTTCTGTCAGGGTTCACCAGGGAGAGCTGCAGAGCCTTTTCTTGAACTTCCGTCACACCTGGGAGTAATTCCAGGTAATGCTAATGGACCACCTGGAGGGGCCGCCTCCCTCCATTCAGGGGGCCAGAGTCGGGAGGAGGTGGACGAAGCTTGCTGGGAGAGGAGTGGAGGCGGCAGAGAAAAAGAAAGAAAGAAAGAAGGGATGAGCAAAAGGAGCACAATGAGAAAGAAAGAATGGACTGTGCTGTGTAGTGGGGAGCGAAGGGAGAGCGGGTTTCCCGACGGGAATAAATGTTTGCTGGCGGTCTGTGTCGGGTTGGGTGGCTGGTACACCCCCTTGGTGGTCCACAACCTGAAAACCCTTCTCTTGTAGAATTAGGTTGTTTCTTATATTGGTGGAAAGCTAAAATCCACCCACAAGGGGTCGCCTGGCATCCTCTGCCCTGCACTCCAGTCTCTCCTTTTAGGGTTGTTCTTGTTTTTTTAAGCTTAGGCTGCCCCCATTAAGACTCCTGTTAGGCCTGCATTGCTCAGAGTGCTTAGGGTTTGGCCAGTGCTCCCAGTTGGGGGTCGAAGATTTCTAGTCTGTGTATATGAAGAGGTGGGTCCAGGTGGGAGGAGCCCAGAAGTGACATCAGCGGTGGTGAGGTTGTCAATCATCCGGTCTGCAGAGGCAGGAAGAGAAGAGGCATTAGAAGACAGCGCCACCCTGTGGGTCAGCGAGGAATTGCCACCAGCAGAGCCTTTAAGCTGTCCCCAAAGCACGTGTGTGAGACTGCTTAGGCAAAAATCGAGTGTATCACCACAGTTGGGGTACGGCCAGGCTGCTTGTGTGGAGCTGCTGGGAGTGCTGCTTCTTGGACAGGCCGTGTCTCATTAAAGGTTGTGACAATGATGGCCTCACGGTTACGGGCGGGTACGTTTAGCTCTCCTGACTCCCCTTTGGCCTTGTGGGCTTGAAATTGGACAAGGCCATGAGGATGGGGTCTAAGACCCTCGAGTTCCAGGACGCCACATCTCTGAAATGCACTAAATATTCAACGCACGCCCCGAGGAGGCAGACACTCTTACAGGGGGGGTCTCCCAAGTCATTGGCTATTTTTTGGACCATGCTTTGTGCAGAAAAAGAGTAAACTGATAAGACCCCTGTGACCCTGTAATTAGGATATAGTGGGTTGGATGATAAGTATCATCAGCAAAAGGGGGCAGAAGGAGTTGAAGCTGTGTAGGCCACATCAGCTGACCCCAGGTGATCCACCCTCTAATGGGAGACGAGGGGGCTAAGTTACTTCAGTTACTCCTTTCCGTAAATCTTCAAAAAAAAGGATTGGTGATATCGGCGTGTGGAGAGTCGTTCTGCGCCGCGTCACGATTTCTGATCACGTTTGATTCAGTTTACTGGTGGTCCGCGTCCTCTAAGAGCCGCACCGAGAAGGTTAGAAATTTCAAACATAAGCATGTGGAGTGCCGCTTTATGTGACTTTGAGCTTGCCGATCACCATTGTCATAATATTTCTGATATTCTGATTCTTTACCGGTGGTCCTGGCCCCCTAAGACCTGCCACCAGAAGGTTAACAATGACACGTGGCCAATTGGTTTTGATCATTTCAATGTCAGTGATTACAAATTCGATGTCACTTTTGATCCTCTGCTAGGGATGGTAGCCTTCTATGGACCTCCGTCGGAGGGTAACAAGTGACAAATTTCTATTGGAATCGTGAATGTCCCACACCACACCACAGCATTTTCTAAGACCACCTAATCCTGAGCAGGGTCACCACGGCCTATCCCTGGCAAGTACTGGGCATAAGGCTGTCACAAACCAATGCCCCCGGGGTGAAGGGTAGACGCGGCGCCAGTCCATCACACTAATGTGTAGACTTCACATCCCTGGTTTTTTTTTTTTTGCGTATGCCCACCTCACGACTTCTCATGAGCGCCCGAATCTGGGTGGCTTACGCCAACTTGGACTTGTTCACGGTTACTTTCACGGTTTTCAGCATTTTCATCGCCATTTTATTTATTTATTGTTCGTTGGCACCTTGTTGTGTTGTCGCCATTGTGATGTGATGGAGCTCGCTGTGGTTGGTGGTCCCAGCAGTCGCTTGGCTGATGTCATCAATGCGTCGCTACAAGAGCTGGCGTGTTGGACGTGTGTCACATATCAAAGAAACGCCAGTCATGGTGTGTGTGTGTTTGTGTTCGGGTGTGTGTATGTGTGTCTGCCAGCTGTGCCTTTGGCTTTGCCTTCTCTTACTCCGATGATTTTCAGAGTTTCGGTTTGCCTGTTAACATCTGGCCCAACTGCACTGCCCTTTGGTTTCGCTTCTCGGCTCGTTTGAGGCTCCTGTCCTGCTCTCGTATTTATCAAGTGTCTCAGAATTCGGAATGGCACTGAAAGTCTGACCGGGATAAGAATTTGTCCGACTACCAGCCATTAGGCATTTTGCTGTCACTTCCACTGGCGACTTACTTGATCTTCTGGATTTAACAAATGAGTTGAGAATTGAAATACTCTGAACAGCCACCAGAGGGCGCCCGGGGACCTGCAAGGTGATGCTTTGAATGTAAAGAAAAAATGAAAAAGCAGGCGTGAGGAAGTGGAAGGACTGATGAAGGTCTGAGGCCACTTGCTGGGTCTCACCTGAGTGGCCCTACGTAGGGTGACGTTCAGCCTCTCCATTTGGCTCCTATTGGCACTAATTTACAAATAAGAGCTGTGATTTTCATTCTATTATATAGCGCCTTTCGGAGGATTGTTAGAAAGCCTTTCCACCCTTCATTGCCCCCATTTACCTAGCTTGTGGGCCTTGACACAGCAGATCCACTTCTGGCAGCTTTGAGCACAAGGCAGGAACCAACCCTGGAGTCTGCGCTTGGGAAAGGCGCTATATAAATAAAGGAAGAAATTATTACTATCCATGCTATTATATAGCGCCTTTCAGAAGATCATAAAGACTTTCAGGCTTTCACTTTCTTTTATATTCCATCTGTTTATATACCTTAAGGTGACCCTGGCAGCACTGGGCACCAAGGCCGGAGCCAACCCTCGAATGCAGGCCCCAGTCCACCTGAAGAACTTTGGGCAGCAGAAGCACAGGGGGCAACGTGTAGGGTCAGCCCAGACAGTGACCACCATGGGCTCTGTGACGCCCTTAGAAAGACCCTGCATGATGGGGAGGCCAGGAGAAATGGAGCCAAATTGACTGTCAGAGAGGTCCTGCCTGGGCCAGTGGAGTGGTGAGGGTGTCACTCAAGGGCATATGCCTGCTCAGTGGCCCAAGGTGGCATCTGACAGGGTCACTAGTCCAGTAAATAAAGAGACACTGGCGACCTTCTAGCCCACCAATGGCAACACATGGCCACTAACTGAGGACACTGACGTCAGGTTGCCCTTTCTAGGAGGACTGGCAGAAAACTGGGACTCAACCACTAGGGGGCAGCACGCAGTCTTTGGTTTGAGGTAGAGCAAGGCTGCCACCTTAGAGGGGTGCAGGGTCACCAGGAGCCACCAGAGGGAGTTTTAGCCCGTTGTGTTTGTGGCAAAGTTAGAGCCCCCCAACAGAGGCTGGAAGTGACCTTGTGGTCTTAGCCGGAGGGGCTTTTAAGCTTTTACGTCTGAGGATATGTTGAAGGCTCACTGGTGATCATGACACGGAGGTGGAGGTGACACGTGGCAAAGTAAGTGAAAGGTGAGCAAGTAGGGGAGCCACCCCTTCAGACTGGCAGGGGTTCAAGACCGTTTGTTGTGTTCTCCATGTGCTCCTCCCTCCCTTGGTCTGGACGTACATTCGTTTCACAGGTTGGTTTCTGGGCACAAACTCGTTTGAAAGTGGGCTCATAGGGTATTGCAGCAACAGCTGAAACCACCAGGGGGCAATAACTGATCACTTGACTTTATGGACAGTTCATTTGAGCTTTTCTTGTGCTTATCCCTCCTTTGTGGCTTCCAGGCCGTTTTTCACACACTTGGTCTCCTTGGAATTATTCTGGGCTGTGCCAACAGTGCCCTATACTGGTACAGTTGCTTCAAACAGTTCTCAATTTCAGTTAAATGATGTTGTGCCTTTTGCGGTGAGAACTGGTCTGAAGAGTCCCAGTACATCCAAAGCACAGATGGGTGTGTTTATATAGCACCTTTCATAATGAGGCCAGTCACAGAGTCACAGCATTTGGGTTTAAAGCCCAGGGAGGTCCATGTGTGGAGTTTGCCAGCTCTTCTTGTGTCCTGGTGGTCCGCTTCTCCAGTTTGCCCACCACAGCCCAGTGATGAGCAGGTCAGGTTACTGGTGACCCTGAATCGGCTCTTGTTGGTGTCTGAGTCAGTCAGGGGTCCCGTTCCGGCTCAGTTCCTGCCTTGCATACAGGGTTGCTGGGAAAGGCTCCAGTGCTGAAATCTGGGAATAAATGGGGCACAAAATCTTGGATCTTTTAATAATGAACTTTGTAGTGGAGTCTTCTCTCCTTTGTAGTGTATAGCGCCTTTTTCTAAGCCTGGTACTCTTCATGGGCTCCTTCCTTTCCCTCTATTATATAGCGCCTTTCTAGTGTGTCTGCCTTGTTCCTCATAGATGTCTCTTTTTTTAACTAGCCCAGTACTCTTGATGGTCTCCCTCCTTTTCTATTATATAGTGCCTTTCATAATAAGAGGTTAGCCTCGCTCCTCCTTGACATCCCCTATCTTTTAAGGCTGGTACACTTCATTGGCACCTTCTTTATTTTGTGTTATATAATGCCTTTTCTATTAACCATCCATTTTTCCTAAGCCTGGTACTCTCCATTTGCTTTTTTTTGTATTATATAGCGCCTTTTGTAAAATGTCAGCATCATTCCTTCTACCTGTTGCCTTTATTTTTTTACACCTGGTATTCTTCCCTGGCTCCTCCTTTCTTTAACATTATATAGCGCCTTTTCTGCTAGCCATCTATTTTTCCTAAGCCTGGTATTCTTCATTGGCACCTTCTTTATTTTGTATTATATAGCGCCTTTTCTAGATGGGTCCACCTTGTTCCTCATAGATGTCTCTTTTTTAACTTTCCAGTACTCTTGATTATCTCCTTCCTTCTTTTCTATTATATAGTGCCTTTCATAATAAGAGATTAGCCTCGTTCCTCCTAGTCATCCCCTATTTTTTAAGCCTGGTGCGCTTCATTGGCTCCTTCTTTATTTTGTATTATATAGCGGCTTTTCTACTAGCTATCCTCCTTTCATTAACCTGGTACACTCTATTTTCTTTTTTTTTTTGTATTATACAGCACCTTTTCTAAAATGTCAGCATTGTTCCTTCTGCCTGTTCCTTTTATTTTATTTAGCCTGGTACTCTTCCCTGGCTCCTCCTTTCTTTAGCATTATATAGCGCCTTTTCTAGTAGCCGTTTATTTTTCCTAAGCCTTGTACTCTTCATTTACTTCTTTTTGTCAGCCTCATTCCTCCTAGTCATGCTTTTTGCAGTAGCCTGGTACTCTTAATTGGCTCCATCTTTTCTTTGTATTATATAGCGCCTTTCCTTCTAGCCACCCCTTTTTCAGTAGCCTGGTACTCTTCATTTGTTTCTTCTTTTCTATTGTATAGCGCCTTTCTTTATAAGAGGTCAGCCTTGTTCCTCCTAGTCATCCCTTTTTTTTCGTAGCTCTTATGCTTCATCAGCTCCTTCATTACTTTGTATTATATAGCGCCTTTTCTGTTAGCTTCCCCTCTTTTTTTTTTTTTTTTAAAGCCTGCCACTCAGTGTGCTCTTCATTGGCTCCATCCTGCTGTCTGACTGCTTGTCTCATGTGGCGCTCAAGCCCATTTAATTCTTCATTACAGACCCCTCACTGGCTCCTCGCCTGCCCATCGCTGGCCTTAACAGATGGGTGCCTTTAACAAATCAACGTGTCCTGCTGGGTTTGCTCAGCGGTGCCCTGTGCAGCATCACTGAGTTGCAGCCTCTTAACTCTCCAGGGATGCCCAGCTGCTCTTCTTGCCCCCCTGTGCATGAAATGAGTAATGAGGTGTGTTAGCCGGAGTGTGGCACCCAGTGGGTGGGTGGCAAAATGTGCTAATTAATCTGAGCCTGCTGCTCATGGGTGGGCAGCCTTAGAGCTGGTGATGGACCCACCCGGACTCCTTGGTGGCACTGCAGTGTGAGGCGCCACATTGAGTTTAAAGAGCAGAGCAGCTGGGATAACGACAAAGGTGGCCATGTGGGGGGGCACAGGATGATGAAGTGTGAGTCTCTCAGGACAGGACAGTGCTGCGCCAGGGCAGCACGGGCAGCCCTTCGAATGCCACTGCTGGCTCGCTAGTCCAAATTCAATCCACCCATCCAGTCATGTTTTTAGAGCTGTAATCCCAATCCAGAGGCCATCCTCCACTGAAAAGACACCAGGCCAGGGCCCTCAATGAAGGGTGGTCTCAAAATGCCAGTTAACGTGCCCACAGCTCTTTGGACTGCCGGAAATGCCAAGCATTCTGGAAAGAAAGCCAAGATGATTTCAAATCAAAACTCAAATGATAGCTTTGAAATTGTTCTGCTGTTTCTTACACACGCATCATGCTGACTGGCCCAGAGTGAGTGGGTGAGCAAGTGAGTGGGCATGCAGGTGAGTGTACCCTGCCTAGGACTGGCATCCCATCTAAGGATTATTACCTACCTGCTGCCCATAACCCCTGATTAATGTCAGATTTCCACCCTGGCATACACCGCTTCCATTCACATCTGTGGACTGGCAGCTGGTAGGGTGGCACAGCGGGTAGTGTTGTTGCCTCACAGAGCCAGCGTCCTGGCTTCAAGTCCTTTGACCAATTGTTGTGTATGTGGAGCCCGCATGTTCTCCCTGTGTGTGTTAATTGGTGCTTTTCTCTCATTTTTGTAGGGTTTCAGTATTTTATTCAGACGAAGTGTGTGAGGGTTCAAATTCGAACGGTGGTCTTCATCTTTCTGAAAACGCCAGCATAAGAAATGTGACAATTTACTTCATGAGGTAGAAACGCACAATAAACAAGAAGAGTTTAGTCCGATATTTGGCATATTTCAACTATGGGCTTGTGTTTTAGTGTTTCAAGTCTAAATATTCTCAATTATATTAGAAATTTGTGAATTGCCCCCTTTTGATGGAGGTCCATAGTGGGCTAATAAAGGATCAGAAATAACAACAGAGTCGTAATCACTGACCTCAGTAGGCTCTAAAATGATATGTCACATGCTTAGGTTTCAAACCGAATAATAATAATAATGAATTATATTTATATAGCGCCTTTCTAATCTACTCAAAGTATTTGAACTCCTCCACCTTCATCAACTCCACTCCCCTCATGCTCACCATTCCACTGACCTTCCTCTCATTCACACACATGGATTCTGTCTTGGTGGTCCTACTGACCTTCATTCCTCTCCTCTCATATCTCCACCTCTCCAGGGTCTCCTCAACCTGCAGATCACAATGTCATCAGCAAACATCACAGTCCATGGGGACTCCTGTCTAATCTCATCTGTCAGCCTGTCCGTCACCATTATAAATAAGAAAGAGCTCAGAGCCGATCCCTGATGTAATCCCACCTCCGTCATCCTACCTCAGACCTCACCGCGGTCACACTTCCCTCGTTCATATCCTGTGCCACTCTTACGTACTTCTCTGCCACTCCCGACTTCCTCATACAATACCACAGCTCCTCTCAGTCACCCTGTCATTTGCTTTCTCAGGTCCACAAAGACACAATGCAACTCCTTCTGTTCTTCTCTCTACTTCTCCATCAACATCCTCAGAGCAAACATCTCATCTGTGGTGCTCTCTCTTGGCATGAAACCACACTGCTGCTCACTGATCATCACCTCACTTCTTAACTGAGCTTCCACTACTCTTTCCCATAACTTCTTGCTGTGCTTCATCAGTTTTATCCCCCTGTAGTTCCTGCAGTCCTGCACATCCCCCTTATTCTTAAATATCGGCCCACCAATCCACTTCTTCTCCACTCCTCATCATCCTCTCACTTTCTAAGATTCCATTAAACAATCTGGTTAAAAACTCCACTGCCATCTCTCCTAAACACCTCCATGCTTCCACAGGTATGTCATTTGGACCAACGGCTTTTCCATTCTTCATCCTCTTCATCGCTGTCCTTACTTCCTCCTTGCTATTCCATTGCACTTCCTGATTCACTATCTCCACATCATCCAACCTTCTCTCTCTCGTTCTCTTCATTCATCATCCTCTCAAAGTCCTCTTTCCATCTGCTCCACACCCTCTCCTCACTGGTTTCCATCTTTATCCTTCATCACCCTAACCTGCTGCTCATCTTTCCCAGCTCGGCCCCTCTCTGTAGCCCACCGGTCCTTTTCTCCCTCCTTAGTGTCCAGCCTCTCATACAACTCATCATACGCCTTTTTAGTCTTTTCCACCTCTCTCTTCACCTTGCATCTTATCTCTTTGTACTCTTGTCTACTTTCTACATCTCTCTGACTCTCTCACTTCTTCTTCACCATCCTCTTCCTCTGTATACTCTCCTGTACTTTCCCATTTCACCACCAGCTTTCCTTTTCCTCCTTCCTCTCTCCAGATGTCACGCCAAGCCCCCTTCTTGCTGTCACCCTTACTAGATCTGCTGTAGTTGCCCAGCTGACTGGTGACTCTTCACTGCCACCCAGTGCCAGTCTCACCTCCTCCCTAAACTCAACCTTGCAGTCTTCCTTTTTCAACTTCCACCATTTGATCCTTGGCTCTGTCTTCACTCTCTTCCTCTTCTTAATCTCCAATGTCCTCCTACAGACCACCATCCCATGCTGTCTAACTTCACTTTCCTCTGCCACCACTTTGCAGTCTCCAATCTCCTTCAGATCGACTCTTCTTCATAGGATGGCATCTACCTGTGTTCGTCTTCCTCCACTCTTGTACGTCACCCTGTGCTCCTCCCTCTTCTTAAGATACGTATTCACCACAGCCATGTCCATCCTTTTGGCAAAATCCACTATCCTCTGACCTTCTTCATTCCTCTCCTTGTCACCATACCTACCCATCACCTCCTTGTCTTCACCAACATGCCCATTGAAATCTGCTCCAATCGCCACTTTCTGTCCATCACTTCATCTAACTCACTCCAGAAATCTTCTTTCTCCTCCATCGCACAGCCAACTTGCGGTGCATCTGCACTAACAACATTCATCATCACACCTTCATCATCCTCACTCTGCCTGACACTCTTCATCTCCAAACACTCTTGACGTGCTGTTCCTTCAGAATAACTCCTACTCCATTTCTCCTCCCATCCACACCATGATAGACCAGTTTGAGCCCCCCCTCTGATCCCCCTGGCCTTACTCCCCTTCCATTCAGTCTCTTCACTCACAATACATCAACCTTCCTCCTCTCCATCATATCTGCCAACTCTCTCCCCTTACCAGTCACACTGCCAACATTCACAGTTCCTACCCTCAGTGCCACTCTCTTTACTTTCCTCCTCTCCTCCTGCCTCCGGACACGTCCCCCCCCCTTCTTCTTCTTCAGCCAACAGTAGCCCAATTTCCGCCAGCACCCTGCTGGCTAACAGTACAGGTGGCGGTCATTTTTAACCCGGGGCTCGACCGATTCGCTATGGAAATTTGTATTGCTGTCCGCATATTGGTTTGGCAAAATTTGACACCGGATGCCCTTCCTGACATAACCCTCCCCATTTATCCGGGCTTGGGACCGGCACAAAGAAACACTCTGGTTTGTGCATCCCCTGTGCCTTTTCTACTAGCCGTCTATTTTTCTTAAGCCTGGTACTCTTCATTTACTTCTTTCCTTTGTATTATATAGTGCCTGTTCCATTGTGTCAGCCTCATTCCCCCATGTCGTCCCTTAATTTTAATGACCGCAGAGGGTCCCGACCTCAGTTGTGACATCTCATCTGAAGGATGGCACTGCCCTGGGGCATTGGGACCCATGCACAGATCATCGGGTCAGCGCCCCCCGCTGGCCTCACCAACATCTCTACCAGCAGGAAACCCAAGCTTTTCTTAGGTGGTCTCCATCCCAGTGCTGGCCGCACCAGTAAGCAGAACTGCATTTACGTTGTCAGTGATGTATTGACAGCAAGTTAGGGTACATGAATACTCGGCAGCAGGACTCTTAATGGAGATGTCTGTCACTGTGCCTCGGCTTACCATCGTCACATGAAGAAGTGCCGTCACCATCACGAGCAGGTTCAATGGCACCACTGCAGTCCTCGAGACGTAATCAGCAATTCACAAAAGCCGCAACTCGAGAACCCCGACTGCCTTGGTCATGTGACTTGGCCCAAACGTTAGTCAGGATGTCACTGGAGAAGAAGCTCAGTACTCGGCCACATCAACAGACCCTCGCAGAGCTCGGCCCGATCAACCGACTCCATCTTGACCCATAGACTGCAGCCACCCGCTCCACACACCTGTTGTGATTTGTCATTTTGACCCTTCTAGAAGTGACTCTTAGAGGGCTAGGACCACCGGTAAAGAACCAAATATTAAAATATGATCAAACTCGTAATTAGCAACCCACACGCCATTATTTTGAAGTTTTGACCCCTCATATTCCCCACCCCCCCCGTGGTCACTTGATGTGGCCTGCACAGCTTCAAGTCCCTCTGATCATTTTTTGCTGAAGACACCTGTTGGTTTACCCTTTTACGTAAGGGTGTCATTTCCAGCACAAGGTATGGTCTAATATTGGCCTACAAAGGAGGGGGTTTCAGGTCTACAGAGCCAAAAACAGGGGGGGGGGGGGACCCCAAAAGGAGCAACGTCTTCCAGAACCCATCACTGTATTTCAAATGGTTCCAAACAAACTTCAGACTGGCTTTATTGTGCCGCTGTGTGACCAATGAAGATGTCCTTGGGTGAAGACCTCGAAGCCCACCCAACAGTCTTTTTTTTTTTTTGACACCTTAAGTCCAGATGAGCCCAGTTCAGTAATAACTATCTTCATGGGGGTCCGGGGGGGTTCTTTTTGCTATCTTGCACTTGCCACCACCATGTCAGGATTGTTTCTAACAGAAGTCGCCTCCTTCTTCTTTGTGACGGTGCAACGTGCAGCTCTTCTGGAAACCGAGAACCCATTGGAACTGGCGTTCCCCCTTAAGATGGGCACCCGCCACCTCCAGTCTGAGGTCCACACTTGTTTGGTGTCCGGCCTGAGGGTGTGACGTGCTACAAAGAATGTGGGGGCGGAGCCTCTCAGTCCAGTGCCACCAGCCCCGCCCATGTGAGGCTGGCCATTGAGTAGATCTCAGTGCTGATTGGCTGGGGCCGTCAAGTCTTAGGGGGTTCAGCTGTGGTTTGAAACCTAAAAACTTCTATTTCTTCCTTTTTTTTTTTTTCCTGATTAATTCACATGGGACGGACAGGGGGGTCTAATAAGTTTGACCACCCTAATTTTCAATAAACGCGCTACACGGCAGTCTGGGAGATTTTTACAAAGTCCAAAATGTACCAAATGGGTGTTTTACATCACGAATGTTCTACTCTGGAAGGTTTCATGAATGATTTTAGGGGAATGGTGCCTTTCACTGGGGGGCCGATAACTTCATCCTTCACTCAAAGCCCTGTGGGACGATGATGTCCCAGGAATGTCACCTTAGCGTTATTATGTCGGTGACGGCCACCGTCCTCTAACCTTTACAGATTGACGGTGACCCAATATCACACTGGACACCAGGCTAGCGCAACTTGACACTGTCTTAATCAGACGGACTTGGGCCCCCGCTTGATGCCAGGAAGGTGGTCTCCTGTATGCCACGTTTCCCGTGCTTGGTAGGCGCTGGGCTCTTAAACCCGCCGTTACAGAGGAAGCTCTGTCTTTTACTCCACTTGATAATGTGCTTAAATTCAGGGGGTCATCATGGGCTGGGTGGGCTGGCCGTTGACAGGACTAAGGTGGCATCCTTTGAAACTGGACCTGTCAGGGGGGATTTCACATATCGCCATTATAACAATCTGCCTGTTCATTCAGTCATCCCACAAAGAACAGATGGGCAGGCAGATAGTCCTTATACTAGAAGGGACATCCCATAATTTTGTATAGTGATAATAACAAGAAGATGGACTTGATGGCCTGAGTGGTCTCGCATTCCTTATGTGACGGGCGCCACCACGGTCAGCTCATTCACTTCCCCTTTCTTTCCCATTGGTTGTAACGCGGTCAGCTGTTATACTGTATTTTCCTATAGCTGTGTTAGCTGTAGGGCGGCACGGTGGCGCAGTGGGTAGGGCTGCTGCCTCGCAGTTAGGAGACCCAGATTCGCTTCCCGGGTCCTCCCTGTGTGGAGTTTGCATGTTCTCCCCGTGTCTCCGTGGGTTTCCTCCCACAGTCCAAAGACATGCAGGTTAGGTGCATTGGCCATCCTAAATTGTCCCTGGTGTGTGTGCTTGGTGTGTATGCCCTGTGGTGGGCTGGCGCCCTGCCCGGGGTTTGTTTCCTGCCTTGCGGCCTGTGTTGGCTAGGATTGGCTCCAGCAGACCCCTGTGACCCTGTAGTTAGGATATAGCGGGTTGGATAACAGATGGACGGATGTGTTAGCCGTATGCATCATCATCTTTGTTTTGCCTTGAATATAGCGCCTATCACGGCTGAAAAACTGAAACTCAGCTGTTCCTCACTCACTTGCAGAGCTGAATCATGAGAGGACCCCGAGGTCACATTTAGAGGCGCCGGCTATCATTCCGACTACGCCAAGTCACTCAAGGTGAAGACGATGTGCAAATGGCAGGTGTAACAAAGTGAGCCGATGGTGACGTGGCAGTCGTGTCGTCAGGCCTGTTTAGGGCCTTCAGGCATTCCAGTAAGTGGCGTCTTTCTCGTTGCCTTCATTTCCTCCCCTTGCACTTTCTTTTATTCTTTTGTTGCTTATTTTAGTGACGGCTCAAGAAAAAGGGGAGAGAAGGGAAGGAAGCTTAAAAAAAAAGGAGATGAAGTCAACATGAATAACATGAGATGTTTGGAATGGACTCGGGCATTCCTGGAAGGGAACGCGGACAAAGTGGACATCCTGGACTGAACTTCCCTTTTACTCGCCTCCCTTCACCATCTCTACTGCATCAACAAGTCCATCGGCCGGTGACGAGTCCACCTCTGACCATACCTGATGACCAGGTGAGGAGGCACCCACAATGACCACCTTTGTGGTGTCCTCTGTTCAGTCAATCACTAAGGTCCCAGAAAGTGCTGCTGTGGAAATCACCTTGGATTGTAAGGTGGATCACCAGCCAGTGACCCTCATAGTCCATCTATCGAGAGTCTGCTCCCGCACTGTATGAGTCCTCTTGTGAAAGGTCACTTGAAGTCAAGGCAGTCTGCCTAGAAGACACAATTATCTGTCTGCTCCACAAGGTTGGACGAAGCTGGCCGCACCGTGACGATGACGTTTTTTTGAGTCCTTCAGAGCCTTCAACACCAGTCAGCCCTCCCTTTTAAGGGTTAAGTGCAGGTGGGGGGGGGGTGCCTGTGGTGTCAAGGACTCTGTGAGCAGGCCTGTCACCCTGTGACCGTGACTAGGAAAATGACAGCAGGTCCTGTCACATGTCAGATGATCCTGCACTAATGGGGTGGGGAGCAGACCACAGTGAAGGGTCGGGGGGAAGAACCTGAAGAGCTGTTGGCAAAACTGAGGCGGTGACGCGTGGCTCTGCATGACAGGGAAGGCAAAGGGTGGGCACACCAGGTGGGTGCCCCTTCTAGGAAGTTTATTAATTGATAAAATCCTGTCCTGCGCGTCTTTTTGAAGGCCGCCGTGCTTTATAGGATCTTCTCACACGTGCCTGAGGTTCTGTGGCTTTGCACTGGGCACATCTATTAATATTTAGGCAAGCTGTGCCGCTCAACTTCATCTGTGAAATACGTATATACAGTATATGTCGTTGTGCATGTGCGTCAGAGGGACACCTTCAGAACTGTTCATCCATCTGAAGCTAAGCCTGTCCCAGCCTGGCCAGGACTTGGGTGGACTTAGCGTGCTGCTTTCTGCCATCTTCTGTTTGTGCTCGTGCTTAGAAATGGAGACTGTTGTGTGTTTACTTCACTTCTGTCCTGATAGTGCTGGCCTAGACCTGCGGTGACATAAGGTGCTGTGGCTCTGCAAGTGGATATTACTGGGAAAGCTTGGGTGTGGGTGAGGCCACCAGGGGGCGCTTACCCCGTGATTTGTGTGTGGATCCCAATACCCCTGTGCAGTCCACTGTGCCAGTCCTTCAGATGAGATGTAAAAAGTGAGGTGCTGGCGCTCTGTTGCCCTGGGCTTTCTCCAATGTATGGGGTTCATCCTGATGACCTTTTCCATTCTGGCCCCCTAATCATCCCCTGTCCTTTACTGACCAACTACTTCATCCCTTCACCACCTGATAGCTAACGTGTGGTGAGAATGGCTGCTGTCACACCACGCAGGTGGATGTGGTTGAAGTGGCTCCCCACTCCCTATGTGAAGTGCTTTGAGTCGTGAGAAGAGCGCCATCTGAAGGTAACTCGCTATCTGTCTATCGAAGTGGCATCATGCAAAGTGACACCGCAGGCAGACATCAACGATTCACAAATGCTTTCTCTTCTTACACTGAATGCTCTGCAGCTTTATGGACAATAAGTGATGATATTTTCTAACGCATCTCCCTTGAGGCGCCTGCTGCTGCTGCTATGAACTGCGTGCGTGTTTGTTTATTACCATTTATGTGTGGCGCGGCGCTTCAGTTCACGTATGAAACACTTTTTTGGCAGCTCTTTGCTACGTCTCAATTGAGAGGCTTCATTCCAAAACCTGCTAACTTCATCACAATGCGTGTTTGGAATCCAGCATGGAGCAGCACAGTAGCACCACTGGGAATTAAGGAGACGGAAGACACCAACTCCGGGACGACGCCCTCCGTTACCGGCTGGCATGGAGCCAGGGCCTCTCGCGGTGGCAACAGACACAAGGCTGACACATCCCTGCGGGGGGCGCCAGTCCATTACAATGGGCCTTTTCAAGTTCAGCCCTGTGTCCCCTTCACTGTGGCTCTGGAGTCACAGTCTCTGAGTCACATGTCCCTTAAATTGATCTCACTCTTTAATTTGCTGACCTCTTGTCCTTCACTTAGTTCACATTTGGAGAAATGAATTACAGTTATGTTTACTTTTGGAAGAAATGAAGATTATTTTGCTAAAGCTTTCAATGCTTAACTCTACCTTTCCGTTTTCTTTTTCATTTACTTTTTTGTGAAGTTTCCTGCCTTAATCGTATCTGAATAGTGACAGGTGATGATCAGGGGAAAGGACACGGGTGCAAATAACACTGAGTGTTAAATGGGAGTGAGTACTGCAGCGTAATTCAACTGTGGACAGATAGACGGACTGGGAGGAAAGGCAGTAGACAAACATGAAAGGCGCTGTAAAATAGATAACATTGAAAGGCACTATATAACAGATAGATAGATATGAAAGGTGCTACATAGATAGAAAGATATGAAAGGAGTTATATAATAGATAGATAGATATGAAAGGTGCTACATTACAAATGGATAGATATGAAAGGCACTATATAATAGATACATATGAAAGGAGTTATATAATAGATAGACAGATATGAATTGTGCTATATAGATATGAAACATGCTACATAACAAATAGATAGATAGATAGATATGAAAGGAATTATATAATAGATCGATATGAAAGGGGATAGATAGATATGAATGGTGCTATATAATAGATAGATAGATAGATAAGAAAGGCACTATATAATAGATAGATAGACAGATAGATAGATATGAAAGGAATTATATAATAGATCGATATGAAAGGAGATATATAATAGATAGATAGATATGAATGGTGCTATATAATAGATAGATAGTGTGTTGGAAGATGGTCAAGTGCAAGGATCTCTCTCGATTCTTGCTCCTGTCCTGTGCCAGCTTGTTTATGTGATTTCATCAGGGTTAGAAAACATCTTCTTTGCCTAGGCAGCCCTCTCATCTTCTACAAATCTTCACTTACATCGGTAACACAGAAGGACGAAACTTTACACGACGTTCAGGAGGCTGTTCAGAGGGAATGTCATTTCTTAACTACACCACCATCATCTGCATCTGGGAAACTGAACTGTGCCTTGTTTATCATTTTGTTGGATTTACTTTGTATCTGTATTATTAATCATTTTTATTGTTTGCTACCACAAATATGTAGACAAATATAAGTTACATTTTATAGGAACTTACAGGAAGTAAATGCATTCATGGATTTTCACATTCGCAGGGGTCTTAAAACCTAAGACGGGCCAATTGATCAGCATAGACTTTCAAGCAGGGCCGAGTACTGTGAGGCTGTGATGCTATCTGCTGCGCCACCGCACTCTGACAAAGTCAAACTGCATTTTGTATACTGCAGTACTACCCAGCTGGTGTGTTGTATAGCTTTAACCCAAACTAATTGGGGTTGTAAGTTTTCGAATTGTGCTGCCTTTCCTCCAGTAACTACTGTTCATTTTTATCCACCTAGGCATTCTTACATGCTGACTTGAATTACGCTCTGTAAATTTTGGGTTGCTTTAGATGGCACCAGATGTAAATGACACTAACATAAAACAAAATAAATGTCGATTATTTTGAGAGTCTTACAGCAGGACTAATCATTACTGCATCATAACTTAAGGAACCTCCGAGTTCGGTTATTAACGCATGTTAAAAATCGCTCCGTTAGATTAACCGAAGTTCCTCGGGTGACTTGATTATGTCCGTCGGCGCACTAGAGTTCAGTCCAGGACTGGGGCAGAGACGACTCCAGAAACACGAGAGCGACCGTCCTGACGAAGGTGCGTTTCTTCGTCTCCTCACATCTGTCCTCGCCTCTCCTGTCTTGTCTTGTCCTCTGCTCTGCTTTGCGGAGTGTAGCTGCTGCGCGGCGCCTTCCACTCTCCCTTGGCCACGCCCTGCCAAGTATAATTACAAGGCGCGGCCACGCCCCTCCCGACTCTCGCCCATTCACTCTCCGTTAAGTGAAGCCTCTTGGGCGCGTGGCCACGCACTCGAACCCCGCCTACTCCCTTCGGAGGCGCGCTCCCGGCTGGCCGGCCCCTTCAGTCTGCTGTGATTGAGCGCGCGAGTGTGTGTCGTTTTATCGCCCGGCTCCAGTGAACGCCGCTCATCTGTGCAGACCGGAGGTACGGACGGTTTAACGGTGGAGAGCGAGGGCTGCAGCCCGGCGGTGGATGGACACGCACGCACTTCTTAGTCGTTAGTTTCCTTTCGGGAGGGAAGACAAAAACACCGCAGTTTGGTTTGCTGGGCCGGGAGGGGATGCGCGCGAGTGGCGTGCCTTCGAGGCAACTTGAGAGAGAATCGGTGAAGAGGGCGAAAAGCGTCAAAACGGCATAAAGACAGCCTCGCAGTTGACAAGTAGTCAGAGGGCATCTATGTTGGAGAGGAGCGAGGCGAAAGCGACAGGAGAGCGGCCGGAGTGGGCACGTTTCACGGAGCGTACCGCCTGAGCTCAATGATTCCGCCAGCCGAGGCGTGCGCAGAGATCCTACGGCCGCAATTCAGAAGTTTCCCGGTGGACGTCGTGGAAGGCAGGCAGACACAAAGACGAGAGGCGAAAGTATGCGGCACTTAACCGACAGCTAAGCCGGAAAGTAAAGGCGAGCAGTGGGGCGCATTCCCAGGGTGCTGCGGGGAGCTACATGGGGACCTGAGATTCCCGGCAGCGTCTTTGTCAGCCGTAACGGGATTTTAAACCGCTGGATTAAGCATCTCAGTCTGTAAGGCAGCAAAGTCAAACCAAAGTTCCAAGTCGGAAGAAAAAGAACAAAAAGGAGGAGGCGAGACCTTTATGGGGGAATCGGTTCACTGGGCACTTGCAACTTTTTACCCGTGTGCCGGAGCCCGGACCGTAGTGACCGCCTCTGCAGTGTCGTCCTGCGAGTGAACGCGCTGTCCGCACTCATTGCCGAGCTGGTGTCGCCGTGCACCGGACTGTCCGCTTCTTCTTCTTCTTCTTCTTCTTCTTGTTCTCCTCCTCCGCCTGATATCGTCCTCCTGCCGGCACCATGGAGGAATGGAGGCAGTGCGGACGGTGGCTTATTGACTGCAAGGTGCTGCCTCCCAACCACAGGGTGGTTTGGCCCTCGGCCGTCGTCTTCGACCTGGCGCAGGCTCTCCGGGATGGGGTGCTGCTCTGCCAGATGCTACACAACCTTTCTCCGGGATCTGTGGACCTTAAGGAGATCAACTTCAGACCGCAGATGTCCCAGGTAGGATGGAAAGGGAGGGGAGCACATGTCCTGCGCCCCCTTCACCGCCTTAATAAACCTCGCAAGTTTACAAATGATGTGACAAGACCTAAAACTAAATTGAATGGACCAGCCTAGCAAGAGTTTGAAATGTGGTTGTGCAGTTGCACACAGAGATTGCTTTGCTGATGCTGGGCATTGAAAGTAGTAGCGGTATGGGCCTTCCAGTTCAAGAAGGGTCCCTCATTTGCTCTTATGGATTCTTGGGGGAGGTTTTTCATTTGCTGTCGCTGGTGGTGTTTTTAGTGTGATTGATTGATTGATTTTTCTCCAACAAGGAATTTGCAGGTTATTGAGATGAGCTTCTTTGATTACAAACGAACCTGTCTTGCCCAGTCTAAAGAATTGTTTGAGTGTCTGCTGGTTTTCATTGTGGCCTATGGATGGATATGCTGGGGTGCATCTTCAGTGATGTAACCTGTCGTCAGGTGTTTTGAGTCTTTCACCATCATGCCCCCCCCATGCCAGCCGACGATGATCAAGCCCCCAACTTGCACCATCCGGTGGCTTTCCCTCCAGCTTCAGTAGCAGATCTGATGGCCTTCCTCTTGATGCCCCCATCCACGTGTCACCCAGCAGTGTTGGAGTTTTGCCCAGTGAGTATCTGTGGGCTCACAATGTGTTGTTCGCTTGCTGTTCCTCTGACATTGTTCTGCTAGCTTCTGGTACTTGGCACATTTTCACTCGTTGGCTTCCTCCAGGGCATTGTGAGCTCCACTGTGACCATTTGCTTGGTGATGATCAGGACTGCGTGTTTTAAGTGTTGCTTTCTAGGAATCTCCACTGCTTCCCCAAGCCCTTTCTTAGCTGCTGGTGCTTCTTAAGGATGCTGCTTGTTGTTGTTCTCAGTGGTCGGATTTGACAAAGGGGATCTTGTACCTCACAGGATGGTGATGCTTACTGCAGTGGCATTGATGGCTGTGGCAACGTCACCTTTAGCACCTGGTCGTGAAACCACCGGTAGTGTCCTTCTATAAGGACTTTTGGGCAGCTGCTCAGAAAGTGTTGTGAGGGTCCTCTCCCAGAGCAAAGACGACGGGAGGGAGGGTCACTCTTTACTTCGGACATGAAGGTTTGCTGGACTGGCTGAGATGTCATATACAGGAGTGCTCTGGAGACCCTTCAGGCTGGCTTGTTTGGTTAGTGATGGACCCCGGGGGTCAGACTTGTTTCATACTGCCTGCTAGTTTTCATTTTGTTAATGCCAGGCCGACACCTGCTTGAAGTCGATATTCAGATAGCCCGTGCGCTGTGTGATTTACTGTGGTAACCATTCTGAAGGGCACACCCACGCTTTTACGGCAGGAAATTATCAGAAGTGGATTGGAGTTGTTCTTGAAGGGGTTTGTTTCGAGTTTGATGTCTTTGTTATTCATATGCTGGGAAAAAGGCAGGAGTTGCTAGGCTACCCACGATGGCTTCAGTGCCAGTCTTTATTTTACTTTACACCTTGAACAACCTGCGCTGTCGTGTTAATATCGTACAGAGCGAAGGAGCGTGCATTGTAGTAGAGAGAGTCTGATAAAGACGATGAGCTAGCAAACGGGAAGAGCGCTCGCGTGAGAGGGGGAGACGCAGGGACGCCCGGCCGCTGTCATTTAGTGCCCTGCAGAAGATTTCTGTTTGAGTTATTTATTTTATTCCTCTTCTGCAGTGTCATAGACCGTCGTCTTAATATTGCGCACTTTTCAAACACCGCCGGGAGTCTTGCAGTACTACAGTCTTCTTGTTTTGACATTTGTATTCATGAGTTTCATTGTCTGTTGCAATTTAATTTGCTCTGAAGAATTTGACTGCCTCTCTGTAAGACAAATCAATTTATATTTCTGACAGATACTGGGACCTTCCAAGAGACCTGACAATAAATTGTCATCCAGTGTATTGAGGAAATCTCGAAACGAGCTGAAACCGTATAGGGTCTTAATTCAGCATGCAGACCGTGACAGACCGTGAATACCTCAGTAGACCACCAGAGTGTAGAGAGGGGCCTCCAGGATTATTTAGGTGGACCCTCGTGTGTTTCTGCTGTGGATACCCTTACAGTCGCTGCTTGTCCTAAACTTGTCACACTAGCCTCCTTCCCCAACTTCTGAAAATGACAGAGGCTGCCATCGAGGTAGGAAAGAGACACGGCAACTGTGACCGCCAGATGAGATCTTAAAAGGTGGGCTCTGTGCTAGTGCTGCGCACGTGCTTCAAGGGTCTGCACTCGCTGGGCACTCCAGGTGTGCGAGGCTGAGCCCTTTATACCGTAGTGGTAAGCGCAACTTTTATGAGATGGTGCCCTTTGGGACTTGTGATTGTACACAAGAGTCCAGTGAAATTCTTACGCAGAACGTCCTCTGTGTTTAAACGCACGTCTTCATTTCATTAAACACCAGACGCAAATCGGCTTACCTGATTTTCTTTATCCAGTTGTCTTTGTGTAATTATTATTTACGGAGATTAGATGCAAACGCATGCAAATTTGTATCTCTCTAACGCTTTCCACGGGTGGGATCTGGCGCTCCTGACCTGCATGACCTCGGCGTGCGAGTGGGCCGCCTGCTAAAGGAATCCTGGTGCGTTCTCAGCTCGAGGCGTTATCTCGGTTCTCTAGGCTTCTCGGATTTCTTAATTCCCGGAGCTTTAGCGTGAGCTTGAAATGATTTCATATTTGTACTTCTCTTCATAATGTACTCTGTAAAGATTTATATTAAATGGTACGTCAATTCCTGATAACAGAGAATTAATACAGCTGGGGCTGCGGACGTGTAATGTGCCCTGTCTGACCTGCGAGCCAGCGGGCGAATCACTCGAGGGAGTAGAGCAGACCACCTGAAATGAAAAGAGTTCATGTGATGAGATGTGTGTGCCACCTCGGGACTCGTCTCTCTTTTTAATCTTCTTGAATTATAGCCATTTTGGGGGGTGTGTGTGTGTGTGTGCGTGCGTGTGTGTATCTGTTTATTTGTTTATTTAAAGAGGTTCTGTAAAAAAAACAAACTTTCCCCATGGAGAATTAAAGGTCTGCTTGCCTGCCTGTCTATTGTATAGCGCCTTTCATATCTATCTATCATACGAGGTGTGGCAGAAAAGTAATGAGACTGATTTTTTATTTACCAAAGTTTTTATTTTTTTCAAACATCAATGTTATCCCCTTCAAAGTAGTTCCCTTGGGCAGCTACACACCGATGGAGACGTTGTTCCCACTGTTGGTAGCAGCGCTGGAAGTCTTCAACCGGTATGGTCTTCAGCATGTCCGTTACACTCTTTTGGATGTTTTCCCGAAATGATGTCATTTGAGGACATTTTTCAGTTTAGGAAAAAGGAAAAAGTCACACGGACTGAGGTCAGGTGAATAAGGGGGCTGGGGAACCACAGGAATGCCTTTTGAGGTCAAAAATTCTGTTATGGAGAGGGCAGTGTGACATGGGGCGTTGTCATGATGGAGCATCCATTTGTCTGCAATGTCTGGTCTCACGCGAATGACCCTTTTTCTGAGCCTTTCATTGTTCACTCAACATTCTTAATGTTAAACGACGGTCTGATCTCACAAGAGTGTTCACACGTTCGATGTTTTCATTGGTTTTCGAAGTTGAAGGCCTCCCTGAACGGTGTTCATCTTCAACGTGTTTTCTGCCTTCTAAAAATGATTTGTGCCAAAGTGTTAACTTTTCAAACATCACACTTGCCGATTCTCCAAGCTTAACACAAAATTTAATGGCACAACGTTGCTCCAAATTCCGCTGTTCCATTTTGCGTGACGCACAACCAAAAACACAACTTCGCTAATAGCAGTCACAAAAATCACGTAGTTAACGGAAGGAGTTGAAACTCGCACTGAGCTATGGGAGGGTACTGATACACGGGCTCTATCAAGGACAACAGCGCAGCGCTGCCAGATCGCTTGCAGTGTTGCCAGTCTCGTTACTTTTCTGCCACACCTCGTATAGTGCCTTTCACACTATCTATCTATCTATCTATCTATCTATCTATCTATCTATCTATCTATCTATCTATCTATCTATCTATCTATCTATCTATCATATAGTGCCTTTCACATCTATCTATCTGTCTATCTATCTATCTGTTATATTGTGCCTTTCACATCTATCTATCTATCTATCTATCTATCTATCTATCTATCTATCTATCTATCTATCTATCTGTTATATAGTGCCTTTCATATCTATCTATCTATCTTTCTATCTATCTATCTGTTATATAGTGCCTTTCATATCTATCTATCTGTTATATAGTGCCTTTCACATCTATCTATCTATCTACAAAATTTAATGGCACAATGTTGCTCCAAATTCCTCTGTTCCATTTTGCGTGACGCACAACCAAAAACACAACTTCGCTAATAGCAGTCACAAAAATCACGTAGTTAACGGAAGGAGTTGAAACTCGCACTGAGCTATGGGAGGGTACTGATACACGTGCTCTATCAAGGACAACAGCGCATCGCTGCCAGATCGCTTGCAGTGTTGCCAGTCTCATTACTTTTCTGCCACACCTCGTATAGTGCCTTTCATGTTTATCTGTTAACTATATAGTGCCTTTCCTCTCAGTCCATCTATCTGTCTACTAAGTACATAAATGGGAGTGACTACTTAAGCATTATTCAATTAACACTCAATGTTATTTACAACCATGTCCTTTCACGTGCCAGTATTCAGATACAATTAAGGCAGGAAACCTCACAAAAATGTGAATTAAAAAGAAAATGGAAAGGTAGATTTAGGCATTGAAAGCTTTAGCAAAATCTTAATTTCTTCTAAAAGTAAATGTAATTTCTATCCTATCTATCTATCTATCTATCTATCTATCTATCTATCTATCTATCTA
>JANRMT010062806.1:127240822-127255446 GCA_026402145.1 Polypterus bichir lapradei | reverse complement strand
TCTATCTATCTATCTATCTATCTATCTATCTATCTATCTATCTATCTCTCTCTATCTCTCTATCTAATTTTGTGATCTTGCTGACTATACTAAAATTTATCTCTCTATTGTATGGCCCCTTTCATATCTATTTATTGATCTATCCATCTAAGTATTATATTAAACCCTATCTATGTGTCTGTCTATCTGTCCATCTATTATATTAAACCTTTCCTATCTATCTTTGTCTATCATATAGTGCTTTTCATATCTATCTATCTATCTAATATTGCACCTTTCATATCTATCTGTCTGTCTGTGTTTCTCTCTCTCTCTCTATCTGTCTATCTATCTGTGTGTGTGTGTAGTGGCAGGGTGCAAAATAACAGCCAAGTCAACTCTGCAAATTTAGGACACCAACCAGGTTGTCCCGTTTATTTCGGGTGAAATCAAAAGAAAGTGACACCAGCAGGCCTCTGGGGTAACATAACAGAAATAGCTCTCAGCTCTTTAAGAAAACAGCAGGTTGTTGTCCAGCAGTTCGCTCTCGTGAGGAAGGACGACTCCATCCGTGCAGTCCATGAGGAGTTCCTCCAACATGCATGCGTGATGATATATAATATTATATAATATAATGTATCTTTGTGGTTACTTTATGAGCGCACAGAGGAACAAATAATGCAAAATAGGAGGCTTCTGTGCCAGAGGTATTCTATAGTTGACCCCCGCGAAGTTGCGGTTCAGGGTTTGCAGACTCGGTCGTTTGCGGATTTTTCCTTAGAACCTAACTGTTAGCAGAAAGCACAAATATCCTTCGCAATTTTTTATGGCTTTTTTCATTGCAATACTGTGCTGTAGAGAGAACAGGAAGCAGCCGCTGAGGGAAACGCAGTTTGGGATGGTGAAAGTAGCCAATCCGAGAGCGTTCTTCATTTCTCCTTGCTGCTGATTGACTGCTGCCCTGCGACGCGACTCCAGCCGAGTGTCCTCGTGTTTTCCATTTTGTTATTATTTTGTTGTTCGTAAACGCACACGATGTCATTGAATTGTCCTGCACGTTCTAAGGCTTCTGGAACTGAGCCTAAGCGCCAGAAGAAGTTTAAAACACTCCAGGAGAAGGCTGAACTACTGGATGTGCTCCAGGAACTAATAAGTTATGTTGCAGTAGCACGCCGCTATGGCATTAATGAAAGCACCGTACGGTAGATAAAAAAGAACAAAGCAGCGACATGGAGTACCGTATCTGTAAGTTTCTGTGAATGTGGCAAACAGATAACAACGGTAAGGGAAAAAAAGTATCGTCAGGATGGAATCTGCCTTGGCATTGTGGATCACCGACTGCAGGAAGAAGAACATCCCCTTGGATGGTAACATCATCCGTGAGAAAGCACGGAAATTGTACCAGCAGTTCACCACATGAGACAATGTAACAACTTCCCATCACAATGTTCCTGAAACCTATAAAGAAAAGCCAGCAAGAAACTCCACCGGAAGAAGACCCGACCAAAGATACGACTCCTCCTGAAGCGCCTGAAGAAGAGGTGCCACCCGAGGAGTTTTAAATCCTCTGTACTGCACAGCTACTTTATCATCATCATCAATATCATTCATCATTGGTGAGTACCCACGCATTTTACTGTATTTTAATTAAGTGAAATTATTATGTACTAGCAAAATACCCGCGATTCGCAGCGGCGAAGTACTGCCTTAAAATTTTTATTAAGAAGACAATTGAACCTTTTTAAACTGAGGGAAAATATACCAATAATTATTTGTTAAGGATCTCTTTGTATGCCACATTGTGAGTTCGGCCCTCCTGTTGTAACATGACCAAGCTGTGCGCTGAGCTTACTCTTGAGCATGCAACGTCCAGTTGGCCATGTGAACAGTAATCTTGTTTCAAATCTCACAGCTTGGATTGCTGCTGTCATAATCGGTTTGAGTTTCATGGTTTGTTTCAATTACGACAGTATTTGTAGGACTTGTGTTGAAGTGACATTTGGCATCTGTCAAGCGTTGTAAATATGCAACCAGTTTGATTGATAACTTCACATCCAGCTTTTGAGAGTTTAAACATTCATAAACATCAAAGTGTCCACTACTGAAATCGTCACCTGTGAAGCTAAGATGTTTAAGAGGCATTGGCGGTTGTCCAAAGGTGTAAAATATTTGGCCATTTCGGTACACTTAAGCATTTCACTCTTCTAGTGCTCCTGTGTAGTCTAATTATCTCCTGTACCGTCATCAGTCCACACCTTGAACCTGTCCCAGTCATTCAATACATAAGACACAATGTTCCTCCGGATATCAAGAGTGAGCCTGATATGGCCGTGCAATATGTAACACAGAGAATGGAAAAGGCAGGTGCCATCTCCGGGCATGGAAACCACTCGGTAAGTGACAGTTCTTTGATCGATGGTGATCACCTCGATAGACATGTTAATGGGGGTACGGTTGGAACGATAAAGGAAATGGGTACCTGAGCAATGTAAAGTAAGTCTAAAATACGTACACAATAACTATAATCGTAATAAACGAACAATAAAACAGCGGAGAAGCCGTTTATTAAATAAAAAGGCTGTAGTTATCAGCAGGGAGACATGAATCCCGTGGCGAAGCAAGGAAGGGAATGTAGAGACTGGAGCGACAGACGGCCTTATATAGGCGGGCAGCCAACAACGTGGGAGGCGTTGGGATGGGGGACCCAACGCCGCCTCACACGGCGACTGAGCTGCAGGCTATGGACGTATATATGTACGTAAGTAGGATTCAGTTAGCGTTGGGAACCTGCATACCAAATTTCTTGAAGATGGACCCATAAGTAACAAAGACCGTTGGAAAGTTCAATATGGCGGCTGACAGTGGCGTCATACCATCGAAATAAGTACATACATCGGTTTCGGTTAGTGCAGGGAAGCCGCCTACCAAATTTCGTGAAGATGGTGCCATAAATAAGAAAGTTCAACATGGCGGATGTTGTCGACTGTTATGACCATTACGTGTAGAATTTCGAAATGAAACCTGCTTAACTTTAGTAAGTAAGCTGTAAGGAATGAGCCTGCCAAATGTCAGCCTTCTACCTACACGGGAAGTTGGAGAATTAGTGATGAGTGAGTGAGTGAGTCAGTTAGTCTGTGAGGGCTTTGCCTTTTATTAGTATGTATTTACTCTGCTTATAACAAAGAAAACGTGCTTGCATGGATGACAGTACGTATGGCGGTAACCTCAGTATTTTACATTCTAGCACCCCGGGAGACATGGCAGTACAGTACTTTACAGTATACGGGTTTACCTTTACATTCTGTTTTTAGGTAATGTATTGATGTAGTAAGCTGAGTTTGCAACGAGGTTAAAGTGCTTTGGGGGCATACTGATTTAGGGTTGAAACTATAAAAATAGGCGTTTAAAAGGCATTTTTTAACCACATCCAAAAGTTGCGGTTTTTCAAAATTTGCGGGTGCTCTAGGGACGTAACTCCGGCGAATTTTGGGGGTGTAGTGTATATAATAAAATGCTCCTGTCTGTGCATGTGTATGTGTGTCTGGTCCTGCTGAGCAATCTGATTGGTCAGTTTGGTTGCTCAGTCAGTTCTGATTAGGACAGGACGCGCTGGGGCAGGGCAGGCTGGCACACACAGTAGGGTACCAACGAGGGCTGTGAAGGTGAAGTTCCTCTCCTGATTTGACAATTTGTGGTGGTGTTGTTTTTGTTTTTTTTTTTTTTTTTTTTTTTTAAACAATAACAAAGCAAATGACGTACCAAGTGACGCTGGGTTGCTAAATACAGTCCTAAAGATCTGTAACTCAAGCCGCCTTCAAGAAGTAGTATAAAGCGGGCAGGAGGTGAGCGGCCCAACTTGAAATGACACCCAGACTGAGAAGCAGGCATGTGACCGACAGAAGGAATCGCCAGCCAGGACACGACACATGAGGATGTTAAACAAATGTGTAGGACGGATGGTGACAGTAAATGTGAGGCAGCAGATATCAAATATTATTAAATCTGTTCTGTTACCTTTTGAAGCTTCTCTACAGGATGCGTTATTTTTTCTGTTAATTTACTGCTTACTGATGCTATTTTGAAATAATTAAGAAACCAAATTTAACGCACAAGTGGATCAGTTCCGTTTGGCTTTTTACCGCTGGATGCGTCTCTTTACAGTTAGTCCATCCATCTTCTGAAGTCTCCTTCCTCCAGCACAGTGACTGATGCCCATAAAACTCTTAAACACACCCTGGTTTGTTCTCCTCATTTCTTGGTCTGGGAACTGAAGTGGCGCTTGGCTTGTAGCCAAGTTTATGCTGATCATCTGACTCATTGCCCTTCAAATCCGTTTACCCCTGAATAGACAGACCAAGATAGAGTTGGGAGACCACCCTGGTGACCCTGTATAACTGGAACGCAGCAATGCAAAAGAAAAAGAGCAATAATTGCAAAAAATGTCTTTCCAGATGCGATTTCCAAAGTGAGCTGTTTGATCTCCGGGTCTTTAGTCCGTCTGGCAGGAAGAGGCAGGTCCTGGTGGGCAGACACTGGAAGTGATGTCAGAGGTGTTACAATCGCCAATCATCTGGTCTGCAGAGGGAGGAAGAGAAAAGGCATTAAAACAGCGTGCCAACCCCAGGAGTGGTGTGGAATTACAATCACTAAGTCCCCTATGCGCACACACGTGAGTCCCCACTTCCAGGAACGAGACCCCAGGCCTGCAGTGTTTTTGCTGTCCTTGTTGTCTTTGCCCATTTTGAGCACCGGGTGTAAAGAGGGTACTGAACACCATGTGAGGAGTGCGAGTCTTATTACTAAATTCCGAATGTTACTGCAGGGCCGAGTCCAAACTCGGAGATGGGCGGCTTACCCACCAGTTCTTCTGAATTATTATTTTGGTCGTGGCCAGATGTCTTCATGCGAATGTCTAAAATGACGACTCCTGCCTCAAACCCGAGTCCTTCAAAGGCTGTGCTCTTATTGGCTCACTTTGATCAAATCTTTCAGACATGCGTGACTTTCTGCTGTAAACCCCAAACTGAACCGTGACGATGAGGGGCTTCTTTAAACTCACATTTTCTTTTGGCTGTGACGTTCTTGCATCGTTGAAAGTGTCTTGTCGGCCTTTCGTAAATTTTCTTCCCTTACTATATGTACTGTGATGTGTATTGTGGTGGGGTGCTTTTACACATACCCCGACAAACTTTATTCCTCTGTCCGTCAGAAGGAGGCAGCATGGAGCATTAAGAGCATGCTGAATAGGCGCCATCGAGGGGCTGGAGTTTGATGTAATTGGATTCTTGACGCAAGGGAAGCACTTGCATGGTTGACCTCTTTGAGTGTTTAAGATGGGCGTCCGCAGCTGAATGTGAATCCTCCGGGTCGTTCTCTTCCACTGCATGCAGTTCACAAAGGATGGGAGATGTTGTGGCCTCGTGTGTCACTTTGTGGACGGTTCTGTGCCTTTCAAGCTGAGGAGGTGGCCGGCTGTGCTCCGGCGCTGTGTCATTGCAGTTTGCCTTTTAAGTGAAAAGAGTCCAAAAGACGGCACGGCTCAGCATGGAGGTGGGTTTGGTTTCCGCTGGATGTGCAGTCCCTGTCGTCTTTGGACAGTAATACGGTTTCTTGCCTTGAGGTCTGTGGATATTTGATTTTCAGATGCTA
Organism: Polypterus bichir lapradei; assembly: GCA_026402145.1. Lineage (NCBI taxonomy): Eukaryota > Metazoa > Chordata > Cladistia > Polypteriformes > Polypteridae > Polypterus > Polypterus bichir. The sequence continues at coordinate 127,249,818 of JANRMT010062806.1, read as the reverse complement.
ATTTAACCCTTGACTCTTTCTTGGACTTTGAATCCTCTGTTCGCGTATTTCATTATTTTATTACTGCGTCTGTAGTGATGCTGACTCGGCTGTGCTGTCACTTGGCGTCTGCCGTCGTTCACTTGACGACACACCATATCTAATGTCTCAGCAACGCCGCATGATGCGTTTTTCTGTTCATTTTTCCAGCAGACTTTCTTTAAAATCTCGTTTTGAAGTGTCGCTACTGTAGTGCGCCCGCAGTGGGATGAGGGCTATCCTCTCGCTCAATTTCTGTTATTCTTCCCCTTTCTAGGACCTCCTAGTGTGTTTTGTTCTCTTGTGTTTCTTTGTATTGGTGCCCCAAACACACACACACACACACGCCGTGTAAACTGCTTAGTAATGGTGCTTACTCTGCAATCTGCAATATAAAATAAAGATTAAGCCATCCTGGATGCTGCCCTGACTCCTAAGAGAATTGCGTCTCGCCTTCGGCTGTGTGTTTTGAGCAACTGAAACTTCATTTATTTTTCCAGAAATTGTCTGATGTAATGAACATCCGCTCCCCAGAGATGCTGTCATTCTCATTTATTCACGTTAATCCTAAACCAACAAGGATGTGCAGAGTGCTGGAACGGTCGGCTGAGAAGTGACTTGTGTACACAGCTGAGAAGCCATTTGGTGGGCGCGTGAAACCAACTGCCCTTGAGTGGGCTCCACTGCTGAATCTTCCTGGTGTTTAGTGCCCTCAAGTACGTTTGTGCCAAGTAGAAACGGGTCACCTTCTGCAGCACGGACATTTTTTTTCCTCCACGTTTGTTTGGTCCTCCCACATTGTGTGTAAAAGAAATCGGTGTGATCTTTGTCTATTGTGTGCCAATTTAACTGCTAACTGGCACCGGACAAGCAGTAGCCTCTTACAGGAGTGCCTACTCTCTCTCTCTCTCTCTCTCTCTCTCTCTCTCACACACACATTCTCCCCCTTTCTTTCTTTCTCTCTCTCTCCCTCTCTCTTTCTCCCCTCTTTCTTTCTTTCTTTGTCTCTCTCCCTCTCTTTCTTTTTTCTGCCCCTTTACTCATCCTTTCTTTCTTTTTCTGTCTTTTTCTTTGTCTTTCTCTCTCTCTCTCTCAATTTCTCCCCCTCTCCTCCCTCTTTCTTTCTTTTTTGTGTCCCCTTTACTCTCTTTCTTTCTTCCTTCCTTTCTCTCCCTTTCTCTCTCTCTCTTCCCCTTTAAATTTCTTTTTTTCCTTCAAGATTATTAACCAATTTATGTAATTGTTATGAATGATAATATTAAGATGTGTCTTCTGGCTTCTTACTGTTAATCTTAAATAAATTTTTAAATTGAAGATATGCTGCTGTTGTCACAAACACAGACCCGAGTGGTCTGCCCGTGTCCACTGCTTTTTGGATGTGCTGGTAACCTGAAAGTCATCACAGCATGAATCAAGAGGTTCAGAAGAAGCTGATGGCCATCTATGTCTGTAACATCAGAGAACAAAGGACACTTGGAGCACCTAAAGAAGGAAATATTAAAAAAATATTTATGTTCTGGCGACTCGCTGACTCTTCCTGGCACTGTGGCATTTGTTTATTGCGGAGAACCAGCTTAACATATTTTAGATGCCATGTAATGCAGGTCAGTTTTCATCTGATATGATCAGATGGGGTGGTAACAGCAGCAGAGGTCTGTCTGGAGGCTTATGAAGGAGATGCAAGCACTTTACAAATAAAGCTGATACATGTGATCCAGACTTTGAAAAACTGGCAGAATGTATCCACATTACTGCCCAGGAGCGACTGCATCGCCCTGTTGTTTATTTTTAAACTTCGCAACAAAATGATGAATCATTCTGGGCCAACATCGGACGGCGTGTGGGGGCACAACAAGCTGGACCTGCTCTGTTCAAATGTGAACATCTGGACTGGTCTGACCATCTTATGGCCGCCTAGAGCCCTCTTATTGAGTGCAGCCGTTCTCCAGTAGCCAAGCCGGAGGTTCTTATGTGCGTTTAGGGGGTTGTTGGTTGGTTGGTTGGTTGTTTTTATTATTTATAGATTATATATTTCTCTTTGCCTTTCTTGAGCTTCTGTAAAAGTTGCAATTTCACCTTGTGGACAAATAAAGTGTCTGTCTGTCTATCTAATCCTGCCTACTATACCAATTTATGTCTGTCTATCTAATCCTGTATACTGTACCAAAGTCTGTCTGCCTGCCTAACCCTACCTACTATACCAAATTCTGTATTTGTCTGTCTATCTAATCCTGCCTACTATACCAAATTCAGTCAGTCTGTCTAATCCTACCTACTATACCAACTTCTGTCTGCCTGCCTGCCTAATCCTACCAACTATACCAAATTCTCCCTGTCCATCTATCTAATCCTGCCTACTATACCAGATTCTTTCTATCTATCAGGTAGTGAGTGTTGGATTGTCAGTTGTGGCTCCTTGACAATTATCGTTGTCTACTGCTTGGTAGACATTGTGTTTAGTAGCAACATTTGTACTCCTTTGCCCATCATTATATATCAAAAATTGCTCGGTCATATTTTTGAAACCATCTTGTATTGTAAGTAGGTGACTTTTATAAAAATGAATAATTCTTCACATTTATATAGCGCTTTTCGCAATACTCAAAGTGCTCTCCACACAGGGAGGACCCAGGATGCAAACCCATGATCTCCTTCCTAAGAGAGAGCAGCTTGATGAATGTTGTATAATCACTGTCATTTTTCTTTTATAGAAATTGTTTATCCACTTTGAACTTTGTTAACCATTAACCTCCGCCCCTCCCAAAAGGCCCTGCCACATGATGTGACCCTTGCAGCCATTTTCAGTCGCAGGCTTCATTGACATGATCTTAGCGAGTTGAAGGCAGCCATGCTGTCTGACCTACAGTACTCAGTGATAGAGTCCAAGCAGTCTGTAGCCCACCCTCACAAAATCAAACCAGATCTGGTTTGTCTTAAGTCGTAGGCGTGGCTTGTGTACGTGTGTGAGAGCTGAGAACCAATGAGCACTCAGCAGAAGGTGTGGTATACCCGGCACTAAAACAAAAAAAAAAGGTCAGAAAAACGCAATTTTTATGACTTTAGCATTTCTTAAATTTCAATACAGGAATTAAGTCACTCTAAGTCATTGATTAGCGTAACCCTAACTCTGCCATTCGCCCCGGCCCTCTGATTGTTAAACTGAATGTACGTATGACCTCAAGCTTCATTCCCCAAGGGGGACCCTCCTCTCCCCCTGCTCTTTGGACACTCCAAGGAAAGCCCCCATCCGTCGATGAGATCGGCATAGCAGGGAGGCATACGATTGTGTGGAGGTGCGTTTGTTTGTGGACTGGGGGTTTGAACCAGACGGGAGACAGAGAGAGAAAAGTCTGAAAGTTGGCGTTGATACTGGAGTCAAAATTCTAGTACCGACCCAAAGTTACAGTGCATATAATGTATGGTAGCTATGAGGAATAAGGAACGCAAACAGAAGAGAGACAAGTGGGTCTGATGTGATAGTAAAACACGAGACAACCGATGTGGGGAAAAGAACAAAAAGGGCAGGGATTACCTCTGAATTTACTATCTCTGTAAAGAAGTGTTTCTTAGACTTTGGGTCAGGACCCATTGTAGGTCACGTCATGTCTATAATTGGGTCGCACCGAGTCATGAATTACAATTCTAATGAATGATAAAGGGTTTGCAGTGGACCCCCCAAAACCCGGGAGACAATTGGAGGGGATTCTCAAGGGCGAAATGGGACGATGATCGGCCGCTGTTATGCTGCGATTACAGGTCGCAATGACACACCATACACAAAATCGTGTTGAGAGCAAAAACACAGCATTCATAGGACAGCGGCTCTGTTGGGCACCACGTCATTGGCGAGCGCACAATACTGGAGTCGACTCATGTGTCACGTCCTGTGATTGCTAGTCATGCAATGTGACACACACTGCTGTCTTCAAGTTTGAAGTCGTGTGATGTGACGCTGGCTATAGGAGTCCTCAGCTGTGCAGACCTGGGCAGACTTTCTGTCTTTGTGTCCTCCCGGCTGCACATGAATTGACACAGAGGACTGAACCTCAGTGTGGTGCTGATAGCATACGGCTGCCGGCTTCCATGTTAAACTACCAATATGGTTGGTGATGGAGATCAGAGGGCACAGTTGAGGCTTTAGGTATTTTACCAGAGGGGGCTTAGTAGAATAGTATGGCTTGGCTTTTGGTTTCCCACAAAAGGAAACTTGGGCCTTGTTGAGAGGCAAAGTTCAAGTTAGCCGTTCTGTTTTTGTGACTACATGCATATGAGGGGGTACCCAAAAATAACCGGAATCTCTACCTGGCGCTCAAGCTCGACTTAGTTGTTAATTTCACCGCTAGGTGTGGCACACTTACAGTATTCTATGCCAGTCTGCCAAGTGCCGTTGCTCATATGCCATTCCGTGTTGGTGTTTCTTGGTGCTTATTAAACATGTTCTGGGATTTTTGTGATGGGCGATCATAAAGAACAGTGAGTCTGCGTTCAATTTTTATTTTCTCTTAGTTGAAAACCGCTGCTGAAACTGTAGTGACGCTTGAAACGTCTTTTGAAGAGGAAGCTTTAAGTAAAACGCAGGTCTATGAGGGGTTTTCACGTTTTCAAACGAGGGGAAATGTCACTTGAAGACCAACCAAGATCTGGCTGACTTTCCACAATCAGGAATGACGAAAATCCTGAAAAAGTTTGCCATGCGATTTACGAAGATCGTCGTCAGACTATTGGAGAGATTTCCGAGTTGACTCGTGTGTCTCGGAGTTCTTTGCCACCTTCCCTACTCGCCTGATCTTTTGCTCTGTGTGACTTTTTCTTATGAAGAAAGAACTCAAAGGAAAGCATTTTTGTACCGTGGAGGAAGTCAAAGAAAAATCACTGCAGGCCTTTGGACGACAGGCCTCTTCAGCACCAGTGGGAAAACCAACCGTTGGGCCGAGTGCATTCAGTCACATGAAGAGGACTTGGAAGGAGACTAAAATTCCAGGAAGTAAAGAATTATTGAAACAATTTTGGTTTTCCAATTCCAGTTATTTTTCGGTACCACCTGGTATACTGCATAAAATGTGCTCTGGGGTATGGTCGTCGAGAGTGTCAACTTCGTCATCGAGAGGTTTACTTACCTCGGCAGTGACATTCATGACTCTGGTGACTCTTCTTTTGAAGTCAGTAGACGGATTGGGAGAGCATGGAGGGGTCATGAGGTCATTGGAAAGGGGTCTGTGGTGCTCCTGATATCTGCAGAAGGACGAAGGTCCAAGTCTTTAGAGTCCTGGTGCCCCCTGTTTGTGAGACATGGACGCTATCCAGTGACTTGAGACGAAGACTGGACTCGTGTTTATATGAAGAGTCCCGGGGTTGTTGCTGGTTTGACTTTGTGTTGCTCATGGAGTTCCAAATGAGGCATACGACCTGCATTGTGAGGGAGCGTCAGTTTTGCACTAAGGCCATATGGCACCATTACCCGAGGGTGATCCTCATTGTTGAGCGGCCGGACCTGGCCAAGGAGACGCTCGCCTAACACCTGGCAGCACCAGACACGTGGGTGGTACTGGACCGTGTGTCTGTCTGGGGGGGTTGCCAACCAGGACCCCGAGCTGTTTCTTCGTGTGGTAGGTGTGACAACGTGCTGTACCAGTGCAGGCTCCCTGACCTGACCTGACCTGACCTGACTGCTGCCATGGACAGAGGTCTTCTTTTGCAGTCCTGGGGAAGTTTGTGTTTCCTTCTGTAGACGTGTGCTCTTATATTCTTTTTTTTTATTTTAATAATCCAGAGACTAAAACTGTCAACGGTGCTCCAGACGCGGCCTCACATGTGTGTATTGTGCAATTCAAACATAACCTCCCACTGCACGCCATCTCCATGACCTCGTTTCATCCCTCCATTTCATGAACCTGATGAATGCAGTTGAGGTCTCTGGAGGAGTGCAGCCAAAGTTCGCTCTGGTGAGCTGATTCCGACCTTATTGCGGTGCACTCACCCTTGGGGATTCCCTTGTGGACCACCGTGTCTCACCAACCACTAAGACATGAACAGTGAATTGTGGTGGTGCGGGATGGGAGCAGGTCCCAGTTGTCTCTCCTGGAGTTGTGACTGCACTGCACTTCTAAACCGCTGCCTGGCAGGCATGGTTCAGAAGTGTTGCATGGCACCCTGGAAGAAGGGGGGACGTAGACTGGAGCGTTTTTCTAGAAGATTCGTCACAATCGCACACACTTGCACCAGGCCCGTTTAGAGTGGCCTGTTAGGCTGGCATCCAGAGGAAGATGAGGAGACTCCACACAAGCCGTGACTGAGCTGGGATTCAGACTTGATCTTTTGTAGCTTTGTGGCTGCAGCGCTAATCACGGACCCCAACCCTGATGCCTTGCATTTCAACAACCCGTTAGCCTTTTTAATGTCTTCTTTACCCACTGTATGTATTGACAATGAAGAGACCAGTATGGTTCCTGTAGGAGCAGCAGCCATGCCATCTACCCTTGAGAGTGGGCCAGTACCTGTAGAAGGAGACCATCCAGGAAAAGAGGTGTTGGTGAAGCCGGGGGGGGGAGAGGAGATGCTTACCCTGTGGTCTGAATGAGGATCTCAATGCCACCAGTGCAGTGACCGGGAAACTGAACTGTAAAAATGGCACCATCCTTCGGATGAGATGTGTAATGGAAGTCCTGATTCTGTGTGGTCATAACAGATCCCTGGGTGACTTTCAAAGAGGGTAGGGTGTACCCTGTATGGACTATGACCTGGACACAGACAGGCGGACACCGATGGTACAAACACCAACACACGTTTATTTTCCATATTCTATATACAAGTGCACACACAACCCCCAAAAGTTCCCCAAAAGTCCAGGCCCTCACACAATGCCTCTTGGTACTTCAGGCCGCCTCCACTCCTCTTCACCCCCAACTCCAGCCCTCGAATGGAGGAAGACGGCCCCTTTTATCCCCACCCGGACGTGCTCCAGGTGCCTCCCGATAATCTTCCGCCGGCACTCCCCCGTGTGGATGAAGTACTGGCCACCCACCTGGAAGCACTCCAGGTGCCCCTGGTCTTCTCCCCCACATCCCCCAGAACACCCCTGCACTCCGGGTGTGGCGGAAGTGCTGAGGGCCAGGGCTCCTCAGGCATTGGGTCTCCCCCTGTAGGGTTGAGCTTCCAAGCTCTGTTCCCGTGGTCCCCAAGGCCACCAGGGTGGTCACCCCCTCGTGGTCTGGAGGAGGCGCAAGCCCTCCTCCGGTCCTCCTGGTCGTCCTGGCTGGGTACCACCCCCAGCCACTCGCCACACGTGATATCCTGGCTAAACTGTCCGCCATGGTCTTGGGCATTCTGCTCCCCCTAATCGTCCCCCGTCTCTAATTGGCCAACTATCTCGCTTACCCCTTCATCACCTAGTAGCTGGTGAGCGTCCTGGCACAAAAATGGATGCCGTCGCAACATGGAGGTGGATGGTGCACGTTGGTGGCTCCTCACTGTCTATGAAATGCCATTTGATTGTGCTTTAAAAAAAAGAATAAAAAAATCTAACCATCCAGGATGCAGTGGTCTTTCGTGCAAAATGTACTTCTCCTCTCTATTGTGTAATCGTACTTAATATTATTATTTCTTATCTAAATGACTTTGCTTATGCTAAAAGCTCCAAGTGCTTATTCTTTGCCAGATTATCTTTTCTCAGAGTATAGGATGCTTGTGTATCTGCCAAGTTCTGAGAATCTGCCAAGCTACAAATTTTATGAGGGAGATTTTCGTTAAAAAAAGGCTTGTGGCCCACACATTAATTGGAAAGCAAGGCACGCTGATTTATGTAGCACATTTCACACCATTAGGCAATTTAAAGTACTTTATATGATAAGGATAAAATACAAAAAAGAAATAAATACAACCAAATGAGAGTGAGAGAGACCATAAATGGCATGAAGTTAAAACAAAGCGTAAATTAAAGAGCATAAAATGGCGGCACAGCAGCATTTCTGTTCAGTGATAGAGCAGTCAAAAGCACAGAATAAGAACACTGTCTTTAAATTACGATATGAGCGTTTCTGCTGGTTTGGGGCATCTTTAACATGTTTTGGCAGGTTATTGCACTTTTGTGTTGGCCGTTTTCACTGGGGGGTACGAGACCTAAGGGTCTGCGAGGTCTATAAACGGCTGGCATCTCTGTGATGCATTCTGGGCCCAAGCTGTTTAGTGATTGTCTACTTACACCAGCATTGTAAGATCAATCCTATAGCTGACTGGAAGCCAATGCAGTGATCTTAGCACTGGAGTCACGTATTCCCTTTTGTTAATTTTGGTAAGCATTCTGGCAGCGACATTCTGAACGAACTGCAATTTTTTTAATAGTCATTCGGGCAGGCCTGAAACGAGAGCATTACAGTAATCCACTCTTCTGAAAATAAAGGCACGGATACGTTTCTCCAAGTCTGTTTTTAAACGATTTTATTGAATTTGACTCCTCTGTCTGCTTGTTTGTCTCAGTCAAGTCTTGCAACTAATTTTAAACCCACTTTTGGCAAAGCGAATTTCTTCAAATTTTTGCATGCGTGTTCAGTATCGATGACAATACAATAATCCGTCAAAAACGATGCAATTATGTAAAAATTTCACCATAACTAATGGTTATGTGATTCCAGTTAACTTGAAGAAAATTTCTTCAAATTTTTGCATACGTGTTCAGTATCGATGATAATACAATAATCCATCAAAGCCGCTTTACAATTGTTGTGTCCTGGTGAAACCTGTCATCATGTTAGTCACGGACTGCACCAAGGTTAGCAGAGAAGAACTCAGTGCGACTACAGTCGGTGAATTGTCGGTGACACGTCACACTTCACGGTTTTGTGTGTTTTGAAGCACGTTGTCCACCAGCTTGGTGTGGTTTGATGCTCAAGCACGTCCTTGAACGCCTCCCATGGGATTTCCTCCAGTCCCACTAGCAGATCTTTGAACCAATTTGTCATCTGATTTTTTTTTTTTTTTTTTTT
>JANRMT010062806.1:127210669-127240722 GCA_026402145.1 Polypterus bichir lapradei | reverse complement strand
TTTTTTTTTTTTTTTTTTTTTTTTTTTTTTTTTTTTTTTGGACCAACAAAAATGCCTTCCTTAATCTTGGCGTCAAGTTATTCGTGAAAACCTCTGCCTGAAAAAAACGAAATCCTTCACCACCTTCTTCATCGCTCTCACTAGATTTTTCATGGGTCCAAGGTTTATATGAAGAGGAGTCAAAAATATCTCTGCTGGCTCAACAAGTGGTTTACATGCCACACTTTCTGCCCCGCAAGCCAAAGCGTCCAGAGTGGCCAGTTCATCTGAACGTAACGAGGTCCGACTTGCAAATGAAACAACCGCACTTGGTGGAGCTGAGCTGCATTCCTGCTAGCTGTGCCACTACTTTTAGATTAGCACACATGTTCCAGTTTTAATAATAATAATAATACATTTCCATTTATATTTATTCATATTACTTCTCTCGCTACTCAAAGCGCTTTACATGATGAGCGGGAGAGCCACTTCAACCACTGCTAGTGAGCAGTGTCCACCTGGATGATGTGATGGCAGCCATTTTTGACACCAGTACAGTCCCCATGTTAGCCATTAGTTGGTGAAGTGGTGAGAGTTAGAGACAGGGGGTGATAAGGGGGCAGAATGACCAGGCTGTGGTGGGCAGTTAAACCTGAACATCCGGATCCGCCCAACTCTTTACAAAGGACGACCAGAGAGAGTCAGGACTTTGATTTTACATCTCACCCATGGATGGTGCCATTCTTATTGTGTCATGGTCACTGTCCTGGGGCATTGGGGTCCACATGCAGACCACAGGCCTCACCCACACCTCTTCCAGCAGCAACCCAAGCTTTTCCTAGATGGCCTCCCATGCAAGTGCTGGCCGGGCCTGACTATGCTGAGCTTCAGATGGATGGCCTTTCTGAGGGCAAGTGGTATATGAGGAGGAGGAGGAGGATGGGAGCATGCACTGATTACAGCAAGTTGCTGCACCCACCCCTCGATGAACCACCCGGATCGAGATCTGAGTGCATCTGTGCAACGGGTGACACCTCAGCACCACACTGAAGAGTGGGAGGTCTTTTCCAGTGGCTGGAGTGCCAATCCTGGATACTTAAAATATGGCAGAGTATCACAAAAATAAACAACGGCAATAAAACCATACATGATAGGAACATTTAACGCTGACTTTTGTGGTCAGCAGGCCACAATCCATGCCATGCTCTCCCAGCCCTCCCACAAAAGTGTTCAGGGAGCAAAGTCTTTTGTCTCGAGTGTAAACGCAGGGGCCAAGCCAAAGTGATGCTCTCCAAAGTCGCTCTGGTCAAGGCCTAGTATGTCCTATGTGTGTTTTCTTTTATAGATTGCTTCACGGTCCTCACAAGGTTATTTCTCTAAATTGTGAATGCAGCTTAACTCGGTCACTTCATTGAAGTAGCAGGTGTAGTTGATGAGTGAGAGGACACGAGACATCACACTGCTGCTTCACGTCCTCTCTGTCCGTCCTAAAAAAAAACAGGTGGTGGAAAGCCCTTTGCTTTCTGCACCCGTTTTTGTGTTTCAGATTTAATTTGAAATGGAGAAATCTGCCTTTCTTGTCCACCATTTTCCACAATGGCAAAGTGATTTCCTCATACTATGCTACCAGGCTTTCTGGGAGATCTTCCCTGCGAGCCCTGGGGTCTCCTCCCAGCTGGTCGTGCCTATAAAGCCTCCACAGGCACCCGTAGCAGATTCCTAAACCATCTCCATTGGGTCAGCGGCTTCACTCTCTCTAAGGGATGTGCTCAGCCACCTTGCATAGAGAGCTCACTTCAGCTGCTGGCACCCAAAGCTCGTGACCGTATGTAAGGGTAGAGACCTAGAGCGACTGGTAAACCGAGAACTTTGCTTCACCACTCCATAACTGCGCTCCTTGCTCGCCTTGATCCGTCGGTCGATCTCACCAACCGCTGGCCCAGCTGTGGAATGGCCAATGATTGATGGCTGAAGTCTCCAGGACTCTGAACAAATCCAAATCCTATTATGTGATATCATCTGCTGTTAAATTCTGCTCCGTACTTGTAATATTTTTATTTTTATACTGTATTGAGGATTTGTTCTGTTCTGTGTGTTGTATTGACCCCCCTTCTCTTTTGGACACCCACTGCACACCCAACCTACCTGGAAAGGGGTCTCTCTTTTTGAACTGCCTTTCCTGAGGTTTCTTCCATTTTTTCCCTACAAGGGTTTTTTTATTGGAATTTTTCTTATCTTCTTAGAGAGTCAAGGCTAGGGGGCTGTCAAGAGACAGGGCCTGTTAAAGCCCATTGTGGAACTTCTTGTGTGATTTTTGTACTATACAAAAATAAATATGTATTGTATTGTCATCTCCTCACTCATGATCGAGACCCCAAGGCACTTAAACTTCTCCACTTGAGGTATACGGCCTGTAAAAGGGAAGCCGGAGTATGTGTTCTAATTTTATTTTTTTCCCCATCAGTTTGTGATGCTTTACTGTCCTCAACTCTTCTTTCCAACTCACTCTTCACATTTTTGTCAGTCAGTCATTTTTCAACCTGCTATATACTAACACAGGGTCACGGGAGTCTGCTGGAGCCAATCCACGCCATCACAGGGCGCAAGGCAGGAAACAAACCCTGGGTAGGGTGCCAGCCCACCGCCGGGCACACACACACCCAGACTAGGGACAATTTAGAATGGCCAATGCACCTAACCTGCATGTCTTTGGACTGTGGGATGAAACCATACAGACACAGGGAGAACATGCAAACTCACAGCAGGGAGGACCCGGGAAGAGAACCCAGGTCTCCTTACTGCGAGGCAGCAGCGCTACCCACTGTGCCACCGTGCCACCCTCACATTTTTTGCTTTTTTTATTTGTGGCAAGGTGGTTTCCAGATTTTGATGTAGTCCAATGGCTTTTCTTAAAAATGGCCACAAGTAACAGAAAAGATTTAAATCCGACTCTAAACCTGTGAGGTGTGCTCTTTGTTCGGTAGGACGGTGCTTATAGTTTTAGTCGCAGAGTCGAAACACAAAGACATGCCAGCCCGTAGTCACCGAAGACGAGCAGCAAATTCTTTGTCTGACAGCCACCTGTGATGCTGGAATGAAGGCGAGTCCTCCAGATGTCCTCGAGGCCATAGGGACGAAGCCTGGTAACCACGAGGAGTGACTTCGGCACATCAGTGTTGGGTAGAATGCCCTATGGGGGCTGAGTGGTCTTTTTGTCTTGGAATTCCTGCACATTTTGTTTTTTAATTCCCAGTTTAACTGGAATTTTCTTGGTGTTTTTTTTTTCCTGTCTGTCTGGCCTTATACAGTCATATGAAGTTTGGGAAACCCTCTCAGCCTGCATGATAATTGACTCTCCTTTCAACACAAAAGATAACAGTGATATGCCTTTCATTTCCTAGGCACATCAGAGTACTGCGGTGTTTTCTGAACAAAGATTTTTAGTGACTCAGTATTTAGTTTATGAAAGTAAATCAAATGTGAAAAACTGGCTGTGCACAAATGTGTGTCCCCTTGTCATTGTGCTGATTTGAATGCCTGTCACTGCTCAATGCTGATGACTTGGTTGGATGAGCTCGTTAAGCCTTGAACTTCATAGACAGGAGTGTCCAATCATGAGTGGTCAAAGGAATTTAAGGTGGTCAATTGCAAGCTGTGCTTCCTTCCCTTTGACTCTCCTCTGAAGAGTGACAGACAGCATGGGGTCCTCAAAGCAACTCTCCAAAGATCTGAAAACAAAGATTGTTGAGTCTCATGGTTTAGGGGAAGGCTACAAAAAGCCATCTCAGAGGTTTAAACTGTCAGTTGCAACTGTAAGGAATGGAATCAGGAAATGGAAGGCCACAGGCACAGTTGCTGTTAAACCAACTCAGCAGGTCTGGCAGGCCAAGAAAAATACAGGAGCAGCATATGAGCAGGATTGTGAGAATGGTTACAGACAACACACAGATCACCTCCAAAGACCTGCAAGAACATCTCGCTGCAGATGGTGTATCTGTACATCGTTCTACAATTCAGTGGATCTGTATGGCAGGGTGATGAGAAAGAAGCCCTTTCTGCACTCACGCCACAAACAGAGTCGCTTGTTGTATGCCAATGCTCATTTAGACAAGCCAGATTCATTTTGGAACAAAGTGCTTTGGACTGTTGAGACACAAATCAAGTTATTTGGTCCTAACAAAAAGCGCTTTGCATAGCGGAAGAAGAACACCACCTTCCAAGAGAAACACCAGCTACCTACTGTCACATTTGGTGGAGGTTCCATCATGCTGTGGGGCAGGCTTTGTGGCCAGTTCAGGGACTGGGGCCCTTGTTAAAGTCGAGGGTCGGATGAATTCAACCCAATATCAACAAATTCTTCAGGATAATGTTCAAGCATCAGTCACAAAGTTGAAGTTACGCAGGGGTTGGATATTCCAACAAGACAATGAGCCAAAACACAAAGGCATTCATGCAGAGGGAGAAGTACAATGTCCTGGAATGGCCATCACAGTCCGCTGACTTGAATATCATCGGAAATCTATGGGGTGATTTGAAACAGGCTGTCCATCAAATTGAACTGAACTGGAGAGATTTTGTATGAAGAATGGTCAGAAATACCTCCATCCAGAATCCAGACACTCGTCAGAGGCTCAAAGGAGCAAAAGGAGGCTCAGCTAAGTATTGATGTCATATCTCTGTTGTGGTGCCCACATTTATGCACCTGTCTCATTTTGTGATGATGCATATTGCATATTTTCTGTTAATCCAATAAACTTAATGTCACTGCTGAAATCCTGCTGTTTCCATAAGGCATGTCAGATATTAAAAGGAAGTTGCTACTTTGAAAGCTCAGCCAATGAGAAACAAAAATCCAAAGAATTAAGAGTTCCCAAACTATTTCATATGACTGTAACTAGACTCCTCTTTAGAGACTGGCAATATGATATTGAGAACTAAATGTTGTTGCTGGTTTGGCACACTTGTCAAATTTACATTTATGCATCTAGATTGCATCAATGTTCATATTGCTTACTACACGTCAATACTGCTGCTACTTCTTTGTCTTGTCTTTGCACAATGTTCTTGTTTGTGTTTTAATTTAAATTTTTAATTTGCACTTCATGTTGTTACACTGTGGACCCTGAGCTTCGCAATTTCGTCTGTCTGTATACTTGTATATGGTTGGGATGACAATAAAGTTCGCTTTAACTTTGACTTGCCTGCCCGCACGCACTGCCCCAGTTGTGTAACGCTGCTGCGTCTCCTGCTTGTTGCACACTTACACTGTATGGCAGGGGTCCTCAGTCCCAGTCCAGGAGGGCCGCAGTGGCTGCAGGTTTTTGTTTCAACCCGGTTGCTTAATTAGAAAGCAATTCTTGCCAATAATTTCATTTCATGGCTTCTTGGTGCTTTACCTCTGCTATGTCGGCTCATTCTCATATCCTCGATGTTCTTCCTCTTTCTAAGGATCTCATCCAAATGATTTGAAGGCTAAAATGGAGGAGTGATTCTCAGTCCTTCACTTTTTTCTCTTCACTTTCCTTCCGCGTATTTCATTAAGCCCAATAGTGATTGATAAATACACACAGGGGTGTCAATGGAGAAATGCTGCTCTCTTTTGTCATTAGCATGTTATTGCTAATTAGGAGTAAATTTTAAACCAAGAATACAGTCGTTTAAGACTAAAATAAGCAATAAGGGTACAAAATCCTAACGAGCGAGACCACTAAAGTGAAGCAGAACAAAAACCTGCAGCCACTGCGGCCCTTCAGGACCGTGATTGAGGACCCCTGCTCTCTGGGTGGTGGTTATCGTAGTCTGGTGTGCTGTACGATCTTAAAGACGGCTGCATACACAAAGAATCGGGTCTTCTGTTTTTGATTGGGCCACAGACCAAAGCTCTTAAATATCTGGTGGTCTGGCAGGCTTTGTGAGTCCGTAGTTTGGTTGTGCGGATTTAAAAACTGCTCGTCTTCAGGGCATCCAGGACTGCCGATTTTGCCTGCTCTCCGAGTTTTGTGCGTATTTCTGCTTTAAAAAATTCTGAATTTGCCATTCATCGTGTGTCGGGAGCGACTCGTCGCTGTGAAGAGTGAATTTTAAAGACCCGGCTTTGCCATATGCATGATGCCTTCGGGGCCTCATTTTGTTCATTTCTCCAGAATGTGTGTGGGCACGTTGCTTGGGATCCAATGTGCTTATATTTATTTATTTTTAGTTTTCCGCAGGCCAGCGTTTGATGATATTTGATGGCATGTGATGGCAAGTTTCAGTTTGCCAATGGCCTTCATCTTGCGTTTTGAGCCTCTTGTTTTGTGGAGTTGCCACTCGCTCTGCCCTTCTGCAGGTAACAGTTGAATTATTTGGCTTTCACTGTGGAGATGGCTTACGATTGGAGAGGATGGCCACTTTTTGCCTTCAATAAGCGTTTAGACAGAAGACGGCTGTGTGTGCATTTTTTTTATGTAGTTGCTAATTTATGATCACTTTCTGGATGTGGAAATGTGTGTGCGTGTTTTACAGGGGCTTGAATTAAACAGCTCGGCTTATCTGAATTGTAAAAATGATCTGAAATAATCAGGGAGTTATTATTTATTGCTTAACCACCAGATGCCCTGCACCTTTTTGTTTCTTTAGTATTTCATGGTCTTATTTGACTGTGGTCATATTTATGAAGGCAATATTAAAAATTGAAAACCGGCTTTTAATATCTCAGTCTTCTATTACTTTTTTTCTTTAAATTTTGTATGCTCTGAGAGGTTTTTTTTTCTTTGTGTTTCTTCTGATAAATATTTTATTCTGTTGATAAATCACTTAAACTTTATTTTCTATAGCTTCAATCATGCCACACTCCACTCCAGTGCAGTTACATTGTGACCACTAGGGGGCGCCCCAGACATAAGTGCACAGGCGCACTCAAGGGTAAAAATAAAGAATATTTTTATTATATAAAGTACCTTTTACAGGCTCTTCCTCTGAAGTTCAGCCATTCATTTTATTCCACAACATCGAGTGAGATAAGGTGACCTCTTTTTATCCTGGACCAGGGAGCACTTCCAGGTCAGGCGTAAGCCTCCCAAAGTGGGGATAGTCCCTCCCTGTAGCTCGCATGGGGTCCAACAGGACTACAGTTCCCAGTATGCAATGAGGGTTATGTCTATTGGTGCACCAGTCCAGGAGTGCTGCCACCTAGTGTTTCTGAAGGGCATAGAGTCGTGACAGCCTGTCTCCCCTACGCCTTCCATTATGCTGGCCTGGAGGATCTTCTGTCCAAGCCAGGCGGAATGCCATTCTGTCAATGTTGGCACACCATGCCAGCCTCCTGGCTGAGATGGAGCACAGGGTTCATCCTGGCCAGGACGCCAGGCTATCCATGCCATCCTTCACTGTTGGAGTAAGCCTTTGTGCAGGTGTCGTCTGCCAAGTTGAAGTTGCTGAAGTAATTAGAAATCATTAGACCTTTAAGTTGCGTTGAAACAGTTGATAGGCTCATTTATATAAACGGTCCGAATCAATCGGAGGTGTTGTACCGTAGCTCATACGTTCAGATTGAACTATGGGATCGAAGTCTTGGGTACACCAGAGCTCATACAGGACTCATTGCCACATTGAGTTACTTGATAATTCTGTTGAATGCTGCATTGTGAAAACCACCATTTTAATTTCTCGACTACAAAATAATCCTTTCTGGTGACATCCAAACCTCAGCTTCAACTAACATCTAGAACTCCGATACCAGTCCATTCTAAACTGTCTTTGTGGCTGTGCCTACATGCATGGCACTGAGAGTTCTCATGGAGCGCAAACGTGAATATTGGCAGAGTTTCTTTGCAGCCTTTGTTGACTTTCGTAAGTCAAGTCAAGTTGGGGTGCCTGCACTGGTACAGCATATCGCCACACACAGCAAAACAACTCGAGATCCCGGTTGGCAACCCCCCAGACAGACACACGGGTCCAGTCTCACCCTCCAGAAATGACCCTCTATCTGCCATAGCCAGGTGTTATGCGGGTGACCCCTTGGTCTGGTCCAGCCACTTGGGTCCCCATCAATGAGGTTTGTACAAGCTGGATCACCCTCTGGGAAATGCGCCACATGGCCGTAGTGCCATAACTGACACTCCCTCACAATGCAGGTCATGTGCCTCATTCAGGACTCCATGAGCAGCACAAAATCAAACCAGCGGCCCCTAAGGATTCTCCGAAGAGACACAGGAGTCGAGTCTTCATCTCAGGTCACTGGATAGCGTCCATGTCTCGCAACCATATAGCAAGACAAGAAGCACCAGGACTCTAAAGACTGGGACCTTCGTCCTTTTGCAGATATCAGGAGCATCACACACCCCTTTCCAGTGACCTCATGACCCCCACCCCCCCATACTCTCCCAATCCGTCCACTGACTTCATAGGAAGAGTCACCAGAGACATGAATGGCACTGCCAATGTAATTAAATCTCTCAATGATGAGGTCCTCACTCTCTCCACAGGCAGACACACTGCTGACGGCCGTGCCCAAAAGGTCATTAAAGGCTTGGCTCTTGGTTTTCATCAGGACACTTTCAAGTCCAGATTCTCAGACTCCTCACTCAGACTCTCGAGTGCCCCAATCAGAGCCTCCATTGAAGATCACAGCATCGTCAGCAAAGTCAAGATCCGTGAATCTTTCTTCACCAACAGATACCCCACAGCCACTGAACCCCATGACCTTGCCAAACAACCAGTCCATACAAGCATTGAACAGATTTGGAGCAGAACAGACCACTGACGAACCCCACAATCAACTGAGAGGTCCTGCCTCCACTCTGCCCAGCACTCCCAGTACCAGTGTACAGGCCGGCCATGATATTCAGCAGCCTCAAGGGGTTCCCGCGAACCCTCAGGATGTCCCCCTGGGCAGCTTGATCAACTGATTCGATCACTTTGCCAAAATCGACAAAGGCTGCAAAGAAACTTCGCATTTGTGCTCCATGTGAACCCTCAGTGCCAGGATGCGGTCGATGGTAAGCTTCTTAGGTGTAAAACCAGACCGTTCCGGTCGCTGGTAGGTGAGCAGATGATCACGGATCCTATTGAGGATGACCCTAGCGAGGACCTTAACACTGCTCTCGGTGCCGGGTATCTCCCTGTAGTTGCCCCAATAAAGGCGATCATCCTTCCCATTCCAGATAGGGATGACAAGTCCCGTTTTCCAGTCAGTTGGGATGATGCCAATCTCCCAAATGGAAGCAAAGATTGCTTGCAATGCCAGAAGGACAGCCTTTACCGCCAGCCTTGAGAAGTTCACCCCTGCAGCCTTCCCTCCCCTCAGCTGGTTCACCACCTGTGCCATCTCAGTGAGACTGGGGGGTTCACAGCTAATCAGAGGATCAGCCTCAAGAAATTAGGGTTAGGGAGTTAGGGTTAATTTCGTAAAGCGTCCTGAGACTTTGCGGGATCCCCTCAAGGTTGCTGGATATCCTGGCGGGCCTGCACGCTGGGACCTGGGAGTGCTGTGCAGAGTGGAGGCAGACCCTCTCTCAGTTGATTCTGGGGTCCGCCATGATGGTGTGCCTTCTGCTCCTACTCTGTTCAATGCTTGCGTGGATTGGGTGGTGTTCATGTTTGTGCACAAATGCTCTGCTCTGCGTAGGACAGTCTGGCCCCACTTGACTTGCATTGTGTTCCTTTTCAGCAGTTTCTTCTTTTTATTACTGCAATTTATTCTGAAAAAAAATTTTTTTTTTGTAAACCTGCGCCTCTTCTAAGTGCCCTGTTTTGCCTGTTTAAATGGCCTGCTTTTTATTTCGGCGTCGCTGTAATTTGTTGTGCTCTTTTCGTGTGTTCAGTTCCTGTTGATTTCTTTCCCACTCTTGAACGAAACTGAATTTGTTGGCTCTGCAGGTAATTATTGCAACCTGTGGTTTGATGGCTTGTAATATAAAAAGCAGAGCATGGAAGCCCTGCCTGTGACTTCCCATGAAAAGATTTCAATAGGTGAACAAATAAAAGAGAAGTTAATTACATCTTTCATTGAATGGATAGAGAAACTCATTAAAGGATATGGTGGTGGCTGAAGAATAATTGAGGCTGCCACATCACACTTGTGCCCCATATTTTTGTGCAATTTAATTTAACATCTGAAAACTGTTTAATATTCCTACACGATCACATGAAAAGGATGGAGTACGTAAATCCTTGTGTTTTTTTTTTTTTATTTTTATTATTTTTTATCAACTTGGTAAATAACATTTTAAGCTCTCCTAGTTGATCTGAGTGCAGTCATTCTGTGGAAATGTGTTTTCTTATTTGAGTGGACCTGAAAGCAAATTTATCTGTCGTGCTGTCTTCAGGGAGATTATCTGTAAGTATAAAATAGAATGTTGGTCTGTCTGTCATTTGAACGATCTGGACGAGAACAGGCCACTCAGCTCAGCCAAGCCTTTTTGAGGGTTCAGCTTTGGAAATCAGAGCTCTGTACTCCTATCTTACCTTATGGAGTCACAGAGGAATAAAAAATAAATAAATAAATAATGACGATGCTCACCAATAACCGAGGTGCACTTTGGGCGCCTAACAGGTCTTAGAACATTCTGGATGAGAATAGTCCATTCAGTCCAATTGCAGTCCTGTCCACATAATTCCTCCAAAAGGACATTGAGCTTTGAAGGTTCCTTTACAGACTTTTGATGCTTTGTCACCTCACTCATCAAGAAGTGGGTGAGGCCCAACTCTCCTACTGTGTTTGTGAGTAAAGAGAGCAGAAAAGTCCACAAAGAACTTTAGAAAAATCTGGACGAAGCCCACCAAAGCTTGCCAGTCCTCTCCACTTAACTCCACCAAAATAAAATCAAGTTGAGTTTTGAAGGTCCCTAAAGTCCTCCTGTCCACCGCACTACTTGGTCACTCATTCCACATGTTTGTGTTAAATTTTCCCCAGCTGTGTCCCCATGTTTTCGATGAACTCATTTTAAAGTCACCCCTTCATCATTTTAAACCCTTCAGTCAGGCTTCCTCTTCATCACTGTGAAGGCTCAGCTCTCTTAATCTTTCCTCGTATAACTCATCCCCAGTAGCCCTGGCCTCGGCTTTGTCGCTGTTCTCTAATACAGCCCCATGTCGAGATTTGAATGTCCCTAGAGTCTGTCTCATCACCACTATTCGGTAATTTTATTACGTGTCTGTGGTTGTTTCATGTGAAATCTGCCCTTAAAAAGTTTCCAACTGTGTCCCCCTTGTGGAAGGATTTATTTTAAAGTAAAAAGTGAGATCCGCTGCACTGATTCCCTTCATAATTTGAAACGCTTCATTCATGTCCCGCTTGCTTTGTGTTTAATCTCTCCTCATAGTTGAGACTTCTTAGCTTAGTCACTCTTTTCTGGACTTTCTCCAGCCTTTCAAGTTGACATGTTGAGAATTCTTAGAAGAAGGTTTCATTCCGAGTGCTCAAGTGAAGTGCATCAGTGAAAAAGTGACGTAAATTACTCTCTATGAGTAATGCACCAGAACTAATAATCTAGGGGTCGTTCACGACATTGCAGATCATAAGGAAAAAGTCTTCATAAGTCGACGAGTGGGGCTTATCACAGAGGTCATGCCAGCATATGCTACCTAATTGGGGGTTTGCTAGTAATGAACTGAGATGGCACAGGTGGTGAACCAGCTGAGGGGAGAAGGGAAGGCTGCAGGGATCTGTGGTATCAGGGTGAACTTCTCCAGGCTGGTGGTAAGGCTGTCCTCCTGGCATTGCCAGCAATCTTTGCTTCCATTTGGGAGACTGGCGTCATCCCACCCGACTGGAAAACGGGGCTTGTTATCCCTATCTAGAAAAGGAAGGAGGATCGCCTTGGGTTGCAGCAACTACAGGGGGGTAACACTGCTCTCGGTGCTGGGTAAGGTCCTCGCTAGGGTCGTCCTCAATAAGATCCGTGATCACCTGCTCGCCTACCAGTGACTGGAACAGTCTGGTTTTACACCTAAGAAGTCGACCATCGACCACATCCTGGCACTGAGGGGTTCTCATGGAGTGCAAACGTGAATATCGGTAGAATTTCTTTGCAGCCTTTGTCAATTTTCGTATAACATTCAACTCGGTTGATCGAGCTGTCCTGTGGGACATCCTGAGACTTCGTGAGATCCCCTCAAGGTTGCTGGATATCAGCTGGATTTATTTTAAAGTAGGAACTGAGATTCCCTTCATAATTTGAGACTTCTTAGTCCCGGAATCGGCTTAGTCGCTGTTTTCCGGACTTTCTCCAGTCCTTCAAGTTGACATGTTGAAAATTCTAAGAAGGTTTCACTCCGAGTGCTCGAGTGAGGTGCACCACCAGAAAAGTGGCGTAAACGTCTGTGAGTAGTGCACCAGAACTAAGAGTCCCTCCCTGTCTATACCCCAGGGGTCGTTCTCGACATTGCAGATCATAAAGACAAAGTCTTCGTAAGTCGACGAGTGGGGCTTATCACAGAAGTCACCCCAGCATACCCTACCTAATTGGGGGTTTGCTAGTGATAAACTAACCCCACAGCAGTCACTTCATCCACTGAAATGTTTGTGAACTTTGCCGAACTCCACAAAATGCATTGAAGTGCCTGGGGAATGAGGAACTGTGCTAGTTTTGAGTGGATTGTAATGGTGCAGTGGTCTTTTAAGTGTCCCTGAGGATTAGCGAAAAGTCTGCCAACTGTTCTGGAACGATTTACGGTGGCCTAATATGTGTTCTGAACTGTGAGGGGGGCATTGCTGACCTCCTCAAACAACAAAAGACGCAGGTGGGAGGAATACTACAAACAAAATGCAACAAATAGCCACAAAGGAGCTATAAGGCAATAAAATAGAAATCATTGCACCCACAGTGCCGTGCCACAAAGTGGAAGCAGCAGCGGGTTGGCTCATTCCATTGTTTGACGCAGCTAGAACTCCTCTTTTGTTTCCAGACATTTTGCTTCCAATTTATCATGAAAGACAAGTTAATTTCGAAGAAAGAAATTCCTTGTAAGTAGTAATCAGTCTTTTATGGTATTATTTCACAGTACGTCCTGTGTTTGCATGCATAATTGGCCATGCGGTGCTGCGTTGACAGTTAACAGTGTTACATATCTGGTGGCAGCACTTGGAATCTTCTCATTATGGTCTGCTAATGTAACCCTTTAAATGAAAATACGGTACGTTTTTAGGTTCTTTTTTAAAACGAGGTGCAAATCCCACAGTATTTCTTAACCTTTGTGGCTTCAGGACCCATTTTTACCTTTTTAAGTTCACCGATGACCCACATCGAAGAGCAAGAGTTGTTGAGTTGAAACAACTGCGAGTGGAAGAGCGGCGTTTTCTCTTTGGTGAAATGAGTGGAGTTCAAGATGGAGAAAATAGTGTGCAGCATTGACGAGCACGATACGACTTCCCAGAGATGTGCTTCCAACCCAGCGAAAGCCACGTCAGCAACGATCTAACAGTAAGTGTGTGTGAAAGTTCTGCGCATGGCTGCCATGCCGGCCTCGTGAAGCATCATGAGGCTCTGGGGGGGGGGGGGGGAATGTTTGCCCAAGCTGGCCAAACTGCAGATTTCCAGGAAAATATTTGGTGAATAAGGTCACCGTCATATGAAGTATATACGTAAATAAAATGAAGAATTATTATTGTTGTCCGCTATGAAAATGCTTGGTGAATTTCACTGCTCAACACTACCATTTACATTTACCCGGTAGACTGTGACCGCGGGGCCTCGACACCGTAGCCTGTAAACCCCGCGTGTCTCTTCACTCTTTAGGCAGTGGGCATTCCCACCAGCAATGGCAGATACGAGGTGGAGCCAAAATGCCACCATGGTCTCTTTGAGAGTCCATCAGTACGCCCAGCCACTCACATCCCAACACTAAAACAAGTTTACCTTCTTGTAAAACACGTTGGAACAGCAAAGCAAAATAAAAAGACCCCTGTGGGGTTTGACAGTGATGCACAAAAGACCTCCTGGTCCAGAGGGGTCCACACTTCTGCAGCAAACAAAGAAATCCCCTCTGCTTTTGGGGCAGTCCATTATAATATAAAAGGTGGTGGATTATTTGCACAGGTATGTCATGTTAGGGGGGGAAAAAAATCTACAGCAGCAAGTCTGAGAGGTGACGTGCGTCAAATACAAAAGGGTCATTTCCTACATAATTAGCAATTCTGGAAGTGCAGCGTCTGTGCTTTTTTTAATTTAAATAGTGGAATAAGTGACTTAATATTTGGAAACATTTCATGGTACAAGTTAATTGAAATGTGAGACACAACATTTCATAAACAAGTCTGCCGGGGGTCTTCTAATGGTAGCTTTGAGCAAGCCAAGGAGAGCTCAGCTAGTGCCAAGAGTCCTCAGGCTGGAGCGTCGGCCATTTGTCACATACGAATGGAAATGCTGCACTCGGCTATTACATTTGGAAAGCATTTGTTTGATTCCCATCCCCAGTGTGCCGTCTCCTATTAATTACATTTACATATACTGTGTACGGCATGTTGGGGCTGTCAAACAATTGCATGTTTTTATCATCCTCAATATAAAAATGTCACTCGATTGAATCCTGTGTTCCAAAACCTATAAAACATGGAAATGAGTAAAGATGAAGAGGAAGAAGATCAGCAGGGTCCGGTGGTCGCCAGTAAACGTGACTGCAGTACGACGTCTTGACTGCGCAAGCTGTGAAGTCGTGCACCTTGCTTATAATTCCCTGTCATGTGACACAGTTGTCCCCTGTCAAGGCCAAGCAGTAAGAAGTGTCGGACCTCGCTGAATGACGTCTCTTTATCTTGTTATCTTCTGTCGTTTTTAAGAGGTCTGCAGTCCGATGTGATCCATTTTGCAAGAAGCAGCGGTAGTTTGTGCTTCAGAATGGAATGAGCCAATCCACTGCTGCCACTTTTGTTTCATTTATTTGACGTTGAGTCGAGTTGGACTTTCAAGGATTGCAGTCTGCCTGGTGTTAAGAGTTTTTAACAGCAGCCTCTCGCAATGACGTTGTACTTCTGTGATAATTAAACCTGCACTAACATTGCAAGTATCGAAAACTACATTTACGGGTTTTTTTACATAACGATTAAATAAACATTTTCATATACCTATATGTTTGTTAAAAAAAAAAAAAGCAAAAAAACGGGCAATTTAAAGAGAAGCTTTAAAACTGAATTTGATTTTTACTTTCTCATATACGAAGTATAGGGGAATATTGTAATTGTCCAAAAATTTGATTTCAAGATTTTGATGAATCCTAATGTTTTAGACCTCCCTGAGTCCGAAATGACAATTTTTGGAATTACCGTATATACTCGCGGATAAGCCGGGACTTGATTTTACCGTATAATTTCCTGTATTTTATAATGTCAATTGTATAAGTTGAATACGGAAAACTCACGCTATTGGTCCAAGGGATTACGATATGCGAACACCCACCTGATAGTCACCACGGAGAGCATGGCTTTTTTTTTCTCTATGTGGGTGTAGCAATGCTCTGTATCGGCGTGTGCTCCTAACCTCTCTCTCTCTCTCTCTCGTGCCTACGTACCATACGGTAATACCCGCACTATTCCGAAGCGACGTTTGCACTGTTTTGTGTTTTTTGTATCTCACTCTCTCATACGCCTTTATCGTTAGAGCATTCCTTATCTACGACGGAACGTTCGATCAGAAGGAAATATGAAGCTGGTTTTAAATTAAATGTCATTGAAGTGGCAATAGAAATTGGTAACTGCGCTGCTGCAACAAAATTCAATGAGTCTGAGAAACTGATGAGAGATTGGAGGAGGCAAGAAGATTTTTTGGGTTTCAAGACCCGACTTATACGTGAGCATATACAGTATGTCTGTGTGTGTGTAAACACGATAACGTGATACACGTATCAGGTACAAAACATAAATTTCTATCAACTTTGAGCTCTTTACGCGAAGTGGAACTTTACCTGAAACGTTTCTCCAAAAATATTAAAAATTTGATCATTTTACATCATATTAAGGTAAAGCATTTTTTGTCTGTTTGCATTTTTTCGTAAAACGAACAGTTTTTGAGATGATCGCAATTTTCCGTTTGACGTTCAAATGGTGATACATACACATTTAGGAATGTTTTTGCTTTACGTACAGTAAATGAAATTTTGTGTCCAACTATTACATTACACACAGTATTAAAGTCTCTTGCAACTTGTGAGCCGCTTCCACTTACTGCAAGTGCTTATTTACCTGAATTGTTTGCCAAAATAAAATTATCATGGCAATGTTTTTATTCATGCAGCTGCAGAGTCCGATTTATTCACCTTTTATAATAATTGTTCAATATCTTATTGATTTGGTTTGATTTGTTGTTGATGGTCCTTTAATGTGGATGGCACGGTGGCAAAGTGGTAGCGCTGCTGCCTCGCAGTTAGGAGACCCTTAAGGGTTCGCTTCCCGGTCCTCCCTGTGTGGAGTTTGCATGTTCTCCCCGTGTCTGCGTGGGTTTACTCCCACAGTCCAAAGACATGCAGGTTAGGTGGATTGGTGATCCTAAATTATCCCGTGTGTGTGTGTGGGGGTGTGCCCTGCGGTGGGCTGGCGCCCTGCCCGGGATTGGTTCCTGCCTTGTTGGCTGGGATTGGCTCCAGCAGACCCCCATGACCCTGTGTTCGGATTCAGCGGGTTGGATAATGGATGGATGGAAATAAAGTTTTCAATGATATTCTAATTTATTGAGATGCACCTGTAAATGTGAACTTTTTAATATCACTCTTGACAGAAAACTGATAATACTGTATATTTGCTATCTATCTATCTATCTATCTATCTATCTATCTATCTATCTATCTATCTATCTAACCCAAAAAAAACAATTATACATATATCTAATTTAAATACATCCAGTGGAAAATCATAAAGGTACAGTAAACATACTTGAGACTTGAGAAGGTTTTGCTTCCCGGGTCCTCCCTGCGTGGAGTTTGCATGTTCTCCCTGTGTCTGTGTGGATTTCCTCCCACAGTCCAAAGACATGCAGGTTAGGTGGATTAGTCATCCTAAATTGTCTCTAGTGTGTTTGTGTGTGCTCTGCGGTGGGCTGGCGCCCTGCCCAGGGTTTGTTTCCTGCCTTGCGCCCTGTGTTGGTTGGGTTGGCTTTAGCAGACCCCCGTGACCCTGTAGTTAAGATATAGCGGGTTAGATAATGGTTGGTTGGTTGTTTCTTTAATGTATTTAATATAAAAATATAATCCTTGTCTTGTGGTTTACTCCTCAAATATCTATCCCCATATCTGAGTATATGAGAAAGTCAAGGGGAGGCCACCCCTGATTTTTTTTTTTAGTAATGCGAATGTCACTAGAATAGTGGCCCCCTAGTTTGAAAACCATTAGTTTAGATAGCAAGGGGCGTTAATGAACAACGGAATTAAGGAAAAATAACGCATGAAAATGAGTTGACGCTTTAATTCTTTAAAGAAATGTGAAATCTCCACCGCCACCGGCCTCCACATCCAACATGTGCTGCTTTTAGCTGAAACTTTAAATCACTTGAGGATAGATTTACTGTCCATGAAAAGCAGCTTCATCCTAAACAACGGGATGTGTGTCTGTCCAGTTGCTGTGTTTCTGTCATTCCAACACATGCTGCATCACAAACATTTCTACGTAGTAATGCATTCTTTTTCTCTTCTGGTTGCACTCAGTGCGCTCTCTGAAGACAGTAACGGACACCTTTGTGTGAAATCTTCAGTTTCTTGGCAACCTGTCAACCTTCATTCTGCAGATCAGTAGAGGAGCGTTTGTTGAGAAAACTGATTCATTTTGGCTATTTTTGAAGCCAGCAGTGAATTTTAGGAATGGTTTGACTTTGTGTCGAATGAGCGGATGCTCACGGAGTCCCGAATGAGGCACATGACCTGCATTGTGAGGGAGCATCAGTTACGGCACTACGGCCTTGTGGTGTGATTCACCGAGGGTGATGCGGCTTACAGTACCCTCATTATTGAGGACCCAAGTGGCTGGACCAGGCCAAGGTAACGCCCACATAAAAGATAGAGGGTCATTTCTGGAGGGTGGGACTGGACTGCATGTCTGCCTGGCTGCCAACTGGGATCCAGAGTTTCGTTGTGTGGTGGGTGCGACATCGTGCTGTGCCTGTGCAGGCTCCCCAACCTGACGTGACCTGCCCTGGTACTTTGTAACCCTAAGTTAACAGAGAAACAGGTGTCAGCGGTGCTAAAGGATTCTCTAATAACCAATTAGCATTAACACTTAATTAAGGATACGCTATGGGAGTTGACCATCAGGACGCTGCTGAAAGTGGGCCTTTGTAGCCATATGTGAATAATGAATAAAAAATCGGTTACAGTGGAACCTTGGATAATTTGATCCTTGGATAATTTGATCCTTAAACGGGCTTGTAATCCAAAGCACTCATATATCAAAGTGAATTTCCCCATAAGGAATAATGGAAACTCAGATGATTTGTTCCACAACCCAAAACTATTCATATAAAGAATGATTAATGCAAAATATAAAGTAAAAATACGTCAAACAAATTAACCTGCAGTTTACCTTTGAAGAGAATCGTGGCTGGCATGAGAGAGAGGAGGAGGAGGAGGAGGAGGAGGAGGGTTATCGTGTAGGACGACTTTCACTCTGACTAACGGAATCCCTGCTATCTGTCGGCTCACTGGAATCTTCTTTTTTTTTTTTTTTTTTTTTGCGACTTTAATAAGGTGCCTCTCCAGTGACAGTTGCTTTTGCCTGAAGAGTCACTACACTTGGACACAATATAAAAATGCTTTACGCACTGTAAGGTTTCTAAACTCTATTGGGATTCCACCCAACGGGACGACACGCGGAAGAGCTTCCCGAAGCAACCGCAGGCTCCCAGCGCTGTCACAGTTCGCCGTAAAAAAGAATCAGAAAAGATCGCGGACATGCTATAAGCGCCTGCTGTTGATGGGTGATACAAGGGCACAGTATAAATGTGCAGGGCACAGTATAACCTGGGCATGACCCTGCCTGACTGCTGTGTCTGTGTATAGGAGAGCGGCAGATCACACTACAATAAATAACCGCGCTGTTCCTGTTTCACATTGAATAAAGCTGGTGTTGCTAAAGTATTGAGACTCAGCCTCGTGTTTTGGGGTGCAAGACGGGGACTCGCACATTACAACACACACACACACACGTGGTCACAATGCTATAGTGAACAGTATCCGCTCGCACAGATGTGACTATACGAGTGAGGCACGCCGACTGAGACCAAGCATGGGAGACTATTACCCACAATCCCGCAGCAAGAGAGAGAGAACCATCAGCTCAGTTGTGATCACATGACGCTCGGCAGACAAAGCGTATACGTACTACTCGTATTGCAAGACCTCACTTGTTTATCAAGTTAAAATTTATTAAAAATTTTAGCTCGTCTTGCAAAACACTCGCAGACCAAGTTACTCGCAATCCAAGGTGTTACTGTATTTCAAGCGGTAATAGCTGTTATACACACACTCGTAATGCTATGACTGTATATTAAAATCCAGTTAATGGTATCTTGATCAGAAAGATTTCAATGGCTATGAACAACATGAGCGTTTCTAGGTGACTTCAAACTTCTGAGTAACACAATTTTGTCCCACTGTATTTAAGACGTGGGTGAAATGACGAGTAAGCTGTACTTGAGCTTGTGACTGGCACTGTATGTTGGCAGACTTTACAAATAGGAGAGTCACAGCCGTAAGTTGAGGACTTGGGTTCCAAGGTTTTTGTACCCACTCCACTGAACCCGGTAAGGCATACAGATAAATCAAAAATGTACAACACAGACGCACACGGCAGGCACTTCAGGCCCAGCCAGCAGAAGAAGGAGTCGTCGGGTAGAGGGGTCCTTTCATCGGATTGGCTGGCCCAGGGCTGATTCAGCTGTGGAATGGCCAATGGGGGGGAGGCAGCTTGATGGTGGAGGTCTCCAGGACTCTGAACAAATCCAAATCCTCATATGGGATATCCTCTCCTGCTGAATTCTGCTCTGTATTGTCATATTTTATTGTATTGAGGATGACTTGTCTTCTGTTCTGTGTATTGTATTGTATTGTATTGACCCCCCCCGTTTTTTTTTTTTTGTGACACCCACTGCACAGCCAACCTACCTGGAGAGGGGTCTCCCTTTGAACTGCCTTTCCTGAGGTTTCCTCCATTTTCTTTCCCTTTTCTTCTTAGAGAGTCAAGGCGCCCCCCAGCCTGTTAAAGCCCATTGTGGCGCTCCCTGTGTGATTTGGGGCTACACAAAAATAAATTGCATTGTATTGTAAGAACCCTGGCTGAGATGTGACCTGTGTAACTCCGTCCATTTTCAATGTGTTGTGTTTTAGAAAACCAAAAATAAAAAAGACGCGTGAGGTTGTCAAAGGTCACAGGGCACTCCTGCAGCAGTGCGGGCGAAATCGAAACTCTGCGTTCCTCTTTCAGGCTAATCATCCGTCCTTTATTTCTGTGACTCTGTGCTTGCGTTTCAAGTCATATTACCTCAAGATTATGTGCTGCTCAAACCCCTCTCCTTCTATTCTCGCACGGTGCCTGATGGGGATGAGGAGAGAAGGCGAGTCATTCAACCCGAGACTCTGTGACTTGAGCGGCGTTGCCTTCCTGGCTGCCTGGACTCTCGCTCGGGTGCTGAACACTCACAGGCTGACTCAGAGTGCGGCCTCGACAGCTCATTGGAATGGCATTAGCTTGACGTCTGGGAGGAGATGGCGATGGAGACAGATAACCGTCTGTGCTAAATGTGTCCGCACACCTGTGGGGAGGTGATGGGCCGCAGTCTGGGATTAGATGACTCAAAAGAAAGAAAGAAAAGCAAAGCAGAAGCCGCTGTGACGTGGACCTGCATTATCCAGGCTTGGCTTCCTTTTTAGGATTAAAACTTTTTTTTTCTTCTCTTATCTGAGTTGGTGAGTGTCACTGAAATTGTCATTTATTGACTCTTTGTAGATAACAGTAAATGTGCTGTTTGTGCAGACAGGGCCTCCGTGTCGAGTGGTGGGCGCTTCATGCAGCGGCTCGGGTTCGCTGCTCTTTTAGCAGGCCTGGAGTTTGAGGCTTATTGCCTGAGGATTCATACCTTTGAGTTTAGGAATAGATTGGCAAAATCCTTCGAGCAGCTCACGTGGAATGCGTACGCCGTGTTGTTCTGTTATCTTTACCTTCTCGTATACAAAGTATAGGAAGAGTATTGGAAACGTTCGATGTCGGGATTTTGATGAATCTCCACGTTTTGGACCTCCCTGTAATTTTTGGAATTATGTCTGTCTGTGTGTGTGTGTGTGTGTGTGTGTGTGTGTGTGTAAACATGATAACTTGAGGACAATTCACTTCCGTCAACCAAATTCTGCATACAAGTATTTGGCACAAAACATAAATTTCTGTCTTCTTCCTTAACTTGATGGGGTACTTTACCTTTTATTCATGCAGCTGCAGAGTCCGATTTATTCAACTCTCCTAATAATTATTCAATATACAGGCAGTCCCCGGGTTACGTACGACATAGGGACTATAGGTTTGTTCTTGCGTTGAATTTGTATGTAAGTCAGGACAGGTCCATTATTTTAATAAATGCTATTGTTGACCGACTGTAACCAAGTGCTCTGCCAGTGATTGATGGAGTTTCACGTCTCTCTGACCTTTTTATTATTTCTACTTTATTTTCCATGATTGTTTTTCTTTTCTTTACTGTCTCACCAGCACTTGCATCAGATTTGTGTTTCAGAGACACTGTTGAAGGGTGAAGACAAAGGGTTAAGATGAGCTCTTCTGCACAGCACTGTACATGCCATCACAGCAGGATGGCACCAGTCGTCAACATGTCTGATGTACTGACGAGAGACAACTTCCTGCTATGTGCGTAACGGTACAAGTAGGCTTGCTATTGAGAATGAATGGGGGCATCGACGGGTGGTTCATCACCAGCCCACCTCACAGTCACCTCCACTACAGAATGCTGTCTGCAGCGTCCGCCCACCAAGAATGAACACGGTACAGTCAAAGGCGGGTAGTGAATCGCCCCCATTCAATAGGCAGCCATCTGAGGCACACTACAATGCTACCTCCCGCCGCCCCGTTCAGCCACAACCGGGTCAGCGCTTGTGAACGAATGGGGCAGCTGTGTGTGGTGGGCAGGCAGTGAAACCGCTTGCCACCGGGAGCTGCCCGAGGGACACTACACTGCGTAAGCAGCGAAATGGCGCCCCCTGCAGGCTCCGTCCAGCCACCACTTGCAGCGTCCCCAGGCCGAAGATGACGGAGCGGCAGTTACTGAGGCGCATGTTTCGCAGCTGAGGACCTGTTCGTAAGTCGTAGATCGGACGTCTGTAACCTGGGGACTACCTGTATTATTAATATGATTTGATTTGTTGTTGATGGTCCTTTATTGAACATAAAAATATAATCCTTGTCTTGCGGTTTACTCCTCAAATATCCATCGCCATATGTGAGTGTACCAGAAAGTCGAGGGGAGGCCACTCCTGATTTTTATTTACTAAGGGTAAGGCTGCACTTTCTTCAAGTTTGCTCATCGCCTGTTTCTACTTTCTGGTCAGTTAAAGGTCCAGAGTTGTCTAAACATCCGGCCGTTGTTTGGTTTATAAATGCAAAGCTTGATAGAAGAATATGGGGGGGCACGGTGACATTCGTGCCCAGCGTCCTCCCTGTGTGGAGTTTGCATGTTTTCCCCAAGAGCTCTGGCCCCCTATCACTAGTAGTGAATTGGCCCTAGTGTGTGATTGGCGTGTGTGTTCATCAAGCAATGGACTGGCACCCTGTCCAGGGTTTTCCTCCTGCCTTGTGCCCTTTGCTACCTGGGACAGGCTCCAGCAGACCCTCTTCAGGGTGTAACGTAAGGCGCTATATTACGCCCGACCCGGCACAGACTGACACGGAGACACGTGTAAAAACACAAAGAGGCTTCAATTTGTCATCACCTGTAGGGCACGTCGGGCACAGCACACTCCCAATAAGCACAAGTGAACACAACACTTTCTTCTGGGACCTTCACACCTCCTGACTCTGGCCATTGAGTGGTGGTTGCCGGCCCCTTGTATTGCCCACCCTTGATCCCCTGTTTCCGGTTGCACTTCCGGGTGGGGCTGAAGACTCGTCCAGCCGGGCCACCCCAGATTCCAACCGGGCTGTGGAGGACTCCATCTCCCATGGAGCCCTGCGGGAAGCTGAGGCTGCCACCAAGCGTCCTGGGGGAGGTATCGAGCAGCCCATGGTTGCTCCACCATAAACATATGTCGAAGGGGCGTCCCGGCCGTCCGCCACAAGGGCAAAGCAGGTTAGAAAACGACTGACTAAAAGAAAAATGATTTCTCGTTCTTATGCAACAGCTGAAATTTTTATGAGTGTCTTTTTTTCTTCTTGTTTCTTTCTTTACATTTTACATGCCAGGACCAGCTAAGCCTGCGTTAAAAGCTCTTTGTTTTATTAAAAGTTTGTCGCGTAATCAAATTAACATTAGCAGCATGTGTGTGAACCCCCCCCCCCCACTAAGAGAATCCCGGGCATCGGGTTGCCATGGTGCCTGAGTTGTTGGCAGAAGCTGCAGATCCTAATTTGAGAAGCACAAAGGATGCTTCCTTGAATCAAACTTGAAACAACAGGCCCAGCAATCTGCTTCCTTTCCCTCATAATTACCTGGCACTTTTGCCACGGCTCTGACCAAATCGCTCGTGTGTTTTACAGCGTAGTGAGGAGCGCATAATAATAATGACGGCCTGCACTGCAGCCTTTCAAGGTTAGTGGTTAGTGGCCTGGCTGGATCGGTTGACGCAGGACGTGGGTGTGAATGGAGCACATGTGGCACACAGGGGATCCGCTCTCCTTGACGAGTTTCTTTTTGTTGTATCACTTTTGGTTTTATCTTTTCTTTTTCTTTGCATTTTTTTTTAAATATTTGCCCATTTTTACTCTGATGGTATACAGAAACCTCATGGAATGTTTGGCCGTACACTCCACCCTAAAGTGAAGGGTTTGTTTCAAACGTTACTTTGTGGTGGTGTCCAGGGCTGTGCAGTCGGCACACACAACCGCATTTGATGGCATCCCCAACTCCCACTCCTCCATTTATTTATTATACTTGCGTACAGCGTACCCCATGATGTTTGGGACAAAGACACGTTTTCTTTCATTGCCTTGGCTTGCATCTCTTTGGAGTCTGTAGTTGCCGTTGATCAACATGAGGAGAAGAGCTGTGCCAATGAAAGTCAAAGAAGCCATCATGAGGGTGAAAAACGAGAATAAAACTGTCAGTGATGTCAGTAAGACCGTAGGATGACCAAAATTAACTGTCTGGAATATCATGAAGAAGAAAGAACACACTGGTGGGCTCAGGAATCCCAAAGGAACTGGTAGGCCGGGGAAGACCTTGGTAATTGCAAAGGGGCTGGTGGGCCGAGGAAGACCTCAGTAATCGCAAAGGGACTGGTAGGCCGAGGAAGACCTGAGTAATCCCAAAGGGACTGGTAGGCTGAGGAAGACCTCAGTAATCCCAAAGGGACTGGTAGGCCGAGGAAGACCTTGGTAATTGCAAAGGGACTGGTAGGCTGAGGAAGACCTCGGTAATCTCAAAGGGACTGGTAGGCCAAGGATGACCTCCACTGCTGATGACACCAGAATCCTCACTACAGTCAAGAAAAAGCTCCAACTGCCTGTGTGACAGATCACAATCAGTCTTCAGGGGACCGGTGTGTGTCTGTGTGTGTCAGAGACGACTTCATGAACACAAACGCAGAGGCCACACTGCAAGATACAAACCATACAAACAGGAGGGCCAGATTACAGTTTGCAAAACAGGACTTCAGAGAGCCTGCAGCATTCTGGGAAAAGGCCTTGTGGGCAGACGAGACAAAGATGAACCTCACTGGAGTGATGACGAGAGCAAAGTGTGGAGATGACAAGGAGCAGTCTAAGATCCTAAGAAGACCACCTCATCTGTTAAAGATGGTGGTGCAGGTGGAGTTATGGCTTGGGCAAGTGTGACTGCCACAGGTGCTGGCATTGATGATGGAACTGCTAATGGTAGTGGCACAATTAATTCTGAGGTGTACAGAAGTATCTGATCTGCTCAAATTCCAGTAAACACCTGCACAGTCAACGGACGGCGCTTCATCCTACACAACACACTGTTGAGGTCACACAGGAGTTTGTCAAAGCTAAAAAATGGAAAACTCTTGAAAGGCCAAGCCAATCGCCCAGTCTCAGTCCAAATGAGTGGGCCTTCCATACACTTGAAGAGAACAAATAAGGGGTGAAGCCCCCCCCAATGCAGGCAGCAGCTTGAAGATGGCTGAATTAGAAGGTTGGCAAAACAGCACCAGTGAAGACCCTCAGAACTTGATGTCTATGAATGGCAGACTTGAAGCAGTCATTGTATGCTGGGATATGCGACAAAGAACTAAAGATGACAATGGCATTACTTTAATAGACCTGCCAGTGCTGTGCTCCTGAAATGGGGGGTGGTGCCATGTGTAAAAAGTATTGTGTGAACCGAAATGTCTGCAAGTCCCTTAAAACCTTAAAATGAAAGTCTGCAATGTTACAATGATACAATTGGCTCCAATTTCTTTTGTTTTACAGTTACAGCACAGGTGGGTGAAGTGTTTTTTGCTGAGGGTCACCCAGTGGTGTCAGTAGTGGGATTTGAACCCACAGCCTCAGGGTTTGATGTCCAAAGCCTTAACCGCTCTACCCGTTTCCCTAAATACAGGCTTTGTTTCCTGGATATGTCATCGTACGAGGAGGATGTTTCTCTCTCTCCTCCTTGTGTGTCTGTCTTTGTATTTATTTTCCCTTCATTTTATTTTATTTGCTTAACGTTTTCTCGTATATTTACCTTGTGCTCCGTTGTTGCTTAGAGAACAAATCAAATAATTCCAGAGCGCTGCTAACAAATGACAAATGGTAATTGCTTTTGAAGAGTTTCCATGTTGCTGAGCTGTTTGAAAATGCGCATTTTATCAACTTGGAATGCATCCCAGAACCTCGACTGGAGACGCTTGGTTACTTTCGACTTTGCTTGGAAAAGATGGGTCAAAGGTCACCCTCGCTTGCCCGTCTGCTCATTCTCTCTCTCTCTCTCATATTATGCTGCATTTTATCAGGTTCGGTTTTCTAATGCAGTAGGGTAGTGTGGGACCATCCAACCCCCTCGAGCAGTTTTGAGAAACCCAACATTTTATCTAAAAATAACAAAAGTTTTAATAAGAAATGTTGAATAGTCACAGTAAATGAATATCTGGTGTGAGTGTCGTGGAGGACAGAGACGGGCTTCCTAGCTAAACGATGGTTTGAAAGTGCCAGGGGATGGATGAGCAGAAGCCAGAGGCCAGGAGCAGTTCCAACCACCATACATTAGGTGGCAGCGTTCCACTGGAGGCAACCCAGCCTGGACACCCGCAGGGGTTCATGGGAATTGGAGTCTGGAAGTGCAAACCAGTCAGGGTGCCTTTGTTCCTTAAGGCATAGTTCCCAGACAACCTGGAAGTGCTCCCCACAAGTCACTGGAAGCCATTCTGGGTCCAGTCGTAAAAGGAGCCTCTTTGCCCAGTGCCATCTTAACAGCAAATCAGTGCAGTGGAGTCCCTACCTGCACAACCACTCAGCAAGTCACAACATACATAGATTAGCGTGGGGCCCCCGGGCAAGGGCCCAGTGTGCCCATGTGTTAAGATGGCCCTGCCTCTGCCTTTCACTTGGATTGTGTCAATAGGTGCGTTTTACATGTGCTTGAATAACTCCGTTATTCACAGAAGTCTGCTTTCTAATCTGCCATGTAAACCCTCATTCTGGATTACAGCATCTGGCATCTGGGTCATTGTCCTCTGAGAGACCAGACTAACAGCGGCAGATTTCTCCTCAATTACCCCCGACTCTGTGGCCGTGTAAACCCAAAACTGGGATACTGTTAAGGCTGTTGTAGTCTGTTCGTATCCGCTGCACTGCGCTCTGTCAGCCTGCTCACATATTTGTGTCACACACACACTTTCAGCAGCCTCAAGGTACGTTTTCTGAGCCAAATGTCCAGGTGATCGCATTATCTCTTCTCCTGGCTTGAAATATTTTGTCGTAGTAGTTTAAAAATGGCTACGTTTGTGTGTAGGAGCTGAATGTACGGTGCTAAGCTCAGCAACACAGTCTCGAGGACAGCAGGGTAACGTGGTGTGGACCGCCAGGCTGGCAACCCGACACAGACAAGCGTGGGACACACGTTCTAGTCACACACGTTTTTTTTTCTTTTCTCTCTCCCCCGTACACAGCACAGCTCAACACAATACTCTTCTTCTTTTCTTTTTCGCCTCCACGTCTTCCTCCTCCTTTTATAATGCACACCGGACCCAAACTCCAACTCACGTGGAGCCCTGCGGGAGTCCGAGGCACCACTGCAACCCAAGGGGGGAGGTAATGCTCTGGATACACTTGCTCCCCCAGTCCTTCCAGCATGGAGGTGTCCCGGCCAGGCAAGGACCCCGGCCACATGCTACACTGTTGAAAGTTATGCATGTGACGTAATTGAATTACTTTTTTTAAATTAATGAGTAACCTAAAAATACCTGCGTCGTTGTTATCCGTTAACTATCTAGTGACTTTCAGACTCCTTTGGTACTGTGTCTCTCAGGAAAATCCAGGGGACCGCTGGTGTGACTTTGTGTTGCTCATGGAGTCCCCAGTGAGTCACATGACCTGCATTGTGAGGGAGTGTCAGTTACGCCACTATGGCCAAGTGGCGCGATTACCCGAGGGTGATCAGCTCGTAAGATCCTCATTGTTGGGGTCCAGAGTGGCTGGACCAGGCCAGGGGGTCGCCCACATAACACCTGGTTGTGGCAGAAAGAGGGTCATTTCCGGAGGGTGGGACTGGACCGTGTGTCTGCCTTGGGTATTGCCAACCGGGATCCCGAGTTGTTCTGTCGTGTAGTGGGTGTGGCAACACGCTGTACCAGTGCATGCTCCCCACTTTTACTTGACTTGACCTGTTATCGCAGCAGCATTGGCTATAAGGCGAGAAGCACGTGTATTGGTATGCCAGTCCTTGGCAGGGCTCCTTCACACAGCAAGCAGAAAAAAGTGAGCCGTGTGCAGTCCGGTAGCAGCAATCTACAAATTAAAGGGTCAGCCTGATTAAACATATTTAACAAACATAAGAAACTTATCACTGTGGTGGGATGGCGTCCTGCCTGGGGTTTGTTTCCTGCCTTGTGCCCTGTGTTGGCTGGGATTGGCTCCAGCAGACCCCCATGACCCCGTAGTTAGGATATAGCAGGTTGGATAATGGATGGATGGAAGAAACTTATCACGGGCGTCCTGCTTGTTTTTGGATTCATGGTTACGGATGATGATGATGATGATGTTTAATGACGTCAGAGATGTTGAGGAATCCGAACTCCTGAACATTACTTGTCTGTGTAAATGTGTATTTTTAAGAAAACAGATTTCGACCTTAACTGCGATATTCAGCTTAACTCAGTTCTAGGTCTGTGCCTGTAAGCCCACTGTTAGTGTTTGTCTGTTGAAAAGAAGTTGGAACAAAAACAAGAATTGGGTACAAGGCCTCCAAAAGGCTTCACTAACTGGGCCAGGCCTTGTTTGCCTTCCTGGAAAAGGCCTCACCCCAGTGCGCTTAATCCCATCCACGCTGGTCTGGGAAGAAGCCTTGCAGGTCCCAAAATGATTTAACCCCCAAAAACTTAAATGTTCCAAATAACCAAAGTGCCTCTTAAAGAATGGAAACTATAGATTAAGTTAACCCTAAAATCCTTTGGTTGAAGAGACCAACTAAACAAGGAATACATAAAGAATTGTTTATTAGAAAGTAAACAAAAGAAGCATAAGGAGTTGCCATCCACCATAAACAAGTCCCAGTACACAATCCAGTAAAATAATCAAAGAACCAAGCAGACCCACAGAGGACTCGCTTCACCTCCAGAACACTTCAGTGCACCACACATGAGCTCCCCTTCCAGTGGGAGGGCTCTGTCAAAGTGGCCCCGCCTCCTGGGGGCTCCACCCACAAAGTACACGGAACCGAAGTGCATTTAAAGTGACAGTACTTGATCAGAAAACATAACTGACATTACATAAAAGTAAAACCTACAATCGCTCAAATGGCTGTAGTGCTACACGCTGCCACCGGACCCCTCTCAGCGTTTCTGCTATGTAAATCATGTGACACCAACATGCAAATCGATTGGCTGTTCATTGGAGCTCCTGAATTGGGAGCCCCTCTCAGTCTGCTTCAGACTCTTTGTGTGTCCCCTGCACTCTTCTGTCATAAACTTCATATTTTCTTAAAAGTTTTCTTCCATGGCCAAGTGACCCGAATAGACCACCAAATGCAAATCTGCCTTCCCGTGTTACAGACTGGACATCCAGATGTAGAGAAAATACCAACACTTCCACCGTTGTTAAACCAAATTCAGCATGAAAAGAAATATGGAAGGAAAACAAAAGCCCGGTGCGTGGATGGCGTCTCCTACCAGCTGCCTACCCGAGAGCCTTTCTTTCCCTGCCGCTTTGTGGTGTTTGTTAATGGCCACTAAAAACGCTCCGTCTGAGAAGTTCGGCCCTTCATGTTTTCCCAGACGCTGAGCCTGACATGTGTCATGGCTACCTGGCTAGCCTCGAGGGCACAATCTGGGCCGAATGAAAGCCCTGACGCTGACAGTTGAGAGGCACCGTGCGGTATCTGTAGTGCCATCATGGACGTGCATCTAGAGCAACATGTGCCTGGATGCCACTTTGTCTTATGGATCTTTCAATGTCAGCGTGCCGCAGATGACTCGCTCTGCTGGGCTTTAATATCCGACTGTAAACAGTGCGGCCCCTGCTGTCCCTGCCCCCTTTATGTTGTTCCCATCCTCGCTGCCGCCCCACCTTCCTCTGTAAGTTGACACGGACTAATATTGCATAATCCTGGTGTCGGATGAGCGTAAAACATCTGGAAGAAGAAATGAAAGTTCAGAGAGCAACCCGAACGGCTTAGCAGTGGAATGACAGAAATGTTCTCGTGTATCGACTGTAAATGCGGCGTTTCTTGCCAAATCAGATTAATTCCTGCTGCCTCAGGACATCAGCTGATGGAATGCGAAAAGCGTGTGGTGAAGTTCAAAAA
>JANRMT010062806.1:127188491-127210569 GCA_026402145.1 Polypterus bichir lapradei | reverse complement strand
GGGGATGCAATCGTCTGGGGTTGGCTGGGAAGAAAGAAGCACACGAGAGTGGGACGCGCTCCCTGAAATACCATAACTTGTGTAATGTCTGCGAAGACCTGCCGTGAAGTGACAACCGTCCCATAGAACTCACAGATGCACGAGACAATGTCTGCCTGGCTGTTTCTTCTGTAATCTTACGTGTGATGGCTTTTTTTTTTTTTGGTTATATTTCAAAAAAGCAGCTGTATTTATGTGAGCAGGGACCTCCTTTCATATCCTCCCATGCATTTATAGAATTATTTTCTGCTGTAGTTCTCGGAAGAAACGTTCTGTGTCGTGCACGTGCACCTGGGACTTCTCTCCACTTACATGTTTTATTGAAAGTGACTTGAAATCAAAAGAGATGACGTGCAAACGTGCTGGTCACCATACTGCAGAACTGTTAGTCACATGTGCTGAGGTGTGAGGCCTTCACGTGGCCCAATCACTTGAAAATTGTCTTCAATATTTCAGCTCTTCATTATGTTAACTGGGGCACCGAGTTCAAAAATAACGTCGTGTATGGCACGGGGCTGTCAAACTCCGGTCCTGGAGGGCCGCAGTGGCTGCAGGTTTTCATTCTAACTGTCTTCTTCATTAGCGACCAGTTTTTGCTGCTAAATACCGTATCTACTTGTGTTTAAGTTCTCCTGCGGATAAGTCGGGGCTTGATTTTACCGTATAATTTCTGGTGTTTTATAATGTTGGTCGTGTAAGTTGAATGCGGAAAACTCCCGCAATTGGTCCAAGAGATTAAGATATGCTAACGCCCGCCCACCTGAGAGAGGAAACATGGAGCACACGGCCTTTTGTGCATACGTGACCACACGGTAATACCCGCACTACTCTGAAGTGACGTTTGCACTATTTTGTGTTTTTTGTGTATCACACCCTCATACACCTTTATTGCAAGAGCATCCCTTTATCTACGATCGGAAGAAAATATGAAGCTTGTTTTAAGTTAAAAGTCGTTAAAATGGCAAAAGAAGTTGGTAACTGCGCTGCTGCAACAGAATTCAATGTGTCTGAGAAACTGATGAGAGATTGGAGGAGGCAAGAAGATGTAAAAATAAAAAATAAAATTTGTGTCGTATTCTTCAGCGGGAATATAAGTTGGGGTCTGATTTTATGATTGATTTTTTTTGGGTTTCAAGACCTGATTTATGTGCGAGTACATACGGTATGTTTTAGTGCTAATGACTAACAACAAGGATGCATTCTGCACAGTTAACCAGCAGCTCTAGTCATGGTGTGCTAAACTGAATTAGTGAGATTTGAAAGCTCAGACTGAAGGGGCATCTCTTATAGTAGCAGGCAGACCACTACACAGTTTAGGTGCCCCCCTGGAACTAAAAGCTCGACCTCCCACTGTTATTTTATTAATCCTTGGAATGCTTAAGATTGAGATCTTAATGGATGTTCAGGTTTGTAAGTCATGATAAGTTCAGATCAGTAAGCCGGACCTCCGCCATTTAAGGCTTTATATCGCCAGGCACATTCTGTAATGCAAGCAAGGCATCCCCAGACAAAAAGGGGGTGACGATAACGGCCCAGTTTCATTTGTCCCAGAGCATCAAAGTCGCCTCCTGCTCAAAAGATAAAAGAAACATCTCTGGGTCATCGGAAGGACCCATCTTCGTCGTCAGATCCTTAGGATTAGCAGGAGGAGTAGGAGGCGGATCATCCTCTGGGTCGGGAGGAAGGAGAACATGTTGAGTGAATTGAGACAACTCCTCAGCATTCATCTGTGCAACCACTCCTGGTACCACTTGTCACACTTGGGTCACAAATTTGCACAGAAACACAGGAGATTGTAGAGACAGGAACTTCATTCAAACACTTCAAACAAACATCTCTCCCTTTCAAAAGGGGTGCGCGCCAAGAGCGGGACGCCCAACAGGAGCAGTGGATGTCTGGAGAGAGAGAGAGAGAGAGAGTCAGCCAAAAAGGACAGGTGCTGTTCAGGCTTTTAAGTATGTGAAGCGCCGTGCAAGAAGGATATCACGTGACAGAGCAGCCGCACCACTCCAGCAAGTAAGGGAGCAACGTGAAGGTAGTCTATCAGCGTTTTTTAAGGAGTGTCCGTGTCTTCTAGGGGTGCGTTCAGCCCCCCTGCGGACAAACTGTTAAAAGGAGGATTTTGAAATCTGCCGTAAACTTGACCAGGAGCCAGTGTAAGTGAACACCTAAAACACAGACACGTCGACTGGCATTCATGTAGCGACACGGCAGGTCACGTTGGGTTTAGAACGCCACTTCAGTCAAATCGATTCTCTCGATCAGGAGGATGAAAAGCAGCCGGACGTCTCTTCCCCTCACCTTGTCCTCCATGGCCGACGCAGGTCTCCTCTCACTCTGCGCGCTGCCAGTTTCTCATGCGTCTCTCTCTCTCTCTGTCTTTCTTTTTATAATTACAGTTTGGATTTACAGTCTACGTTACTCCCTGGCCGCCCTGTTCCCTCCGACATTGATTGGCAGTTTGGTCTGCTTTTTAAATTAAGCTCTGGGAAAGCAGACGATGTAGTGAGCTCATCTTGAATCGTGGACCCAGTCCATGATCCCATCTTGGAGCGTCACCAGTGGGCTTTACCGATTTTCTCTTTGCCTCTTTTCACTGGCGTGCAGGATTGTTGGAGTCTCACCAGTGACAAGGAAACCTTTTCAGAAAACGTGTAACCCTTTGGAATTCATCTGCCGTCTTGAGCTTTTGCCATGTCGTATTTCAGTCGAACGACTCGCCTTGGGAACGTTTCACTCTGACGCCCCGTTGCACAGCTGCTTCCACTTTGTCTCCCTTTGATTTCCAACACTTTCAGTTCCAGTTACCCCTTTAATGATTTTTGGTACTTTTTGCAACAAAAAAAAAAAAAAAAATTAAAAGAAAAAGTAGAAACTTGGAGCCCAAATTAAACTGGGGTTAAGTGAGCAGGGAGAGCGTTTCCTATTCCGCCATGCGAGTGAAAAACGAATCTTTAAACACTCATTGCTTTTGATTCTTAAGTGTAATTTAATAGTTTTTATATTTTAGGTGGCTGTTTTCAAATATGTAGTTCTGCCGGTCTTTACTGGTTCTGCGTGACGTGCTTTCCACACAGGGTGGCATCTGATGAGACTCCACTTGGCCTGCAGTTTTCTTTAGTGGGCCGCTAAATTTTCTGCATAACTATAGTGACAAAGCCAGTTAATTATTTATACTTTGTACTGAATTTCGGTTTTACAATCTTGGGAACGCTTCCCATTTTAATCAACCTGTGTGTGTGTGTGTGTGTGTGTGTGTGCGCGCCCTTTCATATTGTCTGCTGTTGCCTGAGTATATTTGTATAATGGGGGCTAAGGGAGCAAAGCAAATATTTGTGTTTGTGAAATGGTGACCCTTTTGTCCATTGCTGCCTGTCCCGTCCACCTCCGCCACCACTTCTCTACCAACTTTACTGCTTGGCAGTTTGTGATTGGATTCCAGAATTGCCGTTAACTCCTGGCTGAGTTGGCACCATTGGCGCTTTATCTTTGCATTTCCTGGTTTACTGTGGCTCCATGAATCCACGTTTAGTCACACATTAATAAACCTGACGGCTCGTTGAACAACTGAGTCATTGATGTGGCATGTAAGCTCACACGGGGTGGGGGTTTGCTTTTTGTACTGTGCCCTCTGATCATGATGGAAAATCCATCAACTCCCTGGAGGTCAAAACGAAGGAGATAATTAAAGCTGAACTGAGTGCCATTATGAACAATGCTGCACATCCCCTCCCTGAGGACCTTCAGCAGAAGTGGCTCCAGAAACGTGATGGACAGGCGGCGGTTTGTCTTGTTAAAAGTCAATCGTGCTTAGGTGGCTCTTTGAGCTTCCCTCAATTTTTGTTGGTCTTCTGCTTCCTTAAAGGACCACTTGGACCAAAGGGACGTTACCAGGCAGGGCCCACTCCTCTGGTTCAGGCCACACGTCCCTGGAGCAAAGCCGTTTAAGGTTAGGTGGGATGGGCTTTTGTCCCTGCATGTCCTTGAAGACCACTGGACCCCCCAACGCCATGTTTTTCATGTTTGCAGCTCTCATCTGGAGCTCAGTTTGTGCTGGTTTAGACCTGGTGGTTTTCAGCTGATAAGAACGCACCTCTGTCTGGGTTTCTATTAATAGTTAACAGGATCTTTAACTATCTGAGTCAGCAGGTTTCTCCTTTACTGCCCTAAAGATATTTTTTACAAACAATTATTCCACCAAATGCTTTGATTTTACAATTCTGGTGTCACCTGCAGGGGGTTCTGCCTCACCCCAAGCCCTAAACACAGCCAGAATGACACAAGTCCTGGTATAAATAAAAAGGTTTATTAACAGCAGTCCCTTTCAAAAGGGTTTCTTGCATGTCGTCAGCCACAAATGCTCCCTGCTGCCCTCTCTTTCTCCTTTTGTTTGTTTTCCTCCTGTCCTCCCTGACGAGTGTGGCCCAGCTCCTCTCCCGACTCCGACCCAAATGGACAGCACAGTGCACATCCTTTTATTGAAGACCCAGGAGTACTTCTGGTTCCAGGGCACTGCCCATTGGAAGCACATCTGGGTCATGTGGAAGTCCCATAAAGTAGGGAGTTTAACTCCCTGCAGCACCCCCTGGTGGTACCCACAGACCCCACCAGGACTGCCCCGCTGCACTACAGTTCCCAGCATTCCCTTTCGGGTATCCGAATGGTTAACAAAGCCCAGGGTTGCTG
The DNA here is from genome assembly GCA_026402145.1 of Polypterus bichir lapradei. NCBI lineage: Eukaryota > Metazoa > Chordata > Cladistia > Polypteriformes > Polypteridae > Polypterus > Polypterus bichir. Next base: position 127,205,844 of record JANRMT010062806.1, on the reverse strand, counting down.
CCATCTAGTGGGTCGGTGGGGCCTTGATATACTGCGCCTCCCCTGACTACCCCGTTGTATTGGCCTCCCAGCCGGGTAAGGGAATGGTACCAACTTAGGCTGATGCCAACCCACGTGTGCTGTCCTTTACTGCAGAGACTCCCATTACAGGGGTTCACCACAAACCTCTCACAGTAGAGTAGAGCACAGCCATCTTCCATACATGTTAAGATGGAGGACACTTTCAAACTTTTTGTTCCTTTCTTTCTATCTATCTAAACCTTTTATTAAATGTATTAAAATCAAATAACATTCCATACAAGCATTTAGATTTTCAAGCTTTAAACGATTCCATGGTGCAGATAAGTCTCCAGTCCCACTCTGATGTCAATTATTTCCGTGTGATGGTTTTATCTATCGTGATTTGTACACCCGGTGCTGTAACTGCTGCTCTGTTTGCACAGCGTGGACCCTGAGAAGTGGTGGCACTGGTTCGGGGGCCCATGGGTGATAGGGGGTTGGCTGAGCCGTTTCTCCACACAGCTTTACGGCCAAGTGGTGGGCGTTCTGTGGAGATTACAAAGGTAATCCAACTTTTTGAATGGTCAAACAGGCACAAAAGAAGAAATCAAATATTGATATTGTGGGCACTTCATTTCCTGTTTTGTGTACAGACTGCGGCCGATTATCCATTTGTACAAATCCATTCTGAAACTGTTTGGTTACCAAATTTCATAAAAGTAGAATACAACAGCGCAGCACATCTCCGGTCCAACTAGTTTTTAGTCTGCTATTCCAGTCTGGGGTTGTGGGGGTACGAGTGCCTATCCTGGAAGCACCGGGCACAAGGCAGGAACCAAACGTGGGCACTGTGCCATAGTCTTTATCAAGTGCACATAGATGTGTAATCTTGAAGAGCCGTTTGTTTGAAGTAGGCGTATTGCGCGTATCTCATTTGAAGACTGGGGAGAGGAGAGTTGATTCCCCCAATTGTGCTTATAAACGAGTGAGTGTGAGGGGCTTGAAAAGTGCCATTTACTTTTCTTTCGTTTTCCCAGCCTGCATGCACACACCTTGTACTCCGAAGAGGAGGCTCCTCTTCATGATTTATGGAGTGTCTGATTCGTTTGTATAAATTAGGTAGGGGAACTTGGGGGTGGTGGGAGGGAACAGATACTTAGAGCAGCAGAAACTTAAAAACAAGGATACAGACTCACAGGACAAATAATACAGCCAATCAATCAATACGTAAATCAATAAATAAAAATAAATCTCCATGAGTACATCGGGTGGCAGCATTGAATAGCCGGATAGCAGTGGGCAGAAAAGACCCTCTAGAGGCCTGGTGGAATGAGCCTGTGGTTAAAAGTGCTTCGAGAGAGAGCGCCTCCTGGAGGGGAGTTGTCATGAGTGTACATGTGCGGTGGGCCCTCCCTTGGTTATTCAAGCTAATGTGTTATAATACATTTATCGAAATTAAAGAGGGCGGGGGGGGATGTCCCCTTGGTGTTCACATCATGCTTACAAACGACTGAGTGCAAACCTCATTAATGTCTGGTACTGAAATGAATGAGGCTCATTCTCACCTGGACAAAGCTGGCAGCACTGTGAGGATTTTGAGTTTTGATTTCTCCAATGCATTCAGTACCATCCAGCCATCCCCGTGAAGGGGTCACCTCAGAGATCTACAGGTGGATGAACCTGTGGTGTCTTGGATGATGGACCACCTGTCAGGCAGGCCACCAGTGTGTGAGACTCGAGGACAGTGTGAGCAACACTGGAGCACCACAAGGAGCAGGCCTGTCACTCTGTGCACCTCCGACTAGAAATATAAGAGCAGGTCAAGTCAACGGCACACATTCTCAGATGATTCTACACTTCTGGGGGGTACTGATAAGGGGGATGAGACAAAGGAGAGGAGTCAGGGGGAAGAATTTGGAGAATTCATCAGACAAACCAAGGGGCTGCTTATTGACTTTCACCTCACCATGTCTGGTCAGTGTTCAGGGAGTGAATGTAGAGATGGTGCACTTCAAGAAGTACTTGGGGGTCCACATCAACGACAGGCTGGACCGGTCTCAGAACACAGAGGAACTGGAGAAGAAAGGGCAGAGCAGACACTTGTTCCTTAGGACACTGCCGTCCTTTACTGTGGGAAGTGACATCCTTCACATCTTCTACAACTCTGTGATGGTCAGTGTGGTGTGTTGTGCTGGTGACGTCACTTCAAGAGAGGACCACCAAATCAACAAGCTAATGAAAAGGGCAGGCTCAGTTAGTGGACACACTCTGGACCCCTTGGATATCGTAGTGAAGGAGAGAATGAAGACAAAACCGAGTGCCATTATGATCAGTGCTGCAAATCCCCTCTGTGACAGAACAACACTGAGGACTTTCAGCCAACAAAATATTGAGCAGAAGTGGGTCACAAAACACTATGGGGGTCCTTAATGCCAAAGGGCAATACCTCTCCATAGTGCCTCAATGCAACTCGGGCTGCCAAGTCAGACCTATTCTTTCTTTTTAGTCATTGTGGTGTGGCTTCAGATCTATCTCTCTATCTATTATATAGTGTCTTTCACATCTATCTATTGATCTATCTATTATATAGTGCCTTTCACATCTATCTATCTATTATATAGTGTCTTTCATATCTACAGTATGTATCTATTATATAGTGCCTTTCACATTTATCTATTATATAGTGCCTTTCATGTCTGTCTGTCTGTCTCTCTATCCATCTTATAGTGCCTTTCACATGAGAATTGCATTTTTTGTTAAAATTCTGCTTGAATTATGTTGCCTTGTGTCTCTCACTTTGACAACAAAATAATTTTGTCTTTACGTTTTTTTTGGAAAAATATGTGAAATTCAATATTGCCAAAAGGGAAGAGTCGTCCTTAAAGCTGCTGTTCAATCGGATTGTTCAGTTCGTCTCCTCTCAAGTGCCATCAAGCCTGCTCTGTTTCGACTTGTCAGCTCTTCAAGATAAAGTCTGTAGGTTTCTGTAGTCTGCAGCTCTACCCCCATTAGCCGTCACCTTTGGGACCCCCATGGATTAGACTTATTAAAGCTGAAGCTTATCGCCAGTGTTGTAATTACTGTTTCCAATTACACTGCCCAAATCGAGGCCTAAAACTGCTGCTGATAAGAATGCCCTGAAGGCGTCAAAGTTCTCCATAAAGCGTTCTTTCTCTGCGGGCTTTGATTAAAGCTGCCATTTCTAACGTCAGATAAGAAGCCCCTTTAATGTGATTTCACTCATTTGGCCTTTTTTTTTTTTTGTTACCCCAGCTATTTTCTGGGAGTCCTGTTTGTAAAGGTCCCCAAATAAAATATCCCACAAGGAATTGTTTGACACCAAAGGCAGTTGTGCTTCATCTTGGACATCACGTCCTGGTCATGCAGAATGGTTGGTGACCCCCACATTTATTTGTTAGCATGCTGTAGCATAATTTGCCACAAGTTCTGAAAATGACAGCGTATTTCGTTTTGCATATTTGATAGGCCGGAGTTTTGTGATTTTAAGATGCCTAATGATATCTCAACTCACCGTTAAAGAGTGCCTAGTGCTGCCGTCCGCATATCCACAGCAGACATTCATCTTTGTCAACTTTTGACCCCAATCCACCCCACCTCTGCAGAGGGTCTTGACTCTTTTAGTCATCACCATATGACTTAGACCCCCCCACCCTTGTTTGCTAAATCCATGTGGATGTCCCTTTGGTGTTTTACTCCTCACATTCCACACTGCTGAGACGAGTTCTTTTCCTAAATGTCTTCACGTCCTCCCTGTTGCTCAAGATTCCTGTTTTGGATCCTCTTGTGGTGATTTTTCTTAAGGAATACGCCGCCCAAAAAATGAATTTTTTTGTATGTTACTTAGCCCATGATGGTCTGTAGTAATGGTGGAGAAAAAATTCAAAACTGAGGTTGTGTTGGAGAATGGAGATAGCAGCGCTTGTGATGTCATGGGCATCACTGGAGACCAAGGCTGGACAACGGCAGGCTGCATAAAACACATGTGTGAGAAAAGCTTTTAATTATTTATTTGTTTTACTAGCGGGGCAAGCCCCCCTGATGCCTTTGGCACCCAACCCCCAGTTGCGGCATAACTCAACCTTCAGCGAACTAAATCACATAAATACAAACATTGGTGTTATGAAGGGATGATATATATTTTTTTAATAGTTCCGGTAAAAGAAAGTTTACTCGATCAAAAAGAAAAACCATGACTTTCTTGATATTTTAGTTTAGGATTTAAAAAGCAGAATAAGAATCTGAAAATCTAACAACATCACATTAAAGTTTGATAAATTCTGAAAAGAATGATACCGAACATATAAATGTAGGTTTTAAAATAAGCCCAATTTAAAGTGTGACAGAAAATGTGACATAAAATCGTTGCACTTTTCGGCTTAGGATTTTATATTTATATAGAGAGAGCAGATTGTTTGATTTGATATACTTTATTAATCCCTGATGAGAAATGTTTTTTTTACGTGAGCTTTGATGGTCAGAGTGCAGAGTCCGCCATTGTACGGCACCCCCTGTAGCAATTTTCGGGTTCAGGGCCCAACAGAGTAGGATTACTTCTGGCAGTAATGGGGTTTGATCCTGGCGCAGATCCTTAGACTCCGAGCTGCCACACTGCCTGCTCACCTTATACTCTTTTCACCTAATCTACATGTCAGGTCATCCTTTCCTATGCTCACAACGTGGAAAACGTGGCATTTTTTGATAAAATATTGTTCAACAAATACCTTGAGGGAAGTGAAAGCAGTCCACATCCACGGGCTTGCTCTTTTAAGATGAAGATCCCCCTTTCCCCTCATTCATTGGTCAGGAGTCTTGTCTTCAGTTCAGAAGTTGGATTCCATTTTGGACTGTGCTACATGAGCGTCAGGAGATTTTTTTTGTTGTTTTTGATGTCGCTTGCTGTTGGCCGAATGCTCATTCTTTCCAAAACTTTATCTCCGTTGTCCATGGGACAGTATTAAAAGAATGCTACTTAAAAGTAGAAGTAAAGATACAGAGAGTTAGAAGGAAGTGACAAATGAAGAGTATAAAGGATAGACAGATGAACAATTGGGGTACAACCCTGGTAAAAGCCCATTTAATGAACACAAAGCTTAACCTCTTCAGCCCTGGTTCGAGAAAGGTGAGGTGTCGCTCCAATTCTCTCAAGAGCCGGTCCTGCCGTTTGGCTGGGATATCAAGGGTACCCTTTCAGAAGGAGCAGGACTTTGGGGTCTGAAGCGGAAGTGATGTCACAAGTCCTCCTCCTGGGCCTGCCACTCGATATCGCAGATGAAATGCTGAGAGGGGCTTAACACCCTTCTCTTACCTGCCCAGAGCCTTGAAGGTGTCCCACAAGTGTGCGTGCAAGAAACACCACACCCGCTTTTATTATTTTTAAATTAGTGTCACATTTTTGGCAAAGAAGCGTAGCATATGTGAAAGCTAGCAAAAATAAGAAGATTAAGAAGAACAAGGAAACCTGCAGACAAAGCAAAATCAAAACCCAGGAAAAGCTCCTAAACCTGTAGATCTACCACGTGTTGCACCAAAACCAACATGGCAGATGAAATTCAGTTTCAAAGATTCAGACAGAAGAGTCAAAAATCCCAGAAGGACCCGAGTCACAGGAAAAGGAGAAGGAGATTTTAGAAAAGAGAAGTCAATCGGTCAACTCTCTGTCATGTCATAATTCAAAACTCACAAACAATGTGAGAACCAATCACATTGCAGAAAACACTGTGCATTATGGGGCATATTTCAGCCAGGAATTAGGGAAAAAAAAATCAATAAATAAAAATAAATACAGTCGACCCCTGAAATTCACAGGGGTTACATTCCTTGAGCACCCGCGAATTGTGAAAACTGCAAATTTTGGATGTGGTCAAACAAATGTCTATTTTTATAGTTTAATCCCTAAATATGCCCCCCCAAACACTTTAATTTCATTTTAAACTCTACTTAATACATTTCCCTAAAAAAAGAATGTAAAGGTAAACCCGTCTACTGTACTGTACTGTACTGTACTGCTGTGTCTCCGCAGTGCTAGAATGTAAAATACCGATGCCACCCCTCTATGTACTGGAATTCATGCAAGTGTGTTTTCTTTGCTATAAGTAGGGTAAATAAACGTAATAATTTAATAAAAATACAGTCAAATGTACGGGTACTCGCCAATCTTCTTCCGGCTGCTCCCGTTAGGTGTTGCCACAGCAGATCATCTTCTTCCATCTCTTCCTGTCCTCGTCATCTTGCTCTGTCACACCCATCACCTTCATGTCCTCTGTCACCACATCCATAGACCTTCTCTTGGGCCTTTCTCTTCTCCTCTTGCCTGGCAGCTCTATCCTTAGCACCCTTCTCCCATTATACCCCTCACCTCTCCTCAGCACATGTCCAAACCATAATGAATGATATTGATTGAAGATGATGATGATGAATTAGCTGTGCAGTACGATGAAGGTATGTAATGAAGATAGTGACTGCGTAGCAAAGCAGAGGATTTTCAGCTCCTCAGGTGGCTACTGCAGCATAACTTTTTTAGTTCCGTGAGGAAATCCAGTAGTTCAACCTTCTCCTGGAGTGTCTTAAACTTCTTCTGGCACTTCGGTTCATTGCCGGAAGCCTTTGAAGGTGCAGGGCATTTGGGCGACATCTTAGGGCTTTAAGAAGAACAAAACGAAAAACACAAGAACGGTCAGCGAAACACTCGAGATAGCGATACGTGGTAAACTGTTATGATGCAGGAATGCTGGGCTGCATCTGCTGGAGATGTGTCATAGGGCAGCAGCCAGTCAGCATCAAGTAGAAATGAATAACGCTCTCAGATTGGCTACTTTCACCATTCCAAGCCACGTTTTCCTCTACAGATAGATATGAAAGGCACTATATAAATGATAAATAGATAGATAGATAGATACTTTATTAATCCCAAGGGGAGATGCCCATACTCCAGCAGCAGCATACTGATAAAGAACAATATTAAATTAAAGAGTGATAACAATGAAGGTATAACAGACAATAACTTTGTATAATGTTAACGTTTACCCCCCGAGTCGCATAGTGTGAGATCTCCTCAGTCTGTCGCTGAAGCTGCTCCTCTGTCTGGAGATGATCCTGTTCAGTGGATTCTCCATGATTGACAGGAGCCTGCTCAGCGCCCGTCGCTCTGCCACGGATGTCAAACTGTCCAGCTCCGTGCCTACAATAGAGCCTGCCTTCCTCACCAGTTTGTCCCTCCTCTTTATGTTGCCTCCCCAGCACACCACCGCGTAGAAGAGGGCGCTCGCCACAACCGTCTGATAGAACATCTGCAGTATCTTATTGCAGATGTTGAAGGACGCCAGCCTTCTAATGAAGTATAGTCGGCTCTTTCCTCTCTTACACAGAGCATCAGTGTTGGCAGTCCAGTCCAATTTATCATCCAGCTGCACTCCCAGGTATTTATAGGTCTGCACCTTAAGCACACAGTCGCCTCTGATGATCACGGGGTCCATGAGGGGCCTGGTCCTCCTAAAATCCACCACCAGCTCCTTGGTTTTGCTGGTGTTCAGTTGTAGGTGGTTTGAGTCGCACCATTTAACAAAGTCCTTGATTAGGTTCCTATACTCCTCCTCCTGCCCACTTCTGATGCAGCCCACCATAACAGTGTCGTCAGTGAACTTTTGCACGTGGCAGGACTCCGAGTTGTATTGGAAGTCTGATGTATGTTGGCTGAACAGGACCAGAGAAAGTCCAGTCCCCTGCGGCGCTCCTGTGCTGCTGACCACAATGTCAGGCCTGCAGTTCCCGAGACGCACATAATGAGGTCTGTCTGTAAGATAGTCCACGATCCACCAGGTGTGAATCTACTGCCATCCCTGTCAGCTTGTCCCTAAGGAGCATTTGCTACAGTTGCTTTTTGTTCTCTCTACAGTACAGTATTGCCACGAAAAAAGCTATAAAAGAATTGTGAAGGATAATTGCGGTTTCTGCTAACAATTATTAGTTAGGCTGTAAGGAAAAATCCGCAAACTCTGAACCACGACTTTGCGAGGGTCGACTGTATACACAGACATACACGTTTGCAAAGAGCACGTCGCACACGCACCACTCGGTCAGATGAGTCCAAGCACCTGATTTGGTCTCGGAGCCTCGTTATCTCTTTCACGTTCAGATGGCAGTTGATAACGGGGTCCCTCAGGGTTTCCCATTTTTTGGTAATTATTTGAATTTTGAGTTGGATGGGCGGGGGTCTGTCTGTCCCTACGAGGTTCATAGACGATTGTTATGGTGGCTTGAAGATCTGTCGCTCGTTTGTCAGACTGTTGGTCCACCTTGAAACACCGCCGATCCTCGCACCTTGGGGCAATTGACCCAACTCCTCTTTCAAGAATTGTCGCAGATTGCCATAGCGGAGAAATGTCGATTTGCTTAAACGACCTGCGGTGACCCACTGCAACACGCTTTGCAAACCACACGTCATCCATTCCCGGTAGACACAACGGTGACCCTAGCAACCTGACCGACAGTTTAAGAAGCAGATACAAATATTCACTTCTGATTGGTCAGATCAAACCACTTGTGAGAAACAAATGTCCTGTGCAGCTGAGGAGTAATTCCCCTAATCTGCACCAAAAGAGTGATGTACGGTATGTTTCATCCTATCCATGCGACTGCACTTCAGGCCCAGTACGGACACCGGAGACGTGAGAACTCTTTGCAGTAAATGTTGATGAAAAATCCCGAAGTGAAGACATGTTTATAGGCCTGAAGTCAGTAGGCCCGTGTGCTGCTCAGATTTTATCCCCCTGGAGCGTCTTCAGTGAAGTGTCATGCAGCTGAGACGTTCACGGTCTGCACAGAGCTGAAACCCGTCGTCTCCCGCACAGTCATCTGCGTGACGCGGCTCCTTCCTAAAGCACATCAAGCACCGCGTCACTCTCGTGTCCTCCTCTCCTTCTCAGATAATTGCCATTCTGCTCACAGAGCTCTGCTGGGCAAGCAAACCCCGTAGTTATCGCCAATGTGGTGGTGCCCACGTCCAGTCAGTCGTCAACCCTTGTGATGTGCCCAATGAAAGGAGTCCAGAGGGTGTGGTTCTCTTGAAAGTTTGCTGTGTGAAACGTTAAGCGAGCTCACTGGCGACTGAAAACGGAGAGACGGACGAGGAGCGTGAAGAAGACGAGATGCGGTTTGTTTTAGGGAGGAACACCTGAACATCAAAACCTGCCGAGTTCAATGACTTGGAGAGCGTGCAGGGTGGAGCCTTTCATTTAAAGACAATCCTATTTATTACAGCTCTTATCGTGCCATATTTCAAATTGTTTTGAGCTACATTTACAGAAAATGCTGAGATATAATTACTGTAAGCATACAATTAGAGGTCTCTGCGCTGAAGTAATCAGCATTTGGCTTACAAACAGGAGAGGTGCATTGAGCTTCATTGTCTCGCTTTGTCTGGCCTCAGGGCGACGCCACCTCAGTCCCGCGTACGTAACTAGCTGTCGAGCAGGACTGGCAATTAAGTCTCATTCAGGCTGAAGAGGTGGTCTCTCACTGGTCCCCTCATTATGGCGGCACACCTGTCTTAGTCGGCGCTCATTTAGCTTTGAGGCCCCCTCGATCTCCAGCGTCCTTCTGCTTGTGAGGCTTTGTTGATTACGCTATTCACGTTTGCTCTAACTCCCTGCTCTCTTCCTCTCTTTATTTATTAACTCTAGTCCCCACCAAGCCCCCCCACCACGTCCCACCCCCATTTATGTCATAGCTCATTACTAAACCGTTTATGGCACTCAATCTGACTGTGAATATTTGAGCACCGCCACTCCTGTGTCTGTTCTTTTATTTTGTGATAATCACCGGTGTCCCAAATCAGGATGAAAAACTTTTATACAAGCAAGACACTTTCCTGCAAAGATGAGTGTGCATGGAGAATCTCATACTGACCTCTCTTGATATCCTTCTGCTGTGAAACAGTCTGACCTGTCATTGTTTACACGTCTTAACTCTTAGCATGCACGGATCATTTCTGTATTATCTATGAGTGGCACGGTGGCGCAGTGGGTAGCGCTGCTGCCTCGCATTAGGAGACCCGGGTTCGCTTCCCGGGACCTCCCTGCGTGGAGTTTGCATGTTCTCCCCGTGTCTGCGTGGGTTTCCTCCCAAAGACATGCAGGTCAGGTGCATGGGCAATTCTACAATTGTCCTTAGTGTGTGCTTGGTGTGTGTGTGTGTTTGTGTGTGCCCTGCGGTGGGCTGGCACCCTGCCCGGGGTTTGTTTCCTGCCTTGCACCCTGTGTTGGCTGGGATTGGCTCCAGCAGACCCCCATGACCCTGTAGTTAGGATATAGCGGGTTGGATAATGGATGGATGGATCTATATCTATTATTTATTATATTACATATCTATTGACTACATTTATGTATCTAGATTGCAAATGTCATACATTGCATCAATGTTCATATTACTACACAGCAATATTGCTGCTATTTCTTTGTCTTTGCACAATGTCTTGTTTGTGTTTTAATTTTAAATTTTAATTTTAATTCTGTTTTTAATGTATTATTTGCACTTCGTGTTACACTGTGGACCCTGAGCTTCACAATTTCGTCTGTCTGTTTACTTGCATATGGTTGAGATGACAATAAAGTTCGCTTTGACTTTGAAAGCAGATCTCTGCAAAGTGCTCTAAATGAATTAGAAATATAAAATAATTTGAATTAGCATAAGGCACCCTACTAATCCGGGGTGTGGGATAGCGGGACTGTATGTAATAAACGAGAAGTGTTTAAAATGTGGGCTTTGATTTCAGTGTCAGTTTGATTTAAAGTCTGAATATTCCTGATTGTAGTACACGTTGGTCATTTGTCACCTCTAATAGCCGTCCTAGTAAAGGATCAAAAATAACACCACATCCATCACCACGCACTGTGAAGTGGTCTAAAGTGATACGTAGCTTTGAAACGCGTCTTTTCTAACCTTCGGTAAGTGGCTGTTTGAGGGCTGTGAAAAGGCGCTATATAGGCGCCTGACCCGGCACAAAGAGACGGGGAGGCACGCATAAAATAACACAAATTTATTGCCTTCCCCTGTGTCCCACAGGTCACAGCACAGTCCCAAAAACACAAAGTAAATACACCAAAACAAAACACGCTGGTCTTCACCACCACTTCTCCTGGCAAGCATTGTCCTCCTCCTCCCGACTCTGGCTGCTGGCTCCTTATATAGCCCACCCGGAAGTGCTTCAGGTGATAATTAACTTTACTCCGGCTGCACTTCCGGGTGTGGCTGCTTTCCAGCCCACACGAGCTCAGTAGGCCATGCAGCTCCCCCTGGAGGTGGCCACAGAGTCCAACAAGGCTGAGCTCTGAAGTCCCATGCTTGTGGCCCCGATGCAACCCAGGGGGGCTGCCACCAAGTGTTCTGGGGGAAGTAGTGTGTAGCCCATGGCAATTCCCCCGGACCAAGTGTCGAAGAGGCGTCCCGGCCATCCGTCACAGTGCTTAGACCAACGATGAGGAATCAAACCTCAATCATCTGACCATCATTGTGACCGTCAACCTCGAAATATCTTAAAGCGAAACTCCTCAGGCCTACATTACCAAAGTTTTGTGAAAAAGAGTAACTTGGACCCCTTGCATCCATTTAAGGGTCGGCTGATGTGGCGTCGCATCATCCAGTCCTTCTGATCATTCCGAGGTGAAGACACCTACTGGGGTTACCCTTTATGATAAGGGTCTCATGTCCTGCACAATATATGGTCTAAAAATGAGGAGGTTTTGGGGTCTAGAGGGCCAAAAAAATAGAGGGGGACCCCAAAAAAAGCTTGACATCTTGCATAAGTAGACCTCAAGATGAGCCAAAGTGTACATCATATAGTGCTGGATCGGCACTAAAATTTGGACTTTGCTTTCAATACCAGCTTTCACGTCTCGGTGCCAACACAGTTCTGACGAAAATAAGGGATCACTCCAAGACCCTCATGTCGTACTGCAGCCTCCCTGGTGTGCCATTCCTTTGTGCCACACTACACACTGCTTCATAGCCATGAAGGCCCTATTTCTGTCAAAGCAGTGGGGTGTGGGGGTCCTCTGTGAAGTTCTGATGGCGTTGAGGCCTATAATCTCATTTTGTGAATTTGTGTATTAGTGAGTGTCGAGGGAGCGGGATGGAGAATGAAAGGAAAGCTGACACTTTCATCCAGCACCGAAAATCCCAAAATGCTGGTACCATACTGTGTTCAGATTTGGGAGTTTTAGTACTTCCTCAGTACTGGTGTACCACACCACTCGAATGCCATCTTGTGGGGGTTTTCTTGTGCCAGTGAGTTAGGAGGCACTGGACAAAAAAAACACATGAAGTGATTTCAGAGCGTCCACAAAGAATTCTTATGAACACAAAGCCCACGATAATTGATCACCCCCTTGGAGGCAGCATTATAATTTAGTAGAGGGCAGCCATGACCGATTTCGAGGCTGCGTGTTCAGGTCTCTCTCTTGTCATGTTTCCCCCAAAACGTATCCAGCTGTGCCAGGTGTCATGGTGGTTGTGAGTGAACAGCTGGTTTCAAGGCCAGCCGCACGTTCTCCTTTGCATTGACATGTGGACACTGACTCTGCCGCTGCGGGAGGCTCATGTTGTTCTTTTCCTGCTTTGGGCTCGTTGCCTTCTCCCAGGTTGGAGATTTCTTGCAGATTTTCAGGTTGCAGCCGCCCCACAGCCCTGATGCCATTAGCATGCTTCATGGTGGTAATGGTGTGTTTTTGATAATGTGCAGGATGTGTTGCCACTCTCCCATAAAGCTGAGACTGGTGAAGCCAACTGGCACAGTTGTCACCTGCCCAGTCTCTTCAATGTCAGCCAGTGTGGCTTGTGACTCCTTCAGAGTTCTCCGAGGCTGCCTTCAGGTTTTTGTGGATGGCTTCCTCTAGCAGATTTTCAGCTGGCTGTGCTCTGCCCTTTCCATGTCTGACTTGGCGTGATATTCAGTGACTTGGAGATTTTCTTGTCTCCATTACTGTGACTCTTGTGATTTTCGTGGACTTCCTTGGAGTGATCTTTCTTTATTTTCACTGTTTAGGGAAGGTTGCCATACTGACTTACCACAAGCTGGACTCTCCACATACAATCAGTGGAGACCTCCATTGAACTAATGATGGGACTTCTGAAACCAACCACCTGTGATGAGTTACGTGTGCCATGGCTTCAAAACAGCAGTGGTCATGACCAGGGGTGGTCAAGTCAGAGTCCACATCGCCATCCAACCGAGAATTCATGGCTGGACTTGGCAAAGGCTGTCCACTTACTGTCAACCGTAAGTCCATTACCAGAAGAATGACGGGAGATGGCTGAGCTGAGGGAGAGACATGTGCCCACAAATACACAGGGGTCATGGCCTCCATCTACGAAGTATTCACCAAGACATCTTTTTGTGTTGATCCGTGTCATAAAAAAGCACAATGTTGAGTAAGAAGAGAATAGAAAATGTCCAAGGTGGTGAACACTTTGCATGGGCGCTGTGTATGCACTTGCTATGCACCCCTGGGCATCCTTCATAAAGAGGTGGGTGTTTCCTGATGTCCTGGATAAATTGCCCACCAAGGCAATGATATGATGGTGCAGCTGAACCTGGGTCCCACACACAGGGGCTCCCACGTTAGATAGATGGACCCATCTCAGCTGTGTCTGCTCGAGTTTCTCTTTTTCCGTAGTGAGTTTGGCCGCTGAATGCTGCTCAGGGTTCCCACTTTGATTCTTCTGCGTGGTTTGCAGGTCTCATTCACTTCAGACCCTGACCTTGGCTGCCATCTTTTATTCTCCTTATTCTCAGTACTCCAGACGCAGACTAACTGTTTTGTCTCGTGAGTTTGCCGCCACACTTTTGTCCCGTGTGCTTTTGTCGGACCACCACAATTTTACACTTTTGAAGATTTGCTTGTTTTATTCTGTCCCGATTTTGTATTTTGTGGATGCTTTGTAGTGAGTTGCTGTTTTCAGTTTAGTAAGGCAGTACGCCCGCTGCACATCAGGTCCATCTGCAGCTACGCCCAGGGGCTCTCAGGAAAAGGACCGTAACGGATCTAAAGCTCCCACCGTTCATAATTAAGGCCGAAACAGTCTGGCTGCAGTTATTTTTTTACTTTATTCATGTGGGTTATTTCCAGAAAATGGGGTCAATGTTCAAATCTTCTCCCCCCAAAAGCAATCGTGTGGGCAGCGGACAGCTGAACATTAGTTACGTTAGTGCGAGACGACGGCTGGACAGACAGAGGGAGGGAGTGATGTGTGGGTGGACAGCAGGGCCTCTCTCTGCACCGTGTTTTCAGTATTTGAACAACAAGTAGAGTTTACTTGAGTGTTTTCTGTGGAAAAGGTGAGCTCTCCCCGGGTTTGCAACAAAACGGACGCGGGCGCTGGTCTGTGGGCTTGTGTTCGGAAACAAAAGAGTGGCCTGCTTAGCAATCCTTTCAGGGCAAAGTGCGTTTGTGTTTTTTATAACTGCAGGAGAGAAGGCCGTGCGGCGCCCTTGTGCAGAACTTGCTTGTATTTGATCCGAGAGTCGTGTTTTCTTACTGAGATTTACTAAAGGTGCGGCCCGGCCGTGCTGATTTGGTTTCAGTTTGATTTATTAATCCCGAGAGGAGCGCGCACTCTTATCATTCTGCCAGGGTTCCCCATGGGCTGGCGTTCAAATTTCTCGTTTACTTCTGCTTTGTTCATTTTCTTATGTTAACGCTGTTGATCGTTTCGTTTCTACACGTCTGTGTATCTTTATCTGTGTGCCATGTGTTTTGTGGGTGGTCCCTGATAGGGAAAAATAGAACATTAAATCCGCAGTTCTACTTCAGCACTCGTACATAAAAGGTTCCTCAAACTCCAGTGATTATACAAATATAAGACACGTATTTATCGAAGGCCACCATACAAGATGTCACACTTGCATTGCCGGTCCCCTGTTAGACAAAAGACTTTACAGCCAGGTTTCCCAATTTTTTTTTTTTCTGAGCTGGCCCACTTTTAGTAACCAAAAACATGCCAAGGCAACACCGATGGTCTACTAACCACACAGACACATTCTCTCTCGTATGGGTGCTCAACTTGCGGGACCACCGGAGAAGCTGGTAAAACAAAAGGAGCTCCGAGATGAGCATCTGTTGACTTAGTGAGCACTGTGGTGGCATCTCCCAGCTGCTTTGCCCAGCCCTTCTCTGCCCCATTCCTGTGAGGCTCACTGGTGACCACACACCCAGGCAGACGGGCTCTGACGTGTCTCAAATGCTCTGGCGTAGCGAGAGTGGAGCTGCGGCTTCACCAGGTAGTCCTCAAATCCTCAGATGGGTCTGGACCACCTGTGGAGCTTGTCCCTCTCAGGTTCAGACCCTAGTGTGTTACATCATTACACGGCACAGGAGGAGACGGAGAGGATTTTTCCATTTTGCCACCTTTGGTGTGTCCAGAGTTATCCTGGTGGTGGAGCAGGCCTTCCTGATACATTTATTAAGGCGTCGTGTGTCATTTGCACTCAAGTCGCTTTCTCCAGGAGACCACCACATCAAACGGCTGCTACAGGCTGGTAGAACATCTCCAGCAGCAGCTTACTGCATATATCAAAAGAGCTTCCCAGTGTTGTATTCAGGGATATTTCAGTCAGTTGTCCTTATTTAGTTTCTTTTTCTCTCTCCTAACAATTATTTTGAAGAAACGCTGCAGACGTCTGTCCTCCCACGGCTTTGAGGCGAGGCCCGTATTTCCAGATCTGTCCGGTCAGAGCTTCAGTTCTGCTAGAGGAGGCCGCTGCCTGACCACAAGGATGGACAGTAGAGGTCTTGGCACAGGAAGCTACTGTCACTGGACGGTCGGTTGTTCTGTCTGTCTCAATCTGATCCCAGCGCCCACGGACTACTCAACATGGAGAGCTTTTCAGGGCTTTAGTCGCCGCCTTATGTGGATCTTTTTATTTATTTCATCCTTGTGTTTTTCCTTCCAGATTTTCATCTCTCTTTGTATTTTGGTCTTCTTTCTGCTATCAGTGGGCCGTATTCAGCGCCCAACAGCTCCCTGGACTTTGCTCCTCATTTCCTTTGTTTAGTATGTTAGTGTTTAACTTTTAAGCCCGTTTCTCCTCATTCTCATCTTGAGAGGCTTAGCTGCTGAGGTACGGGACACACACCGCGGTGTCGATTGGGCGCAGAGTGCTGATTGGATTGTGAATGAAGCTCTTGGACTTCTGCTGTAATTCATGTAATCAACGCTCCGTCATGCATTCTGGGTTCTCTACCATTATTGAACTGAAATGATCTTCCTGGAGGTGACATGTTAAACCATTTCTATGACGCAGCCTCATTCATGTGCTTCTCAGGCGCCGTGGACACAGGCCAGCTCCTCGGTGGTACCAGCCTGACTCTCGGGTGCATTTGCTGTGACCCATAACTGGCGTCTCATCGTTCCTTTGAGTGGGATGCTGTTTCTGTAAAGCACACTCTGCATCACTTGGCCTTGCCCGTTACTGCTGGCACATCTTCCCTGCTTCTTTTGCCATCTGTTGACTCGGAGGCAATTCATATGAAGGGGAGTTACGGGAATGTCAGACAGAAGGGGGGGGTCTGTTGTTTTAGATTTGGTTTTGGCAAATAAATCCGAGGGCAATGAAACCATTTGGAAGGCTGGGGCTGCAATTCTGAACTTACAGAAAAGTCCCATTAATTAGAGCTGTCAGTGTTGTTACTGGCGTTTACAGTACGGAACACGACGCGTTATACCGAAGTGGGGGAGAGCATGGAGGGGACGTGACTCTCAACTTTGAATTTGGCACAAATGGCGACTGAAACGCTTTACCTTTAACTTCCACACTTGTAATTGCAAATGTACAGCACAGCGTGGTGGCAAAGGTGTCCTGAAGAACAAACTTAATGTCCTCCTTGTGTGTCACCTTGAAGTCCACCGTCTAACTGCAGCTCTCCTGCACGCTGGCAGGCTGCTCCTGCATTTTGGGTTTCTCTCTTTCTATGGCAGAATGGAGAAGTGAAAAGCCAGAGACCCCTGGGGGGCGCATTTTAAACGAGCTCTGCTGAACGGCTCGCTCGCTCGCTCGCTCTCTTTGTCTGTCTGTCTTTGTCTTTGGCTCTCTGTCTTTTTCCATTTTGTCTTTTGTTCCTTTCTGTCTTTCTTTTTTCTTTCTCTCTGGCTTTTGCTTTCTTTCTGTCTGTCTTTCTTTCTTTGTCTCTATCATTTGGTTTCTTTCTTTCATTCTTTCTGTCTTTTTCTCTCTGTCTGTGTCTTTTTTCTTTGTTTTTCATTCTGTCACTTTTTCTCTCTCTTCCTCTCTCTCTTTCTCTTTCTTTCTATCTGTCTGTCTCTTTTCTCTCTCTTTCTGTCT
>JANRMT010062806.1:127130369-127188481 GCA_026402145.1 Polypterus bichir lapradei | reverse complement strand
TTTCTCTTTCTGTGTCTTTTTTCTTTCTGTTTCTTTTTCATTCTGTCACTTTCTCTCTCTTACTCTCTCTTTCTCTGTCTGTCTTTCTTTCTGGTGAATTATTAATAAGTAATGAAATACAAATTAGAGCTGTGTGTCTGTGTGTGTTTGGTAACTCAACTTTGACACCGTATGAGTGAGTGTGAGTGTGGGTGTACCGGTGTGCCCAGTGGTGACCTGGCACCTCTCCTTGGGGTGGCGTTTGTCTTGTGCTCTGTGGCCAGTGTTCCCAGTAGCAGTCATAAAGCGTGTGTGTGTGCACAGAAAGAGGCCCCCAATGTGCGTCCACAACTTCCCACACAAACGTTGGGATTTCTAAAAGAACACTTGACAGGGGAGTGCGAGTTCATTTACGGCAACTCTGATCTGTGTGTACACAACAATGCGGAGAGCTGGGAAAAGATGACATCAAGTAGAGTAAAGCTGCCAAACCAGGTAAATGACAAGTCACACACACGATGCTTCATATCACCGAGCTGTTGTTATAATGTGTGTTGATGTGACAGACGTATTAAAGCTCAGAAGTGATGAATAGGATGCACAGATCATATTTTTTTTTGTAATTTTATTGATTTTATTGTAATCATTTCATACAAATAGATCAATTTTTACAAAAAATAGGATCGAAAACAAATCCACCCCCACCCCTGAGAAAGAGCGCATGGCCAACGGAGTAAAAATTAAAGCTTGTAAAAAATAAGTAAATTGATGAGTTTAATAGGCGGATAAAGATAAATGGAGAAGATAAAGAAATGGGAAGACAATCTGCTTCCTCAGTGCTTTAAGAGCTTATTCTAAAATATTATTGATCAGATCCTGCCAGGTTTTGAAAAAGTTCTACGCAGATCCTCTAAGTGAGAACTTGATTTTTTCCAATTTCAAATAATATAAAACATCAGTTACCCACTGACTTAAAAGAGGAGAGTTAGGATTCTTCCAATTTAGCAAAATAAGTCTGCGTGCCAATAGTGTAGTGAAGGCAATCACAGTTTGTTTGCCCTTCTCCACTTTAAGCCCCTCTGGTAGCCCACCACACACAGCTGTTAATGGGTTAGGAGGGATTGGGACACCAAGGCTGTCTGAAAGGCACTTAAACATTTTGGTCCAGAATGATGTTAATTTGGTGCATGCGGCCCAAAACAAGTGACCCAGTGAGGCTGGAGCTTGATTGCAGTGTTCGCAGGTTGGCTCTTGCCCTGGAAACATTTTGGACAATTTCAAGCGAGACAGATGTGCTCAATATGTAATTTGGAGTTGAATAATTGTATGCTTTGCACATATGGAGCTCGAGTGAATTCTCTGCATTGCTACCTTCCACTCCTTTTCTGATATGTTGTGTGAGAGATCCTTTTCCCAGTGTCCTCTTGGATCTTTGAAAGGGAGGAGAGACTGTAAAATAATTTTATATATTGCAGAAATGCTGTCTGAGTCCTCCAAACTGAGCAATATTAGAGGTAGGTGGGAGATCAGGGAAATCAGGCAGGTTCTGTTTGAGAAAGTTTCTAATTTGAAGATAGTGAAAGACCCCTTGGGATTAATAAAGTGTCTACCTACCTACCTACTGTATCTATCTATCCATCCATCTATCTGTGTTGGTGGAAAGTAAAATTTGGAATGTAATTGTCCATAGGATGCTAAGATGTTGTCTATATAAAGATCTCTAAGTAATTTAATCCTAAGTGTTTTCCAGACATTAAAAACTGTGTATGTTTGTGAGGTACAGATCGTATTTTAGTTCCATTTTAAGAGGACCAATGCTACGTTTTTGCACTGAAGAACTTTTTTTTTTTTTGTTTTTTGTCCGTTTAAACTACTTGCTGTCACTTCTCACAAAGCAGCTGACAGACCAGGAATATCTCAGCCAGGCTTCTTTCCTTCATGCCCGCTGTGCCGGAGGATGCCATTAACCAGGCGGTGAAGTATGACATGCAGTTCTCGTTCGGCGTGGCTGCACCTGCACTTCACAAGAGGTCACCCACCTGAAGCTCAGCATGTTCAGGCCCGGCCAAGTGCTTGGATGAGAGACCAGCTGGTTAAAGCTTGGGTGGCTGCTGGAAAATGAGTTGGTGAGGCCAGCAGGGGGCGCTTACCCTGTGGTCTGTGTGTGGATCCCAATGTTACAGTGAAGTGATGGGGACACTGTGCGTAAAAATGGCACCGTCCTTCTGGTGAGACATAAAACCAAAGTCCTGACTCTCTGTGGCCATTAAAGATCTCTGGGCATCGTTCGTAAAGACTAGGGTGTATCCTGATGTCCAACCACGGCCTAGTCATTCTGGCCCCCTAACTTTGTCTCACCCCTTCATCAAGCTCGTGTGGTGAGCATACTGGCGCCATAATGGCTGCCATCACATCATTCAGGTGGGTGCTTTGCCACTCACTGCATAAAGCATTTTGAGTAGCGAGAATTATAAAGAATTATTAAACATAATACATAACATGTTACCAACACAAAGAGGCAGCCGTGCCCAGTTCTCCTAATGTAATCGGAACAATAAGGACACCCAGGGAGAACGAAGCTGCTTCTGTTAACCGCAAGCTTTGACATTCCAGTAGCGTGCGTGTAGCGTCGCCTTACCAGGTTCCCAAAATCGAGCAGCTACTGAGTTAGTAAGGTGTAGGATCCAGCAGGAGCCAAACGTGCCACAAAAGAAATTTCTCAGTCCAATGTGCAGAGGAGAGATGCTGAGTATTATGGGAGAGAAGGGTGCTAAGGATAGAGCTGCCAGGCAAGAGGAGAAGAGGAAGGCCTAAGAGGAGGTGATGAGAGAGGACATGCAGGTGACGGATGTAACAGAGCATGATGACGAGGACAGGAAGAGATGGAAGAAGATGATCCGCTGTGGCGACCCCTAACTGGGGAGCAGCCAAAAGAAGAAGAAGAAAGTTCATTTTACAAAGGTATAGTGAAAATTTAAAAAGGAACAACTGACAGAAATTCAGAAAAAAAAGTTATTACACACGCAGAATAAAAGGCAAGAAAGGGAAAAAAGGTTACTTGTACAATCTCAGCTTTCTCATGTTAAACTTTACTTCCTCAATGGCAAACTTACATCTGCTTTACTGAGTCCATTCAGTGCGTTCTGTATGTGTGATTTTGAAACAGTTTGTCCCTTGAGGCCTTCCCAACTGCAAGGCAGATCAGAAACTGGAGCTCGTCTGTAGTCAGAATGGCCAGAAGTAATTTGAATATTCCGTTTAAAATTTAGCTTGTGGGGGTTAAAATAGAGCCTCCCATTGGCTGTGCACTAATGTATAGGCAAACGTTTTAACGTAACTAAGAAAATACTTATATCAACTTGACATAACCTAACTAACTGACAAGTGGCTCTTACAGTGCAAGCTACCAATCTGTGATGCCAGGATGAGAGTGACAGTCGTCAGGACTGCTCTGGCATAAAGCCGCATGCTGTAAGAAGGCCTGTCCACTTACAGATCAGAATGGCAGCGCGTAGCTGGATGTTTTTCCTACGAGATGGAACTTTCCGGTACGGTGCAGCTGGAGCTCACAGCATTTACAGCAGCAGTAACACGCTGCCATTCAACATATTCGCTCTTGGCACTGGCAGCCATGCTTAGGCCACCAAGTGAAGGGTCTCTGTGTGCCTTCTGGAGATGTCATGTGACTGCACTGCCAGCTAATGAAGGGCTGTGGCATCCTGACTGCATATGTATGAGGCTGATTAGCATGCTCCATATATGGGTGTGACAGGGCGGGGTTTGAGGTCTTTCATGAATGCACTTTTACAAGCGGATTGTGATTTCCAAGGGGCTAGTTGTGTAGAATTGTGCCCGTGCCAGTTTTTATAAATCCATTTTTTTTTGGGCCTACCTGTATTTTTATACTGTAAAAGAAGTAAAAAAAAAAAAAAAAGGTTTGGGGCAGCCACCCGTATATTGTTCCTGGCTGCAAAAGGGTATTGAAAAAACAATAGCGTTGTGTTTGGTTTGATATTAAAGACTGAACTGATTAGGTTTTGGGATGTGGAGTCTTTATAGGTTGGCAAACAGAAGTGATGTCATCTGGCTGGAACCCGGAAGTGACGTCTGTCTGGGTGCCGACACAGGAAGTGACGTCTTTCTGGGCGCCAGGACCAGAAGTGACGTTAAATCAGGCAGGTTTTCTCGTATTTGGTCTGCAGAGATAACAGAAATAGGCTTAGAGCCCCCTGCCACCCCTGGCCTGGCGGGTAATTACCTCTACTTGGTCCGTTCAGCTCCCTCCTAATCGCACGTGTGTGGCAACACTCAAAAGTCATGCAAGGTTTTTATAAATGATACCCCTGATCCCTCCACAAGCCAAAATTGCAATTTTGCAAGTCTGAGAATAGGTTGGTTGCATTGGGCAAATAAGCGAATGTTTGCGGACGCAGTTTGAATTGATGTGCTTGTACCAAATAAATAATTCAGAGCTGATCCTCCTCACACGTAGACCTGAGGAGTGTTGTTATTTGGCTCAGTGGGACTTTTATGAATGGAAATTGTATTCATGTATGCAGCTCTTAAAATATTTTAGGCACAAAGAGTGAGCGGGCTTCATTTTGAAAGGCTGCCAACTTCTGGCTCCGTCACCCCCAGTGTTTGATTGTTTATCACTCAAATGTCCTCGGTGAGGGGTAAAAAAAAACCAAAAAACATATAAACAATAGCAAAGAACAAAGATGGCAGGACATTTGAGAACGGCTTGGGAGGCCGTAGAATATTCAGGATTTTAAGAAATGTCCATCAGCCCTCGTCCTGTCGGGTGCTGCGGCTCGAGCCTCGTTTGTAATCCGCAGACATTCACAGCTGGAGAGTTTAGGCCTATAAAAATGAAGGAGTTTCTCTATTCCAGGTCTTTACTGTAATGCAGACTTTTAATTCAGAATGTTAATTTGGAATTGCATGTTTACAAGCCGGGCAGCACGTTGGCGCAGTGGGTAATGCTGCTGCCTCGCAGTACGGAGACCTGGGTTCTCTTCCCGGGTCCTCCCTGCGTGGAGTTTGTATTTACTCACTACTCAAAGTGCTCAGCAATTGCAGGTTAAGGGCTTTGCTCAAGGGCCCAACAGAACTGAGTACCTATTGGCATTTTACGGGACCCGAACCGGCAATCTTCCGATTGCCAGTGCAGATCCTTAGCCACAGAGCCACCACTCAGTCCCAAATGTTCTCCCCGTGTCTGCGTGGGTTTCCTCCCACAGTCCAAAGACATGCAGGTTAGATGCATTGGCCATCCTAAATTGTCCCTAGTGTGTGTGTTTGGTTTGTGTGTGCCCTGTGGTGGGCTGGCGCCCTGCCCAGGGTTTGTTTCCTGCCTTGCACCCTGTGTTGGCTGGGATTGACCCTGTAGTTAGGATATAGCAGGTTGGATAATGGATGGATGGATGGATGTTTACAAGCCAAAGGGCCTTTCTTAACTCTTTCCTGTCTGCCCCTCTGTGTCACAGCGGCTTTAGCCCGTCCCCGGCCTTCTGTCGTCTCTATTGATCGTTCTTTCCATGTCGGCCCCTTTTCTCTTTCTTCCTATCCCTCTGCCTTGCGGGCTCCTTTATTCGGCCTGATTGAGGGGTCTAAAAATGGACAGTGGTATCGAGAGGTGGGGGGCTTCAGTGGTTTAACCTTTCAGTCCCAGATACACACAAACAATCACACAAGCCCCTGATCTTCTTGCCCATGGTGTGCCATTTGTATTCCAGTTATACAATAAACCAGTGCCTGTCCAGGTTTATAGAATTTGAACAAATTACTGAGTTTGAAATATTAACAGCTAAATGGCGAGCGTATTTCAGTTGCTTTTCTCCTTTCACACGCTGATACTGATACTAATCTGATACTAGGATTGGTCATTTAAGAGAGAGTTTTCAATCGCAGCCCTATTATGCTATTTGGTGTACTTTCGAAATGTTTAAGGAAATTAAACAGCAAAAGTCCGAGACCCCCCCTCCACCACATTAGTCACGTCACTTGTATTGCAGTCTGCTGTGTATGAAAGCCATCGAGCCGCCACAAGTCTCTTTGTGCTGCGCTCGTAACTCTGGGATTTAATGTCGTCTACCAACACACGGAGTTAACATTCTATTATCGCGGTTACTTCTGAATGCGACTCATTGTTAACAAAACTATTTAATAAAGGCAAATGTAACAAGTGACTCTTGGATGAATAAAAAATGGGAAAAGCTGACATATCAGTCAACGTCATCTCCGGATGCACCTGAATGTGACATCGTCCAACTTGTTAGGAAACCTGGCTGGCAGCTCTTCTGTAACGGCCATTTGTTAGTTAGTTCATAAGGCTACGTTAACCTCCATAGCGTTAGATGTGAGCGCTACCAGGGCCGTGACAGCAGTGCTAATGGCGTTAGTCCTGAGTGTCACTTGGGTAACTGTATAGACACGTCTCACGTTAGCGTTAGACCCGAGGATTACTCAACTGTAAAAATGATAACAGCGTTAGTCCCGAGCGATACTCGGGCAGCAGTACAGGCATTTCTTACATTAGCGTCAGGCCTGAGCATTACTCAGTGTAGACACGTCTTCTCTTAGCCTCACATTGGTGTCTTGTGATAAACGTTTTTCAGCTATCCAGGTGTTGCCCGCTTGTGACAGTGATACCGAAAGGGATTCTGATGAATCTGAAAGTGACACTCGACCACGTTTGGGTCTCTACTGACCCTGCTTTAGATGAACCAGCACCTCCTCGTTTGGGTTCTGTGGAGCAGTCTGGAATCAAAGTGAATGTTGACAGCCAAGATGCAATGCAATGCAATTTTTGTATAGTAGCCCGAAATCACACAAGAAGTGCAGCAATGGGCTATAACAGGCCCTACTTCTTGACAGCCCCCCAGCCTTGACTCTTTAAGAAGAAGAAAAAAAAAAAACCTTGTAGGCAAAAAAAATGGAAGAAACCTCAGGAAAGGCAAAGAGAGACCCTTTACCAGGCGTGCAGTGGGGGTCAATACTATACAATACAATACACGGAACAGAACACAAGTCATCCTCAATACAATAGAAGAGTGCAACAGAAATATTACAAGTGCAGGGCAGTAGGTGGCATCCCATAATATGATTTAGATTTGTTCAGAGAGTCCTGGAGACCTCGGCCATCAAGCTGCCTCCCCCAATTGGCCATTCCACAGCTGGGCCAGCCAATCCGATGAAAGGACCCCTCTACCCACGATTCCTGTGATCTTCCATCACAGATGACTTTACCTTATTCAGGTAAAATGAATTTGTGAATTTCCCCTTGGGATTAATAAAGTAAGTATCTATCTATCTATCTATCTATCTATCTATCTATCTATCTATCACATCTTGGCAGGTGGGCAGTGGCACCAATTGGCACATTTGAGTACCGAATAGAGAAACAGAATAAGTGAGGAGGGTTAGTAACAAACTCTAACTCTCATGTTACTAATGTTTTGGTGCTAATGACAGTCTGCACAGATAATCAGCAGCTCTAGTCAGGGTGTGCTAAACTGATGTGGTGAGTCTTTGAAAGCTGAGACTGAAGGTGCATCTCTTACAGTAGCAGGCAGACCACTCCACAGTTAAGGGGGGGGTCCTATAACTAAAAGCTCGAACTCCCACTGTTATTTTATTAATCCTTGGAATCCTAAGCAGACCGCCATCTTGAGAACTTAATGTGCGCTCAGGTTTGTAAGTCATGATGTTCAGACCAGTAAGCCGGACCTCCGCCATTTAATGCTTTATATGTTAAAAGGAGGATTTTGAAATCTGCCCTAAACTTAACTGGGAGCCAGTGTAAGGATTTAAGAACTGGAGTTATGTGTTCGTATTTTCTTGTTCTTGTAATAATTCTTTCAGCTGCATTTTGGATTAACTGGAGGCTGAATAAAGAACAGTTTGAACAGCCAGTGAACACCACATTGCAGTAGTCAATCCTACTAGAAATAAATGCATGAATTAATTTCTCAGAATCCTGTTTATGTAGAAAGCGCCTTAATTTCCTAACATTTTTAAGATGGAAGAAACCTGTTTTGGACAACTTTGTAATATGCGCTTTAAATGACCTGCTAGAGTCAAAGAGAACTGTGAGATTGCGGGCTGATTCAGTAAAATTAATGGTGTGAAAGCCAGCCCGACCACAGACAGACACCGCTTTAGGTCCACCACACACAATTTATTTACACTATGTACAAAGTTGGCGCCCTGCCCGGGGTTTGTTTCCTGCCTTGCACCCTGTGTTGGCTGGGATTGGCTCCAGCAGACCCCTGTGACCCTGTAGTTAGGATATAGCGGGTTGGGTGATGGATGGATGGACAAAGTTCACCACAGTCCCGCACAGCACACAGTGCTCCAGCACTAATCACCCTCCTTTCTGGCCTCACAATGGTCCTCTGCGGGCCCGACACCAGCTCCCCGACTGTTGGAAGGCGGTCCCTTTTATGCTGTCCCGGTTGTGCTCCAGGTGCCCCTTGATGAACTTCCGCCAGCACTTCCTGGTGTGGTGGAAGTGCAGGCTTCCAGGGCTTCAGGAACCATAACCTGCCCCCTGGCGGTGGCCAAGGGCCCCTATGGGGTTCCTGTGACCCCCATAGCAACCAGGGCAGCTGTCCTCTCCTAACAGAGGTGCTATATAGGCGTCCCATGACAATGGGGACTCCAACTGAGTTAAATGATGACAAGATCTTGTTGTGATCAGCGTCACTCCCTCCAATAATGAACATCTCTGTTTAAAGGCAAGCCGTTCTCATCCATCCACTCCTTCAATTCACTAACACAACTACATGAAGACAACTTTGGAGAAACTTCATTTGATCGAAAAGAAAACTATAACTGGGTGTCCTCTGCATACGAGTGAAAATGAACAGGATGAGTCCTAATGATAGGAAAGTAAAGATCCACTTACTTACCTGAAGTTATTTCTTGATGATGACGTGAGTGAAAGAAGTGATGTTGAGATGAACCGTTAAGGTGAACGGTGTCGGCTAAATGACTCTGTACACCTAAGCAGTTTTCTCATTCATAGCTGTACCACACAAAAGACATATTTTGACAGTATATATGGTATTGGCAGCATCATCATAATCATCGGAGTGGTGGCTCTGAGGCTGGGGATCTGCACTGGCAATCGGAAGGTTGCCGGTTCGAATCCCATAAATGCCAAAATGGACTCTGCTCTGTTGGGCCCTTAACCTGCAATTGCAGAGCGCTTCGAGTAGTGAGAAAAGCGCTATAGAAATGCAAAGAATTATTATTATTATGAGTTCATTTCATATCATTATTATTATTTCTATCATTATTATACGTTTTACACCTTTGACTTTGTATAGGCTGGGCCAGATGTAATTATGCAATTTTCTTTACGCTATAACTTATTAAGTTTATGACATAGAAAATCACCCCGAAAAATCCCGGACCATCGAGAAGTGTGCGAACTGACGACATGAAGAATCGTCTTCGTGCCGAACTGGAATCGTCCCCGCATAAAATCAAAGTCATCCAGACGATCTGGATCTGCAGAATTACATCTGGACCACCCTGTACTTTAGTGTATTGCAGGTTATACAGTAGAAAAATGGGATTTAATAAAAATGTCATTTGTTTAAGCCAAAATATGCAATACTTTTTATGTGTAACGCAAAGGGGGCTAAATGCCCGGTCTATGGGGGGGGCTCTGTTATAACCCCAGAAGGCCATTTCTCGTTCCTCTGACTGCAGAGAGGTCCCAGTTTATGGAAGGCCCTCGGTTTCAAGCCGTATCTTGTAACGTATTGATTGAGCCGCACGTACACAACGCGCTGAATGCGTTAACTGAAGCAGATGTGAGTTTGCCAACCTCAAGTATCGAAAGGAACTGAAGTTTAACAAGAAAAGCTACGCTTGTACAAGAAACGCTTTTTCCTTTCTGCATATGTCATGACATTTTAACTGTTTCGCTTTCCACTAAACCTTTTTAAAATGAACTTTATTGGCCTGTGACGTTTTCTTTGCTGATCCTGCCTTGCCAGCTTGGTGGCTGCCTGATTTTTGAGAACCAACCTGCACAGACGCCGCCACACCTGCCCACGACCCTCCTTCGCCCTTTGCAGGAGCGTAAAGAGCAGACTCGTGTGTTGGTGTTAGTCCTGCCAAAGCCATGAAAGCAGGAAAGCACGAGAGTCCTACTGGTCTCCTAAAGGCAAAATCGGTTTAAACCGAATGTGAAATCGCAGGCCGCATTTGACACTTCACGTCTTACTGGAATCCCACGTCTTGTAATTAAATGCGCAGAAGGGCTTATTACGCAGAAAGCGCTCGTATTTTAAGGTATGGCTTTCTCGCTCGCTCCCCAGTTTGGGTTTTCATAGCTGCTGTCACACCAGTAGAAAAGGTGAAATACAATGGCGTGGCATGCAATTTAGCTGGCAATTATCAGAGGCTGATATCGTGGGGGTCGCAGCCTGTAATTAATGGAACAATATGACTCCATTGACTGAGATGGGGGGCGTGGAGTATTGGGGCTTGACTTTCCTACAGCCTGCCATTGACTGCGCTCATGCATATCTGCGTATCGTCTTACTCTCTCTGCATGCGCACACTCGGATGTCTTTGTCATTTCGCGATTTTATGGAACTCTTCCAGTGTGGCTTTGTCTGTTGAGCCCGAATTCAAAGCCACAGCCATCTTTAACGTTACTTTAATAGAGCAAAGGAAGTTAAAGTTTATTTGGAAAGCCACATAACAAGGTTGGCAGAAAGCTCTGCATTTGTTTAGCTGCCAGTTTTATTCATTTTTGTCAGCCCTCTGAATCCCTTTTTCCGATTTCCAGAGTGAATTTCTAGTTTCCTTTCTTATCGTGAAAGCCTGCAGATCTGCTTGATTCATAACTTAGAGTGGCTTGGTGTGTGGCAGTGGGCTCTGCATTGGACTGGCATCCCTTTGGCTCCTGTCCTGACCTCAAGCTGGAATATGGCAGGTAGAACACAAGCAATCAAACGTCGTTGGGGACTTTCGTACGGGCGAGTTCAGCCGATTGCGTCGGACACTCCGTCGCTTAGAAGGGTTTTTATTACCGGGAGCTGGGAGAGTGGCATTTACCGGCCTTCTGCCCTTGACGAAGTGTGTTCTCTGTAACTGAACTGGCACTAGAAAGCGTCACTGCAACCCGATATGATTTTACCTTGGGGAGGCACGGTAGCGCAGCAGTTAGCACTGCTACCTCCCAGCACATGAATGGCCCTGATAATCGGCCCACCATAGTTGGCTGATTCTTCCGTCAAGGACACATTTGTACCCCATTGTAGTCCAGCTAGGACTGAAGTCGTTGAAAAGGTAAAATTGAACCTTTGCCATGTTTGACGGCATTGCCTAAAATTTTGCTGAATTCAGTGGGCATCTCGCATCACTGCTGAAGGATTTATTTGAACATAAGAGCTGAGATGCGCCATCCACAGTTCTCCTTTCAAATTTTCAACTCCTCAATCTTGTCTCGTCATCGAGAGGTTTACTGACCTCGGCAGTGACATTCACGTCTCTGGTGACCCTTCCTATGAAGTCAGTCAACGGATTGGGAGAGCACGGGGGGTCATGAGGTCATAAAGGGGTGTGTGGCGCCCCCGATATCTGCTAAAGGACGAAGGTCCAAGTCTTTAGAGTCTTGGTGCCCCCTATTTGTTTGTGAGACATGGGCGCTATCCAGTGACCTGAGATGAAGACTGGACCCCTTCATGTGTGTTTCGTCGGAGGGTCCTTAGGCACTGCTGGTTTGACGTTGTGTTGCTCATGGAGCCCCGAATGAGTCACATGACCTGCATTGTGAGGGAGCGTCAGTTATGGCACTACGGCCACGTGGCACCATTACCCAAGGGTGATCCTCGTTGTTGAGGACCCGAGTGTCTGGACAAGGCTAAGGGGTCGCCCACGTAACACCTGGCTATGGCAGATAGAGGGTCATTTCTGGACGGTGTCTGCCTGGGGGGTTGCCAACTGGGATCCCGAGTTGTTTTGTCCTGTGGTGGGGGCAGCAACACGCTATACCAGTGCATGCTCCCCAACTTGACTTGAATTTTGTCACCTCTGACCCAGGGTCACCTTAACAGCATTATAGGCCCCCGGGGCAAAGCAGTGCAGTGGGGTCCCTACCTACACAACCACTCAACCACTCAGCCACTCACTATGCTGCACTTTACTTTCGACTTCGCTTGGAAAAGATGGGTCAAAGGTCACCCTTGCTTGCCCGTCCGCTCATTCTCTCTCTCTCATAATATGCTGCATTTTATCAGGTTCGGTTTTCTAATGTTAGGGTAGTGCGAGACCATCCAACCCCCCCAGCAGTTTTGATAAACCTAACATTTTATTTAAAAATGACAAAGTTTTAATAAGAAATGTTTTAAATAGTCACAGTAAATGAATATCCGGTGTGAGTGCCATGAAGGACAGACGGGCATGCTGAATAAACAATGATTTGAAAGTGCCGGGGGATGGATGAGCAGAAGCCAGAGGCTAGGTGCAGTTCTAACTACCCTACATTAGGTGGCAGTGTTCTGCTGGAGGTGTCCCAGCTTGGACACCGGCATGGGTTCATAGGAATTGGAGCCTGGAAGTGCAAACCTGTCAGGGTGCCTCAAGGGGGCGCTGTCAGAGGAGCACTGCCCTGGTTCCCAAACAAGCTGGAAGTGCACCCTACAAGTCACTGGAAGCCATTCTGGGTCCAGTATAAAGGGAGCCCCTTTGCCCAGGGCCATCTTAACAGCAAAGCAGTGCACTGGGGTCTGTGCCTACATGACCACTCAGCAAGTCGCAGCATACATGGATTAGGGTGGGGCCCCCGGGCAAGTGCCCAGTGTGCCCATGCGTTAAGACGGCCCTGCTCTAAACCCTCTGTTTCCTTACACTGAAAATATTTGTCTCCTTCAATCTTTTCTCAGTTTGTGCCTCACAGTCTCAGAATTGGCACAGTTGCTCTCTTCTGGACTCACTCTGGTGCTGCTTTGTCTTTTTTTCTTCTTCTAAGATGGACTCTAAAAACGCACACATACTTAACTGCAGATGAGGCCTCACTAGAACACTGCATTGCTATGGCGCTCTACGTGGAGGGGTGGGAGCCACCACATGGATGATGTGACAGCGGCCATTGTGCGCCAGTATGCTCTCCAGCTATTAGGTGGTGAAGGGGGAGAGATGCAGTTAAGAAGTGATTGGGGGTCCGAAATGACCAGACCATGATGGACATCAGGAAGAAGGCGACGATGATGACCTTGCATTTATGTGGTCCTTTTTCTCACTTTTTATAGAGACGTGGGAGCTACTTCAGCCAGCGCTAGTGCTCAGCCTCCACCTGGAGGATGTGACGGCAGCCATTTTATACCCGTATGCTCTCCAGCTATTAGGTGGTGAAGGAGTGAGAGAGACCGTTAGCCAATAAGGGACAGGGTGATGATTACGGGTGCCAGAATGTCCAGGCCGTGATGGGGAATTTAGCCCGGGCATCAGGAAGAAGAAGACGACATTGTATCTGCATGCTGCTTTTTCTTCATCACTCCACGTGCTTTACTTAGAGCAGTGGTCTCAAACTCCGGTCCTAGAGGCTGCAGGTTTTCATTGTAACCCTTTTCTTAATTGGTAAACAGTTTCTGCTGCTAATTAACTCCTTTTCCTTTCATTTTAATTGCCTTGTTTAAGATTTGCTCCCCTGATTTGCTTCATTTCTTTCCTTAAACGGCAACCCAAACAGAAATGAAATGTGACGTGAGGGAGTCGGGAGAAGACCACCTAAGTCAGGGCCTCAAACTCCAAACAGTTGCTTAATGAGGCACAGAGTCTCGTCGTTCATTAAACCCGTTCTATTATTTCATGGCTTGTTGCCGCTCTCATTGTGCAATGGCAGACATGTCCGAAATTGTGGATTTACTCTTTGCTATGAGCAGATCAACATTCCTGAGACTGTCACCTTTCTTTATTTTCAGATATTGTTTGCTGGTCCTGTTTCGGCTCATTTTATATCTCATTATTGTTTGGCTGCTAATTAAGGAAAAGGAAACAATTGAGGGGTCTGGGTCTCCAAGAAGTCCATTCAAATGAATTCAAAAGAAGTTAATTAGCAGCAAAAAAACATGTCACTCATTAAGAAAAGCGTTAGAATGAAACTCTGCAGCCACTGCGGCCCTCCAGGACCGGAGTTCGAGACCACTGACTTAGAGAGTAGGCAGCCACTTCAATCCCCACTAATGGGCAGCACACACCTGGAGGATGTGACCACAGCCATTTTGTGCCAGTACCCTCACCACACATTAGCTGTTTGGTGGTGAAGGGGTGAGAGATGGTTAGCCAGTTAGGGTCCAGGATGACCATGCCGGACCTCAGGAAACCCCCTACACTTTACGACGGATGACCACAGGGAAGAGTCAAGACTTCGGTTTTATGTCTCATCCAAAAGACTGCATTGGGGTACTGGGAACCACACAAAAAGCACTGGGTAGGCCCCCCCTGCTGGCCTCTCCAACACCTCTTCAAACAGCAACACAAGTTGTGTGCCAGGGGGCCCCAGAGCCCCAATCATGAATACATAGACAGTCCCGGGTTCAAGTAAAGGGTGTTTTATTACACAATACCTCAGTATTAAGCCCCAAAACAAGTTGTTGTCTCTTCTCCAATTCCTCTCTCCACTGCCCTGCTCCAGTTTTGTGTTGCCTGCCTTCCTCCCAGCTCCACCTCGCCTGGTCGCTTTTTATTGACGACCCGGGAGTACTTCTGGTGCCAGGGCTGTTGCCTACCGGAATCACTTCTGGGTCACATGGAAGTCCCACATAGCAATGAGATCATCACCCTGCAGCGCCCTCTTGCGGCACTCACAGAGCCCAGCAGGAATGCGCTGCCGGACTACAATTCCCAGCATTCCCCAGTGGTTCCCAAATGGGCGGCGGTACTGAGGGCTGCTGCCATCTAGTGACAGGAGGGGAATAAACACCCCTCCCCCCAGAGAGACAGTTCTTCTCTGTCCTTGCCTTTCATCCTGGGCAAGGAAGGTCCTAGAAATCTGTCCAGTCGGGACGTCTATGCATCTGCCAGAGTAAGGAGTCTCTTCTTTGTCCGTCCATCCTCCCGAGAAGACCTTTTCGAGTTTGGCACCTCCTTTGATCTGCCTGTCCTCTAGGAACCTCCCATCTGGGTAAGGAGCCATCCTCTCTCCTGGTCGTCTATCCCATGTGGCACCTACATTGGTCTCTCATCCAAACACCAGCCTGGTCCAGACAGTCTTAGCCTCAGGCAGGTGACCTGAAGTGCGTGTGGTATTGCTGCTGAGTGACTACTGTGTTATAAAGCTTAAGTGTAGTTCCCCTCAATTTGAACCCCACACTTCAGGGCGCTATATACCCTAACATCCACTTCAGTACACTCTGGAGATGAACACAACGAAGTGCCCACCGTGAGGCCCACTCTACCAGTTGTAAATTCTCAACTTGCGATGTGCGGAGGCCTGCCAGCCCCTTGTATTCCTGTGCTTGCCTCTTATCACTGATAGGTTTGGCTGAAGCTGATTGTCACCCTGGACTTGGGAGTGCAAAGTGGCAGAGTGACATTATTATGCACTGAGCAGTTCACAAGTTTCAGTTTGTCTTCAGAGTTTGCAGTCATTTGGGACTTCCTGTAAGCGCAGGTGGGACCGTGGGACTGCAGTCACGTCATGCTGTGCTGCTCCCTGTTCGGTGTCATGCAAATGTGGCTTGAAATCGCTGGCTGGTGGTCTGTCAGGTGTGCAGAGTGTGCATTTCCTCCAAGCACAGCTCTAATGGCGCTCTCGTCACTCTAATTTCTGTAGTTGGTTTTGAGGGCTCGCCTTTGTCCACACTGGCTCGTGCCATGACAAGTTAATTCTGGTGTCACCATGTGAGGTGACAATAAAGCGACTTGTAGGGCGTCCTTGACTGAGAAGCTGCCATTAAAGTGAGTGTTGGTCACTTTATGAGGTCGTTATTGTCACACTGTGAAGGAACCACACAGCAGTATTGGCAGGAACCCGAGGACATATGCTTAAGAGAGCCATGGGGACACATCAGGCCACCCTTTGGAACAAAACCAGAGCACTTTCATGAGGTGCACGAGCCCCTTTATAAGGTTTTAAAAGATGTCACCCTCTGTGTTCTGCAGGTGACACTTTGGCCTCATAAACCCACTGATACAAAAGCAGAAAGGAAAATCGTTTACCGGCTTCTTTCCTCTCTGAGTGCAGCTGGCAGCTCGAGTTTCCTTTCTTGGAACGCAATTGTTGTGGTGTTCTTAGCCTCTGTCCTCTTCTTAAAAATCAATGGAGTGACTCGCTTCTAAAGGCACCAGGCTTTTTTTTCCTAATCTGTTTTTAAATGCTCTTTAAATCATTCATGGATTTTGTGAACTAAGTAACAGCAGAAGAGCAGTGCAGTCTCTAAGCTGCTTCAGCGTCACGAAGTTGAAGGCCGTGGCATCCCAGCTGAGCGAAACTCGCAGTGCGTCCTGCAACGCCGTCACACAGAACTTGTTCTCCTTGTCCTAGCTGGCTGGGCAGCTTTTGAAGTTTTATGTATTTATTTATTTATTTTTTAGCACAATTGTGCTGCTTGTCTACTGGGATTGTCACCTCAGGAGAGGCCCACCAAGTCAAATAACTAATTAAAATGGCAGGTGTAGTCATGGGACTCACTCTGGACCCCCGGGTGGAAGTCGAGGAGGAGAGCATGAAGACAAAACTGAGCGCCGTTATGAACAACGCTGCACATCCTCTCTGTGACGCAACAACACTGAGGGATTTCAGAGGAAACGCGGCTGGGGGGGGGGGGGGGTCCTTCATACCACACGGCAATACGCCTGTATAACGCCTCACTGGGGCACGGACTGCCGAGTCACAAGTTCTCTTTCTTTTTAATGCTCTTTGCTTTTTTGGCATTCTGGTGTCTGCTTGGATATTTCTAAAGTTATTTATTGAGCTTCTGGAGAAAGCCAAAGCTCCCCTGGGGACAAATAAAAGTCTGTCTGTCTACTATATAGTGCCTTTCATCTCTCTCTGTCTATCTGTATAATATATATTGATTACCTATCTATCTGTTATATAGTGCCTTTCACATCTATCTATAAAATACAGGAGAAAGTAGGGTGAGATGACACCTTTCATTGGCTAACTAAATAAATTACAAATGCAAGCTTTCGAGGCAACTAAGGCCCCTTCATCAGGCAAAGGTGTAATTTGTAATTTATTTAGTTAGCCAATAGAAGGTGTCATCTCACTCTACTTTCTCCTGGATCAATCTATGGCTAACACGGTACAACACTCTACTCTACTGTATCTGTATAACATATATTGATTATCTATTTATATAGTACATCTATCTATCTATCTGTCTAATTTTGTGATCCTGCCGACTGTACTAAAATATCTCTCTATCAGTCTATCTATCTCTTTTATTTTTATATTGTATTGAGGATTTGTTCTGTTTTGTGTTATTGTATTGACCCTCTTTTTTCTTTTGACACCCACTGCACGCCCCAACCTACCTGGTAAGGGGTCTCTCTTTGAACGGCCTTTTTCAGAGTTTCTTCCATTTTTTCCCTGCAAGTGTCTTTCCTTGTCTTCTTAGAGAGTCGAGGCTGGTGGGCTGTCGAGAGGCAGGGCCTGTTGTTAAAGCCCACTGCTGCACTTCTTGTGTGATTTTGGGCTCTACAAAGATAAATTGTATTGTACTCTCGTACGGACCGCCCGTCATCTTGTATGAAATTCCGTCGTCCCCGGACGGACCGTAGTGTCCAGCTTTCCCAGCACGTGTGGTGTAGTAACGGCGTCCATTTGCACGTGGTCTCCACATCTCCCCCTCTGGATTGTTCCGGGGTGACGCACTGTCTTTTTATTTTTTTATTATTTTCCTTTTTTGCCGTACCTGCCACTTATTTACTAGCAGCTCTACCGGGACGTGAACATTCCCTTTAATCTCGTGTCTTTACTGAGTGAGACTCTGCAGGGCTCTGTAATGCTATAAATTATTAAAATACATGGAAGTGCAAATGAAACATGGCTCCTGCATCACAATGACATGAGGGTCGATTGGAATTAATGAGGTTCAGCTCTCTGAATTCATTTAGCGTTTGCTCGTTCTGATTTTTCAAACGCATTAACTGCACACAGTATGCGTTAGCGTGATGGCTGACTAGCCGCGGTCCAGCTGACAAACTGCATTTTCTTAGTGTGGTGTGGCAAACGGACAAAATACGCACAACTGTTGTTCAGGCTCAGGAGTGCCGCCAGCCGCTCTGCGTTAGTCATTTCTGCTGCGGAGATTACGGCAGATGAAGGAGGCGAGAAGTGGGGTGTACTTGTGGCTGACTGGCCTCTGATCCGCCAGCTTTCAGGTGATGTGCTGACGGGCGAGGAGGCGCAAAACGACTGGCAGCTCTGGAGTTGAAGTGCGTTATGCTGCATGTCTTTGTCCTTAGTAATGACGATGGCAGTCTGTCTGTTCTGATCAGCGTCTCGTATACGTCTGGTCACATGAGCAGGGCACGGTAGACACATCTCGGGGTGCCTGGCATACGAGTATATTAGCGAGTCAGATCACATTAACGGGAAATGACGACTTCTTAGTTTATCTACAGCTTTCGCATTTCAGAGTCATTACTGTGTGGACAGGTTCACTATGTGTCTTCACGTTCGTGGTGCGAGCTCATTTGCCACCTGAAGTCACATTCTAACGTGAAGAATATTTTATAAACTTAATAACTAGCCTGCTCTTGTGCTTTCTAAATGGGTACCAGGGTCCCATTGTCGAGGTGGGGACCTCAAATCTTACCAAATACGTCCACTTGGAAATAGCAAAGATTTCAATTTCAGAAAACGTCCCTTCCTGGGTTGCCATGGCCTGCTTGTGGTGACAAAAGTCAAGTCAGGTCAGGTCAGGGAGCACATTCACTGGGACAGCACCACCCACACGACCAAACAGCTCGGGGTCCTGGTTGGCAGACACACAGTCCAGTCCCACCCAACTCTCTGGCACAGCCAAGTGTGACGTGGGTGTCCCCTTGGTCTCAACAATGAGGGTCCTGTCAGCCAGATCACCCTCAGATAATCGTGCCACGTGGCCGTAGTGCCATAACTGACGCTCCCTCACAATGCAGGTCACAACACAAAGTCACACCAGCGGCACCCAAGGACCCTGTGAAGAGACGCAGGAAACCAGTCTTCATCTCAGGTCACTGGACAACGTCCATGTGTCACAAACAGGGGGCACCAGGACTCTAAAGACTTGGACCTTCGTCTTTTAGCTGAGATATTGGGGTTGCCACACACCCCTGTCCTGTGACCTCATGAACCCCACCCCCATGATGGCCTTGTCCTGGTCCAGCCACTTGGGTCCTCAACAATGACCCCCCCCCATGCTCTCCCAGTCCATCGACTGACTTCATAGGAAGAGTCACCAGAGTCACATGAATGTCACTGCAGAGGTCAGTAAACCTCTCAATGACGAGGTCAACACTCTCACAGCAGACAGACAGACAGACACACTGCTGGTGGCCGTGCCCAAGAGGTCATTAAAGGCCTGGCTCTTGGTTTGTATCAGGACCCTCGCGAGCGCAGACCCTCAGACCCCTCACTCACAGCCTCCATTGACTCCATGAAGATCACAGCATCGTCAGCAAAGTCAAGATCAGTGAATCTCTCCCTGCCAACAGATGCCCCCCCAGCCACTGGACCCTACACAACACCCAGTCCAGTCCATGCAAGCACTGAACAGAGTGGGAACAGAACAGACCACCCTGACGGACCCCCAGAATCAGCTGAGAGGTCCTGCCTCCATCTTACAGGCAAATATGTGGAAGAAGGTGCTCTGGTCAGATGAGACCAAAATGGAACTTTTTGGCCAAAATGCAAAACGCTATGTGTGGTGGAAAACTAACACTGCACATCACTCTGAACACACCATCCCCACTGTCAAATATGGTGGTGGCAGCATCATGCTCTGGGGGTGCTTCTCTTCAGCAGGGACAGGGAAGCTGGTCAGAGTTGATGGGAAGATGGATGGAGCCAAATACAGGGCAATCTTGGAAGAAAACCTCCTGGAGTCTGCAAAAGACTCGAGACTGGGGCGGAGGTTCACCTTCCAGCAGGACAACGACCCTAAACATAAAGCCAGGGCAACAATGGAATGGTTTAAAACAAAACATATCCATGTGTTAGAATGGCCCAGTCAAAGTCCAGATCTAAATCCAATCGAGAATCTGTGGCAAGATCTGAAAACTGCTGTTCACAAACGCTGTCCATCTAATCTGACTGAGCTGGAGCTGTTTTGCAAAGAAGAATGGGCAAGGATTTCAGTCTCTAGATGTGCAAAGCTGGCAGAGACATACCCTAAAAGACTGGCAGCTGTAATTGCAGCAAAAGGTGGTTTACAAAGTATTGACTCAGGGGGCTGAATAATTACGCACACCCCACTTTGCAGTTATTTATTTGTAAAAAATGTTTGGAATCAGGTATGATTTTCGTTCCACTTCTCACGTGTACACCACTTTGTATTGGTCTTTCACGTGGAATTCCAATAAAATTGATTCACGTTTGTGGCTGTAATGTGAGAAAATGTGGAAAAGTTCAAGGGGGCCAAATACTTTTGCAAGCCACTGTAAGCCTGGGAGGAACCTTGGCTTAAATATGACAATGTGAACAAATCTGAAGTTAGTAAGATGGAACATGATTGACCGAAAGATGGTAAAATGGAATATGAAGGTAGGGTGCCCGTGTCTATGGCATGTGTACCTTAATTAGGAGCATTTCCCAGCACGACTGCTAAAACGATCTTAAAAGTAGTTCCAAAAGTTGGGACAATTGCACACATGAAGAAGCAGATCTTCCATGATGCCCGCTTTGTATGTATGTACGAGTATGTGTTTGTGTGTGTGTGTGCTGCTGATTGGCACCCAATACACCCCCGATTATATTGCACTGGAAAATGAAAAGTGAAGTCATCTGAGGATTTGAGGAGCACATTTTGGTGGCGGAGGGGCAGTAAAGGAGAGCCGCTAATCGAACAAAAGCCTGATAACCTGTGAAGTGCACCCTAATGGGCCATCAGCTGTCAAAGCCTCCTCTCCACGAGTTCACGTGCGCTTGCTGTTTGCCACCATTAGATGTTGAGTGGAGACGAGGAGAGTTTGGTTTATGTAATTGCAGTCTGGCACTGAAGTGATGCCCAAAGCTAAAAAAAAAAAGCAGATCTGGAGTCCTGCTGCTCTTCCTCACTGAAACGAGACGTTAACGTCTTTATTTCAATGTAAGAAGTAATGTTTCAGTTTTGGTACCGATTTAAAAATCTTATTTCAGAGATTTCAACAACTGTGTTTGTGCTATTGAGAGTCACCATGATAGCTAACAGTCTACAGAGACGT
The DNA here is from genome assembly GCA_026402145.1 of Polypterus bichir lapradei. Lineage (NCBI taxonomy): Eukaryota > Metazoa > Chordata > Cladistia > Polypteriformes > Polypteridae > Polypterus > Polypterus bichir. The sequence continues at coordinate 127,167,121 of JANRMT010062806.1, read as the reverse complement.
GGTGCAGGAAACACTTCAGCCAGCGCTGTGTGTGAACTCCAAACCTGGACATCCTTCATTTACACCTACAGGTGGAGACCCACGTGCAGAGCAGACTGAAGAAACCTCACAAAAAAGCCTCCTTTATTTAGCCAGGAACAGCGACACAGAGTGACGACGAGGCACTTGAAACACGCCAGTCGACGGGCACACGGACATGCTAAAGAAACCCACCTCTGCTGTTAGGGATTACGTGAAGAGAGTTAATCATCAAGAGTCACTGAAGGGCAGAAGACATCTGAAATGTTAAACTGTTATCAGAGGACAACATGCTAAGTTAAATGTCATTTATGAGCTCACTGCCTCTTTATTTAAACTGGCAGACTTCCCTGAGTGCACAAATCTATTAGAGGGGCAGCCTGATAACAGGGGCGCAGCCATTGGGGGTCGGCATACACACCCCCACACACACACACACACACACACACACACACCCTTATGATCTATCTATCTATCTCTCTCTCTCTCTCTCTATTATATAGCGCCTTTCATATCTATCTATTTATTATAGAGTGCCTTTCACATCTATCTATCGCCTTTCATATCTGTACGTCTGTCTCTCTATCATAGAGTGCCTTTCATGTCTATCTGTTGGCCCGAGTTGCTCAGTTGTCACTCTGATTTCTCAGTGGAGTCTGTGACTAGAAATGGCTGGAGGAGTGCCGTGTTGTGATGTGACAGGCCTTAACACGGCGCCCTGCGTGGGACCCTCATTCCGTTTAGTTCAGGGAGGGCGCAGAAGGAGATCGAGTGGTAGATTGTGCCAAGCGATGCACTGTCATTCTCTCCCCCCGCCCCGTCCTATCGAATATTTTCTGAAATGGTGTTTACAGCGTCTTTGGTACCCCAATGGACACCCGTAGGGCATACTGTAGTGCCATGAAGTGGCAGCTCTGTTGGGTTCCATGTGTGCCACCAGGGGGTGCTGCAGGGATTTATGATCCCTACTTGACCCAGAAGTACTTCCAGTGGTTATATGCCCTGGCACCAGGAGTACTCCTGGGTCTTGGATAAATGGAGTCTCTCTGTCTCACCCAGAAGAAGGGCAAAACTCACCTGGGAGGAGTAGAGAAGAAGAGAAGAGCAAAGTTGGCTTTTGTGCGGTTTTTGCGCCAGCACTATAAAGAAGCCTTTGCTAAGGTCATTTGTTATAATAAACGTGACTTGTGTCTGGGGTTTAGGGTGCTGCAGTGCCCCCTTAGTGGTCCCACCCTTGAACACCTGGGCAAAGCGAGAGTTGTGTGGCCACAGAGCCAGAGGACATTTTTGGTGACAGCGTTTGAGCTGAAGAACCCGATTTCAGCTGTAAAACACGGTGCTGGAAATGTCCTGCTTTGTCGTGGCAGGGCTTGGGCAGCTCGGCATTGTGCAATCCAGTCGGGATTCTTTATGGTACCAGACGGTGCTTGAAGGTCCGTCAGAAGACTGAAGCTCAGTCTTGCAGTTTGATCGCCACCCTGAATGTCCCAGAAACGTCCATCAGGGTTCAGGGACGGCCACGTCAAATCCCATGAAGATGCGGGGGGTGGGGGGTGGTTTGAAAACCCCGTCAAACATCACACAACTGCATGGCGGAGTGCAAAAAACTTGATCAGTGCTCTAGGAAATGCAGATTTGAGGTTGAGGGGGGCTGCCATCACTGACAGCAAGGGCCTGTCTGTTCATTTATCATTGAGTAGGCCCCATTTTCATTGTTTTGTGTTTTCCGCTGCATCACCTTTACCTGAAGAGGCTGTTTAAGTGAAGATGGCATCTTGATATGCCAGTCTACCAAGTCAAATTTCTGTATGCCAAGTACTGGCGAATAAAAGCGATTCTGATTCGGAGGTGGACAAAAGCTTTCGTGGAGGTGCACTTACTTTTTCACGCCACTCTGAGACACTCGCCCTTGGTGCTCCAACCATATCGAACATCCATGTTTTTTTTCGGGTCTGATTGGGTGGGTCTAAAGTCGTGGGTTTCAAAGTGGGGTAGCGCCACGTGTTGTAATGCCAGTACTGTTGGTTTCTCTGATATGCTAAGGCCCCAGGATGCCCACCCAAGTGCCTCGTATGGCAGATCCGGCCATTACTAAAGGCATCTTATCATCCCGCACAGCACAGAATGCGCTTTTGTTGCAGTTTGCCGATGGCTGAAGTGTGTGCGTGTGTGTGTGTGTGTGCCCGTGTGCCCGCTGCTCTCCAGTTTGCTGCTCAACGCTAGCCGATGGAAATTTTTAAGTTGCGAGATGACTACAGAGTTACCAGAGGCCATATCCTGTTGAGCCGCCGCACAAGGACGTCCTTTCATTTGACGAGGGGCAGCGCTGCATCTGAATGGCCCCACTCTTCAGAGTATGAAAGCTGAGCCCCCCGTGTTTGTCTGGGAGGGCAGGAGAAATGGGATGAGGCGGGAGGCACATTACAGTAAATGCGGCGCTACAGAAAGCGATACAAATGTGTTTTTTTCCAATAGATGGAGTTCGTTCCCTTCTATAATTAGTAAGGTTTTCAATTCTCTCCTTTTATTATTTGTATTTCAAGAGTCACCTTTGGTGGTGTGCAGCTCTGCCGCCTGCCATTCCCGATTTCCAGTAAAGAAGAAGCGGATTTCATTACAGTAGCTGCCGCGGCGACTGAATTACAGGGGCCTTAGAGAAAGAAAACTCACGATAAGGTCGCCTGACCGCTGGCTTTCCTTTTTATAAAGTCGGCCGCGGTGCTCGGGTGGACGTGACGGGCGCAGATTGTGGCTGACTGATGAAGGCAGAGTTGCAGTGGGTGGGCGTCAGGCTTTTGTTGCAGTGAAATCAGATGATCACAGGGGGGTTAAGTGAGGAGTCTATGCAGTCGATCGACTAGTAGAGCGGTATGGAAGCGTCCTGCCCAGAGGCAGCTCCCGACCCCAGTCGCGGTGTGCCCGATGGCGGCTTCACACGGATTATATAAAAACACGTGAACTTGGTCTGGTTCTCTCCATGGCGCGTCCCCGTATCTTGCATTGAGCCGACTCGTATGTGAAAAGCTTCTGAGGCACATGGCAGCTTTTCAGGGCAACAAATGCAAATACGACTTTGTTCTTGTGGCATCTGTGACACTTTGAACGGCTCAAGATGAGGTTGGCGTCGTTCAAACGAGATGCGTAGAGACAAAAAAAAACAAAAAAGACCTTCCACTTGTGCAGCCAGCACCCCCTCCCCCCAGGGTGTCCCTAAGCATTCATTAGCTCAAGTGACATGTCCTTCAATTACCCAGATATCCACAGGCACATGGCATAAGTGACCAAGTAGTATGACGGACCGCAGGACTGGAGCTGAATGGCCGGATCACGTCTACATTGTTCTGGTGTTCTAAAAAAAAAAAAAAAACGGTACCTTAACTGTCACCATGCACTGGGGTCTGACTGGTGGTAATCACCATTAAGCCATCATAGTCAAACTGGTGGTAATCCTAGCAGTGCCTAATAAATGCCCTCTGATTGTGTGTTGTGAAGGATGACTGAGCACCCAAGCTAGTGTGGACCCCCCACTCCCTTACCTGGCCAGGTGGCCTTAATAATAGAAGGACATGGAGGGAATGACAGCATCTCCTGTCTGTGCCAGGGCCTTGGTGTGGAAGGACATTACAGTGACTATGGTGGGGCTGGTGTCCTAACAACCAATGAGCGGAACCCCAGAATAGACTTGGCAACAGGAAAGGATGATATAGTGGGCAATGCCGTGCTGTGGGCTGGGTGGCGGAGTCCCGTCTGGCAAACCCCATTATTGACGCCTGCAGGGCAGCATGTGCCCTGTCAGGTTTTTTGGGGGCCGCCAGGGGGAGCTGTTGGGTAGTAACGATCCAAGGAAAACTGTAGTCCGGCTGGACCTGGAAGTGCTTGGTGGAGGCAACTGATTAAGCACTGGAAGTATTCCTGGGTGTCCGGAGTTAAGAGACTCAGGGGGTCTGGAGCTGGACAACACTCCCCCGGGAGAAGTGGAGGAAAGTGGAAAAAACAAATCGGGGGGTTCTGTTGGGATCATCGGGCTGTATGAGCTGCAGCGACCCTGAAAGCAGGAAGACCATAAAAGGGTCACGTTGTCAGTCAGTCAGTCAGTCATCCAATCCGCTATATCCTAACACAGGGTCACGGGGGTCTGCTGGAGCCAACACAGGGCGCAAGGCAGGAAACCAACCCTGGGCAGGGCGCCAGCCCACCGCAGGGTATAAGCACACACACCGGGACAATTTAGAAACGCCAATGCACCCGAGCTGCATGTCTGTGGACTGTGGGAGGAAACCCACACAGACACGGGGAGAACATGCAAACTCCACGCAGGGAGGACCCGGGAAGCAAAGCCAAGTTTAGTGTTTGTTTTAGTTTTATTTTTAAAGTTAAAGTTTTTCTCAAGTACTAGAGTGTTGTACCGTGTTAGCCATTATGAATGTAGAGAGAAGCCAAGCAAAGTGACACCTTTTATTGGCTAACTAGGAAGATTACTCAGTCCCCCTTCTTGAGGCGAGCTGTAATCCTGAAGAATTGAAGAAGGGGCCTGACTTGCCTCGAAAGCTTGCATGTTATAATCTTTTTAGTTAGCCAATAAAAGGTATCATTTTGCTTAAGTTTTTCTCAAACAATTTAAACAAAAAAAACTTTATTTTCCTCCTGGGCAACGCTGGGTATTTCAGCTAGTATATATAACTCGTATATATGTCAATGTGTGTGTATGTTTGTTCCAGCATCACGTCCGAACGGCTTGAGCGATTTTCATGAAACTTGGTACACATGTTCCTCATTGGTCGACTAAAAATACTGTAGGGTGAAAGCCTCTGTGACCCCCCCCCCCCCTTTCTGGGTAGGGTTGGGGGTGTTCTTGCAGTCTTGTATGCCTGTTATCATCCAGTTGACGCTCAGAACGACCACCAGAGGGCGAACTTGAGGCGACTGCCAGCATTCTTTATGTTTGAGCGCCACCACCGCCGCGCCCACCTGTTGCTTTTCCAATTAAATGGAGTTCTACACGTGGAAGAGTGTGTGTCTGTCCGGCCCAGAAGTGAGACGTAGAGTCGGTGCACAAGCGAGGCCAGTACACCGACAAAACAAAACCTCCTAAGAAAGACAGTCGCTCAGCTGCTAATGCACAAACAATACGAGCACTTCAGCAACACGAATCCTCCTAGCAGAGAGATACCCAGAGTAGTTCTGACAATTTAAATACTTTCTAGGATCCCGTGCTTTTAACAGCACAGGCTTACACAGTTAGTATATACCAGGTGACTGCCAGTATTCTTTATTTTTGAGCAGCACCGCGCCCCTGTTGCTTTTCAAATTAAATGCAGTTGGCCGGTTCTGAGCGTCAACTAGATGATAACAAACATACAAGACCGCAAGACAAGTACATTAGTGAGTCTTTATCCATCCATCCATTATCCAACCCGCTATATCCTAACTACAGGGTCACGGGGGTCTACTGGAGCTAATCCCAGCCAACATAGGGCCCAAGGCAGGAAACAAATCCTGAGCAGGGTGCCAGCCCACCGCAGGGCACACACACCCTCACACCAAGCACACACTAGGGACAATTTAGGATGGCTAATTCACCTAACCTGCATGTCTGTGGATTATGGGAGGAAACCCACGCAGGCACGGGGAGAATGTGCAAACTCCACGCAGGGAGGGCCCGGGAAGCAAACTTGGGTCTCCTTACTGCGAGGCCGCAGCGCTACCCACTGCGCCACTGTGCCGCCCAGAAAAAATATTTGTTACAGATTCCCAGGTCTTCTTCGACTCTAAAGCATAATGATACAACTCAGACATGACGGTGCAGCAGGTAGTCGGTTTTACTGTTAAACATAACATTGCATTTCAGAACATGTCGTTCGTTAGATTCACCGTTGCATTGAAAATTTTGTCAAATCGATGGACAGAAATGGCGATGCATTTCAGCATTTAAGGAAGATGTTTGGTCTCGAGAACAGTGAAGATAAAATGAAGGAAGGTGTTTTAGTTGGCCCTGAAATCCGTGAACTGATGCTTGACGAGGAGTCCATAAGGAAACTGAAGCCCACTGAATCGGCACCCCCATTCGTGCGGGTTGTCCAGAAATTTCTGGACAGTCACAGAGAAGAGAATTCTGCTGAGCTTGTGGAGAACCTGCTGAAAGTGTATCAGCTTACGCGAGCCAGAAGGTCACTGAAGACTCATTTTTGACATTCTCATCTCGACTTTTTTCCACAAAATCGAAGTGATGTCAGAGATGAGCATGGAGAAAGATGTCATCAAGATATAAAGGTAATGGAAAACTGATATTGGGGAAAATTCACTCTGAGCATGATGGGTGACTACTGTTGGTTCATGCAAAGAGAGACGGATGTGCAGTACAAATGCAGAATCAATTGCCTCAGACAATTTGGAGCACGCTGACCTCGCTTTTATTTTGAGGTAAATTAACATAAAGCTGCTTTAACGTGTCTCTGGTATCGTCGTCGGGTTTGTCTTCAGAATAAACACATTCAAACAATTTTGGTGGGACAGAGTCCAAACTCCAGATATCGTGTTGATATATTGATATTCAAAAGTGTCAAAACGGCAATGATGTGATGATCTCAAAAACCTGATGTGCTGGCTTAATTTCGATTTAATATATGAAACCTAATAGAGAGCTGCTCTGTAGTTCCCAGTATCAAACAAAAAATATTTTTTGTAGACCAGTGAATCAGTCACATTGAAGAACTGAAGACTTGAAGATAAGCCTGAGAGCAGGCCAGGAACACGGACTCCTCGCTATTGTCATGGAGGGACAGAGTAGATGTGACAACCGGACACAAGTGAAATAACAGAAGGATTTTAAATGTCCATCTGTCCACACTTGGTACACCCCTAAACTGGCCAGAAGGTGTGAAGGAGCGGTGAGGAGAACGTCCCTCTTAGGAATGACAGGTCGCCCCGCATCCCATGCTCCATTTTGTCATTAGTTAGATTCCGTTATTTGCCGTTGCGGCCTTTGAACGTCACCCTTCTTCTGACTGGAGCCCCACGTGCGCAGAGTTATGTTGTGATTGTGGCTCACTGTCTGCGTCCGTTACCTTCCCAGTGACATGGACATTACCCGTCACCATGGCAACAAGCCACGGTGTCACCATGTGCTCTTGATTTACTTGACTGCTGCGGCCAAATCCACACGCAGCCACCAACGAACCGCGTTTTGAAATGCGCTGTAAAATATCCAAGAATTGCAAATGCGCTGTGATCAAGAGTCTTGAGGTGTATTTTGTATCGATGCAGAATTTCAGACATGTGGCAGGCGTCATTCTTCTCCTTCTTTTAATGTTTTTAAAAGACGAGGACTGAGACGGGACTTCACAGAAGAGCAAACGTGACCCACCTTCCTTGGGTATGCGACGGGCACACGGCTGAACCACTTTGAAGGCCGTTTCTCGGTGTGTGGAGTCTGCGGAGCTCCGACTGCTTTTTGATTTGTTTTGACAGAGCCGTCCAAATGTGTCTAACGGTGGGCGAGAGGCTGGCACTCACCTTTTAGCGCGGCTTCCTGTTTCTCTGATGTTGATAAATAGTTTATAATGGTGGGCATGCAAGGAAAGGCACAGCAGGAGGGGAGAAAGAAACAAAAACATGGAAGCATTAAAAGCATTTAAAAAAAAAAAAAAAAATCAACTGGTGGTCCGGAAGTGGTGAAGCTTGACGGCTGCCAAGGGGGTTCAGGAACAGAAAGGGGAAAAACCAGCAATGGCCAGCCAGGTGGGCTTCATCGTGTCACTCCAGGGAAGCTCGGCCTGAGACGGTGTCTTGACGTGGCTGTATGGGGTGAGGCCTCGGCAGGCTCTGCCAGGTGTTACACGGTGGGTGCTGTTACCCCCCAGGGGGTGTCGCTCGGCTCGGTTGCCCGTTTCTTATTTATTCAGATTTATTCTGTCTGAATGGCGGTGACCGAGTTGAGATCGGAGTGTAACGTGAAAACTTCCAAAGGTTTGCCTGACTTTATTTTCAAACCTTTTCGGAGTGCCATTCAGTTCTGATAAAGTGGGGGCACCGCCTTATGGTTTCTTTTCTTAGGCCCAGTGTAAATGCCAACCTTCCAGTAAGCCAAACAAAATCCAGGTGACATGCTGTGCATATTGCGATCATCGTGGCGCATTTGTGCCACCAAACCAGGAGGTTTTATTAAAACGCCAAGGCAGATTCTGCGGGGTGGCAGTGGCTGCAGGTTGCCATTCCCTTTCCCTGATTGTCGTAACCCGAATTCTTTCAGGTGAAGGGTGAATTGCGCACTGGAGGGCATCAGGCGGAGTGGTGGCTCTGAGGCTGGGGATCTGCACTGGCAATCAGAAGGTAAATGCCAAGAGGGACTCTGCTCTGTTGGGCCCTTAACCTGCAATTGCTGAGTGCTTTGAGTAGTGAGAAAAGTGCTATAGAAATGCAAAGAATTATTATTATTTATCAGTGGAAATGAAGGGGAAGTGCATTTAGGACTGGAAGCCAGGAAGGACACCCACCCACCACATGACAGACCCCCCTGGATTGGGACCCAAGTGGAGCGGGTGACACCACACTGGAACAACATGACGTCTGTTTTTTTTTTTTTTTGGTTTTGTTTTAATATATGGTGGCTGGAGTGCCAATCCTGTGGGTGGAAACCGGAGTACGCTTGTCACGTTCCTTGTGCAATTCCTGATAACTGAACATGCTACGCTGCTTTGGCCTTCATTTTAATTCATTTGCTTTTTAAGTCTCTGAGATCTTCTTTGATTTTTTTTTTCCCTTAACCAGCTGATTAAGGGGGTCTCCAGTTCAGTTTGGGTGTGCAATGGATGTCAGTAAATGGGGTCAATGCAACACACAAAAGGGAACATCGAAAACCAAAGCACAACACCGTCTTCACTCTTTTAGGGTGGATGTCGACACAAAGGGTTGAGGATGGATGACAACTTCCAACATTTCAATATTTAATTTCAATATATAATATTCCAACATCCAGGGGCAGAGGGCGAAAAGCAGCGGTAAACGTCAGTAAAGCTCACCGTCCTGTTATAGGCAGACCCTCTTCGCCAGGAGGACCGTCAACTTGACGTCGAATCCCTGCGTGTGCGTGAGGAGCGTAGAGTAAGCAACATCTAGAGTGGCATCGACATCGGGCGGGAGAGCGAAGGGAATGCTCAAAGCCAAACACTCCGTGGGCATTGTTTATTTGTTTAATTTTTAGTTTTTTCGCGTTTCATTGCTGAATTGGACTCTGACTTATTACGCTCCAATTTGGATGAGAGAGACCCGGAAATCAAAAATGGGAGCCTTTCAGCTTATGAGTGATGAGGTTTGCAATACGTATGTGGAGAGTCTCATGGAACACGAAACACAAGTGACATTTGTCATAAATTAGTATTTTATGTTGATTTATGTATGAAACCATTGCTTTGTGTGCTTTTTAGAAAACTGAGATTTGTGGGAAAAATATTCTACCCAGGGTGAAAAGGAAAAGAAAAGAAAAAGTAATTCGCTCTAAAAGTGTTAATCACAAGGGCCGACCTCTCTGTGTGTGTGTGTGTGTGTGTGTGTTGTGGCCCACGGAGGGCTCTCCTGCTGCCCAAACCCGACACAGAGAGACGCAGGACACAAGTTCAGTACACGCGTTTTATTTTATTTTCTTCTCCTGTGGCTAACGCCTTGCCCCGTTCCCCACCTGCACAAACACAGCAGACGACACACTTCTCTTCTTTTATTTTTATTTTTTTTTTGTTTCTTTCTCTTCTTCGCCTCCACTCCTCCTCCAGCCAGCTTCGTCCTCCATCTCCCGACTCTGGCTCCCCGGAGTAGTGCCAGCTGGCGCTTCTTTTATAAAGCACCCGGAAGTGCTCCAGGTGTCCGGTGATGATCTTCTGGCAGCACTTCAGGGTGTGGTGGGTAGTGCTGCACCAAAGACCTCAGCTGTTCCTGTACGCCCCCTGGTGGCGCCCACGGAAACCAGCAGAACTGTGCCAAACTCCAATTAATATGGAGTCCTGTGGGAGTCTAAGGCATGGCAGCAACCGAGGGTAATGCCCCGAATATGGTCTCTCCCCGGTCCTTCTACTATAGACGCGTCCTGGCTGGGTAAGGACCCTGGCTGTCCACCACAATGTGTGTGTGTGTGTGCGTGTATATACTGTATATAATGTGTGTGTATATAGATATATATATACTGTATAATGTACTGTACACTGTAAATGCATACACAGACGGACAGACAGACAGACAGACTTTTGCTATCTGTTTCCATTTTCTGTGATGCTTTCTTCTCTTGGTGTTATTATTCTTACTTTCTATCACTGAGTGACTGAAGTAAACCTTAGGACCCCTGATGCAGGGCAGATGGCCTTTTGGGTCGCCCCCCGCCATTGGTGGTACTGATAATTTGATGAGAAGCTCAGTGAGTTTAAGCCGAGTGCCCTGCCGTGTATTTTAGATGTAAAAGCACATCTTGTGCTGCCCTCCCGTATCTCGCTGTATGAACTGAGAGGCTGTTATCAAGTTGGCCGTCTTTTTCTTTTCTTTTTTTGTAAAATAACCTGGAGTTGCCACCGGCTTGTAATACGCATCACTGCTTTCACTTTTTACGTTTGCTTCCTGGACCCACTGCCTCGGGCTGAATTACTTAATAACTTTGCGTTTTTATCTTTTTAATGAAATCTCAGTTCCTGTTATGACTTGATTTGAAGCCGTGATCTCAATTCCAGAAGCCTGTTTATCCGTAAAGAATAGCGAGCCGGAAGCAGGAACCCGTGGAATTGACGGCACCCGTTTATGACCCTGAGAAGTCTGATTAGCCGCGCAGAGGAGCCGTCCAGTTGGCACTACACAAAGCCATTGCTGTGCTGGGCACAGGGAGTTCACGGCAGATCCCGGTGTGTGTAGTTGGTGTCCGTTGTGGAAGGAGCTTACTTACCAGTGTGAAGGAGATGCTGAGGAGTCGCTTGGCATCCTGGGGTAGGAAAGAAACCTTTCAGTAAAGGACTGGCTGTCTCAGTACAACAGATTAAGAAGGGAGATCCTGGGGTGTCCTTTTGGCGTCCCCCTCTTTGAAAGCATTGAATTCGCCCTGTAAACCCACATTCAGAGGTGATGCCCAGGCACTTGGCAGATGGAGATGTGCTGCTACTGCTTGTATTGACCATTTAAAAAAAAGTCACCCCGTGGGGAAAACGTCCTCTGCTCTTCAGTTTTTGAGCACCAAAATGAAACTTCAGAATGATAAAGTGCTGGGTCAGGTCCCCATCCTTGCCCGGGTGTATTTGGAGAACGGGTTAAGGAATGAAAGTAACGCAGCCATTTCAAGACACCGTGTCCGCCAGAGCTTCCCTAGAGTGACACGATGAAGCCCACCTGAACTGGCCATTGCTGGTTTTTTTCCTTTCTGTCCCTGAAAGTGTGTGCTTTCAAAATGGTGGCCCTGCTGTTATTGCCGGCTGTCCCATCTGTCATCAATGGTTGAGATTCTTCGGTGAGGGACGATGGAGTCCAAAGGCTTTGTGGACGTCGGAGTCACATCTGTCGTCTGCTTCGCCTTTGCCGACCACTGCAGGTCAAAAATGAGACAAGTGCTTGATGTCGTTACTGAGATTTTGTCACACCGGGTGTGTCCTGTCAAGTCTCATCTGAGGAGCCATCATATACTCTGCACTGTCAATTGGCTTCGCTTCGCTTTACGCCCTCAAATTTCGATTCTCATTCGTGAGCTCATCCTGAAGTGCGGCCGTGCTTTTTTGTTTTTAGAGTTTTAACCCACCTTTAGTCAAGTCTCCATTTTGACTGTCGGCATTCAGAGACTTCAAGTGTGAATTTCATCTCCACGTCCCTTTAAAGCTACGAGTCGCCATCACTGCTGCATTTTTGTGCATTGGTGTCAAGCGATTATTCTTATTGAATCTTTGAAACGTCTTCATTCTAATTGGACTAAATGTTGTCATCGCTACTTCTTATTTAGCTGTCATTATGAAACCCATTTACACAAATGAGTGCAGCAAGTCCGTGTGGCTGCCACAATATGCGTAGTGACGCCATTTGCGTGGGTGGCAGGAGATCACTACTTGCCGGTTTTAACATTTGATTTGAGTTTAGTTCACCCCTCTTCATTCTCTTCTGCTGCATTCAGAGCGGCGCGGTAGGTGGCTGTGGTTTTGGACAAGCGTGAGAGTGACATTGATGACAGCATGAGTGAGGAAATGACACCAATGGCTGTCTTTAAAAAGCTTAAATGCATAAAGGCAGAAGATCATCTTCCATGACTCCTGACCTTTTATGTCTTTAATGTTCACTGAAGCTGGTCCAGATTGTGATTTGTGGGCAGCCGTAAAGTAACCTCCTAGTCCAGTGTGCTTGAAGAGGTGGAACGCAGACCTCTCCACTAGCCTTAGTGGTCCAGCTAACAAGGTGGCCAACATGGGGCACAAGATGGTAGAGATGTGAAGTCTCCTTGAAGTCAGACGTATAGATAGATGCATTTGGGGACAACCAGGAGTGACTTCTGCTTAAGAGTTGACAATTTGGCGGCTCATTGAGTGGCACATTTCTAAACCAATCCAGTGTTTCACGAAATATATATAGATATACTGTATAGGGTGGTCCAGATCTAATTATGCAATTTTCATTACGCTATAACTTATTACGTTTATTACATAGAAAATCGCCCAAAAAATCCTGGACCATCGAGAAGTGTGCGAACTGACGACATGAAGAATCGTCTTCACGCCGAACTGGAATCGTCCCCGCATAAAATCAAAGTCATCCAGACGATCTGGATCTGCATCTGCATCATTAGATCTGGACCACCCTGTAGAGAGAGAGTTACATGTCAACTTCCTAATCAGCCGACAGATGGCGCTTCAATAAATGTTCTGAGCGTCGACTTGATCATAACATACAAGACCGCACGATTGGTACAGTCTGCTTTATGTATACGATTATGTACATTAAAGAGCCATCAACAACAAATCAAATTAAATTAGTAATACGGTATCTTCTTCTTTCAGCTGCTCCCGTTAGGGGTCGCCACAGCAGATCATCTTCTTCCATATCTTTCTGTCCTCGTCACCTTGCTCTATCACACCCGTCACCTGCATGTCCTCTCTCACCACATCCATAAACCTTCTCTTAAACCTTCCTCTTCTCCTATTGCCTGGCAGCTCCATCCTTCGCACCCTTCTCTTATTATACCCCTCATCTCTCCTCTGCACATGTCCAAACCAACGCCATCTCACCTCTCTGACTTTGTCTCCCGACTGTCCCACCTGAGCTGACCCTCTAATGTCCTCATTTCTAATCCTGTCCATCCTTGTCACACCCAATGCCAATCTTAGCATCTTTAACTCTGCCACCTCCAGCTCTGTCTCCTGTGCCACCGTCTCCAGCCCATATAAAATAGCTGGTCTCACTGCCGTCCTGTAGACCTTCCCTGTCACTCTTGCTGACACCCGTCTGTCACATATCACTCCTGACACTCTTCTCCACCCACTCCACCCTGCCTGCACTCTCTTCTTCACTTCTCTTCCACAATCCCCATTACTCTGTACTGTTGATCCCAAGTATTTAAACTCATCCACCTTTGCCAACTCTACTCCTGTCATCCTCACCATTCCACCATTCTGTCTGTTCCTACTGACCTTCATTCCTCTCCTCTCATATCTCCACTTCTCCAGGGTCTCCTCAACCTACTCCCTACTCTTGCTACAGATCACAATATCATCAGCAAACATCACAGTCCACAGGGGAGTCCTGTACATCACCATTGGAAATAAGAAAGGGCTCAGAGCCGATCCCTGATGTAATCCCAACCCTAACCCTAACCCTTAGACCTCACCACAGTCAACTTCCCTCGTACATATCCTGTGCCACTCTTACATACTTCTCTGCCACTCCCAACTTCCTCATTCAGTACCACAGCTCCTCTCAGTCACCCTTTCATGTGCTTTCTCCAGGTCCACAAAGATACACTGCAACTCCTTCTGTTCTTCTCTCTACTTCTCCATCAACATCCTCAGAGCAAACATCACATCTGTGGTGCTCTTTCTTGGCATGAAACCATCCTGCTGCTCACTAATCATCAACTCACTTCTTAACTGAGCTTCCAATACTCTTTCCCATAACTCCATGCTGTGGCTCATCAGTTTTATCCCCCTGTAGTTACTACAGTTCTGCACATCCCCCTTATTCTTAAATATCGGCCCCCAGTCCACTTCTTCTCCACTCCTCATCATCCTCTCACTTTCCAAGATTCCATTAAACAATCTGGTTAAAAACTCCACTGCCATCTCTCCTAAACACCTCCATGCTTCCACGGGTATGTCATCCGGTCCAACGACCTTTCCATTCTTCATCCTCTTCATCGCTGTCCTTACTTCCTCCTTGCTAATCTGTTGCACTTCCTGATTCGCTATCTCCGCATCATCCAACCTCTTCTCTCTCTTGTTCTTTTCATTCATCAGCCTCTCAAAGTACTCTTTCCATTTGCTCAATACACCCTCCTCACTTGTGCGTATGTTTCCATCTGTATATTGAACAATTATTTTAAAAGTATAAAAGTTGAAAAAATCGGACTCTGCAGCTGCATGAATAAAAGGTAAAGTACCACTTCCAGTTAACGGAAATAGCTCAAAAGTTAATGGAAATCTATGTTGTGTACTGAATGCCTGTATGCATAATTTGGTTGACTGAAGTGAAAGTGTCCTCAAGTTATCGTGTTTACACACAGACAGACACACATAATTCCAAAATGGTATTTTCGAACTCAGGGAGGTCTAAAATATCGAGATTCATCAAAATCCTGACATTGAATCTTTGGACAATTACAATACTTTCCCTATAATTTGCATACGAGAAAGTAAAAAACAGTGGAGCTGAAACATGGACGATGTGGAGAGGAGGTGATATGACCAGGCTATGGCCAATTAAAAGGATGAATGGATAAATTATCTAATAAAAGGAGGATGCGTGGAGTCGTGGTGAAAAAGGCAAAGGAACTGGATGAGACGTGTACTGAGTGGAGGTGGATTGTTGAAAATGGGGCTGGAGGGAAAGCAAATCGAGAGGAATGCCAAGGCTGGACATGTTCTGTTACCTGAAAGATGATAAATCACACCAAGAAAGGAATAGAAGAGCATAAGACAGAGTTCAGTGGAGGAGCTGACGGTTGAATGACCTGCCCTACGGCAGATACCTAAAGAAGAAGTAGTGTAGTGTAACTACTGACTTTAACTTACAGCAGAACCCTTTCTTAAGTAGGTGGTGGTCTTCACTGACATCACTACAGGCTTTGTGTTCGTTGTCATCACAAGGATCAGTTTTCCCACAATCCAGCAATCTTGACTTTCAGAGGATCTAAACCCCTTTAAATCGGACATCCTGGGTACTCCAGTCTGAAAGTGCCTTTGACCGGAGAAATGCTCTCTGCTTTGTACTTATTGATTTATTTTTTTTTATATAACTGAATTCCGTCCCTCCCTTTTGTGAATGCACTTTGTTTATTTTATGATTTCTGGGAGCCAAACCAAGCCTGTGATGGGCTGCTAAGTCATCTCTGAGAGCATCCCGACACACACCCACCCATCGACCCAGTCATCTCTCTGCCAGTACACCCAGTACGCATGACACAGTGCAGGTTACTTGGAGAAAGCCGACAGGGCAGGGATATGACAGGTATGATTTATAAACTGCTGGAATGAAAAGCAGATGCGGACGACATCTCTAGAGCACATCGACAGAGTTTGAGGAATTTACCCTCTGATCTCTTGGAATGATGGCAAAGCCGTCTTTCATTTCCAGTTTCAGAGAAGGAGTGGATTTCAGTCACTGGCAAAATACATTTTAGTTCAGTACACCCCAAGGATGCAATCATTCTAATACAGTTGTTCATTGTTCACATACATCTTATTTAAAATGCTCTGAAATGAACCCCGGGCAAGATATAACCTGTGAGCGATGTCATCAAGCATTTTGGGAATGCTCTGCACTCGCAATCTATGAACATCTCTTAGTCGGCCTTGGATCTGAAAATCACTTTAATAGCAACGTGAACACCAGGGCCATAAGTGTGCCGTGGAAAAATCCGTCGTGGTCTTCTTCTTGAGTCCTTCATATGCCACTCCACTGGCGAGCACAGGCTATGGCTCCGTTGGTGGCCATGGTGAGGTCCTCCATGGTGCCTGGTTAATCCAGGAGGTGTTCTGTGGTCTCTTTCCCCACAGTGGCACTAGTCGTTGTCATCAGAGTATTCCCACTTGGTCATATTGACTTTGGATCTGCCAGTCCTGGGGCCTCCTGCATAATGCCGTGCATAGAATTCACACTATAACATAACGTACGGACAAAAGCGGAAATGTGCGTACGCACACAAAAATCCAGATGCATAAATCTGTGTGTTTGCCAACTTCCACGTTCTTCCGCTCCATGAATCCCGGTCAGTGTGAAAAGTAACGCACGTGCACGCATCTGCTATCCCGCCCCAACTCCTCCCAGAATTACGCCTCTTTGAATATGCAAATCAATATAAATAGCCCTTAAGCTCAGCGGTCTGTAAAAAGACAACGGCAAAAGCACGGGGGGATAATAGAAGAATTTCAGCGAAATACCAAGTGGAGGCAAAGAAAAATGTACTATTTGTTGGTTTAAACAGTGGTATAAACAACAAAAGGGAGTTGATCGAGTGACATAGAGTGTCGGAGAAACTCGAAAGCTGACGTTCACAAAGTCGCACAGTGCCCGAAATAAAAAAGAAGTTGTCAGACATCAAAGTCGCCGTGAAAAGGAGAGTCGTAGCCCACCGTGTGAGCGCCATATGAAAGCTTGTTAGGGTAAAGAGAAAAAAAAAATAGGCACACAGTGGGGGAAAAAAGCACGAAATGTCAACTTTAATTTCGAAGTTTCCACTTTAGTCACGTAGTTTGTCATTTAAAGCAGAACATCATAAACTTCATGTTAAAATCTCTTAATTTATTAGTTTCTCAAATCCCATCGTAAGTAAAGTAACACGTTAAATGCTTTGTTTTGTATTTGATCTTCTATGTGCTCTATGTGTGTGAACCACAACGTGCTTCCGGTTTTTCTCTTCCTCCGACAGGACACAGAATCCATTACATTTGTGATATTACAGCTCTCTGAATAAGTAAAATACTGAGATGTATATGTGATATCATTTTCATGATGATAGGAGTTAAAGCATGTTATTAAACATGGGAACACGGTGGCACAGTGATTGTTCATGTCCATGTGAGCTCCATAGGTCGAGGGCGACTTTGAGATACGTAGGGTTCAGATGGTGTGCAATTGCAGTGTCATTCCAGATACCGTATAAGTCCAGGCTTGACTTTATTGTATAATTTTTGGTATTTTATAATATCGGCCGTATAAGTTGAATGTGGAAAACTCACACTATTGGTATAAGGGATTACGATATGCTGACGCCCACCTGAGAGAGTAACCACGGAGCACACGGCCTTTTTAACTATGTATTGTGCCTACGCGACTACACAGTAATACCCAAACTATTCTCAAGCGACGTTTGCACTCTTTTGTGTTTTTTTTATATCTCACACCCTCATACACCTTTATCGTAAGAGCATCTACGATGGAGCGTTCAATCAGAAGGAAATATGAACCTGCTTTTAAATTAAAAGTCATTGAAGTAGCGAAAGAAATTGTTAAAAAAAATTCGATATGTCTGAGAAACTGGTGTGAGAGTGTAGGAGGCAAGAAGATGTAAAAAAATAAAAATAAAAAAAATTAAGTGTTGTATTTTTGAATGGGCACATAAGTCGGGGTCTGATTTTTATGATCAACTTTTCTGGGCGTATAAGTCGGGTCTGATTTTATGATCGACTTCTCCGGGCGTATAAGTCGGGTCTGATTTTATGATCGATTTTTCGGGTTTCAAGACTCGACTTATACACGAGTATATACGGTAATTTCTAGTTGCTTGTTTGCTTCCCGGCTGGTGCAGATGGAAAGCAGTGGTCTGTGTTTTGGTTGGATTTGCTCTCAGGTGGTTCTTACTGTAGTGTAGTAGGTTGAGAAATTCGACCGAGTAGATTTAAGGACATTCTCGATGGTAGTGAAAACTTTCTCCTGTGCTGTTATGGAAAGACCTTAAATGATCCATTGTGATAGTCTATGAAAGGGGGTCCCAAGGTCACAGCGGGGGGTGCCTCGTGGCTGCAGCTTGTTACACTCGGCGAGTTATTCTCTCCTCTAATTGGTCTCCTCGTTTAACTCTTTGAGGGCCGAATATTTTTTCCAGAAAAAGCAGACAAAGCAAAGGTTTCACACATAAATCCACGTAAAACATCTGTTGCTATGTGCTGTGGTTGCTGTTGGCGCATGTTCAGCATCTCTGGAGGCAGTGGCTGCACGGGGGAACCTCGATGGCCAGCAGGAATGCAGGGTGGGATGGCTGCCTTCGCACAGCCGGTGGGTAGCGGTGGCAGTCGCAGTGTGACGCAATATGGTTTGTACCTCATGTCATCATAAGTGGTGGTCCTCTCAGGCGAACGCAGCTACACAAACATGTTCACCACCACGATCAACTGGGGACTAATCAGCTGATGTTGGTACCTCACTCTCATATTCGATGACCATCTCCTGATCACTCGCATCAAATTCCAATTCCGACGAGTCAGAGTCCGATTCAGCGATAAAATGTAAAACGTCCATGGCGTATTTAGTCTCTCGCCAGATCTCTGTGCCATTTTATAGGTTGTTTGCTCTTCGCTACTCACACAGGGAATCGAGGTGAAATCAACAAAGCTACTTAACTTTCCTTCTAACAAAGAGAGTCAAACTGAAATGTAAATGGTGAGTTTAGTCGCAGCTTACAGCTGATCACCGTCATCTACCCCTGAATTTCAACAAAAGTCAACATCAGCCAGCCCTCAAAGAATTAATTAGCTGACCTTTTAATTTCTGTTATTCTGCACTGCGAATAGAGCGGCAGTTAGAACATTTAGAGCAGCTGTGACGAGCGCAGGCCAGTCAGGCCAACAAGCTTGCCACTCACATTCACCCGATTCCATCAAAAATAACACCACGTTGAGTTTTGAAGGTCCCTGAGGGCCAACTGTCCACCACACTCCCTGGTCATTTATTCCGTGTGTCTGTGGCTCCGTTTGTAAGGCCAGTGAAACCACTGGGCTGGCTACTTTGAGCAGTTGTTCAAAGCTGATCTTCCGACTAGGACGTTGGATATCTCTGGTCCACGGTTCTTGAGGCTGATCCTCCAAGTAGCTGTGAACCACTCAGTCTCACTGAGATGGCACAGGTGGTGAACCAGCTGAGGGGAGGGAACTTCTCCAGGCTCGTGGTAATGCTGTCCTCCTGGCATTGCAAGCAATCTTTGCTTCCATTTGGGAGACTGGCATCATCCCAACTGACTAGAAAACGGGACTTGTCGTCCCTATCTGGAAAGGGAAGGGTCATCACCTGGATTGGGGCGACTAAAGGGGGAATAACACTGCGATGAAAATGTGCTTCCAGTTTGCTTTTGTTGTCACAGGGGTTCCTCAGAAACGTAGAAGGTGCGTTTTCTTAAATCAAAACCTTTGCTACTTCACAGTCTGCACTGGTGAGGCCTCATCTGGAGTCCTGGGTGCAGTTTTGATCTACAGAAAGGGACATAACAGCACTAGAGAAAGACCGGAGAAGAGCAACCAAGCTGATTATGGGGGGAACTACAGGGGATGAGTTAGGAGGGAAGATGAAAAGAGCTGAGCCTTTACAGGAGATGAAGAGGAGACCTGACTGAAGTATTTAAAATGATGAAGGGAATGAGTCCAGTGGAACGAGACGGTGACTTTCAAATAAGTTCATCAAGAACATGGGGACACAGTTGGAAACTTGTAAAGGATACATTTCACACAAACATTAGGAAGTTTCTCTTCAACCAGAGAACCACAAACACTTGGAATAAGCGACCAAGTAGTGTGGCGGACAGGAGGACTTTAGGGGCTTTCAAAACTCGACTTGATGTTATTTTAGAAGAATAGTAAGGTTGCAAAGGTCCTGAATGAGCTCTTTGCTTTTCCCGATCATGAGATGCTTCTTGTGTGACCCCTCAGTAATGATAGGCCATCAATTAGGACTCAACCAGCTGATATTCATTGGCACTGACAGGGGGGCTATCAGGATTGACAGACGTCAGCGGGGTTCTTGGCTTTCCAGGCCTTTTTGCACCTCCTTATTCCCTGTCTCATTCTCCTTTTTTACACATCACTTCATTTATGGACTTATTTGTTTCGATTTCTTTGTATGTGTGGATTACTTGGGTTGTTAGCCACGTCTGGTGAAAATTTTCATGTCAATACCCCCATTAGAAACATACTGACTGAGGAAAACATTGACGCGTTCAAATTCTTATTTTCCACGCTGTATGCTATGATTGTGAGGAAATAACTTTGACTTGAAAGAAGAGCAAACTGTTACCATTCTGTGCATTTCTGGTGGGTCTGACTGGAGAAAATGTCCGTGGTATACGTAAGGCGGGAATGTTGTGAATTTATTGAAGGACGTTACCTTTCTTTCAAATGTTTGTGCTCACGAGAAAAGATTTCAAAGCTTTGGAGCGGCTGCCTTGTTGGCGCTGAAAACACGGGGCAATCTTCTTGTTTAAAATGGGTCTGTTAAAAACAAAATCAGCCAAAAAAACAATGCCATCAAATCCGAAAATCTCCAGAGAATATCAAATTGAGGCCCAGCTGTCGAGTGCGGTGGTCTCCGCCGATTTCTAAACCTCAGTGCCCTCCTAATCCACCACCGCACTTGCACAAGGGCTGATTTTACTCAACTGGCAGAATCCTCGTCCACCTTCTAAAAGCCGAGTTCCCTGGCAGAGATCCGTTTCAGAATTAGACAGGAACTCATGAGTTGTAAAGTGTGCCCACCAGGTCTGTGCCGCGCCTTTTCATTTTATCATCTGCTCTTTCTTCTTTCTACCCCTTGTGGCGGATGGTCGGCTGCTCAACACGGCTGGGACGCCCATAGAGGAGAAAGATGGGGGAAAGCAGCTACTGAAGGACACTGCCTCCCCCAGAATGCCAGATGGAGATGTCCCTGCAGCACAGCGGCACCCCAGATTCCCGCAGGGCACCATGGGATTTGGAGTTCAGCTTCACATCCCTGCTGGGTACCGTGGGTGCCGACCAGGAGATGCTGCAGGGAGGTTCGAGAGTCTTTACTTTCCGTGTAGCCCAATTCTCCATCTGACCCGGAAGTGCTGATGAGTCACAGAAGCACTTCCGGGTCAAGGACCATATAAAGGACTGGGGTAGACCCAGCAGGAGAGCCGGAGTTGGGAGGGAGTGTGACGGATCTGGCTGGGAGGAGAGATTTGTGCTGATTGTTGGTGTTTTGCCTGTGTATGGTGGCAGTGGTGCTTTAAGGCACTATTTCAAGAAGTAAAAGAATATAAAGAATACTTCTCGGTGTTTTTACCCTGTGACAGCGTCTGTCTGTTGGGTTTAACGGGGCAACAGCAACTCCTAGCGTTCTTACACCCTGAAGACCCATTTAGAAGGACGGGGCTGTCGTGCCGCGCAGCTCGCTGGGTCACTGATGGAGGTCCACGGATGGCCATGACCACACACTATTCTATTAGCCGCCTGTGTTTTTGTAAGTGCGTTTTGTTTCATTAATTAGATTAAAACACTAAAAGCCGACTTGGGCTTGGCACCCGTTTACATTTATTTCTTAGGCTGGCACCTTTTATCCCAAGTGACTTACAAACATGTATGATTCCGTTTCAGACCGACTGACCCCTCAAACTCCACTCCACAGGCTGATTGCTCCCTTCTACTTCATCTTCAGCTGGAGTGGCCAACTAAGTGGCTCGGGGAACAAAATATCAACATTTTGGGGTCTGTGGCCAGGAAACTCGGCAGACCCTCTTAATCCTCAAGAGGTGGGTGGACAATCAAAAACCCCACAAATTCTGACAAACTCCAAGCATTAATTCTGGCATCAGTCAGGATTGGGCCCAGAAGTTGGACAGCCTGAGGTCTTGATAAAGAAAGAAGGGCCAACACTGCTTGACTTGACTCTTTGCATAAACGTCATGTCCTTGTCAATCAAAGCCTTTGAAACTTCTGAACTGCTTGTAATTCTACTTCAGTGAACCATAGAAACATCTGACACAAAGATCTAAAAACACTGAAGCCTCACACTTGCGTCATTCTCCGAACTTTTGGCCACGACTGTACAGTGATGATAAAGTTGAATTGTTATTATTGTCATAAATCGCTGGCATGTTGTCTTCCTCTGCACACTTTGTAGTACCAGTGGCCGTTGGTTCAGGCTCTGATATTCCTGAGAGTCGCACGCCTAAAGCGCTTCACGTTTCCTGTAGTAGTTCTTAGCAGGAGGAGGGCTGTTTGCCAAGTTAATGTTAATGGTGCAGCGTGGGAGGCACATTGGCATTAGGCAGCGAGTGCAAAACGACTCCTTTTTATGAAGCGCTGCTGCCAAAGCTGGGCATGGCTGCCTGCCTGCCATCCCTGTGCTGCCCCTTTAGGGAGTCATTCTCGGTGCGTACAAGGAACAAGCGCCCCTCGGGTTTTAATTCAGCATTTTTGTAACGTTGCGATTCAGTTTTAGAGAAGACTTCTGATAGTGGGCCAACCATGTGCATGAGAGACCTCCAAAGTGTGTGGGTGGGGATTGTCCAGGGCTGAGAACACAGGGTTTTGGGCTAACAGGCGAGGTCCCAGATAGAGGGAGGATCTCCTGACCTCTTTGATGTGTTGACTTGTGGGGTGAAATACCACTGGTGCAGATGTTTTACTGATGAAGTTTTGTTGTGTAGCACCAGAAAGGAGGAAGTGGAGAGGAAATTTGAAGAATGGAGAAGGTAGAGGGTCTGGTCACTTTGGGGAGCATGCTCTGGTATAGTGCCCACAGCACAAGATTGGCAACCCATCAGGCAGACACGCGGTCCAGTCCCACCCTTTGTGTGCTGCTGCCAGGTGTTATGTGGGCCTGGTCCAGCCACTCGGGTCCTCAACAATGAGCCTGATCACCCTTGGGTAATGGCGCCACGTGGCCGTAGTGTCGTAACTGACGCTCCCTCACAATGCAGGTCATGTGCCTCATTCGGGACCCCGTGAGCAACACAAAGTCAAACCAGCGGCCCCCAAGGATTCTCTGAAGAGACACAGGAGTCCAGTCTTCATCTCGGGTCACCAAATAGTGTCCGTGTCTCACAAACAAACAGGGGGCACCAGGACTTTAAAGACTTGGACCTTTGTACTTTTGCTATGATATCCCCTTTTCAGCGACCTCAGGACCCACCAATCCATCTGCTGACCTCATAGGAACAGTCACCAGACGCACGGATGCCAGTGGCTCCCAGTCCGCTTTAAGGAGTTACTTTAAACTTCTCTCCTTTAAACCACCACCCCCGCCCCCAACCCCCCCACCCCCCCCACCGGCAGGTCATTATGGTCATCATGTCAGGTGTCATTAGAGGGGTCTCGATGCTGGTTAAAGTGTCCGGGGGGGGGGGGGTCGTGTCTTTGCAGGAGCCACCCTGAGATTGCTGGCCTGCTTTTAAAATGGAGCCTCAAAACGCGCCTGTTTTATCGAGATTATACGTTATTGTTGTCTTCATATTCCTACGGTTTGTGACTTTGTTGTCCTTTTCCTTTTATTTTCTGATATCTACAGCACTTTGGCTAACACGAAGTTGTTTTAAATGTGCTTTGTAAGTAACAGTGGGTTGCTTGCTTTACGTCAAGTGTTGTAAGTCACCTCACGTAAACGTTTAGGGTGGTACTGTATATGTCGTCAATATCTAGTATACTAGCTGTGCCCCGCAGCTCCGCCTACGTAGTAGTGAAGCAGGACAGCGAGGAGGCCCCGCCCACTTCCCCACCCCTGAAGTCAGTCTTGCCCCTCCCTTCGGCCCGCAGCCTCAGTCTCGGATTAGCGCGAATACATCGCTCCTGAAGCGAACTGATTCTTAGCGCAATGAGAGAAGTCGCAAAATCAACCGGAATGTTCCATCAAATTCTAGAAAAGTGAAGTAGTTCTCTCGTTCATTGGTTAAGTGGATGTAAGGTACACGCCCTGAGGCTGGCACATGGGTGAGAAGGGCCCCGCCCCCCTCGGCCATTAGCGTCTCTCTCGGATTCACACAAATAAATCGCTCCTGCAAGTGAACTCTGATACTTAGCGTGATGAGTGAAGTCGCAAAATCAACCGGAATGTTCAAGCAAATTATAGAAAAGAAAAGATCTAAATCCGTGAAGCAGTTCAGTCATTTGCTCGCTAAGCGGAGTGAAGGTTACGCCCCGAGGCTGGCACGTGAGTCAGGAGGGCCCTGCAGCCCGATGAGTCTCTCTCGGATTCACGCTAATATATCAGGACTGCAAGTGAAACAATGACACACAGCGAAATGAGAGAAGTCACAAAATCAACCGGAATGTTCAAGCAAATTATAGAAAAGATCTAAATCCGTGAAGCCGTTCAGTCGTTTGCTCGCTAAGCGGAGTGAAGGTTACGCCCCAAGGCTGGCACGTGAGTCAGGAGGGCCCTGGAACCCAATGAGTCTCTCTCGGATTCACGCTAATATATCAGGACCGCAAGTGAACTCTGATCCTTAACAGTCTCTAGATGATAAGGCCTGCTGAACAAATGGGAATCGCTAGCAAAGCGGAGGCCGGGTACGTTCCAACACGTGGCGACAGGTAGAGCAACTCAAATGGAGGCTGGCGTGTGAGTGAGGAGAAGGGTCCCGCGCAGCTCCCCACTTCTGATGTCCTGCTTCCCCTTCCCCTTGGCCTGCAGCCGTCCTTTCGGATTTGCGCTAATCATTCGGTACCGCAAGTGAACTCTGACATTTAGTATGATGAGAAAGTCGCAGAATTAACAGAATCCATCCATTATCCAACCTGCTATATCCTAACTACAGGGTGCCATGGGGGTCTGCTGGAGCCAATCCCAGCCAACACAGGACACAAGGCAGGAAACAAACCCCAGGCAGGGCGCCAACCCACCGCAGAGCACACACACACATTAGGGACAATTTAGGATCGCCAATGCGCCTGACCTGCATGTCTTTGGACTGTGGGAGGAAACCCACGCAGACACGGGGAGAACATGCAAACTCCACGCAGGGAGGACCTGGGAAGCGAACCCAGACGGGTCTCCTAACTGCGAGGCAGCAGTGCTACCCACTGTGCCACCGTGCCGCCCAAAATGAATGGAATGTTCAAGCAAATTATAGAAAAAAAACCCGATCTAAATCCGTGAAGTAGTTCTCTTGTGAAAAGCAGGCGGACATACAAATGGGTCTAAAAAACTATAAGAAATTTTGCGCTTGGACCACGAAATTTAAAAAAAAAAAACGTTTTTTCTTAGCGAGTCCCCTATGGGCCAAAGGGGTAACCTACACTCCAAATTTCAAGTCCCAAGTCTTCACGGTCCGGGAGATTTCGTGATGAGTGAGTCTTTCATATATATTTATAGGTGTAGTCAAATCCTGTAAATCGTGCCACCCTTATCTGTTTGTTATATTACGCCTTTCTGCCTGTGTCTCTATTATATAGCGCCTTTCACATCCACCCATCACTGGCACTACGGGATTAGCTGCTTTGACGTCTGAACCCTTAGGCCAGGGATGTGATAGTCCAGTCCTGGAGGGCCGCAGTGGCTGCCGGTTTTCATTCTAAACGTCTTCTTCGTTAGTGACCAGGTTTTGCTGCTAATTAACTTCTTTATCTTTAATTTGAATTCACTTGACTCAGGCCCCCTCAGTTGTCTCTTTGTCCTTAATTAGCAGCCAAACAATAATGAGACACGAAACAAGCCGCCACATGACCAGGTCACCTGTGCCCGTCACACAATATCTGGAAATAAAGACAGGTGAAGGTCTCAGTAAAGTTGATCTCTCAGGTCACCAAAACATTTTGGTGTTGTTCAAATCAACAGTTTGGGAAAATGTGTGCTGTGGCAGAATGAGAGCAACAACAAGCCATGGAATTGAATAACGGGCTTAATTAACAGCAAGAATCAGCTTCTCATTAAGAAAGTGAAATTTAGCTGGTCATCTGTTGGCTCGTTTCACGTCTCACTTCTGTTTGGCTGTCATTGAATGAAGAAAAGAATTCAAAGGACCGAATCCTTACAAACAGGGCTACAAAAATGAAGAGAAAAGAAATGAATTAGCAGTGAAAACTGGCCACTGATTAGGAAAAGAGTTAACACGAAAACCTGCAGCCGCTGCGGCCCTCCAGGCCTGGAGTTGGACACTCCTACCTTAGGCCTTTTAGGGACCCCCCCGTGCTTTAAGGAGTTGGAGTGTCCACACAGACTTGAGTCCCAGATAAGCAGTGTGCTAGACAGGAGGACTCTAGCGACCTTCAAAACTCCACTTGACGTCATTTCGGAGGGATGGAGTGGGCAGGACTGGTGAGCTTTTGGTGGGCTGAATGGCCCCAGTGAAGCTCACCAAACTTTCAGGGCGTCTTGCTTACTCCCTTGTTGGGAATGGAAGTAAATCAGAATTTATTTTCTGTTTTGTAGCAGCGTCGATCTGAGCTTGCCGCCGGCTGAAGTTTGCAACGAGAGGCGGCGTATTGCCAATCCTCTGATTGAACTTGCTTTTGGAAACGAGCACGTCTTAACGTCTGTCACTGCAGATTAGGCTGCCTGTGCATTCGCCTCCTTCCCTTTTTCTTTTAATTTTAGGTCGTGTTTCCTGTTTGCCGGCGCTGAATTGGCCCCCTGTGGGTTATTTGTTTAGCTCCAGTAAATGACAGCTTGTGCTCAGGAGTCGAAACGGAAGAATGACGTTGAGATCCACTGAGCAACGCCACGAGGCCTGGTCCAGCAGTGCCTTTAGAGCTAAATAAAGACGATTAACTCATAGCACGAGATCAGTAAATAAAGTCAGGCCAGGAAATGAAGATGTGACGGACCTTGGAAGGGGTAGAACGGCAAGAATGGCGTCAAAAGTGACCGCAGTGTAGTGCTAGAGCAAGTGAACGGTGCTGTCCATTCTGCACAGAGCTCACAGACCCGATTGTGTTATGTTGTGTCTATTGTTAAAACCTGCCATGCACTCTCCGCACACACAGCACACATTTTTATGTCAAATAGGGTATTTTGTGGTAGGCTTTTCTGCTGTAGACAGTTTATCGTAATCAGGCTTCCTCCGATCTTTTAGGGTTCAAAATCTCCGCCCCTACTAAACGAGGCGTTGGATTGGTTTAGAAATGTGACACCCAGTGAGCTGTCAAATTGTCCCCACCCACTTTTAAGTGAAATTCATTCAGGGTTGTCTCCAGACGTAATCTGTTCTTCTCCCGCTTACTGGCACATGTGTAACGGCATGGAATAGGACTGGAGATCCATGAATTAACTGGCACTCGGACATCAGTGGTGGTCGGTGGCCCTGATACAGAGTATTGGTTACGAGGTGTGCT
Source organism: Polypterus bichir lapradei (assembly GCA_026402145.1). Classification (NCBI taxonomy): domain Eukaryota; kingdom Metazoa; phylum Chordata; class Cladistia; order Polypteriformes; family Polypteridae; genus Polypterus; species Polypterus bichir. The sequence goes on along the minus strand of JANRMT010062806.1, from coordinate 127,139,675 downwards.
GCTCATTGCTGCTGTCTCTCCAATCAGCCCCCTCCAGCACCCGGACCCTCACCTCTGTCTCTCCAATCAGGCCTCGGTCTCCTCAGCCCCCCTCCAGCACCCGGACCCTCACCTCTGTCTCTCCAATCAGACCTCGGTCTCCTCCTTACCCTCTGGCACCCGGACCCTCCAGCAGCTTGCATTGGGTCTGAGGTACACCGTCCCTCTCACGCCACCGCTCAGGGTGCAGACCAAACAACAACAACAACAACATTTATTTATATAGCACATTTTCATACAAAAAAATGTAGCTCAAAGTGCTTTACATAATGAAGAATAGAAAAATAAGAGACACAGTAAGAAAATAAAATAAGTCAACATTAATTAACATAGAATAAGAGTAAGGTCCAATGGCCAGGGGGGACAGAAAAAAACAAAAAAAAAAACTCCAGACGGAGTTTAAGCCGAGGTGTAATACATATGTAAGTTTAATATGTCACTGTTCTCTGTACAAAACTATTTTATAAATCCACTCACTTGCACAGCTAACCCAAGACCAGATTGAGCACACAGGAGTTCACCACATAAGAACTGCTAGGCAAGCATTAGAAGACAAGACAGTTAGGGACAACTGTGAAACTGTGTGTCAAAATCAGCATGACGTTGTCTCCTTATTTCCTTGTTTGGAATGGCATGATTCACCTAAGTGGGGGGGTCTGCACATGAAGTAAGAATATAAAGCCTTGGAACATCGCCCGGCACACCTTTGAAGGTGACAGACGGATGGCAGATAACGTCATCTGATCCAGAAAATCCTTCCAATACAGCAATGAAAATGGCAGACTGTATACATTAGGCCCCCAACTCCTGAACTGGGTTCTTGCCATTGGCTTCCTTCGTCTGTTACGCAGTGTAAGCCGTCATTGTATCTATATAGATTGGAGTTATGTAACACGCTGCAATTACAAAAGAACTCATTCCAACAAGGCAGCTAGCGCCCCCTGCTGGATACACGAGGTCCTTCTCAACACACCTCAAGAAACTGCACCAATGCCACTGCGTGTCTCTCCGGTCCAGACTGGCCGTTCTTGCGCTGTATGAAATGTTCAGGAAAGACAAACAGAATGTGATGATTTGCAAATCTTTTAAACCCCTGAAATGAAAAGAGAACAAAGCCAACAAATCTAATACAATACAATACAGTTTATTTTTGTGTCGCCCAAAATCACACAAGAAGTGCCGCAATGGGCTTTAACAGGCCCTGCCTCTTGACAGCCCCCCAGCCTTGACTCTCTAAGAAGACAAGGAAAAACTCCCAAAAAAAACCTTGTAGGGAAAAATGGAAGAAACCTTGGGAAAGGCAGTTCAAAGAGAGACCCCTTACCAGGTAGACTGGGCGTGCAGTGGGTGTCAAAAGAAGGGGGTCAATACAATACAATACAATACACAGAACAGAACAAATCCTCAATACAGTATAAAAATAAAAATATTACAAGTACGGAGCAGAATGTAACAGCAGATGACATCACATAATAGGATTTGGATTTGTTTAGAGTCCTGGAGACCTCAGTCATCAAGTTGCCCTCCCCTATTGGCCATTCCACAGCCTGCTGGGCCAGCCAATCCGATGACAGGAGCCCTCCACCTGATGATTCCTGCGATCCTCCATCAGGGATGACTTTACCTTACCTTACCAAATCAAATGTATCGTTGAGTTATTGTGTAGCATAGATACAAATTGAACATCTTCCCGCTGTGATTTTGTCATCTGTGATGCCCCAGTTGCCTGCCTCCTCATTGTCTCCTGCACCCACACATTGATATTCGTGACTGGGTTGGTTTCGGACAGTGAGGGCATAAAACAAGCGAGACTGGAGCATCCAAAAGTGCTTAGTGCAGTTTTAATACAATCACCTCCCAAGTGTCCAATAAATAAATGAGGGGCAGTGCAATTCTTCGATTAGTGAATATAAATTCCAATATAAACAGTAAAGTGAAGAAGATGAAATCATCCAGTGAGTAATTCATCGTGATAGTTGCGTCCTGGTGGTCTACCACCACTGCCCACCTACACATGTCTGCTCAGGAGGCTGAGACTCCATCACTTGGCTCCCCTCCTGACCCCCATCCTTTAGTGTCCACCAGGACCGTCAACAAGCCCCCATTCTGTCACCTCCCTTCAGTGTCCGTAGACACCTGAGGGCTCACAATCTCCCATACTCTGACTGCTTGGCACAGTTGATCTCCCTGGGAGTGCCGTTCCCACCACCTGATCCTGCTCTCTTTCCTTTGGTTTGTCTTCCTTCTGTCCCCCCTGCTCTCTCTCTCTCTCCCTCTCTCCATCTCTCAGTCACTTACAGACCCCAGTGAGTGCAGGTGTGCCAATGAGGATACTGGCACACTCAGGGGCCGCACGGCTTTACCACTCAATGTCGTCCTCTGACAGGCTCAGGGATTCAAAGCTGCTTAGTCCGGAGCCAAGGGAGCTCATCCGGGTCTGCACAGGCATCGATAGAAGTAGACAAACTCTTCTGACGAAACGGTGAATCACGTAGGCGAGTGTAGACGAGGAGCGTAGACGACAGCAGTAGAAGTTAAGGTGAAGTCCCTTCAGGACTGAAGCCAGCAGGAGTCGTGGAGCTAAAGCAGACCACCCTTCAGAAGTATCGGGGGGACAGCTGAGTTATTAGCCAATCAAACGAGCTCCATGGACTTGGGGGGTCTCCTCTGATTGGATCCATTTCTTCACTTTCTCAGATGGCAGCCTATTCAGGCTGCTCAGTAGTTGTGGCCCAGCCTGGCATGCGGTAGATTCTGCCCTGTACCTCCCTGCTTAATTCCTCTCCTCCTTTTCTTCACCTTCTTCATTTCAGTTAACAGACTGGATGCCACATAATTGCCAGGTGACGCCTGCGTTTGTGTTGTAGCCTCGTCTGTCTGCCTTGGTGACTTCTTAACTCTGACGCGTCTCATTTGTTGTACCCTTGAGCTGGTCCTCCTGAATGCCGTTTGCGGAGCGACTTGTGTCTGCTGAGACGTTTTGTTGGCCTGCACGAGTTTCCAAGAGGGACGTCTTAGTGGCTCACGTTCGTCATCTCCTTATTGTCTGACGTGTTTGTCATTTGAGGCGCGCTGCTGCACGAGTGTCCCATTTTGGGATGCTACAGATTAGTGCGACCTTGAGATGACGGGCCTATAGAGTGTCTTGAGGGTACTGGAAGTGTGCTGTGCTATCAGGGACTCCCGGCTTTCTGTGTGTCTTTATTTATCGATCGATTGTAGAATTAAAGCAAACACGGAGCGTGCGGTTTGTCCAGACGCTTCCTCGGCAGTCGTCTGTGGGGCCGTTTAGGGAGCAAGTGGCAGCCGTGTCTCTCTTTAGGATCACAAGTTCACGTGATGGCGTAACAACTTGAGCTCCCTGTGCAGCCCTTCTAAATATCATTTTCTCGTTCCGTCGTCCTCCTCCTCCTCAATTCGGTAAAGTGGGATCGGCGAAGTACACGTGCTGCCAAAATGATTTTCCTGCGGCCACTTGAGTATGTGAGAGAGCGATTGTGATAAGATAACTCGGGCATTTTCTTTTAGATGAGCGTGAGCCACTAGCGGCTGTAGCCCGGGTTGGGGGGCGTCCTCTGGCTTTCAGAAGGTGGCAGGGATTAAACTTTAAGGAATAATCTGATCCTCAAGAAACGGAATTGTCGCCGGGTGGCTTAGTGCAGCAAAGGCTGCCGCTTCTGTTAAGTACGTTGGGTCCACCATTTTGTGTCGGCCAGTTCTCGTTCAGTGGAGTCCAGTGCACGGTGTGTTTGTGCTAACCGAGGGTCTCGTCACCTCTCATATTTACCTTGTCGTCCTTCATCAATGTATTCAAAAACTTCTGTCTGAATTATCGTGACGTTTGTGAGACTTGCTAGGAACGTTTAATGGGTTCATCTACTCTCACCCTTGAAGATGAACACACACACACACACGGAGATCCTAGCCAGGCAAAGTCTCAAGTGGTGCCAGTCACCCCACAATTTGGGGACTTGCTGTCACCAGGGCTAACAAACAAGTGGATGTCATCGCAAACCCACACAAAAGCGCCAGTTGGTTTTATGCCACCCAAACTACTGTGTGTCTTATCTTAACTCAGTTCTTCTAAATCTCAATGGCCTTCATAAACCCTTGTGGGCAAGAAAGCAGTGATGGTGCCCTTTTATTATTTCAGTCACTCAAGATAAAAGACAATGTACATTTTTTTTTTTTTTACTTATGTGGCTGACACCGTTAATCCAAGGAGACTTACGACATTCATGATACCGCTGGTTCCATTCATTTTGGTTTTCAAGTGACCAGCTCAGGGTCACACTGTGGTGTCAGTAGTGGGATCTGAACACACAACCAAAGCCCTAACCACTGCACCACACTGCCTGCCTAGCATACCTGCATACTAGGAAGGAGGCTTGCAATGCCTGGGAATTCTGCTCATCCTGCTGCATTTGAGCAAAATAATGAAAGTTTAATATAAACTGTCATGCAAGATTTTCCACTGCAGGTCTGCGTCTCACTGGGAGTCAGACCATTAACCACCCCCCCCCCCCCTTCCCCGTTCTGTCCTCAGATGAACTGGATGTCATCAGGATGTCAAAGTGCCGAGTAGAGGGCGCTGGCCCAGGTCACTCTGGCGTGGTGCTGCATCGCCGCTCTGAGTAGCTCATTGCACCTAGTTTGGTGTGGTGGGGTCCTAGGGTGACCCCCTAATATGTAGACCTGAACAGAATTCCCCAAGTTAATAAAACAGAACAATACCAGCAGAATGTCTAATGTCTTCTAATGTCTAAAGTGCTGGAAGAAAGTACAGGGTGGCACATGGAAATGGGACATTTTCCCTTGACATTCAATGCACAAATAAACATGTTAAAAATACATGAGATGATGAAGAGTAATTTACAGGATATGCAATTCATGACTATAATCGATATTTAATTTATGACACGAAGGTGTCGTTCATTTCTCCACACACATTCTGACAGCCTGCATTGCGCGACGTTGCACGTCAAGAGGAAGGCCAGCGATTTCCTCTTCAGTCCTCCTCTTTACTTCAGCAATGGTTGCAGGACGTGTGGGGCACACTTGGCTTTTAAGAAGTCTCCACAGAAAAAATAAAAAATCACAAAGAGTGAGATCTGGGGGTCTCCATGGGATGTCACCGTTGAGCGAAATGACGCGCCTTCCAAACAACCATCGAATAGCCGCCATGAATTGCCAAGTGGCTCCGTCCTGTTGAAAGCAGAGGTTTTCGATATTCAGATATTGTAATCGCATGAGCAGACGGGACACGATCGGGACGTCCTAACTGTTAATGAAGCCGAAATTCCCTTTGCGCAGCAGTCCCACTCTCGGCATTCTTATAAAAGGCATTCACAGCAAATGCTCGTTGTGCATCACTTAGCTGCTCCATTATCACCGATGGCAAGGGGATCTAAACGAGGTCACATTGGCCCAAACAATGCCTCAGGGTCGCCAACACCTAGTCCCAACCCATCGCTGGTCAAAGTGTGGGGATGAGGGGGGCTCCCACACAATCACTAGAGCGTTAGATGAATCGGGTGTGGTCATCATTGCTTTTCCTCCTCGGTGAATCGAGCTTAATCGTTGCAGCGGGGATTGGGGTGGGCATCCAGGGTCAGCTGGGACCCTCCAGCTGTGATGCTGCTGCTGTGAATCGAGTGCCATTGTGGATCGGTGTTTCAAACGGGGAGCTTGGCCACTGCCCACCTGCAGTGTCACCACATGTTGCCCTGGAGGATTCGGTGCAGCGGGTCTTCATTTGAGCACCACAGGTGGTTGCCCAGTGCCCATCATGGCCGTCGTCCTGTCAGCGCAGCCGGTTTGAATGCTCTTTTGCGTGTGTGCCATCGTACGTGTGCTGTACTTGTGTATTTCTTTATCGCTCTCAGACGTCTACCCAACGGCTGCGCTACTAAATAACCACAGCGAGGTATTTATAGTATTTCTTCTTGAGGACGTTTACTGTTCGTTAACTTTGCCCTGTGTGGGCACAGGCAGAAGGTTCACGATGAGTCATCAGGGTTATTGAACAGGAACAAGCGAGAAGTTCATTAATGAAGAGCAGGAAAAACGGCCTTCATGGCCCCTCCAGTGCTTTTTACAGGCAGGCGTCTAGGCTCACCCATGCTGTGTTGCTATAAGATGTGCGTCACCGTGTTACTGGCAGTATCCACATATATATATATACAGTAGTGTGTGTGTGTGTATATAATATAAAACACACACACACACAACGTGTCGTGCTAGAGCAGGCCTGTCAAACGGAGGACAGTAGCTCTAGCTACAGGTTTGCATTCCAGCCACCTTGTTAATTGACAGCCAATGGAACAAACGGCTTTTCTCTTAAATTTCGTTGACTTGCTTATTAATGCTCGGACCCCTTGTTTCTTTTTTTCTATAAATAAACAATAAAAGGGACAAAAGAAAAATGCTACCCTGATCCAACTGTCAATGATGTTCATCTATCTTGTGGCAAAGAAGCACAGAGATGCAGTGAACCCCAACATTTGAGGGGTGACGATGTTGTGAAGAGAGAGAATCGGGCCAACACCCAAGGCCTCCTGTTTTTTTTTCCATCCGACCACTCGAATATCAATGTAGTCACACCAAAAAATATGAATCTTAATAAAAGAGTAAATGTCTCTGTGTCCATGTAGTTGCTGTGCTTCTGTCATTTCAGTAGATGATGCATAGCAAATGTTTTTAGCAGTACAATGCATTGCATATGTCATTCCAACAGATGGCACATACATATATTTTAACAATAAAATGCAGTGCTTGTTATTCCAACAGATGACGCACACAAACATTTTTAGCAATAAAATGCACTGCATTTTCTGTCCTTGTCATCTTGCTCTGTCACACCTGTCACCTGCATGTCCCCTCTCATCACATCCATAAACCTTCTCTTAGGCCTTCCTCTTCTCCTCTCGCCTGGCAGCTCTATCCTTAGTACCCTTCTCTCATTATACCCCTAATCTCTCCAAACCAACGCCATCTCGCCTCTCTGACTTTATCTCCCAACTGTCCCACCTGAGCTGACCCTCTAATGTCGTCATTTCTAATCCTGTCCATCCTCGTCACACACAGTGCAGATCTTAACATCTTTAACTCTGCCACCTCCAGCTCTGTCTCCTGTGCCATCGTCTCTAGCCCATATAACACAGCTGGTCTCACTACCATCCTGTAGACCTTCCCTGTCACTCTTGCTGATACCCGTCTGTCACAAATCACTCCTGTCACTCTTCTCCACCCACTCCACTCTGCCTGCACTCTCTTCTTCACTTCTCTTCCACACTCCCCATTACTCTGTACTGTTGATCCCAAGTATTTAAACTTCTCCACCTTTGTCACCTCCACTCCCCTCATCTTCACCATTTCACTGACCTTCCTGTCATTCATACCCACTGAACAGATAAAAAAAAGGGTGAGAGATGCAACATTTCATCAGAGAGAAGGAGACTCCATGTTTGTCTCCTTGCATGTTGCGGGTCCAATGGCTGCCGTGTTAAATTATAGAGGTAGGACCCTGTAATGGTGGCACCAGTATGGCAGATCTCACCTCCTGCAGGGCTACAGGGGCTTTGGGCTTCCATTCAAGAAGAACCTCAGAGATCTGAGAAATGCGAGGCAGCGACCCCGTGGCTCATCCAGGGATTTCTCGAGGTTTCCGCTTCGGCTGGTCGTCTCAGTCGTTTGTGGCAGACATTTTTCTTCGGTTGCTGCTGACGGATCAGACTTGGTTTGCCTCCATTAGGACTGAGTTGCTTTTTTTTCCCCCCCCCCAGATTTAAGACCCCTTTTTGGTTTCTCTCTTTTTCAACTTGACCTGCTGACTTTGCCCTTTAAAGTCCAACGTTTTGGCCTTCAAGGCTTCCTGGGCAGCACCTGCGGTTGGTGACAGTGTGACGCGACGCGTGACGTCCTTCAGTGCTGCACTGTGGCTTTGGATGTGAAGCTCACTCGGTGTCGAGTTTTCAAGGTCTGCCTTGTCAGCCTGGTAAGATGGATTGTAGCGCACAAGCAGCTCTTGCTTTTTTGAACGTTCCGTTTTGAGTAAGCAGAGACGTCTCTTAATCTGCCGAGCGCAAATGGAGGTCATTTCTCAAGCGTTAAGCCAGACGGGCCGCTTCATTTCTATTTATTTTCCCTCTCTTGCTTGTCTGCATGTTCTCTTTAATGCAGTTACACTTATCAGTTGATCTGCGAAGCGCACAGAAGGGACAAGCAGATTTATTATCCTCATTTACTAAAGCCGTCTAGCTTAATGCCTGCGCTGTCATTCCACAAGTTAAAGCGAGTTATTTTTAAACAAACTTCCAGTTTTTAAATTGGTGTTTTTTTTGTTGTTGTTGTTGTTTAGAGGCTCTACGCGCTTTTCACACAGTTAAGTGTCTGAGTTAATCGTACAGCGTCATTCAAAACGCAGCGAGCGTAACAAGGCGTCTTACAAACACACGTAGGACGGCGTCCCCCACGTTTCACCCCTGGTCATTTTCACACACACATTTCTCCACCACTATATTTTGGCCCCGGTATATCTATAATTGCAATTAAAAATTTAATAAACCTTACCATCCATTTTCCAACCCGTTGAATCCGAACACAGGGTCACGGGGGCCCGCTGGAGCCAATCCCAGCCAACACAGGGCCCAAGGCAGGAACCAATCCCGGGCAGGGCGCCAACCCACCGCAGGACACCCACACACCAAGCACACACCTTACCCAACATTGAAAATAAAGTTCACTCAGGTAGTGTTCTTAGGGCTCGTTTGTACTTCACGCTCAGGACGCGCACTCATCATTGCCACCACGCGTTCATTTGACGCGTCCTCTGAGCGGGGCCTCAGAAATTAAAACACGACGCGCAAGTCTCAGTACCAGCAAAAAGTCGGGGAGGGGCGCAGTGTGACAAAAGTTGAACTGTGACGTCAGAGTCTCTGTTTATTATCTGCCGCCGCTATGCCTGGCGGTTCACAACCTGTGGGGCGCGAAGATGTGAGAAAAAAAGAAAAAAAGAATCAAAAATATAAAAAAAAATCTGTTGAAACCAAGACAAATGAACTTAAAAACTACATTCTGATACTAGACAAATAAATATAGAGTTAGATCAATGTCGATAAAAGATAAGTAGGTATAATAAAACTTGTAGCGGTGTATCGGCAGCAAAAATATAGGAACACATTTTATTAGGGTTTCAAAAAAACGTTAGGGAGGTGCAATTAAAACTGTTATGAAAACTCGGGTTGCAAATACTTAAAGGTTGAGAAA
>JANRMT010062806.1:127111707-127126305 GCA_026402145.1 Polypterus bichir lapradei | reverse complement strand
TATATATATATATATATATATATATATATATATCTGCGGTGGGCTGGCGCCCTGCCCGGGGTTTGTTTCCTGCCTTGCGCCCTGTGTTGGCTGGGATTGGCTCTGGCCCCTGTGACCCGGTAGTTAGTGGGTTGCATGATGGATGGATGGATATATATACTGCTCAAAAAAACGAAAGGACCCCTTTTAAATGAGAGTATAGCATCAAGTCAGTGACACTAGTGGGCTACTGATGTGGTCAGTTCAGTAGCAGAGGGGCGTCTTCATCAGTTTCAGCTGCTTTGGTGCACTAGAGGGGCAACAATGAGACGACCCCCAAAACAGGAATGAATGGGTTAACAGGTGGAGGGAGGCCACTGACATTTTTCCCTCCTCATCTGTTTTGTCACTCGTTTTGGATTTGGCTACGGTCATTGTCACTACTGGCAGCATGAGGCCATACCTGGACCCTACAGAGCTGGCACAGGTAGGGTGGTACATCAATACCACGTGCCATTGCCAGAAGGTTTGCTGTGTCTCCCAGTCTCAAGGGCATGGAGTAGATTCTAGGAGACAGACGGGCAGTTCCTCTAGGAGAGCTGGACAGGACCCCTCGTAGAAGGTCCTTAGCCCATCAGCAGGACCCACCGGAGGAACAGGATGAGCACTGGCAGAGCCTACAAAATGACCTCCAGCAGGCAGGCAGGCCACTGGTGTGAATGTCTCTGACCAAACAATCAGAAACAGACTTAATGATGGTGGCCTAAGGGCCAGATATCCTCAAGTGGGCACTGTAGAGCGTGATTGGCATTGCCATAGAATACCAGAATTGGTGCCGTGTGCTTTTCACAGGTGAGAGCAGGTTCACCCTGAGCACATGTGACAGACATGAAAGGGTCTAAAGAAGCCGTGGAGAACATTATGCTGCCTGTAACATTGTTCAGCCTGACCAGTTTGGTGGTGGGGTCAGTGATGGTCTGAGGAGGGGGCACATATCCATGAAGGGATGCACAGACCTCTACCCGCGAGACAATGGTGGACACTGCAGGACTGCCATTAGGGTACGGGATGAAATCCTTGGCCCCATTGTCAGACCCTATGCTGGTTCCTTCTGGTGCACATCAATGCCCGGCCTCATGTGGCGAGAGGATGAAGGAATTGATACCATTGGCTAACCACGCTCATTAGCTTGACCCCAATCCAATAGAACACCTCTGGGTGGGACATTATGTTTGGGTCCATCCGACGCCTCAGCCTGTCCAGGAGCTCAGTGATGCCCTGGTCCAGATGTGGGAGGAGATCCCCCAGGACACCATCCGTCGTCTCATTAGGACCTTGTCAGGTCGAGGGAGGAGGGGGTGCATAAAAACTACTGAGAATGATTTGGAGTTTTGGCCAAATGGACTCGCATGCCTGCCTGTCTGCCGCCTCATTTGTTCCCTTTGTTTTTCAGGGTGTCCCTCTGTTGGTTGTTCATTTTCATTTCCATCCTTTTGCTCCTCACACATCACCATATCAATCCATAGCAGTGGAGATGGCCAGTAGGATTTCTTTTTCCCTTTGAGATCCGAAGTGTTTCTAAGTGTTCCCTTAATTTTTGAGCAGTTTATTTATATTTCTCAAGCTCATTTCCGTACACATTGTACAGTATGAATAATTTATATGTGATAAATAGAATCTGATATGACATAAAGACACAGCAAAACAGAAACTGGTCAACATAAATGGAAGTCAGTAACATCTGTCCATGAATTTGTTTTTAAAGTGTGGCCAGCTGACAAAGTTCTAGAGGAAAAACAAAATCTATTCAGCTTCCCCCCCCCACACAAGGGTTTGTGGCCCACAGTCAACTGTAAGAAAGAAAGACAAAGCCAGACACAGACACAGTCCTCGAGAAACACGGCACAGCAAAGCAGTTCAAAATAGCAAAATGTGTCCCTAAATGTGAAAACTAACATAGAAGAGAGGGGATTACCGTAAAGCCCTGGCTTGTAGAAAGACTGGAAACAAAGAATTTTTATAAATGATTTATGTATCAAAATACAAGAAAATGGTCACCATAACCAAAAAAAAAGTACGGGTCTAAAAAGGCAATCCACCTCAAGCGAGACCCAACACACAATCCCAGAGAGGAGTCCTGTCTCTTCCATATTTAAAGCCAGGATGGACCCACCTGTTGGGGTTCTACTCACAAAGTATGTGGAGTGGCGTAGTTTGTAATTAATATGCAATAAACATAACTAATAGAAATAACACCAGAACATGAGAAGAAACAATTAAAAATAACAGAACAGCAAGTAAGCCCAGGCCCTAACGTGACTCAGTGCCGCCCCCCAGTGATCACTTTCTAGGGATAATGCAGAATTGGCTTTGACTCCGCCTTCCTGTGATGAAGTTACCGAGTTACATGTTTTTTTTTTTTGTTTTTTTTGTTTAAGTATTCAGTTATTTGAATGGATTTCTTGCTGCTTGGACTGAAGCTGCCATCTTGGTGGTGTTTTCTTTGGAGTGGCACACCTTTCTTTGCCCTCTCATCATCTGGCCCACCGTGTTCATTTATTGCTCAGTTTGGACTTTGGGGAGACTCTGCCTTACTGAAATTCTGCCTTTGCTCGGTGTTGACGTCGTTTGTGTTGGACACAGGGAGCACCGAGTGTGCCGCGGCCCTTTAGGCCCTTTTAGGCCGGCAGCTGCCCAGGTTTGTTGCCCCTAATTGGTTTAATGAGCGACTTTTCTCTGTGAGTTTTATCTCCCTAGCAATGTGCTTGTCGAAAAATGATTCTTCTTAGCAGTAGTACTGCCACGGTGGAATACAAAGCCTTCTGTTAAATATAGACATTAAAAAATAATACAAATGCCCTGACTCGGCACTATCGTACATTGTTCAATCAACGGCCGCTTAGTGGGTCTGGGTAGAGGGGCGACGTGTGATATTAAAAAAGAGAAGGCAGCAGTGGCGCCTTCTGAGCTCGCTTGATTGGTAAATTCAACTGCCGCGTTTGTATAAAGTGCTCAGAGGAAAAAACGAACAGATAAGGAAAAGGGATGAGCAAAAATGAAAAGAAATGTGTGGCGATGGCAGCAACAAGCACCTAGCAAATGGAGAGAAGATCCATGTGGGCAAACCATTCAATAAACCTCCATCGGGGTCAGGCGGGTAATGTACAGATGAGTCGTGGCTGTCTCTCAGGACGATGACGATGCTCATCTATTTTTGTGAGGTCACTTCCTGTCAGGACCCCACGTGGTGAGCAGAACAACGAGGAACGGCACTTTGGATGGGACGGGTTTGTTGAGTCGCTCTCAATCAGGACCTCACCTCTGACCTTGCTGCCATGGGTGGCCCTAAGTGGCGTACACGACTGCCGATGGGATCATTGATCATGCAAACCATTTTAAGGAGGTGACTCAGTGGAGGGGCGCAGGCAGACAAGACTGTAGTGGTCTTAAGTGGAGAGACCATAAAGTGTGACACCTCTGCTCCCCTTTACTATTTTAGTGTGTTTTCATGTGTCACACACAACATCGAAGACGGGAAAGACCAGTAAAGGACGAGAATGCGGTTAGAGCCAGCAGAGGCCATTAGCGCAACTATTGGGTGTTTGACGTCATCCGGGTTGAATTAGGAGTTCGGCATTCATTGGAATTCTTTACATTTTCCAGATGATGCACAAGCAGGTTAAAAATGTCACTCAGGGTCACACAGAGTCTCTGAGGTGGGAGCCAAACAAACGCTGTGGTGTCCGATGTCACCATTAACTGGATTTGCCAGTGGAACTGGTCAGCCGCAAAGTAAAAAGCTTATCGGGACCTCGTTGATTTGGAATTCCTCAGCATTGAACTTCGAACAATAAAAATGTCACATGCTGTCCTTATGTCGGGGACGTTTGGCAACAGATGGTGTGACTGGGTTTCATGTCTGTTGTGTTATTGATCTGATTGGATTGTTAATTCTGTTTAAGTGCATGTTACACGCCACATAACACACGCTGAGTAATGAAGGGCGTCCCCAACCATTACTGGTGGTCTCAGACTCGGCCTTGGGAGAACCCCCTGTGGCTGCAGGTTTCTGGTCCAACCAGCATGTGTTTTTATTTGGGGGCTCCTTGACTAATTAACAGGCCGTTATCTCTGTTTGGTGTCAATGCAGAAATTACACTTGATAAATTTTTATTAGGATTTAGGTTGTGTTATGTGGGCATAATTTAGTGTTTTAATAACTTACTCGCCATCACCCCCCTGTGGAGAAGTGAAACAGGACACCGAGGAGAGCCCAGCCTGGCCCCCCTACTGCTGACATCACGCTTCCTCCTCCCCTCGGCCCACAGCCTCTGTCTTGGATGAGCGCAAATACATCGGTCCTGCAAGTGAACTCTGATTCTTAGCACGATGAGAGAAGTGGCAAAATCAACTGGAATGTTCCATCAAATTCTAGAAAAGAACCCGATCTAAATCCGTGAAGTAGTTCTCTCGTTCGCTAGTTAAACGGATGTAAGGTACACGTCCTGAGGCTGGCGTGTGAATGAGAAGGGCACCGCCCCCCTCGGCCATTAGCGTCTCTCTTGGATTTGCGCAAATAAATCGCTCCTGCAAGCAAACTCTGATCCTTAGCAGACAGACGTTGGATTTTATAAATATATATATCGTAAGAAAGGCGCTATATATGCGCCCGACCCAACACAGACTGACAACAGAGGCACGTTAAAATTAAACCAAATGGATTTACATTTCTTCAGCCCCTCTCGTGCCCCTCAGCCACAGCACATTCCCAACAGCACAAACCAAAACAAAAGGCACACTACTCTGTTTACCACCACTCCTCCCGGCAAGCGTTGTCCTCCTCCTCCTCCCGAATCCGGCTGTCGGAGTGGTGGCTGCTGGCCCCTTTTATAGCTTACCTGGAAGTGCTTCAGGTGCTTGACCACCTGCCTCCGGGTGTGGCTGAACTACGGCCCAGACGGGCCCAGGAACCCCTGCAGCACCTCCCGTTGGCCACCCTGGATACCAACAGGGCTGTGGAGAACTCCATCTCCCATGGAGCCCTGCGGGTATCTGAGGCACCACAGTCACCCAGGGGGGCTGCCACCAAGTGGTCCGGGGGAGGTACTGCGCAGCCCACACTAATTAATATATATATATATATATATATATATATATATAATAGAGAGAGAAATGATGTCCATCATCATCTTCATCATGCTATTTCATGTGTATTGATTATTTAGCTCATCGTTTATTAATAAGCATGCTGGCGTGTCTGACGACGACATACTTGTAGCCTTTTCAGCCTTTGGCATCGTTTGGCCGCGGGTATCTGCTCGGGCTGCGTGTACTGAAAAGCCTGCATTTTAAAACGCCATTGGACCAGGATTTCCAGTTTACCTCTCGACCTCTTGTCGCTCTTCTTCCTTTGACACTCACTATTAAATATGCATTTAATTATCAATATCGTTCATGGTGGCTCCGAAATCCATACTCATCTCTACGTTCTCTGCTGTTCTTTTTCCGGTTTTCTGTGGTGGCAATCTGCACCCCCCCCCCACCACCTGATCAGGGCACGGTGCTGTCCCTCCAGCAGAAGGCCAGAGGTCCACATGTCCGTCATCACCAGGTTCTTCCATGTGAAGCTTGAAAACCACGAGGACTGATTGAGATCATTGATGTTAGGGGGGGGCTGGGTGGTCTTGTGGCCTTGGAGCCCCTGCAGATTTTGTGTTGTTTTTTTTTCTCCAGCCGTCTGGAGTTTTTATTTTTGTTTTTTTCTGTCCTCCCTGACTATTGGACCTTACCTTTTATTCTATGTTAATTGGTATTGCCTAATTTTATTTTTTATATTTTGTCTTTTTTCTCTTTCTTCATCCTGTAAAGCACTTTGAGCTCCATCACTTGTATGAAAATGTGCGACAGAAATGAATGTTGTTATAGTGATGCGGTGCGATGGGCGGAGCTCCAGAGCGGGGGGTTTGGAGTTGTGGGTCATTGACCTTAAAACCATTATGGTACTGGCACTGAGGTCTGATAGCTCGATATCGAAGTCACAGTTTTAGCACCAATCCAGCACTAACTAGTGTCTGCTCTGCTCATTTGTAATTGCAGTTATTAACTGTGACCATTAGGGGGAGTTTCTGAGCCACCAATCCCCGGACACAACTGATGCAGCACCATCCCGGGTTCAAGTGAAGTTAATAATTTATTTGCCAGCGTACCTTGACAGACATCTTTGAATCAGTCCAGCATGGCACCGCACAGTATAAAGTGTAATCCTCCCCTTGTCTCTCTTTCTGGTCTTCCCCAAAATGTCTTGTCTCCCTCCTCCCAACTCCCAGCCCCCTGAATGAGTTGAGGTGGTGGCTTTTATGCAGGATCAGGGCTGTTAATGTCACGTGTGTGCGTGTTTTCATGCCTAGCAGTTAAACAAGACTTTTGAGAAGTAAAACCAGGCAGTCACAGGGTCAGGGGTAGGGGGGCCGTTGTCTAAAAACTGAACGTAAAGCTGGCCCAGGGTGGGAAGTGTGTGCCAAACGAAATTGGCCAGAGGGACTGCTTAAGTGAAAAGTGCTCTGCATAATTGAATATCGCGGTTGGGATTTGGGGACAGGCGAGGCGCTTCACTTAGTGGATACTTTATGTAGTAATAAGACACTCCGGGGCCTTGGCTGCCGGTGAGCATAGCCGTCACTGGATGAGACTCTGGGGTCCGCTTCATGTCTCGCTCTGTGCCATGGGGTCCTCTCTGTTTTTAATTCAAAATCTTCACGTGGCGCACGTCAGTTTTGCAGTGGGAGTGTAACCACATAACTCTGCCGCTGGTCCCAGACCCTAATTTAGGGCAGGCCCCATCCCCCTCTTGCAACGGGATACAGAAATGTCCCATCGGAGTATTTAAGGATCATCCGGAGTCATTAGAGAGTTTCCTGGAGTTCTCTGCAATCGACACCTTCGGCCGGCGCAATCAGATTGGGCTTTGGGCTTCATGTGAAGTAACGTGGGGCACCACGCCCAGGATTTGTGCGTTTCCATTAAGGGCAGGTGGGCTGCCTCTGATATTCTTCCTGTTTTTGTGTAAATGGTGAACTTTCTTGTTCCCAGTAATGACGGTGATGCTCGTCTGTGTTCTGGTTTAGCTGCTAATCTCTGCACCTCCTTTTCTTAAACCACTTAATCTCTACAAATAAGAGAAGTTCAAAACGTCAACTTCGCTTTTCATTTTCCATGTGCTGCCAGCCCTGTGGTGTCACAGCAGGTCAGGACCACCTAATTGGGTGTTTGCCAGTCCAAAGCTGCCTCACCTGTTGCCATTTCCTTATCCCACTGCGCCTCTCCTAATATTCCAGTGGCCCCCACTGCCTCCCTGACTTCCATTTTCTGATGAGACTGATAAGGGGTCAGGACTTTCTTATTTTAGGCGGGGTCTCAGCTAGGGGTGGGCGGTAGACCAGCATGGGAAACGTACAGGAAAGCCCACCGCTACCAGCACTTCAAGATTTTTGGTACCAGAAGAAAATGTCCGCTTTCCTCACAATTAACCCCAACCCACAACAAGCTGGATGCTCTCTTTTGCAGTTTTGTGAAGTCGAAGCTGCACACTTAAACACGATCGAAATTTTACAGGACCCCCAACTCACCCCCTTATTACTTTCAAAACATCATGCAGGACCCCTGCCCAGCCCCCCTAGGTTATTGTTTTGCCATGATCAGGAATTTCATTTTGTTAAAACTGTGTGCTTTGAGGTGATCAGAACTACAAAAGCCGCCCGCCTCTTAATTCCTTCGACGCTATTGGAACTTCATGGGGGACTCCCACCAACATGCTACTGCTTTGCCGCAATTGAGACTTTCATTTTGTCGAAACTGTTTGCTTCGATGTTATTGGAACTTCACAGGACCCCAGCTCACCTGATTGCTTTGGCAGATTGGAACTGCGTGATGTAAGCAGGATTTGAACTTCATAAGACGCCTGCCGCCCCCTAATTTCTTTGACATGATCAGAACTTCATGGAGAACCCCCACACCCTATTCCTTTGCCTTGACCGGCACCTCCATTTTGTCGAAACTGCACACTTCACCACGATCCGAACTTTATAGGAAACCCCACCCGTTGAAGACAGATAATAGTCTTCCCTCGATATCCGCACATTTCTAAACGTGTCTTTGCCGGCACCCTGTTCTTTGAGTGAGTTTTCGTAAAGCCTGCTTCTCATTATTTTCGAGGTGGCTTTCTCGCCTTCTGTCCGTCTTTTATCATTGTCGCCTTTGAAGGCGAGCAACACTCTCTCTCTCTCTCTCTCTCTTTCTCTCTTTCTCCGCACATCTCCCATGCCGTTTCTCCTCCTCGTGCGTTTCACACTCACACTTCCTCATTGGTTGCGTTGCTAAAGCCAAACTGACCAATCGGATTGCTCAGAGGGACTGCATGCCCAGACTTTAGTATTTTATTGAAGTTTAGATCGTTGTTTTTTTGAAGATGGTTTGGTGTCCAGCATTGGGTTCTTCCCTTTTGCTGACTGCATAGACCGAAGTTTCCTTATAGTTTGGAGGAGGAAAGCCAGTTTTGCTTGGTGGGCCTCAGATGATGTGTCCTGTGGTTGGATTTGGGAGGCAAGGCCCCCAACCTCATTTTGCTTGCTGGAATTTGGAGTCCAAAGAAGATCACAACCTGATGGGGCGTCTCCTGGCCTGTTTCAGGACATTCCTGCCTTTTGTTTGATATCCAAGGAGTCTGTAGATAGTGAAGTCCGCTGAGATCCAAAGGCTGACGCGAGACATTCGCTACAACTGTAGTTAGTTATGACGTCTTTTAGATTAAATTACTAGGTGGTTGCTTTGTGTTAAGCTTTGCTCTAGGGATTTGCTGTCTCTTTTTTAGTAACTGCGTCTGCCTCATGAGGAAGATGATGGCCTGGTGCATTTTTGTTGTGTAACGATATCCTGTTGATTAACCTGCTCCCTGTCGTTCGACAGTGGCTGTACCTGCCATGTTTGTTCACTGCAGTAATTCATCATACATAAGGAAAGGGGGCTTCCTGGAAGTGTGTGTGCCGAGGGGTGCGGTGTGTTGTGGCTGAGACGTTGGATTTGTAAAGCGCAGGGTCACTGCTGCTGAGTGGCTCGACTCTTCACCCGATAACCCTATTTTAGTTCTGGAGTTGTGCTCAAGGGGGCGCACTCTGTAAAGTCAAACTCTTAATATGTCTGAGCTGCCCTTTTTACAGTAGCGACTGCTTCAGACCGTGAGGCCCCCTAGTGGCAAATGTGTTAACCTTTCATGGCCAACCATAGTGCAGAACATGGAGAGCCCTGGGAGGTAACGAATTCTGTGGACCCCTTGAGAATCGAAAACAAATCTTAAAGACCTGATGTGGTGAGTTGAACCCCCACCCGTTACTGGGCTTGTGAGAAAATGGCAGCAATCCAATAAGGGCTGGATGCTTGAGTGGCAGCCTCCTCCTCCTCCTCCTTCTCATCGTCATCATCACTATTGAATCAAATTAATGACAAATGACATAGGAGCGTCTCCCTTATGGTTCTCAAACATCTCAAAAGTATCAGGTGATTTAAGTTCAGCGTTGCTTACGGTTCTCAAATTTTTTTTTTTTTTTAGGCCCCTACAAACACGAGAGAAAGAAATTCACACTCTTTAGAAGGGGATCAGACTCCTAAACTGTGCTCAACGCAGTCACCTCCCATTAGTCATGTAATGCGAGACCCTCTTGAATTGTCATGGAGTCTCACCACAAAGCATCTCAGTTTCTAGATTGGCACTGTGGTGACCTGCTGGTGGTCAGCCTCAAACCCACAACCTCTCGCTCAGAAGTGTTCTGTGGAGAGTGGGAGCGGATAGGAGAACGCCTGGGCTCGGCCACTTAACAACAGTGGAGCCCATCCTGGTGACGTCAACTGAGCTCTCTCTCGGCCCCCAATTTTTCTGCTCATTACCACCTCTACACTCCATGTGTTCATAGTGCATATCCCTCCTGTATTGGACTCACACAATGAAACATCTCCGCACACATGATTGAAAATGTGACAAGGTCGTCTCAACGGCCGTTTTGTATCTGAGTTTTACGGATCATAGGCCACTCTTCTTTTGTGACTTTGAAGAACTTTAATTTGGGATTCTCCAGCTCTCAGATCGTTTGCTCTTGTCCTTGACCTTTGATTTTTGTTCTTGTTTTGGCTTTGCCAGTAGATGTGGTGACACATGATGGTGACCTGGGACAATTTTTGGACTTTATGCATCTCCTGCTCCTTTTTTTTCAAGCTTAGCACATAAAGGAGGCTTCTTTCTTTCTTTTATATAGTGCCTTTCATAATGATAATGTCACCTAGATTATAGTGCAAGTCTTTAATTCTGCTTTTCAGGTTAAATGTGTCAGACTTAATTCCATAAATTCATTTTTTATTCCCTTAATATAGTGCCTTTCTGTTGAACATGTCCCCTGTAGTTAATAGTACAGTGCATTTCTTTCTTTCTTTCTTTCTTTCTTTATTATTGTGCTCTCTTTAATCATCCCTCTCAGTTTATTTTTCTTTCTGAGCTCCCTTTACTCATCCCTTCTTCTCTTTGTTCTTTTTACTTGTCCTTTCTTTCTTTCTTTCTTAGCTCCCTTTACTCTTCCCTTCTTTCTTTTCTTTTTGAGCTCCCTTTACTCATCCCTTCTTTCTTTCTTTTTCTTTTTGAATTCCCTTTACTCATCCCTTCTTTCTTTTCTTTCTTATGCTCCCTTTACTCATCCCTTCTTTCTAAGCTCCCTTTACTCATTCTTTTTCTTTCTTATCTCCCTTTACTCATCCCTTCTTTCTTTCTTATGCTTCCTTTACTCATCACTTCTTTTTTCTTATGCTTCCTTTACTCATCCCTTCTTTCTTTCTTTCTTTCTTATTATGCTCCCTTTACTCATCCTTTCTTTCTTTTTCTTTTTTCTTTCTTATGCTTCCTTTACTCATCACTTCTTTTTTCTTATGCTTCCTTTACTCATCCCTTCTTTCTTTCTTTCTTTCTTTCTTTCTTATTATGCTCCCTTTACTCATCCTTTCTTTCTTTTTCTTTTTTCTTTCTTATGCTTCCTTTACTCATCCCTTCTTTCTTTCTTTCTTTCTTTCTTTCTTTCTTTCTTATTATGCTCCCTTTACTCATCCTTTCTTTCTTTTTCTTTTTTCTTTCTTATGCTTCCTTTACTCATCCCTTCTTTCTTTCTTTCTTTCTTATTATGCTCCCTTTACTCATCCTTTCTTTTTCTTTTTTCTTTCTTATGCTTCCTTTACTCATCCATTCTTTTTCTTTTTTCTTTCTTATGCTTCCTTTACTCATCCCTTCTTTCTTTCTTTCTTATGCTTCCTTTACTCATCCCTTCTTTTTCTTTCTTATTATGCTCCCTTTACTCATCCCTTCTTTCTTTCTTTCTTTCTTTCTTTCTTTCTTTCTTTCTTTCTTTCTTATTATGCTCCCTTTACTCATCCCTTCTTTCTTTCTTTCTTTTTTCTTATGCTTCCTTTACTCATCCATTCTTTCTTTCTTATTATGCTCCCTTTACTCATCCCTTCTTTCTTTCTTATGCTTCCTTTACTCATCCCTTCTTTTTCTTTCTTATTATGCTCCCTTTACTCATCCCTTCTTTCTTTCTTTTTTCTTATGCTTCCTTTACTCATCCCTTCTTTCTTTCTTATTATGCTCCTTTTACTCATCCCTTCTTTCTTTCTTTGTTTCTTTCTTTCTTATTATGCTCCCTTTACTCATTCTTTCTTTCTTATGCTCCCTTTACTCATCCCTTCTTTCTTTCTTTTTTCTTATGCTTCCTTTACTCATCCCTTCTTTCTTTCTTATTATGCTCCCTTTACTCATCCCTTCTTTCTTTCTTTCTTTCTTATGCTCCCTTTACTCATTCTTTCTTTCTTATGCTCCCTTTACTCATCCCTTCTTTCTTTCTTTCTTTCTTTCTTTCTTATGCTCCCTTTACTCATCCCTTCTTTCTTTCTTTCTTTCTTTCTTATTATGCTCCCTTTACTCATCCCTTCTTTCTTTCTTTGCTCCCTTGTTTTTGCAGTTCTGTGCGTGCCTTTGGTGTTGCTTATTCCATTTTTATACTTAAATACTCCATAACATCATTTTAAGTGAACCCGTCTGCCGGTGTTTAATTTAAAATGACGTTTTTCTTTTGTCTTTTTCTTGCAGTTCCTCTGTCTGAAGAACATCCGAACGTTCTTGAAGGTCTGCCACGATAAATTTGGGCTGCGCAACAGTGAACTGTTCGACCCCTTTGACCTTTTTGATGTCCGGGATTTCGGCAAGGTAAGAGACGAGCTGAACGTGAAAATCGACCTTCAGCGCCGAAGTGATGGACGCCTGGGGTCCGACGTTTTATGTTCTCCAAACCAAAAGCAGATTCTGCCTTTTTTTATTTTCCCCTTGGCTTCATTAGTGCGTATTTTGTGACGGACCAAAGACTTTTTTGTGACCTAATTAGATGCAAATAAAAAGTTGAAATGAATTGTAAACAGTCCGTGGCTTTGTGCTGCACACACGCTAATTATCAGCTGCCACGGTGTGCGCACTGAAGGCAGATAACAAGCGCTGGCCGTGCCGACTCCATCTGTGGTTTAAGTGCTGGAGGTTTTTAATTCCTAATTATTCTGTGTGGCACTTGTATCTGCTCTTGCCAGTCCTTTGCTTGTTCTTTGTCTTAAACAGCCTGACTCGCTTCACTTGGACATGCAGCCGCTCGGCCGCCGTCTCCCCTCCTCTCCCCAGAATATCTGCCCGTTTATCTCTTCTCCCTTTTCAATGAAACTGCCATTAAGGAAATGAAATTCCTCCCTTCAGCGTGTGGCACGCCCTTCATATTTCATGACATCGAAGGCCCGGTTTCTCTTGTCAGCTTGAACATAACATGTGTTGCTAATTTACCAAGAAATGAAAGCATAAAACGGGTGTTTTTAACTCGGAAAATGTAAAGCAGTGGGGATCGGGGGGTCACCCGGTGAGTCGGAGGTTGACCCCGGATTAGGAGCCTCAGCGGGCCAAAGAGCGCCGGCTTTTCCTGGTGGCCGAGTGACAGCCCACAGTGGAGCTCTGCTGACCAGACGGCCTTATTTGTTCCGTGTGTCATCAGACTGTGAAATGATCCGATTGACCGGCGGATTCTGGGGGTTTGGCACACGGGACGGGAGGCTGCCCGTTCACAAGCAGCCACTTGCTGGGACTGCCTCTCCATGAATGGACTCTGTGGAGAGGCTGTGATTACGAAATGAGTTTGCTGCTCTCCGCGGAGCGTTCCAGGGCCTTCAGAAGGCAATTTCCTTTTGTCTCGTCTTGGGTTGTTT
The DNA here is from genome assembly GCA_026402145.1 of Polypterus bichir lapradei. Taxonomy (NCBI): domain Eukaryota; kingdom Metazoa; phylum Chordata; class Cladistia; order Polypteriformes; family Polypteridae; genus Polypterus; species Polypterus bichir. Next base: position 127,113,006 of record JANRMT010062806.1, on the reverse strand, counting down.
GTGTGTTTCTCTTGTGTGTGTCCTCTCAGGCGCTTTTTAGTAGACGTGGATCACGTTTTTATATTAAGATACCAGTAAATTGATTTCAAAACGCAGCTGAGGCATTACCAGTGAGTATCATGGCTGTTACTGCTGCTAAAGAACGACTGCTTCTGAATCTCCTGATGCTCAACTCCCTTAGCTCATCCCTCATTAGTCAATGCTGATTGGTTATTAGAGCGTTATACCCACCATCTGTATATTGGGACCACCAGGGGGCGTGCAGCACCCCAAACCCCAGGCACAGCCTCACAGACCCCAGTCCCAGTATAAATACCAGGTTTATTAGCATTAACACCACGGAGGAAGACACCAGAAGGGGCAAAAACAAGCACGCTTCTTTCTTTCTTTCTTTCATATTGTGCTCCCTTTACTCATCCCTCCTTTCATTTTCTTTTCTTTCTTTTTCTTTTTGTTTCCTTTACTTGTCCCTCCTTTCATTTTCTTTCTTTCTTTCTCTTATTGAGCTCCCTTTACTCATCTCTTCTTTCTTTCTTTCTTTCTTTCTTATTGAGCTCCCTTTACACATCCCTCCTTTAATTTTCTTTCTTTCTTTCTTTCTTTCTTTCTTTCTTTCTTTCTTTCTTTCTTTCTTTCTTTCTTATTGAGCTCCATTTACACATCCCTCCTTTCATTTTCTCTTTCTTTTTCTCCCTTTTGTTCTTTCTCTCTTTCTTTCTTAGTTCCCTTTACTTATCCCTGCTTTCAATTTTCTTTTTCTTTCTTTCTTTCTTTCTTTCTTTCTTTCATATTGTGCTCCCTTTACCCATTCCTCATTTCATTTTCTTTTCTCTTTTTCTTTTTTTGTTCCCTTTACTTGTCCCTCCTTTCATTTTCTCTTTCTTTCTTTCTTTCTCCCTTTCGTTCTTTCTTAGTTCCCTTTACTTATCCCTGCTTTCAATTTTCTTTCTTTCTTAGTTCCCTTTACTCATCCCTGCTTTCAATTTTCTTTCTTTCTTTCTTTCTTTCTTTCTTTCTTATTGAGCTCCCTTTACTCATCTCTTCTTTCTTTCTTTCTTTCTTTCTTTCTTTCTTTCTTTCTTTCTTTCTTATTGAGCTCCCTTTACTCATCCCTCCTTTAAATTTTATTTTTCTTTCTTTCTTTCTTTCTTTCTTTCTTTCTTTCTTTCTTTCTTTCTTTCTTTATTATTGAGCTCCCTTTACACATCCCTCCTTTCATTTTCTCTTTCTTTCTTTCTTTCTTTCTTTCTTTCTTTCGTTCTTTCTCTCTTTCTTAGTTCCCTTTACTCATCCCTGCTT